>CM053622.1:275193829-275213060 GCA_028646595.1 Phalanger gymnotis | reverse complement strand
TCTGGTCGGCCCATGCCCCGCGCGCTGGGCTCTGCTTGGCTCAGCTCCGCTCCCCTCAGCTGGGAGCTGGGAGTTCTGTGCGGGACAGACCTTACCCCGAGACCATCCAGGCTATCCTGGGCTGGAGCCCTGCTTCCCTCTGCCACTTTGTGGGTTCTGCAGTTTTAGAATTGGTTAAGAGCCATTTTTTTTATAGGTTTTTGGAGGGACTTGGTGGGAAGCTGACGCCAGTTACTGCTTTCCAGTCACCATCTTGGCTCCGCCCCCCCAGAAAAATTATTTCTAATGAGCTAATGTGTTGCAGGCAGTAGATAGAGTAGACCTGGAGACAGGAAGACTCATACTCCCAAGATCAAATCTGGCCTCAGACACTTGCTAGCTAGCTGTGTGACCCTGGGCAAGTCACTTAGCACTATTTGCCTCAGTTTCGTCATCTGTAAAATGAGCTGGAGAAGGAAATGGCAAACCCCCTCAGTATCTCTGCCAAGAAAACCCCAAATGAGGTCATACTGATTTGGACATGACTGAACAATGTTGAAATGTTCTTTACAAGTCTCAGAGCACCAAATAAATGTCAGGTGGCTATGGTGGTTGTGGTGGTGGTAGTTGTAATAAAGCCTTCCTCAGATCTGATTCACACACAAGTCAAGACATCATGCTCATGATGTCGCTGGTCCTCTTCAAGAAGGAAGGATGAACAAGAAGCCCACGTGGTTAAGATCCAAGGTGAACCTTTTTTGTATTTAATTCAACTCAATGGTAAGGATTATATATTTCTAGGGTAACTTATCAGTGCACATCATGTCTTATTTCTCCATCTCCTGGTACTCATGAGCTCTTCATCCTGGCCAACATTCCTTTCCTGCCTTCATAGGCTGAGATGACATCACTACCATTTAGACCAAAGCACTCTTTAGGCACTACTGTCTGAAGGAGTGGAAATCTGATATAATTCAGTTTGACGCATAAAAGCACAGGGAGACCAACTTTCATACGTAGTTATTTAATATAACTTTACCAGAATGACCAAATTCCTCCTTCGTATACAAATATGTGCTTATTAGAAAGAGAAATAACTTTTCTCAAACTTAGAATTAAAAATTCATATCTTTGAAGGTCTGTAACAAAATGAAATATTTTATTTTTCACCAGTCACCAATTTGAAGACAAAAGAAGACTGTACATACCTCTAAACCACTGGGTGCTTTGTGTTTTTCCAGGGTATCCCAATTACAGGATCTCCCAGGCTAAATACGTTCATGCTGACTTACAAGGAAAATGGGACTCATTTGGTGACTCTTCAACAGTTGGAGTTTCTGAAGTGTGATGGGGTAGTCTACTGATTTTACAATTGGGCTGGAGCTGAACAGCAGCTAGAATAGTCTACAGTGTAGAACAGAGTGTGTATGGAAGAAAAGAGGCGTGATGATTGGATTGCAATTATCAGGTCTACTGGTACTCCTAAGTGGAAAATTGGTTTACATGCATTCTATTGCTTTTTAGAGTCCTTCAAAGGGAGCACATCCTCCTTCTCTGAAGGGATTTAAAACACAGCAGGTACCTTTTAAAACCTTTAATTTCATTTTTTTATTTACCAGTTCTTAGACAAGTCAAAATATTCCCTAGGGAATTGTCAGAAAAAAGGATGTATTCACACTGTATTCCAGTTCTCAAAATAACCACAGCCAAAAAGATCATAGAGAACAGAGAATTTAATTTAGAATCAAATCATTGATGGTTTGGAATGATGATTGATTAGGATGCCATGAAAAATTAAAACCAGAGATGGAGATAATGATATAGTTATATAGATGTAGGTATATAGACATGTATAGTTATATAAACATCCTGACTTTTGTCCTGTCACTGGATTTCGATGACTCTGGAAGAGAGAGTAAGGCTGACTTTGTACAGCTCAGCTTCACTTAAACCCAATTGACCCATGATGTCATCGGTCCTCTTGAAAACAAAGGATAAACAATATAACTATACTAAAAGAAAAAATGTCTTGCCGTATAATAAAAATCCATGCATAACCTACCTAGGTACATAGAGGCAGGTCACAGATCTGAAACAGCTCTGATTAAGGTAGCAGTGAAGCAGGCAGGAAACTAGACCCTGAATGGAAGTGAACCTGGGCTGATGCACAATCTAGCATGAGGCTATGACTAGGTGGAAAGAACCCTTCCAGGAGGTGAGGATATTCTTTGTACCAACCTTTCCCAGGCACTACACTGCATAGAAGTCATTCAAGATTCAGGTCCATACTGCTCTACAGCAGAAGAATCATCATGATTGTCAGTCAGCCAACCCACGTGGCAATTGAGACAGCTTTTAGGGGTCACAGTAATCTGCAATCAGATAACCAGGAGTTAACTGTCATTCTCAAACTTGATTGTTTCAAGTATCTTACAAAAAACTAACAGAGGTACTAAAAAATAGCAGATTGGTCATTGTGAGATACCCTCATAAAAAAGCGTCCTCTGCATCTGAAAATTGCATCTATTATGCAAAGCTTTGAACCTCCATTGAAAAGTATACACTTCGTGTTATACTCAAATATATACAGAGAGGTGTGGACTTTTCTGACATTAAAAATATTTTCGTTATTCATTCATTTCGATTGTGTCTGACTCTTCATGAACCCATTTGGTATTTTCTTGGCAGATATATTGGAGTGGTTTGCCATTTCCTGCTCCACCTCATCTTACAGATGAGGAACTGAGACAGAGTTAAGTGACTTGCCCACAGTCACACTAGTAAGTGTCTGAGACCAGATTTAAACTCAGGAAGATGTCTTCCTGACTCCAGGCCCAGCCCTCTATCCATTGCACCACCTACTGTCCAAGTTAAAAATATGCGCGTTTATAAAAAGTGCTATGTCAAAGGATGCCTCATTGCATCTCCCTGCATGTGTCCTAGGTAACTACCTATCTACCCTACCCTCAGTTTCATCTTTACATAGCATCATAGATGTAGAGCTTGAGATCTCAAAGACCATATAATCCAGAGCTGTCAAATACAAGTCCTGGCCCATGGGCAACATGCAGCCCACAACTACTCCTAAATATGGCCTGAAATCAGATTAAAATGTAATTAGGAAATATTTATCAAGAGAAATAAATTAGCAAAAAAATAAATAAATCTCTAATCCTGTGGTTTTCTAAGTCAATACACAGCCCGCAAGGATCCTTATATACAATTTAGCGGCTTCATTTCTATTTGAGTACAGCACCACTGACCTAACCCAAACTCTGATTTTACAAATGAAGAAACAGAGGCCCAAGGAGGGTTAACAGTTTACTCAAGGTCACACAAATATCCTATGACTACTTGGCCTTCGCATGGGAGAGTGTAAGCAAGAACATACATTTTTAAAATAGAAAACCAAACAGAAGCATAGGAGTAATAGTATCCCTAGAATGGGAAACCTACTATGGAGAGCTACAGCAATAGTTGCTTTTCTTGGTCTTGTCAATGTTTTCTAGCAATTAGTATGATGTTTGGCAGGTAGTAGGGACTTAATAAATATCTCTTGTGGAATTATTTTGAATTGATTATGTTCTTAAGTCATCATTTGACCGTATATATGGCTCAATCATTTGTTAAGTAGAAAGAATTTTGGTTTTGTTTTCTCTGTAAGAAATGTATCTACACTAAATTTATCTTTTTTCTTTAAGGTTATGTCAATATACCTCAAACTCATGCAAAGATGTGATAAATTTCAAGTTAATTTGATCAACAAAGATAGCTAGACCAGAGGCATTTCTCTTCACTTAGGTACCTAAGGTATTGACTTCAGATAGCAATAGAAACAGAGCCAATAAGAACAAAAAAGAATTCTTATGTATTTTGTAGAGAAGGACCTGGGCTGGGTATGTCAAGATTTTCAATCTCAGAGTTGGAAGGTACCTCAGAGATGATCTAGTTTAATCTCTACTTGAAAAAATTAATACTATCTACAGTATCTCCTATATTTAGTCACCCGGCCTTGATTGAAGATCTCTTTATGAAAGGAAGGCACCATATCCTAAGAAAATCCATTCTATTTTTTGACAGCTCTGAATGTTAAGAAGCTTTTCACTCTGTCAAGTAGAAATTTGCCTGCCCTCTAGCTTTCATTCATTAGTCCTAGAATCTATCATCTGAGGCCAAACAAACAAGTTTAATCCCCACTTCCACAAACCAATCAAATGCTTAAAGACAGTGATCCTATCCAACCAATGCTTTCTAGGCTTTATTTTACATCTTGCATTCTTTCAACTGATCTTTGCTCAGCACTATTTCAAATCTCCTGACCATCTGGGACACCCTTCTTCAGGAACCTCCCTAAAATGCAACTCTATGAACTGGACCCAATGTTCCCAACGCCATTGGCCAGAGCCGAATCCAGTCTCACTTCACATCAGGAATCACATTTTAGGAAGGCCACTGAGAAGTCAGAATACTTCAAAAGGAAGAGAAACAGGATAGATTCTGGGCATGATGAAACAATACAAGGGTCATTTAAAGAAACCGATGATGTCAGTCTTGAGAAGAGAAGATTTAGGGGTGATAAGACTTCTTCCTCCACCACTTGGAAGGCTGTCATATAGAAAACTAAGTAGGCTTACTCTGTGGTCCCAGAGGAAATAATTAGAACTGATGAATTGGCAATTACGTGAATACGCTTTTCAGCTTATTTTTTTAAAATTTCCTAATGATGAGAACTCTCCAAAAAATGGAGTAGGTTACCTTTGCTGATGAATTCCCCAATACTACAGGTATTCAAATGGAAGCAGAGTAATCATTTGTTAGGGATATCATAGATGGGATTCAGGTAAGAATTGGAATGGACTACCACTAAGGGTCAAAGCCCAAGAATTCTATGATTTATAGAGTTGATTTTTTGAGCCTACATGAAGAACTTTACATTTGTTCCTATTAGTTATGCTTCCTAACGTTATGTCATGCTCAGGACAGATTAGTATACTATATCCATGTCTTCTTGTAAGTCAATGATCAATGGATTAAGGTAAAGGATCTAGCATTATAGTACAAAAAAAGCTTTCTCCAGCATGACATCTGCAAATAAATAGCTAGGGCTGTTTGTTCAACCAGTTCCAAACCCAACTAGCTATATCATATTTCTTCATCTTAACTGCAAACGTGTGATAAGAGCCTTTGTCCAATTACGGGGGTAGGGAACCTGTAGCCTCAAGGCCACATGTCACCTTCTAGGTCCTTGGGCGTAGCCTTTGGACTGAGTCAAAGTTTCACAGAACAAATCCTTTTATTAAGGGGATTTGTTCTGTGAAGTTTGGGTTAAGTCAAAGAGCACACTTGAGGACCTAGAGGGCCACATGCGGCCTTGAGGCCTCAAGTTCCCCACTCTTGGGACTCCAGTACCTTACTGAAATCCACATGTCCTACATCTACAATCTTCCCATTATCTACCAATTTTATGACTAGAAAGTGGGGTCCCAAACTAAGAGAACACTCACTTACTTCGCAAACCACAACTAGTTAGACTTCTTAGCAATACTTCATGTATTCATGAAGATGAAAATGGATTCCGGGGTTCCACATCTCTGGTATCTACTCCTCTAAATACTTCTACCATCACTTTGTTTTCCACATACCATTTCTTTTGTCTATTTTTCTACAAATAATTCTTTGATAACAACATACAGTGGTGCAATATTTTACCAAGTATTTTCAGTCTACTTTTACTTTATATTCCTAGAACTATTTTCAAAACAATTGTTGTTGAGGTTAAATACTGACCTTTATGTCCTGAGAAAATTAAAACTGCCTTGAAGGTCAGAGAAAACAATCCACTAAATGCCAGCTACGGGGAAAGTGCCCACATAAAATGACTGCTCCCTTCCTGGCATTAAGATACGTAATTTCCTAGTATTCCCTGAAGTATAAAGACTCCTACCCATTCTGATTGTCTCCAAAGACTCCAGCAGTGATAGGGCTGGGATCCAAATAGGCCTTCTCTGGTGAAATAGCTGTCCCAGTTTAATAATCATGTTTCTGTTCTATGACTGTGACCATACACACAAAGTGGTAAAAAAAAATTAATTTAAATGATATGGGCTGCAAATATGAACTTCTACTTCAAATAGTTGTGACTATTGTGCTTTTTTTGTCTCAAATTATCCAGATAATTGAATGATTCCATATTTCATTTTCCTCATACAGACACATAGAGTCATTAAATCAGATAATTATTGGGTGAGCAAGTTATAAAGTAAGTGTATCGAGGCTAGAAGGCTCCTCATCTATCACCAGCAAGATTCAAACTACTGACTTACATTTACAATATATTATGTGTCTCTTAGAATCACCAAAACATTTCACAAATTATAAATCTCTCTCTATGTATACATGCACATCTCTGAAAGCTTTATGTTCCTAAGAAATTAATTTAAATAAGAAATTGTTCCCATTTTTCTTATTTTAGTGTTGTCTGTGGCTAACTTCCACTACTTATATTAAATAACATAGAAAGAGCCCAAATCTCCCTAGGCCTGAGCTACAACCTGGCAGTAAGTTAAACAATTTAGGAAGCTGTGTTATCTTAAGGGAATCAATTCACAATGTAGTCAAGTAGAATAAGAATGGATTTTTCACTTTACATTTAAATCATGATGCTTAATTCTCTACTTTGAAGGGCATGTAAATTCAAATCTCTAGAATCTTATAGGAAAAGCAGTCATAAATGGGTAGATGGAAAGGTTTACATTTCTATGCCATGCATCCCAAAATATTGAATTTATTTGCCCTTCTATCCTGGAGAAAATTGGGCCTCAGTCCCAATTATTTATAATGTAGTTCATTATATTTCCCCTCTCTCTCTCTCCCCCTCCCTCTCTCCCTCTCTCTCTCTCTCTCTCTCTCTCTCTTTCTCTCTGTCTCTCTCTCTCTTTCTCTCTGTCTCTCTCTCTCTGTCTTTCTGTCTCTCTCTGTCTCTGCCTCTGTCTCTCTCTCTCTGTCTTTCTGTTTCTCTTTTTCTCTCTCTCTCTCTCACAGACACACACACACACACACACACACACACACACACACACACACACACACACATGCAGCTACTACTACTAGGTCTTAAGACCCATATGCAGAAAACAGCTCATTTGCAAATGAACTAACCCTTCCCCACATTCCCACATAAGATATGCCCATAGTCAGAGAAAAATCTTAAAAATTAAAATTGAAAAACAAGTTGGTGTAATAAAAGAAATTCTATAGTTTAAAGACCACAAGTTTGAAAACATGCTTACTTACCATTATACCTGCTAGATCTGACTGTCTCAATGATCTCCTCACTCCAGTTGACCCTGCCATTCAGCCACTAAAGTGATTTTCCTAAAGCGCAGGTCTGATCATGTCACACACACACACACACACACACACACACACACACACACACACAGAGTAAACTCCATTGGCTTCATATTGCCTCCAGGAGCAAATATGGGATGCCCTTTGTAGGCTGGCCCCCTCCTACCTTTCCAGTCTTCTTGCACCTCACTCCTCCATACATACTCGTAGATCCAGTGACATTGGTTTCCTGGCTATTCCCTGAACAAGACATCCCATCTTTTGGCTCCAGACATTTTTTCTGGCTATCCTCCTTGCCTGGAATGTTGTCCCTTCTCCACTCCTGCTACTGACCTCTCTGGCTTCCTTTGAGTCTCAACCAGAATCTCACCTTCTGCTGGAAGCCTTCCCTAACCCCTCTTAATTTTTAGGAAAGTGGGGACAAACTCAGCCTCAAAGTAGATGGGACTCCCACTAGGAAGAAGGATATAAATGTGTGGGATCTGAAAGGAGGGTAGCTGGCAGGTTATGTGGCCATCAGATAAGTGAGTATGTCATTGCTTTGGGGTTGCAAAGTTGTTGACACCAGCAGACAGCTCAGAGGGGAACAGTAGTCTGTTACAATGAAAGCTTTCATGGAGGGGTGGTACCTGGCCACTTCACTAAATATTAGGTCCAGGTACTTGGTAGTTGGGCTACCTCTGGCATCCTTGCTAAAGGAACCCACTTTCTAAAAGGATGCTGAGATTGGTTAGAGTTATGCCTTTGCTTCCTTCGCCTGAGTTTCCCTCAGTGTGAGATAGAAACATATCTGCAAGGTGGATGAAAGTCTAAGTACCCATGACCATGATCCAGATCACCTCTGTCATGTATTTCTTGTGAGAAGTCTTGAGGGGGAAGGGTAATGGAAACCTGGGCCCTGGCGAGATCAGATGTTACTAAATGTAAAGGTTGTCTCTAATCCTGATTCTTCTTCTTCGCCTTTGGTAGGTGGAAAATTTGCCTTTTTTACAACCTATTAGTCATAATGCCCCTGATGAAAAAAAAATTATACATGCATACATTTCTCAAATAAACTGCTTTATAGAATGCACATTTTGTGTGTGATGCAATTTCCAAAGACTCTGAACAGCCCTAAAAATAAACACAGAGACATTAATTTCCTTTGCGTAACTTGCTAATTTATTTGAAGGTTCACTCCATTAGATTTCAATTCCTTAGTCATTAAAGGAAAGTTGTTAGTGAAATTGAACAAACATTGTCTTTGTCATCACTAGTTCCCTGTCATTTTGGTTTGTGTACTATGTGAGGTAAGTAACACTGAATAATTAAATCATTTCAAAATATTATTTAGATATGATGCATAAATAGTTCTCAGAGGGTGAAAAATTCAGATTTTGAAACAGAGAGAAAATTAATAAGCAACAAAAAGGAAATTAGAATTGGAATTATGTCCTGCTTTACTGTTATTTCTGCATTTGCATCTATGCTTTCCAGTTATACTATCCTTTCATCATTCTTATTACTATCACCTGCCAACATTGAGGACAGTCCTATGTCACCTTCATTCATAACTTCAGTTTCTGGCTCATAGTGTAGTACTCTCCATTTTATTCCTAGTCAACATCTTTGGGAACCACAGCATCCATTTTTATGACAATCTCAAGACCCCAGTTTCATAGTTTCTTGATGTCCTTTACCTCAGTATGCTTCACCTCAATTTCTATTTAGCTACTGACAAGTATAGCCACACTTTGGACCTTATTATCATTTGGAAATATTGTTCCTCTATGATCTTACACTTTAATAATCACCTTTCTGAATGTCCTGAAACTGTATTTTGATTGGGTCTATGGCAGACTTTTTCCTATCTAACCATAGTTGTGCCCTGGCCATTGTTATAGAAACCTTTGATTCATCTCCAGGTGACTCCCTACCAAATTTCCCAGAATAGGTATTGCAGATCTTACCCACTGTCTACAAATCTCTTACTCTCAACCAATAAACTTAATTCCTACTTTATTCAGATCAAGACCATTTGGTGGTGTTTCCATATACCTTTTAGCCACACCTCAAATTTTTACATTTCTGTATCCATCTCATCTTCCTTTTCTCAAGATGAAAAAAATTTAAAAAGGTTTCCCTTGTCCTTTCAAGGCTAAACTCTCTACCTATAACCTTAATTCTATCACCTTTTATCCCTTCCAAATTCCTAGTACAATTTATTTTTTTCTTTCTTATTTTTCTCTTCCTTCCTTCCTTCTTTCTTTCCTTCCTTCCTCCCTTCCTTTCTTTTTCCTCTTCTTTCCTTCAACATTGGCTCCCTCCTTCCTCATTGTCTACTTGACTCCTACTAATCCTAAAATCAACCTTCCCTACACCTTGTTATCCCAATCCAACCATCTCCATCTACCTGTCATTTATCTCCTCCCCTCTGCCAATGTTTTGGAAAGAAAAGTCTATATTCCATTGCCTCAATATCCTTAACACTTTGCAATCTGACTTTTGTTCATACTATTTCTCCACTATGCTTTCTCAAAATACCCAGTGATAAATACTATTCGTTCTCCATGTTCCCATAGTATTGGTTTCATACCTCTGCTGTAGTACTCTGCCTAGTATTATAGACATTCATGCAAGTAGCTTATTTCTCTGATAAAGTATAAGTGGATGAGAATAGGCCCCATCTTATTTACTTTCATATCCCCAGTACCTTGTGCATAGTGTTCAACGTGCTTGGGGAATTCAATTGAATTACAGTTCTAATTACATTTCCTGTTCCATCTTTATACTTTTAAAATAATTTTATATAAATTGCTATTCTTTCATCCTATTGTCATTGAGATCAGCGAGTTAGCTGTTTAAATGGAAGACAGATTCATATGGTACTGAAAAAAATTTTTATTCTCTTACAAAATGCTATAACTAAGACTTATTTCCCCCTGCCTTTGGGGGAAAATAGTCAATCCTATTACACTGATTTTCATTTCTATAAGCGTCATCCTTCCTCTTGTTAATTATTTTCCTTTTTCACCTAACACATATTTGGCAAAAAAAAAATACAGAACTTCATGGCATGTGTAAACTTTAAGAAGTTGTTTTCACTCAAGACACTAGATTTATGTTTAGTGTTAGACAACTATATTAATGATGTCAATGTTTGAGGTACTAATACTATTGTGAGTTTAATTTTGTTCTGAATCTCTGATCCAGACCAGTGATTTAAAAAATGTCCAATATTTTAAGGAGAATGTGACAAAAGGGCATATGTATGGACCAACACAAACCAGTGATCAGGACTGGCAAATCAATTAAAAGGATATGATCTCCTAGTGGTAATCATCAGTGTTATCTTTGTAATTGAAGAACAAAAAAGATTAAGAGTCTAGAATAAGATTTTTCTTCAGGGGCTATGCAGTATGTGCACTGGCAAACCAGCTTATAATACAATATGTGTATGACTAATTGGTGTTGAAAAGTATATAAAGTTTATGTAAATCAATTATAACTACATAAGCTTTGAATTTATATAAAAGTAACTGACCTATATAACTTGACACACTGGACAGGATGCGTCTCTGCTCAACATCTCATTCTCGCTTTGCCAGCCTAAGGCCATCTATCAAATCATGACCCATCCTCAAGAGGTCTTGCCATCACTTAGCTAACTTAGGAAGCTATAAAATAAACTATTATTATTAAGTAATAGCGGGTTTAAATTAAAAGTTATGTAATGAAAATAGTACTGTGCCAAGGGTCAGAAGGCCTGATTTTGATATTAATTTAATTATGTGACCTTGCATAGATCATTTCATCTTTCCAGGACTCAATTTTCTTATCTGTAAAATGAAAAAGTTGGTTTAAATGAACTCTTAAGTTTCTGTCCAGCCTATTCTAGGAATATTTATATTTTAATAGTGAAATTATTAAAAACTTGCAAAGCATTAAATTCAAAGGAATGAATCCCATTTATAAAAAGAGAATAATGGGTCTAATGGGAAGAACAGTGGTGAGGATTCTGGAGACAGCACTTAATACCTAGTTGCTAGCTTTGTGACTTTGGGTAGGGTCTCATTTTACTCATGGGAAAGACAAAACTAATAATACTTGTGCCACCTACTTCATAGAGTTGTTGTGAGAAAAGTTCTCTTTAAATCTAAGAGTGCTATAGTAACGTGCTACTGTTCTATCCATTGGCTATAGCCCAATTATTAAGTCTAACTAACTCTATCCTACATAGAAAATCAATTGTCACGCCTAAATGAGGCCCTAATGACATGAAAGAATGAATATACATCTCCCAGATAGCTAACACTGCTAACTATGGAGTAATGACTCCCAGGCAGGGAGGGGGAAGGATCAGTCCAACTCATCAATACTACAAGCATCTTTCCTAATGCTTTGCATCATTTAAATATGCCTGATCATAGAGGAAAAAAAGAGTATTCAATTGTCCACTGGACACTGAAACTGAATAGCTAAATCCAAAGGCCCCCATATGTTGCAGGATGTGTTTCCAGAGGCAGTATCATTGTGGGAAATAGGTTTCCTAGGACATAAATAATTGGGATTAATAAATGAGAGACTGTTGAATTAGCTGTCCTGATTGGTTAATGCCCCACATGGTCCACTATATATTAGTAGGCTCAAGTCACGCTTTACTTTATTCCTAGGTTATCTTAGGAGAATATCATGATTTATCCCTCCCTCTTCCAGTTACAGAACTATAATCAAATCAGTGCTACCACAGCTATATGGAAAGGAAGAATGGTGTCAATATGCTCCACTATGGTTTCACTCACCATGCCTTGATACCATTTTTTAAACTACTATACCTTTCCTTAGCATCCATTCTCCTAATTATGTGGTCTCCCTCCTCTGGAATGTCAGTTCCATGAAGCAAAGACTGTCATCACTTTTGTTTTTGTAACTCTAGAGCACAGTGCTTGGCACACAGGGAATACTTAATAATTTTTTTATATTCATGCATTCTTAAAAGTAAATACTTTCTTAAAGCAATAGACTTTTTTTAATGACTAACAAAATACTGAGTATCCCATCTTTTACCATATTAATGTGGGAGAGGTTCAGAGAAGAACGTACTATTTTTTTTATACAATGGGTTCTGATTCATATAATTCAGGGAATTTTATATTTTCATTGTAAAACCAAGATATGGACCAGGAAGTAAACTTTAATGTTTCACAAGTGGAAAGACTCTTGCCCTTAAAGTGAGAATAGATCCTTTTACCAGACTAACTACATTTCATCCAAGATGTGCTAAACATTAGTAAGAGTAGGGATGTCTGGATACATGATATTTTTTCCTCTGGTTGGGGTATATATGTGTGCATGTGTTTGTATGTCTCTGCATGTGTGTATTGGTTCCCAGATTTAGGAGTCTGTTTTTTTTTCTCTTTAAAAATCTTTTGGAGGATTTATTTTCATCTTCTGCCTGCAGAGGTTGTGTGAAATCTGTTAATCAAATTACAAAGCACAGTTGAACCACATTCAACTTTCCCAGAGATGTCTTCTGTGTCCTGACTCCAAGGAAGCTGTAGAAGTGTAAATATTCAGTGCCTGCTGGGCTCTATGTGCTGACAGCATTTGTTGGGAGCAGGTTCACGCCCAACTTGGCCGCTGCCACCTGTCTGTTCCAATTCCACCCCATAAACATCTCAGCCCAGGTCCTGGGGAGCAGTGTCCTAACATTGACTCTCCTCAGATGGGCAGGACTCATTAACATGCTATCAGTGGGAATGATTCCAGGTTAGCCTGTTTAGTACAAAGAACCCACTGTAAGTCAGATCTGTCCAAGATGTATTCACATTATGCATGAATTTCCTGTTCAAGATGACTATTAATCAAACCAGACGACCCATTTTCTTTAAATAAGCTCAAGGCTTCTATAAAGCCTACATTTAGGACCTGGCATGAAGTCACTCTGCGAGAACAGTAATGCATCATGCCTTGAGGAGCGAGAAATAACAGTCTGTTCTGTGAAATGAAATGATCTTTAATATAGCACCATAACACAATTTCCTCTTGGTTTATGTAAGGGTAGATTCCAACTATTTTCCTTTGGAAGAAAACCATACCTGTTTTGTTCACATCAGCATTTTGAAAGAACAGTACCGAGAGCTATGCTACCCTTTCTGGCTCAATTCTAACACTGAGCCGAGGGGGGTAAAAAAAAATTGACAGCTTTCAGAGGTGTCAGGTTTGATTGCCCCAGTATGAGACAACTGGGCAAAAGATTTCCACAGAAGTTTAATATAGCTCCAATGCAATTCAGCATGCATGTGGGTAAGCTCCTACTAAGTGTAGGATGCTGTTCAAAGTGTGATGAGAAGGAAGAACCACAAAGATAAATAAGGCAGGTCCCTTTCCTCGTAGAACTTAGGATCTGTTTAAGGGAAATGGCACACAACTCTCTTAGGTTACTATGTGAGGTAGGTACAAAGGGCTATACAAAATCTTTTGAAGGAAAGATATTTTCCAATGTGATAGTGAAGTGATAATGATGGTCTTCATGGAGAAGGGGTCACTTGAACTGAGAAGGATGGTTATGCTAACAGAAAGTATAGATGGGAAGACATATTTCAAATAGAAGGAATGACATGAGCAAAGGCAGGAACATGAAAAAGTGGGAAATTCATGTGAGAAAGTGAGTAGTCCAATTTGGCTGGGGACTAGAACTCATGAAGGAGGGTAGTTTGAAATCAATATGGAAAGAAGAGGAAAGGGGAATCTAGGTTGTGAAGGGCCTTGAATTACAGTAGAAGGAGTCTAAACTGTAATCAATTGGTAATATGGAGCCTTTGAAGGGTCTCGCGCAAAGGAATAGCGTGATCGCTTCTGGACATCAGGGAGATAACTACAAACAGTGTGAAAGATGGGTTGGAGAGAGATCGGGGAAGACTGATGGGGAGACTTCTGCAAAAGCCCAGGCTGGTGATAATGAAAGCTTGTCCTGGCATAATGATAGTGGGACTAAAAAGAAGGAGATGGAAGCAAGAGATTAATTATTTGAGAAGTACAATCGGAAGGATTTGGCAACAGATGGATGGGAGAAAGCAAAGTCAAAGTTTTCAAATTCAGACTTAATTCATCAATCTTGGACATAATACATATTTTTTCAACATATTACAAATTCAGCTTATCTCCCAATATGTAAATACGGCCATCTTTTCAAATAAACTGGAGACTGGCCCACCCATCTTGATTCAGACACATCATCATAGATGATTCTATCTTTCAAGATGGCTGCCAACTTCTGACAGGTTGAAAAATGATTAATTATAATTAAAACCATCTTTTCAGATGAATTTTTCAGTTGGTAGAGAGGAGTCTTTCAAGATACAAAACTAGCCAGGAAGTTTTTGGTTTGACATTTAATTTACTTTCTCCATAAGAACAAATGCTACCTAATTGTTCTCTTTTTTTTACTGAAAATCTTGCTGCATTAGATCATGTCACTGAAAGCAGAGTCAATGTTTCATAAACTTTCAGGCTCAAGGCTATTGTAAGCCAAATAAAGTTTTCCACATACTGGTTTCTCTCCATAACAAGCTTCACATAGAACAAGTTCTTAGTATCATGAGAAAAGGGAGTTTTTACACTTATAAACTAGACACCATAGACTTTCTTAGAGATAGTGAAAAACTCTTACTGCCTCCAAGGAACCAGGGGTGGTCTTGGCTTCATGTCAAGTGATAGGACCTTTTGTTTGTACCTTGACCCTAGTCACTCAAGCCTTTTATTCTTTCCCCTCTGGTCACTCAGTTCAGTCCATTTTCACAGGTGGAGAACAGCTGAAGTTGCCTTGCAGTGAGTGGTAAGTGGGTGAGAAGCTGAAATGCTTCTACTAATAAAACTCTGAGCTACTATCAGCTGACTGAGATGCACAGGTTGTCTCAAGTCAAAAATACACATTGCCATCTATTGACCTGTTCTATAGGATGTCTCAGACAATGTCAGCCAGAATATAGGTACATCAGCACACTTATCCAACCAGCCATGATTCTAGTAAGAAATCTATCATTGTGCTGCTATTTCGACGCAGTGCACCCAAAATGGAATTTGGATAGAAAAGTAGAGCTTACTTGGAAATACTACCGTCATGCCCCAAAGAATCAAAGTAAAGATACTAATGTGGAGACAGAATTGCAATCCTTCAGGCAAATTTCTGCCTCTAGGCAAAATTTCCTAAGGTTAAATCATATGGTGTTTGGGTAAATTTTTGAAATTTAAATTGAAGCTTCCTATCAGAAACTTACAAATGGGTTAGGATTCAACTGGAAACTTTCTTACAAAACAGTAAATAAACATTTGAGGAAAGCTAGGGCAGTCTCTAAGGAAACAATTTACCAAATTTGTTGTTTCTGTTTTACAAAGATGTATAGATTCTCTATAGAGGATTTATGGTAAAACGCATATAAGAGAAACTTAGAATGGGAAGTCATGGATAAGTAGGAGAGTAGTCCCTGATCATTCGAAGTATTGTATCACATTAATTAGCTCTCTTCTTCCCCCTGCAAATCAATGTGCTTTCCTACTTATAAGATTCTGTTTGTCGAATTGAAATATGTATAAATACATACACACATATGTGCAAATCTATACATATATGTAACAAACATATATACATATACAGTACATACATGTATAAAATTATAAATGAGGACCAATTAACTTTTCCTGCTCCCCATCCTGTTTTCTTCCAGGATGTTAAATACATACATTTTGAAGGAAGAATTAAAGATATGGCAATGTATATAAAACTTTTCAATACTTTTCCCATCCAAACCATCCAAATGAAATCAAAGGATAACTCCTGTGATTTATAACCATGTTCTTTGTCTCTAACAACACTCCATATACATAAGAAGAGAACTTGCCTAGAAAGGAACTACAGGAAAGAGAGAATAAAATGTTTGGGAACAAAAGGTCAGAGAATATCACCATTGTTGGGTGAAAACCCAACAAAACTTATGTCCAGTGTTTGTATTTTGGGTAATCAATTGAAAGTACTATAAAGTACTATATACCTGTGTGTACATCTGTATGTGTAAGCATACAGACTTCATATACCAGCAGAATATGTGCATGGAATCAGTATCCTGGTGGGTGGCCATCTATATGTAGTTTGTTCCTTTTTGACCATTAGCCAGGATAACTGGGCAGTAAGAGGTTTTAAATTGGAAAGAACTAAATTATCCCTGTCTCCAAAAGGCATTTCCTTTCTCAGAAATCTGGCATTTTCTTTTTATTCCCCAAACAGTGATTCCAGTGGGTCTTGCTTGTATCTCCAAAATTGTATTTTATCTCCTAAAGGAGACTAATTTCAGTTTCCCCCTTTCTGCCCCATAATTATCCTGGTTTATGGATAACAATCGTGCCGAACGAGCTTTTCACCCCATAAACCCAAAAGTCTTCTATTCCCCTTAATTAGCATGGCACAATTGGAGCACACAAAGCCAAAAAGAAAATCTTCTTCTAATGAGGTCTGACAAAGACCTTGAAAGTTATATGTATATATGTGCATATGTGTGTGTAAGCCTCAAAAACATGTATTCTCCAAGAATCACCCTCATAAAGCAACATTCCAGGTCTAGCGAGTATTTACTACTCCAAAAATGGTTTTAAGTGTGACAGAGATTTCTTTACATTAAGCAAACGTTGACTGTGGCTCACCCTCAATTAAAAGTCCAAATATTGTTTTGTTTTGCTTTGGGCAAGGAAGAGCGAGAAGAAAAAACTTTAACATTCAAGAGGCAGACAAATAGCTTTTTTCTAAACAAACAAAGACTAATTGTGCTCATAAATGTAGGGTGCTCATAATTTAAGAGCGATGGTTTATATTCTGGGTAAATCTTATAAACAGGGCAGGCTGGTCAAGGCTATGGTTGGTCCAATAAAAGGGCCTGACTCAACAGACAAGGCCAGCAATTGTTCTGTTGTGTATTTTGGAAGCTTTGGCCAAGTTTACATTTCTAGCCAATGTTTCGCTCCTCATGTTTATGGCAGCACAAAGGAGCAAGCTCTGGGAATTTCTCAAAAGGAAGTCCTAGTAGCAAGCATTGTCACTGACAATGAACATGGAGAAAGGGGAAAAGAAAAAGCAACATATGGAAAGGAAAACATGAGCGTTGCTATGAAGCTTAACATCTGATTCTTATTGTCTTGGCATTAGACTCTGAAACAGGATTCGTGTAGATCTCAGAAGGGGAAGTGTTTTCAAAGCACACATTGATATATAGAGATTACCAATTAGAGCTTCAGTTGGAGGGGGTTGCATTTCTTCTCCTATTTACCCAGCTATTCTCATAGTGTGCTATCCAGTTGTTCAAATGCTTTTGGAGTTTCTGTAGTTTCTGTATTTGTGTACATTTCTATAATAGAGCATTCAGTCAAGACCCATTGTGTATGCTAATTAATAATAATAACTAATAGGAGCAAGGTATTAATAAAAAAAAATCTCAGGTAGAAAACACTTTTTAAAAAACACCTAATTGTAAGGCACAGAAACATAGGTATCAAATCATTATTCTTTCATTGCTGTTAGAAAACTAGTAAATATTTGACCTTGTTATTTTAGTGAGATGAATGTCTACATATGTGTCACAAATAGGGTTGGCATTTGGAAAACTCTATGTTTTACAAATGGAAGTTTTCCAACGGAGATGGGAAGGGGAAGAAAAGGCAAAATTTTAAAGTGAACTTTTTGAATTTGTTTCCTTTTAATCCATCATTTCTTTCAGCACGCCCTTCCAGTTACAATGTTTCCTGGTTGCCCAAGGCTGTACAATTTAGAGCCCCCTCCAGACCTTGCCTACTGGACAGTTCCACATGCTCTGGAGACTGGACTTTCCTTGAATTCAAAATTGGCCTTCCCTGTTTCTAACATGTTCAGAACCCTGCTGTGTGACTGAGCACATAATTTGAGAAACTAATTTGTGCCAACTTGTTTATAATTTGCCATGGCTTTTTGCCTTAGTCTTCATTGCCTTAACCCCCAAAAATTGAATAATGGGAACACCTCAAATTCCATGACAAGCTAGTGGGAGAGAAATTTCTAGGCAGAAGAACTGTTTCTTGTCTCTCAAATCAAACTGTGTTAACAGCTGCTTGCTCCATTTACACTTAGGGGAGTCTTAGTTTGAGAAGGACTTAAGCTTCCATGTACTTTAATATGTTGTTGTTTAGTCATTGTTCGGTGGTACCTGACTCTTTGTGATCCCTTTTGTGGTTTTCTTGGCAAAGATACTGGAGTGGTTTGCCATTTCCTCCTCCAGATCATTTTATGGATAAAGAAATTGAGGCAAACAGGGTTAAATGACTTGCCCAAGGTTAAGTGACACAGCTCAGAAGTGTCTGAGGCCAGATTTGAACTCAGGTCTTCCTGACTCTAGGCCCAGAGCTCTGAACATTGCACCAAGAACCTGCCCCTGGACTGGATATACAGGGATATATATGACCCATTCGAATCAGTGAGTCCCAGGAACATCAATATGGTAAAGCCTCATTAGCACTGTATTACAGAGTAATTAGGACAGAGACTAGGCTGAAGTTCACCTTTGGGAAGTAAACTCTTATCTTGCAGTGAAAATCAATGGGGTTAAAAAAATATGACAGTGGGAATGTTTTTCTTTAATTTATTTTTAATATGTTTAGTTTTCAGCATTGATTTTCACATGCGTTTGAATTACAGATTTTCTCCCCATTTCCACCCCCCCCCCACTCCAAGATGGCGTACACTCTGGTTGCCCTGTTCCCCAGTCTGCCCTCCCCTCCATCACCCCATTCCCCTCCCAACCCCCTATCCCTTCCTTTCTTGTAGGGCAAGATAAATCTCTATGCCCCATTGCCTGTGCATCTTATTTTCTAGTTGCATGGAAAAAAAAAACTTTTTTACTTTTGA
>CM053622.1:275162075-275193329 GCA_028646595.1 Phalanger gymnotis | reverse complement strand
AGAAGCAATCTTTTGAGATTATCTTCAAAGACTATCTTCTCTCCCCCTTACTTCCTCAACCTACTGTATAAATCTATGAAAGTCTTACATTGTTCTTCATTTTTATCAAATGGGATAATATTTAGGAGGAGGGGGATTCTTAAAGCAGTGCCTGACACATAATGCAGTACATAACAGGCACTATATAAATATTTATTATCTTATTGCCTTTACTGACTCCAAGACCAGCTCTCTATGCAGTGTGATGCTGACTCTGTTATTTTAAAAGCACAAAATAGATCATACTCTTCTTCACTATGCCAGTCTCTTAACTGTACCTAAATTCCCCATTTTAAACTATTTCTTCTATAGAAGTACCTCAATAAAGGTTGTTCTTCATCTAGTCTACTTGGCCAATCATGACCCTTCCAGCTGTGTAAACAAGAAGTCAAATGAGGTATTATGGAAAACCTTCCATAGACAACAACTACTGTAAACAGTGCTGAAGGGAAATGAGTGAGTTGCCGATAGGTACCAACAGCTGGTCACAGCCCAAAGAAAACACCCAACTTCTGTTTTTTTTTTACTGTAGTAGGTTTGACACACTGTCACCTTATTCGTCTTCCAGTAATTGTCTACTCATCTTCCTTGGTGTTCTCCCAGAAAGTACCACCTGGTATAGAGATAAAACACATCCCTTTGTCAACTCAAATGGTTTGCAGATGATGGCTTAGCCAAAGCTGTCACTTGGGGATAAAAACGTATGTTCTTTAGAAAAGTAATGGAGTGGTGACAAGAACTTCCATCTTTAGCACATTAGAGAGCCATCATAGGCACTTGGGGTCCTTTCACAGTGATGGAAACAGGTTTAGCTGAAATGAACATCTACAGATGCCCTAGGTTTTTTGGGGTGGAGATAAATTCATTTTTAATAAATTTGGGGTGGAAATAAATTCATCGGCCACTTGAAAGTGTGTAACTCTCTGCTATAAGTTGTTTTTGTTGTTGCTGTTGTTCATAAGTCTACAGTGTTTGCTTCAAGTACAACTCTTTCCCTACATAGGAATGAGAGATGACACCATGTTTTTTTGTTTAAGCATATGCTCCCATTTGGGGCAACTTGCATTCTCCTGGATCATTGAGTCCTAAAAGAAGCAGCTCCTACTGCTAGGTGGTTGCTCTTATGAAGGATCATAGACTCATAAATCTAGAGCTGAAAGAAATCTTAAAGGTCATCTAGTCCAAATCCCTTGTTTTGCAAATGAGGAAACTGAGTCCTTGATTTGCCCTGGGTCCCACAGGTAGAAATGATAGAGATGGAATTTGATCCTATGTCCCCTCCAACTCCGATAATTTTTCCACCGTACCTGCTAATCTTTGCTGAGTGAAATTATTAATAGCCTGAGGATCTCTGCTAGAAGAAAATGTTTAAAGCCCTAAAAATCCAAATTGCCTTCCTCAGCTCTTTAAGGCTCTAATATGTGTAACCTCATCACGTGCCCAAGTCCCCACCACATGCACACCAGCCTTATATCCAGATTTTAGCAATGACTGAAAAGATTATATGGTCTTGAGTATCCTTATAAAGTTTTGATATCAGTTATATTTATCTGCAATGAAAAATAGATTTAATACCAGTGAAACCTGTAGAAAATCTGATTTTTAAGGCCGTGTACTATTTTCAATTTTCACCTTGAAGAAGTCATTTTAGTTCACCTAAGTTGTATAAATAATATTTGCTCTTTTAGAAATCTTGTCAAAACTCCCTCTGCCTGCTCCCCACCCCCACCCCACCGAAAGTCTCCCATGGACTAATTTCCTTACATTACCTTTATAAATAATAACTCATAGTGATTTAAAGTTTTCAGAATACTTTCCTCACAACCGTCCCATGAGGCAGGTAGTGCAGACGTTAAATTAAAAAGTTGGACTAGATAATCTAGAAACTGGAAGATGATCCTTCTCTAACTAGTCATTCACAGAAGTAGAAATTAGCAAGTTTTGAGGATGGCCAAATAATATAGTAGATCTTAAAAGGTTATAATGACTCTCCAATTCTTTTAACCTCACAAGGATTATAATGATACCTATGCTATAGAAAGAATATTAGATGGTTTACATGATTGCACATATATAAAATATATTGGATTGCTCGCCATCTCAGGGAGGGGAGAGGGGAGGGAGGGAGAGATAGAATGTGGAACTCAAAACCTTTTTTTTAAGTTTTTAAAAATTGTTTTAACATGTAATTGGAGGAAAAAATAAAATATATTATAAAAAAGAAAGAATACTAGATAAGGAGTCACAAGAGCTGGCTTCAGATCCTGATTCTGCTACTTATAACCTGTGTGATTTGGGGCAATTGATTCAACTTTCAAGACCCTAGTTTCTTCATCTGTAAAAAATAAGGAGATTGCACTGGGTGAGCTCTGAAGTTCCTTCCAATGTCAAATTTATGATCATATGATCTAAATAGTTTCATCTGTTTTGGATAGTTTACATGGGATGTGGCCTAGAAACAAGGAAGGGAATAGCTTTCAATATTCCTTCCAAGAATAAGATTCTAAAATATTTCCAGTAGAAATTTGAGTAGACTCTATAATTTTTATGATATATAAGATAGCCTTTCTTTCAAGGCCCAATTCAAATGCTGTTGTTTCCGCAAGCATTCAAGAAGCACTTTTGGTGTGGAAACTACAATGCTAGACCCTAGAGGCTGAGAGATACAGAGTTTCAGTAGGATTGAGAGAAATTATTTCTTTCTTATATTAATAACCAACTAATATGGGGGGAGGGGAATCCAGGGATTTTTTTCTCTTTGTATTTCCTCACTCAAAGTCCAGCCTCTCAAGGACATTGCTGACCCTGCCCAAAGAATTCACCCCACCCAGACCATCTTACCCCACCATAGTTTGTTGTTCTTTGACTGGGTGAAGGATAAATCCTTTTGTATACATTACTGGGAGCCTGGAGTCTGGCTTGATTGAGATGAATCTCAATTTGTACATGAGTGACACCATCAAAGTGATATTCCCAACCCCTCGTTAGAATAAGCCCACTTCTCATTATGATATTCATTCTCTCATTGTTAACCAATCAGAGTTGATTCCCACCTGTCAGGAACACCCACTCTTCCGAGGGCTTATAAGCTTGAGGGGTCTTCGTGACTCATCTTTGGTTTATGACAGAAAGCCAAATGACCATCGTTTTATTAGTATCTCTAGAAATAATTAATAAAATTGATTATTAATTACCCAGAAATTATGTCTCTTGGACTTTTCATACATCACAGGATATAGTCCTTGCCCTCATAAAGTTAATAGTTTAATAGGGGGATGATGCATACACAAAAAATCTACAGTATGAAATAGTACAAGATAAGCAACCAGGTGGTGCGATGAATAGAGGGCTGGGCCTAGAGTTAGGAAATCCTGAGTTCAAATTTGACCTCCAATACATATTAGCTGTGTGACATTAGGAAAGTCACTTAACAACTGTCTGCCTCAGTTTCCTCATCTGTAAAATGGGGATAATAATAGCACCTACCTTGCAGGATTGTTATGAGAATCAAGTGAGATAATAATTGGAAAGCACTTAGCATAGTACCTGGAACATGATAAGCGCTATATAAATATTAGGTATCATCCTTCTTTTATTATCATCATTATTGTAAGCACGTCTGATCTATGCAAGAAATAGGCAATTATGAAGTATTATAACATAGTTGAGAAATCACTTAAACTCAAGTCAAAAGATCTGGGTTCAAATCCTGATGCTGTTTTTGGCTTTGTGACCTCGGGCTTCTCTTCACTTCTCTGGTACTTAGTTTCATCATTTATAAAACTGACAAAGAGAATCAGATAATCAGACTGAAACTGTCATCTGATCCTTGTGAAGCCTGAGAAAGGAGGGAGGGAGGGAGATCAAGTCGGTCTTCCTGAAGGAGACAGTATTTGAGCTGGATTTTAAAGGATAGGTGCCTGCAAAAAATAGACCCATTCTGGGCATAGGAAACAGCAGATCAAGAGCATGGAGACGGACAAAGTGTGAGCTAGGTGTGGAGACTGCAAGTGCTCCAACTGAGCCATATTCTGAGCCGTGTGTAATAGCATGTCTGCAAGAGGGGCTTACATAATCCAGGCATTCACCAAAGAGTTGATAAATGAATGAGGAATAAAACAACTGGACTGCACCAGGACAGACCCAATCAATATAATCCGTCATGAACATAATACATCATGATTAGTTCACTAGACTTTCCAGACAGTTGCCTACAGCCATCTGGCTTCAACCGGAGATCTGGCTTGATCTTTAAAGTGGGTAATGGTGAATAACATGCCTGATTCTTCCATGCTATTGTATGTTACATGTTTATTGGTTCTCCTGTAGAAAACTATCATCTGTGGAAAGTACTGGGTGGTTGTTTGGAGGCTTCTTTTTGTTTGTTTAGGGGTATTTGGTGGTGGTAATAAAGATGGGTGCTTTTCTTTTTTTAAGCAGTAGCAAGCTGCTTTGCTAAGGAGGATAAACGAAGACCTCAAATCTTTAATTTTCCTTCAAGTGCTGCTTTCTACATGGGCATTTTCTGATCACCCCAATTGCTAGTGTTTCTTCCTTTCTCCCCCATCTCATCGTCTTTCCTGGGAGGAACTTCTGCCCTGGAGATCTCCTTTTTGGTGAATTCCTCTCCTAGAATATTTCAGGAAATCCCCAAGCATGGTTCACTTCACTCCCTTCCCTCTGGTCAAATCCTCCAAAGACTCCCAATTAACAGACAAGTCTATGCCAGCAGCTACCCTTACTCCCTAAACCTCCACCCCCAAGTCATTCCTATCTCAGGTTCTGGTATCATGAGCCATGATTAAATCCACTCTGCCACTGAGCTTGAAAGAGGCATGTCAATCTGCTCCCCTAAGTCTTGTTTTCTCCCCGATAGAGTTTTAACTCTTTGAGACCAGGGATTGTCTTTGGTTTGGTATTTGTATGCCCAACACTTAGCACAATGCTAGGCAAAGAGTGAGTGCTTAATAAATGCTTTCTCATCTTTTCATTTGTTTTAGGGACTTTTATAGGACTTGATGTTCCTATACTAATAAACTGCATTAAAACCACCACTGGACCCCAGTGCAGTGCCTGGCACATACTAGGTATTTAATAAACATTTAGTGACTATTACTAGTGTTACTAGTCACTAAACATTTATTGTTATTTATTATTATTATTTATTATTAATTATTTAGTATTATTAATAACAGTAACTAATTTATATGATGCTTTAAAGTTTATGAAGCACTTTCCTCAACCCTATGAGATAGGCAGTACAAAGATTTCTTTCTCTATTTTATAGTTGACAAAACTGAGGCAGAAAGAGGCTTGGTGGCTTGGGCAGGGTTACACTGCTAATAAATATTACAATTGGTTTTCAGGTCTTTAGACACTAAGGCTAGTGCTCTTTACTGGTAAGCATTTCAAATATTAGAGAGTCGGTTCCAAACCATCACACTTCCTTAAAAGCACTGTGTTGTTCTTCTAAACAACCCTTACTTACTGAAATTGTGAAAACTTCAGCACCATAACCATTAACTACAGCAGGAATAGTTTATTCTGTCAACAGAGGCAGCTAACACATCATTGCCCTACGAACAGTACTTTGATTCAATTGCTGTCATAGAATGAGAACACCCTTGATGTCGTGAACTATTGGCCTGTGGTCTATGATTTTATTTAAATATCTCTAGAGAGAAGGATTGTCTAGTGTCATAATGCTTGAGAGTAAGGCAAAGGAGCCTAGAGCACTGGGTCAGGCTGTCGGAGAAGGGAGAGTGGTGATATTGGTATCTCTAATAGTGTCTATACTGCCCAACTAGCACCTTCGACTCCCTCCTAATCTAATTGTCCTTTTCTCATACTTTTGTGTTTCTTTACACAGAAAGAAAAGGAAAGAGAACAGGAAGACAGGTTTTGACCACAAAGAATGATCTCTCCTCTTTCCTTCCTCCCCTTTTCTTTTACTATCACCAATGTTCTTCCTATGGAACCAAATTTTCGCTGATAACTTTGTTTCATCTAAGATCTTGTTTACAAGGAACCAGTTTAATGATGTTTGGCAAGAAATGCCTGTAAAAATCGTGTAGAAAATCTCCCTAGAGAGAAATAGAACAAATGACAAACCTTAAAAAATTTTCTTTTTTTTCCTTTGGTAGGGGCGAGGGTGGGAGTGAGAATGGGGGTAGACCTCAGACCTCTGGACACGTGCTAAACAAATTATTAATAAAGTATATCACAGCAGTGAACCAGTTGTTTCAGAGTCACACACTGTGTGACTCTGTGACACACCAGTGAGGAGTTCCACAGACATTCATGTTAATTTGATGTCATTTGCTCCCTTGAAGAAATGCGATATCAGGCATGAACACTTTTTTAAAAAGATACCTTAAAAATATATGTAGTCCATAACTATGAATTTGTCTATTGACAACCAGTTATCTAAAATTTTGGTATCTCCCCTCCCCTTCCAGTCTGAAAAGGGAGCCAAAATATGTGTGTTAATTGATGCTGTCTGATAATGGGGTATCTATCATCTGCCAGCATCTTAGGGTCACCTCAGGGTCCCTCACGATATATGTTAATATTAAATTGGTCTGAAACCTGCCCCACAGTAGCTCCCTGAGCCAGAATCCACCTGTATCCATATTTGAATTGTCATTTATGAAGTCTTTCTACTTGTGAATTATTTTCTGGGTATGCATCTGTAAGGGCAAGCAAAATGGGACTTTTTACTGTTTTTTCTTTTGGAGTGCTTCTCAGCACTAAGGAAATCAAGTGCCTTTGATTGAGTCTTGCCATTAAGCTAGAACTCTCAGAACTGTGGGAGGAGAGGTTTTGCTTTGGAGGCTCATTCATTGGAAGAGTGTTGGTGTGGAGACTCTGGGTAGCTGTTAAGGAGCGCCCCCCCGCCCCGCCCAGCTTTGAAAACCCAGATGTTAATGCTTCTCTCTCTGGTAATTGTATATGTGTAGCTTTGGTCAGACAGCTAGAAGCCTGTCTGTTTATTTGTGTTATTTGCCCTGTTTATATTCTCTCTGTCATTTCTGTTAGTATTTGCCCTGAAGTTCAAGGTGCTGATTTTTCCTCTGAACTAAGCGAATGATAGATATATGTTTAATTAAAGTGAGATTGTAAACCCCTTAAAGTTGCTTTCCTTAGAAAAAACAGATCAAAGAACTGTGCTAGCAGCCCCGCTGTGTGCTGGTGTTGTTGGTCTTCTTGTTAGTCTTATACCTCCACAGAAGCTGCTAGTAACATTGTTACAGCATCTTGTCTATATAAAAAGGCTATAAGCCAGAGGTGACAAATACGCAGCTGGCACCACTCCTGAGTTGTGCACCAGATCAAATTGCAGTTGGGAAATATTTAACAAAAAAAATCAAAATATAATAGAACGTCATGTTAATGTGTAGTTTTTGAAGTCAATATGCAACAGATAAGGATTCCAATGTGCAGGTTTCTATTTGAATTGGACACCATGGCTGTAAGCTTCCTGTGGCTTTGGCCTCTGTCTTTCTTGCTTTTGCCACCCACAGCATCTAGCAGAGTGCAGGCACATAGTGCATACCCAATATATGGTCTTTGATTTTTAGTGCTTAATCTAGGATAAACTACAGAATAACAAAAAGAGCTCTGAATTATTATGGTTCTCTGGCATGGGGGAAGAGGTGGTGATTTTTTTTTTCTGGGCTTGGGGCTGGATGCTAAGAATTAAAGGAACTTTATCCACCTTCCCTAGTGACTCAGAATCAGGAAGTTCTGCAGTGAGTTTAAGATGTCTGCTGTGACAGGCACATGGGACTGCATCTATACTTCTTGCTTCACCCAGTGAAGTGCATCTGAGTCTCTCATCCCATGTCAGGGCTTCATTCCATCCCTTACAACTTTTTCTTGTATGATTTCTTCACTCCACACTACTCTAGTTCCCTATTCAGTTATACCCTGCTATGGATGGGGAATGCCAAAAAGAAAACTCACATCGCTGGTGGAAAAAAAGAAAACCTGACATGGAGATAACCACTCTGGACCTTATCCTCAAGGATTAGGTTTGGAGGAAGGAAAGTACACAATCATTACACTTCCTGCTGTTCTCCATTACTAGTTTCACTTTCTCTGGTCTGGCTTAAAAGGCTTCTCATTTGTTTCTGCCAAATTCCTTAAATGAAAAATGTTCAGCAGACTTCTGACTGCATGCAGACCAGAATTAACCTGTCATAGTGAAAGAATAGCCACCCATTCTAGATCCCAAGGTCGGCACAACTTGACATCTCTTTGTTGTTTGGATCAAACTTGGTATTTCCCTAGTATAGGGAACTCCCAGTGAGAAAACTCCCTCTATCAATGCTGACTGGCAGCCTACAGCTTAGCTTTCACAGAGAAGTTGTAACTTGATGGAGTCACACAGCTAATATGAGTCAGAGGCAGGACTTGAAGGCAGGTTGGCCTGAACGGAAAACCAGTTCTCTATACATTAAACCAGCTTGCTTCTCTTAATTTGGCATTTACCATTACTTTCATCTATTTCTCTACTCTATAGGAAGGATTCTTAGAAAAACTCGTGAGTGTTAGATGATGGGCTATTGGAAGAAATTATTGCCATTGCGATCATTATCATCACCATCATTATTATAAACTAGCATTTATATGTAGGCAGCTAGGCAAATAGAGTGGTGAATAGAGTGCTGGGAATCAGGAAGACTTAGCTTCCTGAGTTCAAATCTGGCCTCAGACACTTACTAGCTATGTGACTCTGGGCAAGTCACTTAACACTGTTTGCCTCAGTTTCCTCATCTGTCAAATGAGCTGGAGAGGGAAATGGCAAATAGTTACAGTATCTTCACCAAGAAACCCCGAATGGGGTCACAATCAGACACAACTGAAAGGACAAGGACAGGACTCAACAACAACAACAACAAAGCATCTATATAGTGCTTTATGATTTGCAAAACATTGTACACATGTTATCTCACTTAATCTTCAAAATAACCCTGTGAGGCCATTCCATAAACATCTATTAAGCAACCACTAGATCATGTAAATATTCTAGATTTAACCTTCG
Organism: Phalanger gymnotis; assembly: GCA_028646595.1. Lineage (NCBI taxonomy): Eukaryota > Metazoa > Chordata > Mammalia > Diprotodontia > Phalangeridae > Phalanger > Phalanger gymnotis. The sequence continues at coordinate 275,184,244 of CM053622.1, read as the reverse complement.
ACAACAATTCAAAGGGAAAGAAGAGGCGTCCTTAGAATAGCAGAGCTATTTCTGGATCAGTTCTGCTTGTTTTGATTTCCTCCCTTCCACTAATTTCAGGCTGCAGGTTTCTACCACTTATATCTATCACTGAACCCACTGATGAAAGGAATTGGAATAAACCTCTATCATAAGTGTTCCATTAAGTAATCAACCTAATTTCCTCCTCTCTCTCCCTCCTTTTCTCCCTCTCTCTCTCTCTCTCTCTCTCTCTCTCTCTCTCTCTCTCTCTCTCTCTCTCTTTCTCTCTCCATCTCTCCCTCTCTCTCTCCATCTCTCGTGAATGTATGTTGGAATTAAGGGTTGGGACAAATCCATCTAAATGCACTGATGCCTAAATGTAAGTCTGTGCATGCCTAGGTGATGGCAAAGTCGATGCTTTCAAGTTGGTGCAATTTCCAACAAGCCAAGAGTTTCCATCTTACAAAATCAATCCTACACACCTAATGTGAAATTCGCACTTTATACATTTTTTGAGTTAAGGCATTGAAGGCTTTAGTCCAGATAGATACATGGTCCTTTCATTTAAAGCACACAAACACATATCAAAACTAAACATTTATTGAAAGAATGAAAGAGGGGAAAGGATGAGTGAATGCTCTCTGAGAGGTGAAATACATTCAACTATCAGCAGTAGTTATTTCTGTATTTCTAAGTATTTTTTATATAAAAGAGACTTTGGTAAGGTACGTAGGGAATAGAAACTAGACCTATGATTTCATTAGTGTAAGGAAAACCCAGAAGAGGAAATCCCTTTACCAATGTAGACTGGCCTTTTCTCTAGTACTTGTAATCATAGAGAGTTGCCTAGAACAGTGAAAGGTTGTTACTTGCCCAGTTATTCAGTCAGTATTGTTGCAGAGACAGAACTCAACCCAAATCTCCTTAGCTTTGAGGCTGGCTCTTTGTCCACTCTGCCATGATGTTTTTCATGATGTTAGACATATATAGTGCTATATGTCCAATCTGAGTTGTGTAGGCTTTGATCAACCTATATGATTTATGCAATTATTGAAAGAACAGTCTTTTGATTCAGTTGCTCCTCTAATAAATATTTAGAAAATGCAATAATACAAGTTATCCTGAAATACACATTTCATTGAAGTTCAAAATGAATTTTGAAGTACCTTTTTTGAACTGAACACCTTTGATAGAGGAAAAACAGTCTAATAAAGAGCATTATGGAAGTGTGATTATATAATGACATTTTTTGAGCATTGTAAAGCATTAGTCTTACTTTATAATCTCACCTCATATAGAACTTGATATTACGAAAATATTTCTTAATTTCAGAACATTATTTCTTTATCTCTCTATCCCTGACATGTAATATAAGTTCCTTGAGGGCAGAGACTATTTCTTTTATCATATTTATATCCCCAACGTTTAATAAATGAATATGGCTTGATTGATCACCAACTTGTACATTGACATTTTGGTTTTAATTCCTGAATTTATCAGCAATTTATTTAGCCCATCTCTGAGGAAATGGGACATAGGACAGATACATTTTGAAGGGTGACACAACATTTGAAACATTACATGTTTCCTGGTGGGTCACCAAAGTGAGATGCCCCAGGAAGCGTGATTGTACCAGGGGCTAAAAATATTGCTGAACAAGAAGACAGGGATGGTGAAAGCAATTTTTAGAAATGATGAAAACAAACTTCATTTGCCTCTTTCTTCATTTTACATAGACCTATTCCTACCTAAATAGGAAGATTGTAGGAAATTGCAATATTGTAGTAGAAGGAACTGAGCTCCAGGCCCAATTCTACCACTAATGAGCTGTTTCTTGGCTATTTTGCTTGACTTCTCTGGACCTTAATTTCTTTGTCTACAAAAAGAGAGCATTGAACTCTTTATTCTATTTTTTCTTATTTTATCCTCTTTAGAAAAAAGAAACTATCGGAGCAGCTAGGTAGCCCAGTGAGTACAGCACCGGCCCTGGAGTCAGGAGGACCTGAGTTCAAATCTGGTCTCAGACACTTGACACACTTACTAGCTGTGTGACCTTGGGCAAGTCACTTAACCCCAATTGCCCTGCCTCCCCACCCCCTGCAAAAAAAGAAAGAAAAAAGAAAGTGTGTTTGAAACTAAAAAGTGGGAAAGAAAAGGTAACTCACATATACTAGAGAATCTCATGCAAAATAGATTGTCAAAACTGTTCAAAAGCTTTGTATATTATAGGGAAAGGAAAATTAGGAGAAAATTCATCCTTGTGGTCCAAATTCACAATGGGGTAGGTTGAACATCATGTTCAAGGAGCACAAGCTTCATTTGTAGAAAGATAAGTAGGAGCCAGCAATCTTCATTTTGTTTCATGGTCAAATGAGCCAGGGCCCAAATCCCAGGCAACCATTTTTCACAAGGGAGACCAATTCTATAGAATCGAGCTGGATAATCACAAATCTGTCATCCCTGATGGGAAAACAGCTCAAAGATCTTTCCCTGTTAATATTCGAAGGGGAGGAGGAAGGCAATTAGTAGCCTCCAAGTACAAAATATACAGAGGCTAATTTCTTATAAATAAACTAGGTAAAGTCCAATAGAATGTCATGTGAAAAATCATAAATCATCACTGGTATCATCATCCTGAATTCTTTTAGCTGATTTCACCATATGTCTAAAAAGTGGAAATATAAGAAGAGTTCATGTGTCCTAATTTTATAAAAATAGCTAAAAGTTATGGTCACCCAATTGTTATGATTGCTGAGATCCACTTTATTCTTGTATTACTGAAGGTGAAATAAATTATAGCAGTTTTTAAGTTCTCTCTCTTTCTCTGTCTCTCTCTCCCTCTCTCTCTCTGTAAATTGAGAAATGTGTTTATCTCTCTGGCTCCTTTCTTCCTCTCATTTCTGAAACAAAGGGAAAGATCAGAGTGGAGAACTTCATTTCCTCTATCTCAGTGCCACTGATTCCTTATAAACCCTTACTTGGTGAAATCCCCAATATCTTTTGCCAGATTAACCTCCAAACAAAGAAACAGGAAAATAATAGCAAAATACAGACAACCCATGAATGATTCTTTCATCCCTTTTGTCTATGACGTCTTATTTTTCTAGCTAAGAAGGCAAACTATGAACAGAAAGTATTATAAGTACCTCACCCCCACAGAATTTAATATGAGGAAAAATACACATAGCTCAGATTAAAAACAAAACAGAAATTTAAAAATGCATCTCTCCTTTGCTCTGCATTACAGATTCTCACCTTAAACTTCTAGTTCATGAAGTCTTAGTATCTTTGACCTATGAGACCTATGTTTCATCACATATCTGATGACATTTGCCTATATGAAGAAACCTATTAAAGGCCTCTGATTATTATACTGGTTTCCAAAGTACCTATCTGATAATCTGAGTAATAGTTACGCATCAAAGATGGCATAGTGAAACAAAAATATTAATTTAAAGGTAGAAGGCCTAGTTCATATCCTGACTCCAATACTTACCATCTCTGCTATTCTTGAACTCAAAAGAGTAGACTGGCCAAAGGTGGAGAAATGACCCAACTATAGTGGCTACTCTGTGACAGTAGCCCAATGGGGAAAATATACTTCACCCATCTCAGCAGATAACAAAGGAAATTGACCTAATATCTCTTAAAGAAGGGAAAGATAGTACTAAAAGTTGGGCTAGATGCCCTGAAAGAACAAAGAGCAATTCCATGAACCTTCAAAGTGGTTTAGAAGAGCAATCGAAGGATTAAGTGGAAAAAATAAAACGTAAGAGAGAAATTAGAGCTTTTAAGAAACAGATCAGCAAATCTAACCAGAGACTAAAGAACTTAAACAAAAGACAGTCGTTTTCCACATCAAAAGATTCCCCGAAAAAGAAAGTGACAGACTTGAAACATAAAAAACAAGAGACAGAAGGAAAAATAATGGAAAAGAATTTTTAAACCAAGATTAAAACACATGAGAAAAAGAACATGAAATGAAAACAAAAGTAAAGAAAGCTGAACTTAAAGAAAGTATGTGGAGAAATAATCCAAGGATTATAAATTTTCCAGAAAGGGAAAAAGAAAATCAGGGTTCTCTTATCACCAAAGCTTGAAAAGCTAGGAAAAGTTGCCAAGTCCAGATAGCACAGGTCAGTAACATGTGACTTTCTCTCACTGAGAATATGAGCATTGCAAGTTTCTCTTGCTATATGACTCAGGGGATTCAGAAGCAATGAGACTCTCAAAGAATCAGCTGCCCTGGAGATGGTCCTGGACCATTAGTTTGATTTCTGGCTTCTTTCTTCATCTTCCTCTATGAAATGCTACTCGCAGATGACATTGATGACCTACTTTACAATGCATTTTCTTGTAGCCATTACCTAAGCATGCTAACTTTACATTCAGAAAAATAACTGGAAAACCTTTTTCAAAGGTAATGTGTGAATGTGCCAAGAAAAATGAATAGCCCAGGCGCACACTTATTTCTCCATGGCATGTGATTCCTCATTTGCTGTGTCTAGCATGGCAACTACCTCAAAATGGGAGGCTCTTGGACTGAATCTGTTATTGAGACAATGCTTGAGACATGAGCACACATAGACAACAAGGCCAGCTCCAGCAGGGAGGTTCTGTTAATCGTTAAAATCTGTTTTGATGGTGTGTTGCCATTAGCTGGCAGACATAGCAGATATTACTCAGACTTTTTTTCGTCTTTCACAGCAGAGATTTTGCCAAATTTCTTGAATCAAGAGGAAGGAAATAAATAGCAATAATTCACATACAGTAGAATATATGTGTGGGTACATATATATGTGTATATGCTTATATATAAACACTACAGAAACATATATACATATATGTGTGTTTGTGTGTGTGTATAAAATATACACATGCACATACAGAGAGAGAGAGAAAGAGAGAGAGAGAGAGAGAGAGAGACTTCCAGGTATAAATTAGTATTTTTAATTGTATTATTCTCTAGGACTATTGCATTATTTTCAAAAACATAATCTGGGGGATGTGTACCTATGGAAATGTAAAGAATGGTTTTAAAGTAACGTTTAGCATTTAATTGGAATCTAACACAATTTGCCAATGGATAGTGCTGCCCCATGACATGCATTCCATCAGCATGATGACATTTCATATTCTCACACAGCTGTGGTGTAGCTGACAGAAAACTGGTCATCAACCCAGGAAAAACTGGATTCCTGTCCCAGCTCTGATACTACTGTGAGTGTGACCCTAAGCAAATCACTTAACCTTTCAGTGCTTGAGAAAACTCTCTAAGACTGAGTGGTAGAGAAGGTGACAATCTGCATTGGTAAGGGAGTTTCCTCACCTGGGAATTCCCCATACTAAGAAATTACAATTCCATAGCTATAGCCATTCTTGACAGCCACAACCTAGTGTCCCCACAAAAGACTTGCAGCTCAAACCTAGATGTGGAGCTTGTTCAATACTACATGAGAAGCTTTCTGAGTTTGTTTTCAAACTCAGTTTGGAAATTTCTTCGTTTCACCTGCTCATTTCCTGCCAAGAATTTTTCTTTTAGCTGGCAAGTCTTGAGTCTCATAGGGATTTTCATTTGCAAGACTGCTGAGTAATTGAAGAATCTTTCCAAACTTAGACGTCTAAGATTTGCTTTCATCATCAGATGTGGCATCTTAGAGGTTCTACAGATTATCTATATTTACTACACTTCCTTTAATCCTTGAAAAACAGCTGGAATAGTGGTTGGAAGGTAAGCCTTCTTAAATCAGATTGACCTGAGTTCTGTCACTAATTGGGTAACTGTGGGCAAATCTTTTACTACTTCAGGCACTGAAATAAGTGCCAGATGAGTCCCTAATCTGCATCAAGAGAGAGAATTGGCATACTGGGAGTTTCCTACATAAACAAAATCAACATACACAACTCCTTACATAAATTCAAATGTTTTTTCTGCCCCAGGAGTCTTAAAGGAAACCAATTCCCTCTGAGTGTTTGTCAATTAATAGCATTCTGGATTCTAAGAGAAGGAAGAATAGTAGTTAACAAAATAAAAACAAATGGACATCAAATTTTAACATACTTCAAGCACTATTATGAAGGATTCAAAAGGAAGAAAACTCAAGAAACATATGAGGATGAGAAAGCTGCATGCACCTCAAAGAAACAATATAGAAGGCACAGGAATTAAACATAACAAGGCATTAGAAAAGACAAAAAGGATAATCAGAGGCTATATTTGCTGAGCAAGAAGTATTGAAACACCTAAAAGGGGAACAAGAATGATAAACTCTCTAAAGCTGAAAATCTGGCCAAATCACAAATAAAAAGAAACAGAAAAATTTTATAAGGAGAAGAATCAGAAAAGTCAAATCAAGAAGAAATGTTTTGTTTTTTTTTAACGGACACCTGGAATCATAAAATAATCATCTGGCAGAGCTGAAATAGACCTCAACTATGATCGCATCCAACGTCCTCATTGTACAGAAGTTGGAGAAATAAAATATAGAATAGCTCCTTATTCATTCCACTAGACCATATTCAGTACACAACTATTCTCAGATTATAATATAGGCACTTTGGAAACTAGTTTAACTATCACAGGCCCTTAGTTGTGAACTAATGACATCATGATCCCCAATGTAGTGTTCTTTCCTCTAGGACACCATGCTACCAGAAATTATTATTATCTAAGCTAACAAGAAAAACAATGTTCTTTCTCTGTATAGTGTTAGGTCCAGGATCAATTGATTCAATCACTCATCCACTCACCCCATTCTGCTTAAAGTAATTCACAAGATGCTATATCCTAATATCTTAACGGATGTGAATACTTCTATTGAATCATTCAATCAATTAAAGGCTTTAGTCTGTGGGAGTCATTGATCAATTTAAATCTGCCAGTGTGAGTGAAAGTCAGAGAGTAGCTCTAGAACATGCTCTCCTTAAAGAAAAAAAAAGGAAGGGTCTTGATAAATGTTTTCAAGTATCTATTAAATATCCCCCAAATGCAGAAACTACACTAGGCAATAGAAAATTAAATAAAGGAGATATGCTCTTTTTCCATGAAGGAACTCATATTCTCAAAGTAAGAACATTTAAACATTTTTAGCTATTAATAAGAACAAATAAAAATAATAATAATGAGAGAAGAAAAGGAAATCAGTCAACAGGCAAAACAGCAGTATCCCAAGGTCTGCACATAACTGAATTATGACTCAGTAATATCCCTTTTGCTAAATGCTAGTCAGACTTTTCCTAAGATGTCAAATCCAATATTCACAGAATTGTAGAATCACAGAATTCCCAAGCTTGGAAAGCCCTCAGAGGGTACCTGGGCCAACCTGCTACTGAACAAGAATGTATCAAACCAATCACACTGACTTTGAGGATCACCAAGGAATGGGACCCTAATACCACTGTTCAACTTTGGGATAGTGCTAGGCAGTGCAATGAATAGAGCACTGGGCCTGGAGTCAGGAAAACTCTTCTTCCTGAGTTCAAATCTAACCTCAGACACTTACTAGCTGTGTGACCCAGGGCACATCACTTAACCCTGTTTGTCTCAGTTCTCTTATCTCTAAAATGAGCTGGAGAAGTGTCCTTGAAAAAAAAAAACAACTCAAATGGGGACACAAAGAGTAGGACAGGACTGAAACAACTGAACAACAACTGACAAAATACAATCAGAATCACAAAACCGATCATATCTTATGGGGTCCCATATTTGAACTATATTCTAAAGATATTATTGAATAGAAAAAAAATGGTCTGTTTATGTACATTTTCTTAGCTAATTATTTGTAATAGCAAAAAAAATTGTTAAAACAGTATGAGGTGACTAGGCAAGCACTAAAGAACTTTATAAAGAGGAACAAAAACCCACATGTGTTCGTTGTTGAAATAGCATTACCACCAGCTTTTTAAAGTCCAAGAGATCAAAATGAGGGTGAGGGCAAGAAGGCTAAAAATGATATGGATTGGACAAAAATAATTTATTTACTTAGAATAAGATAACTTTAAATTTTTAATTAAAACTTTTCAACTTTCAGTAAAAGTTGTTGCTTTAAATTTCCATTGGGAGTCAGAACAAGGTGTGGAAAAAAAACACAATTATATAAACACCAGAATTGTAAAGACAAATTTAAGGCCCACACATATTGGATCCCACACATATCCCAATCAAGTGGTAAAGCTGTCAAAGAAACAACAGAAGATTGTGATGGCAGGATTTAAAACAATGATGGCTGAAATGGCTTGATTCAGATAAAAGGGGGAAAAATGTTATTTCTTTAAACTTTTGGTGATCTTTAACAGAATGTGTACCCTTTGGCCCAAATTGGACTCTTATTGTTGTGTTTGGAACAACCTTGGTTCATGGTCTGGAGATAAATCAGACAAATAACTATTGAAAAGAGTTTAATTGGCATGAATGTTTGAGGGTAGAGTTCTCTGGACCCTGAATTCTTCAGAAGAATATCAAGTAACAACCTACTTAACCACTGAAACACAAGGTAGAAATGTCACATAATCAAAAATAAAGCATTCGGTGGCCATAGAATCCCATTTCTAAGAGCTCTATGGCCACAATTTGCTGGCCTGCTCTGGCGTCTTGTAATGCACACTGTAGCTAGAGGCCAAAAGGACACAATATCCTCTCCTTTCGACTTCCGTCAACTTCTCTTTTGTCCAGGCATCTTTGATTTCCCTAATAGAATCCCTCCAAAATGATTCATAAGAGCCAAGAAATTTGATGAAACCAAAGTTGTGTCCATTTTTAGATTAATCTCCTCCTTCAAAAACTGCCTAAAATCCCATAAAAGACCTCAAGAGACCAAGTGTATTCAAGACCCAGTTAGTGACCTCCCTTTGAGATATTCTTTTGGAGTATTCTTTAACCAACTGCACTTAATACACGCGCACATACATACACACATTCTCTAAATTCTTTCATTCTTAATTAATTTCTACCTAAGTGTAATTGCCTTATCTCCATTATATGTTGTACAAGTTTCTTTCTTTAAGTCAGTATCTCCTATTTTAGAATAGAAATCCCTCAAGAACATGGACAAGATACAAATAACCTTCTGAATACAGAGCTATCGAAGGCTAAGGCTTAGCAATAAATGTGTGATGATGGGAGTGTGAGATGACAGGGAAACTATCTTTCTTTAGTATCTGTAAACACTCTGGGTCTATGGCTCTCTAGAATTCTCATGAGACTTTCCAAGCAGGACAAGTCCCATATGACTCTGGCTCATCTTGTCACCATTTCCAGTCTCTCCTGGGCCTTAAAAGTAATGACAGTGACAGCTTTATGCCTATTGTCCCTCTTAAACATGGCTGTACTTTTCCTTATCCCATATGTTTAATATTTGAGAGGGAACAGGATGTTTAAAGTTATGGAGTCATATGTTTGTTTTCTTGAGAAGGCACAGATGCATCAGCCTATGCAGTCAAAGAGCTTTTAATTTCCTCACAATACAAAGTGCCCAAAACAGGATACATGTCTACAGCAATTACTAGTATCTTTCGTAGTATGAAAAGGCCTAATATTAGATAGTCACATCATGTTACTGCTTGTTGCCAGAATTATTGACTAAAGGCAACAGGAACAACAGAAAAGGAAGAATTTACATATTCTAACCCTAAAGCTCTTGTCCAGGAATCCTGAGAGCATTACTGCAGCCAGGCAAAAGTTCTTAGAAAAGAAAAATTTTCCACTTCATATGATACATTTACAATTTCTTTTATACTCAAAGGAAATAATTTAAGGATGGCATTATATTTTTTTTCAAAGATACTTGAACAGGCATAGTAGCATGACCTCCTTGAAATTAATTTTTTAAAAAAATTTGCGAAATTAAAATGTATACATCGAAATATAAAGACAGTTTCGTTCACTGATGACCATTAATGATTATAAATAATTAATATTGGAAATGCTATGTAAATGCAAAGAAATACTATTTTCTAATGGCTTTTTTTCCACATTTGGATTTGAAAATATTGTTCAAGTATCTTTCCCATAAAACTTCTGTAGGTATGACTAAGATGCTATCCCATAAAGACATGATGTAATAAGGTCAAGATCCTGCCCATTATGTGGGAGTTTGGAGTATCAGTATATACCTAAATAGGTTTCATAAATAAATCAACTTAGTACAATGCAAGGGACAGGAAGACCTGTATATAGAGCCTATTAGAGGAGCAGAAGTTTTTTAGTTCCCTAAAGTTTATACAGCTGCACAAGTCACAGAGACTTTGAGAACCAGGGAAAAGACAATTTTAAAAATTTCTCAAGACTTGTGCACTCTCTTATAGCATTAACACTACCACCACCCCTAATTTAGGTCTGTATTGCCACCTAGACAATACTGCTATAGCCTTCTAACGGATCTTCCCAACTCTCCCACCTAAAAATTCATTCTTCATATTAATACCAAATGAGGAAATTTATTCTTTTCTTATTATATTAATAACCAGTTTTAGATTAAGGACTCAAAGATCCTCTTTTTGCTTGCTTATTCAAAGTCCAGTCTCTCAAGGACATTTCTGACCCTGCCCAAAAATTCACCCCACCTAGACCATCTTATCTAGGTGGAATTCTTACTGTAACCCCCACAATTGTTCAACTTGTATAGGACTTGGTGGAGAATAGATTCTTTTGTATACATTTCTGGAGGTGGGATGGCCAAAGTCACATTCCCAGACTCTCTTTAGAAAAAGCCCACCTTTCAGTACAAAATACATTCTCTCATTAATCGTTAACTAATCAGAGTTGATTTTCACCCTCAGGGACATTCCCTTTTCCAAAGGTATTTAAAAATTTAGTGACCTCCACATGGAGTCTTTGGTTACCAAGAGAAACCACGGACCATCAATTTATTGATTATTTGCTAGCCTAATTAATAAATTGAGTACTAATTACCCAGAAACTGCTCCAAGAATTTTCTTTCATCTCGCAAACCAATGTCTTATGCATCTATCTGTGTGTGTGTGTGTGTGTGTGTGTGTGTGTGTGTGTGTGTGTGTTTGCATTTCCCTCTCCTGTCTTATTGGGACATCTCTTAAAACAAAGAATTTTTTAAAAAAGAATCAACAGTTCAGCAGAACTAGCCAACATATCAGCCAAGTCTGACATTATATGCCACGTTTCACACCCATTGAGTCTACCTCTTCAAAGAAGGAAGTTGCATTCTCGTATCTTCTAAGCTCTCTTTCTTTCTGGACATGAGCATTGTTTAGCACCCTGTGGAACTGGAAGTAGATGCTTAAGAAAATAATTACACTTCAGTCAATTTCCTTTCTGGGAGATACACAGTATAATCCTAGTGTTGAAGGATAGGAATAACACCTATTTGTAAGTTAGTAATATTATGTACAGCTTTTACTTATGGTTATTATTATTTTACTTTAGGTTATTCTTTTTCAGGAGATGTGAACTGATCCCTGGGATGTATAATTCCTTGTGGTAATGACATTAAAGACAGCTTTCTATTGTACTTTATATCCATCAGGCTACTAAATTAGCAGAAGAAGTATATTTTATTGCTTTTGTTATTTCAAAGAAGTTGAAGGCATTATTGTAGGAAATTTAATTTATTTTTTAGATTTTAAGCAGAGCTTGGGCATCTTGTAGAGAGAATGGGGAATAACAGACAGCCCGCCCAAGTGTTGCTCCAGTATGCGTGAAATATGGAAAGTGCTAAAACAAGAACTTCAGTGAATTGAACAGATCCCTTCTGGAGGATTTGTGGAAGAGTTAAACAATAACTCAGCAGAAGATGTGGAGGGACTGCTGTCTTCACTAATGGAGGAAGTGCCCACATCCAGGAGAGCTAAATGATACTTACTCAGTTTAACCATGAAATCATATTACTTTATTTGTGAAACAATAGAAGTTGTATATTCTTTTTCATATTTTTCAACTTTTCATTTTGTCAACTTTTTTTTTATTTTCCACCTAAAAACCTTCTAAGATGATGCAATACTTTTTGTACTCTGCACCCCTCTATCGATGATATAACAAAAGCACATTCTGCCAAGCCATCTTACTGAAGGGTGTCTGAGTGCTTTGGGAGCAAAACCCACAGCGCTTTGGAATGATTCCTTGTTAGATGAATTCTTGTTGCTGTTCAACAGAAATAATTGTGAATTCTTAGTTTTGTTTTAGTTTTTGTACAAGTCAATTGACAAGAACAAAAAAAATACTTTTCTAAGTTAAACAGGATAAAGTTGGTCAAGAAATAAAATTGCTTCCAGGTTTTTAAGAAGGCATTCTGGAGTGTAAAATAAATAGTTATATAAAAGACTTAATGTCGGATTTCTTTCACAAATCAATCTATGTCAAGATGTTTCTATACTTTCACTTTTAAAAAATGTTAAACTTGTATTTTGTAACCATTTTAAAGGTTGTTTTTTTAAATGGAAATAAAATGCTCCATTTTGATGCCTTAGAATGGACAAAGAAGAAAACATTGAAGGAGCAACATCTGCTCTTTCTCTGTCTTTTGAAAAGATCGTAATTTCTTTCTCTGGTTATCTAGTAGCCAATTAGATAACTGAAAATCATCATAAATACATGTTCCTGAGAAGAAAACTGACCAGTTTCCCACTCACACTTTTATTCCTAGAATATCATATGATACAGTGGCTAGTATAATTATTAACATAAAGTCAGAGAAACAAGTGTCAGATCCCTACTCCGCTGCTTACTAGCTGTTGGATCTTTTTTTTTTTAATTTTTTTTTTTTGGAAAGGAGAAAATCAGGGCAATTGGGGTTAAGTGACTTGCCCAAGGTCACACAGCTAGTAAGTGTGTCAAGTGTCTGAGGTCTGATTTGAACTCAGGTCCTCCTGATCTTAGACAACACCTCTTCTCTTTGGACCTCAGTTTTCCCATTTATAAAATGAGGGGGTTGGATTAAATGACCTCTAAGATCCCTTCCAGGCAGCTAGGTGGCAAAGTAGATTAAGTACCATGCCTGGAGTCAGGAAGATTTATTTTCCTAAGTTCAAAGCTGGCCTCAGATACTTATTAGCTGTGTGACCCTAGGCAAATCACTTAACCCTGTTTGCCTCAGTTTCTTCACCTGTAAAATAAGCTGGAGAAAGAAATAGCAAACTCCTCCAGTATCTTTGCCGAAAAAATTCCAAATGGGGTCACAAAGAGTTTGGATATGGCTGAAAATGACTCAACAACAACAAAGATCCATTCTGGCTTCAAATCTAGGATTCCATGATAATATCCCAAGAGCAGATGATTATTTAAGCTTGTAATCGTGGACCGAGAGCTGTTCTAGTGCCTGACATATAATCTAGTCCAGAGTCACAGAGAAGTCAATTGGTTTGGCTTAGGTTTGACAGCTAGTAAGTGGCAGAGTCAGTCAGCCTATTCATAAACCAATGGATTGCTTAGAAGTTAAAAATAAAATCCATGATTGATCTTGTAGTTAAAAATATGGAATTTTTTTAAATAGCTAATATTGAAAGTGCCTTTTTTAGTTATTCAGTCATCTCAGTCATGTCAGAATTCTTGACAAAGATACTAGTGTAGTTTGCCATTTCCTTCTCTAGCTCTTTTTACAGATGAGGAACTGAGGCAAACAGGGTTAAGTGACTTGCCCCAGGTCACACAGCTTGGAAGTGTCTGAGGCAAAATTTGAACTCAGTAAAATGAGTCTTCCTGACTTCAGGCCCAGTACTCTACCCACTTCACCACCTAGCTACCCACTGAAAGTGCCTAGATGGCATCTAATCAAAAATGCCCACTTTATCATCATCCTTCTATCCTGAATTTTGAAATACTTTCTGGTTCCTTGATGACCTTATTTGGCCATACTAATGGAAATGAAGATTTGAAAAAATTAAGAAAGAATCTAGTAGGAGAATCAAAATCTAAACTAGACTAGAAGGTCAAGTAATTTTGCAGGAAGCCAAGGTATGATCATTGAAAAGATGAGCCCAGGTGTTCATCCATACTAACAGTGACAGCCAACTGCCATTAAATAGGGCCCTGCTATTCCATCACATTGAATAGATCACTAAATAGTTTTCCATATGAGTGACTGCCTTGTTTTATTTTTATCTTTTAGGCTGTTGAAAATAAAAATAGGAAACAACTTTTGAATTTGTGTTTACAAGTTTGTCCCAAAGGCAATTAAGAGATAGAGGATAAGTAGGTAGGTGGGTAGATAGATGGATAGATGGATGGATGGATGGATGGATAGATAGATAGATAGATAGATAGATAGATAGATAGATAGATAGATAGATAGATAATCACAAATAAATTTTCTCAGAGGGAAATAAAGCTAGAAATTACTAACTGTGGAGGTCATGATTTTTGTTTGATGACTATTGAAAGTGATAGGGATGGTGAAGGAAACCTCTAAATTATTTGGTATCATGCTACATAAATTACTTAGTTATAAGTGTTCAAGTATTTAACTTATAGTCAGGGAAATAAGTTCAAATACCACCTCTGACATCAGTTCTATGACCATGGGAAAGTCACATCACTTCTCTGAGACTCATTTTCTGCCTTTGTAAAATGAGGTTAATAATACTTATAGTATCTAGCCTCACAAATATTTTGTGTGGTTTAAACAAGATAGTGTATACAAATAGTTTTATAAATTTTACATCACTATATAAATGACTAATGGTTGTAATAATTTCTTTCAATGCTCCCCTACAATGGCATGTTCTACAAAATCATTATTATTTGGCCTTGAACTTCTTCCCTAGAAGAAGTGTGAACTAAGTTATAAGAACATAAAGCAAGAATACTTTACAAGAAATACAGTCCAGGATTAGAGGTATGGCTTTGTATCCTCTGCTATTTTGGTAACCACCAGCCACCCACCCAAGGAGACCATTAGAAGGCACGTTCACGTTAATTGATGTTGGCAGACAATGGCTCTTCTCAGTCAGAATCCTAACATTGCCCTGTGTTCTCCCTAGAGGTAAGGATGGATTAGAGTATTCTCAGGGTACTCCCTATAAAGAGAGCCACCATGAAGCACCCAATCAGGACCTCAGCCAGTCTCAAGAAATTGAAGCAATCTGAGGAAACAAATAGACAATATTTACAATAGCCTCATTCCCTTTTAGCTTTTTTTGTCTCTCTTTGATGAAAACATCTTCTGTATACAATTTGCTCATTTGTTTTCCCAAGTAGCTTTATTTGAAAATAGAATAATACTAAAGGGGAAATTAGCAATAGAGAGTTTAAAAGTCAGTGGACAAATAACTCAAAGAATGACAGTGGTTTTATTTATTTACTCTGAAGAAAGTCTAATTACTTGTTGACCTTTAAAACACTCTAAGTTTAATGAAGATTTCTCTTTGTTATTTGAATATTAAATTAATGAAACGCAGCACTTTTTTTACTATAAACTGAAAACAGATAAAGTGTCTATTTGCTAGAATGTAAATTCAATATTCTACCATATACTGCATTTTAAAAGATTTGAAAGTTAGATTTTTAAAGTAATCTATTAGGGAGGAAATGAGCACTTAAGCATTACTTGACAATTTAAAATGGAAAATAATTAGGGATCCATTTAAGTATGCTGAAAAGAGGCTGAAAATTACAGACTGTAGTCCTGTATGTAAAAATCTATTTGCTACTTCTTTTGTAGAGATCCTTTATTGCTGGTTCATTTCCTTAGCTTTGAAAGGTTATCAGTGAGCTCTCAAGAATATGGTATGTAAAGAGCTATCTGTCTTCTTCGCACAACTGTCAAGACAAGGCAAGTTCTGCTGATCACAAGTGATGGATGAATCAGTGCAGAACAAATAAAAGTGTCGACTTCTTTTTAGGTAACTGGACTTGAAGTGATCTTAATGGATCTGTAAAGTATGTTTCAGTATATTTATAGTCACTTTTCACTTATCTGTGATACAGCAGGTAAGCGCTAGTATGGATAATATGGATAATTCCAAACAGCATATACACACACACATACATATACATATCCTATACCTACACATATACATATGACTCTGTATGTGAGTGTGTGTGTGTGTGTGTGTGTGTGTATATGCATGTAGATAGATATAATTTGAAATGTATTATGTAAGTTAGTTTGCTGAAGATTTTCTTTTGTGTTTATCTTTTGTTTAGGGCAATATAAAATCTACTTCACAGTACCTAATTAGTTGTGGATAATTCAAAGAGCCAATAATAAAGTTGAATAGAAAAGTTAATCTTTTCATCAACCCAATTCATCTGTTTCCTCCAAGGATTTCCTATAGCATTTCTAGCTTGGAGCAAAAGTAGAAGAAATATAAGGAATACCAGTAAAATATTCCTTCTGAAGATTCAAGGACAAACAATATCATATGCTGATGTTTCACTGAGTCAAACTTCCCCTTGAAGGATTTACCATTGGCAGGAGGTAAAGGACCACATTATGACACTATTTTAACTGTAACATGCTCCATAGCTTTAACTAGGCTTTGGTTGAGTACTGTGTATTTTGCCCAACCCCCGGAACTATCTCAATAAAACCAAAATTGTAAGTTATCTGCCCCTCTTCCCCTGACATTTTGCTATTACAGAAACCAAAATATTGTTAGGTCCCTTTTTGTTGTTGTTCACTCATTTCAGTCATGTCTGACCTTTGTGACCCAATTTGGGGTTTTTTGGCAAAAATACTGGAGTGGTTTGCCATTTTTTTCTCCAGCTCATTTTACAGATGAAGGACTAAGGTAAACAGGGTTAAGCGATTTATCCAGGGTCATACAGCTAGTAAGTGTCTGAGGCCAGATTTGAATTCAGGAAAATGATTCTTCCTGACCTCAGGCCCAGCACTCAATCTGTTATGCCACCAAGCTGCCCAGGTCTTTTTTTTCCATAAGCCAAACTAGTAAGAGAGAGCTTTTATTTTTCCTCATTTTCCTCATTTCCTTACACACTGATTTTTTGGATATTTTTGCTTAAACACAGATTCTAAGACACTGGAGAACATAGGAAATTAAATTAGCATGAAAGGAACACCAGACTTTTGTAGATAGATATGTCCCAAGGTATGGACAGGGTACCCTGACAAGGTTCAGAATGACTTCCTAGAGAAGTCAAAAGACAAACCTGTTCAGATACCAAGGACCTATTTAGGAACTAGGTTGTAGACGTAAATCACATGGAGCTAATGTTGACATTTCTGTGTTCTTTGCATCTTTCTCAAACTTATTTTGACCAAATGCCATATTTCAGTAGTATGATCCAGATAGGAACTCACTCTAACTACAGTTATAATCAGAGTTAATCCAGAGTCACTGCTGAGGGGACAATTTCAGCACTTCATCTCGATAAGGAGATTAAGGACAGGAATCTAGGTCAAAGACAAGGCAAACCCTCACAGTGCAATCAACAAAATCCATTTGTACCTACTATGACATTATTTTGGAGGCCATGTCATGGCCCTGTCTAATAGGTAATATCACCTTATCACATTAAGTTTCTTTCAGTCCTTCAATAACTAAACCCTTCCTGATAGAGTCCAATCTGGACCTGCCTTATATCAATTTCTGCTTCAAAGTAGACAGTGTTACAAGAAGGTTTTAGTGTACTTTATTATCTGAAACCGGTTTCAAAAAAAATACTTGAAATAAAACAGGAGCCAAAAAGATTCCTGAAAATGTATTTTCCTCTACAAATAAGCCTTTATAGTTGTGTTTAAAAAAATAAAAACTCATATTTTAGCTAAGAAAAGAAACTTTGCTTTTTATGGCAACAGTTCTCTGCCTAGAGGAGCTATAATGGAAAGCATCTTGTACAAAAGCTTTAGTAATCAGAGAGCAAAAATGCAGAGTTGCTTTGTAAATTCTGACTTGGGAAGGTCACTCTAATGTAAATATGCCTTCCCAGATTGTAAACAGCAGTGGTTTGAAAACAAGAGCTTGTATAAAATAGCCAGTTATCTTGTTGGGGAAAAAATGTGTTTAAATGAGCATGTGTGCACGAAACTTCCAGTTTGGAATAGAAAATATTGAGTCCATACTGTAATTACTAGAGATTTAGAATTTCCAGAAAAGTTGAAGCCTGAGAAAAGTTCTGTTTCTTAACTCAACTCAACCCTTCTTCACCCAAAGGAGGCAGGGGGAAAAATTTTAGAAAAATTGAAGTGTTTGTAATAGTATTTTGACCTCCATGCATATAAATAAAATCACTTTGTTAGTTTTAGGGACATTAAAAATGTTTTCCATATCTTAACTTGATTTGTTAATAAGATCTCTGCATCAACTTAATATTTGAAAATAGTTTATAACTCCCTAAGTACTTTCACATATGTTGCATTTCATTCTCATAGATTTATCAATAAGGTAAGTGGTGCAGGAGTTATTATTCCTGTTTATAACTGAGGAAACTAACATTCAGCCAGGTAATGAATTACGAAAGATCACATGTCTCATAAGTGACAGAACTTGTGAGTAAATAAATGCTAGGTCTGACATCTAGGTCATGGGGTTCCATGCCAGAGTCTCCGAGTTTCAGAGTAGAAAGGGACCAATTTTGATTATGTTTTATGTTACAAATTTAAAAGTATAATTTATTCATATGAATAATTTACTAATAAAAATCTTTTTTCAAATCCAGCCTCAGATACTTACTAGCTGTGTGACTGTGAGCAAGTCACTTAACCTCATTGCCTCCCCAAAAAAAAATCTACTTTTAATTTTTGTTTAAAATTGAGTTAGAAATTCCTGAATGCTAAGAAATCTGTCTCCCTCGGGTTCAACTAGCTAGCATAAGTAGGCAAACAGGATAGCTAGTATAAGTAGGGAAACAGAAGTCATCCAAAGACCAAATTATAGTGAAAGAAAAAAAATTATTGCACTTTCTAGACTTAACCCCCTCCAGAGTGTCAAGGAGATACAATTATCATTTCTTCAAGGACTTGAGGGAAAAGTTTCTGAAACTAGTAAAATAGAACTTTTTTTTGCCAGTAGGAACTTCATCTGATTAGTCACTTTCTGAGTAGTCACTATTTGCAAGATGCCCATACATAATAAAATTTCTGGGCCAAACATATGAAGATGTTCAGTCCTTGACAACATGTCAAAGGGCTATTCCAGTGTTAAATCCTAGGTACACTGCTTCTTTGTAGTCCAATCATTTCAGCCTTTGAATCTTGGATTTGAGAGATTTTCTACAGAGTGGACTGACTGGCCAGAAATTCTTTCCATTTTTCGAATGAAGTTTCCCTTCACTTCCTTCTTTACTTCTTAGCAAAAATGCATTTAGATTCTCAAAAGGTATCCATTTTTATCTGTAACATTTGATTTAAAAAAATTTAGGTAGAAAATGCACATATTCCAGTGTAATAATTATTATTATTGAAGAAATTGACTATAAAATTTTCAGAGAATTCTTTAGCTAACCCCAGAATAATGTTCATCAAGTAAAAGATTCTTATATTTCTGTTTACTGTAAAATTCTCAGCTATCATTATGTCTTGAAGGGCTTTGCTTTGCTTTTTGGGATTCACACAGAGATCATTCCTCCTATATCCCCCTTGAATTTCACTACAGTTTGTGTTACTGGTTTTTTTTTTTTTCATTCTTCTTGCTGCTTCTTGAAGACAGCAGCTGTAATATGAGAAACTTTTCCATGTTTTATAACTTTCATTCTCCTCTAGATGTTTTGGAGAGGGTCCAACTTCGTGATATCACTAAGAAGCAACTTTAGGCCTCCAACAGTGACATATGGATATTTATCCATTCCGATGTCCCATGCTGCTTTCGTATTACTTGCACTGTCAGCCAGCAAAGCAAATAATTTATCATTCCCTCTCTTTCACATATTTTACAGCTGGAATACCTTGCAATGTGGCTGTTCTCTCCTGTTTTAATTCTATGAAAACTGGTTTAAATGTTTTTATGAAATTCATTAAAAAAATACATTTGAAGCTTAGCTATCACCTGGTCCAGGAGTTCTTAGCCTTTTTATGCATTATGGACCCCTCTGGCATTTCAGTGACACTTATGGATTCCTCAGGAAAATGTTTTTAAATGCCTAAAACAAAAAATATGTGATTTCAAAGGACATCAATTATATTAAAATTTGTTGTTGTTCAGTTGTTTTCAGTCATGTCCAACCATTCATGACTCTATTTGGGGTTTTCTTGGCAGAAATATTGAAATGGTTTGCCATTTCCTTCTCCAGCTCATTTTACAGATGAGGAGACTGAGGCAAACAGGGTTAAGTGACTTGACCAGGGTCACACAGCTTTAATATCTGAGATCAGATTTGAACTGAGGAAGATGAGTCTTCCTGATTTCAGAGCCGGCACTCTAACCACTGTGTCACCTAACTGCCCCTTTACATTAAAATGTAGTTACATAAATATGAAAAAGATAAGTTCACAAACCCCAGATTAGGAATTACTGGTCTAATCCAACTCAAGGATTTCATCAACAAAGAAACTTGAGAATCACATGGGCTAAAAGACTTGCCAGGAGTCACACTGGCAGGGCTAGCATATTAATCCAGAGCCTCTGGCACCAAATCCAATTCTCTTTTCACTGGACCATCCTCCCTCTCCTTCTTGCCTACACATTTGTTCATCCCAAAAGCATTCTAAGACATACTACTTCACTTCTTCTTCCTTGAACAGACTATCTGATACTAGAAAAGCTTTGTTCTAATGAACATTCGGCAAAGTGTTATTATATCAAAAGATCCAAGATATCCTCATAGTGTATACTGCCTCCACCAAAACAGAGCACAATCCATCATTACTTCAGGAGATGCTCTTCATGAGTTGTTGTGGCCAACAATAACATCATCACCACCGTCATCACCACTACCATCACTGCCGCCATCATCATCATCGTCGTCGTCATCATCATCATCATCATCAACAACAACAAACAACAACAAATAAGCATCTACTATGTGCCAGTCACTGTGCTAAACACCAGATAGAAAAGAAAAGGCAAAAACATGTTCTATGTTGTCAAGGAGTTCACAGTCTAATGGAAGATATTACACTTTAGTGTAAATGGCAGCTAATCTCAGACATAAAACACTGAAAACGTAAAAGGGGATCTTGAAAATAGAAGGGAGGATTTGAATTACAAATTTAAAAAATCCAGAGGAGCCAGGGAATGAAAGCAAGAAGGTAGAATATTCTAGGAATGGTGGAGAGCCAATGAAAAAGCCCAAGGTCAGAAGATGGAGTATCTTCTAAGGAACAGCAAAAAGGACAGCACGGCTAAATCATAGAGCAGGGGCAAGTCACTTAAAGGCTGTCTGCCTCAGTTTCCTCAAAAGTAAAAGATGTAATAATAGCACCTACTTCACAGAGTTGTCATGGGGATAAAATGAGATACCATTTGTAAAATGCTTATCAGTGCCTGGCACACAGTAGGCACTTAAATGCTTCCACCCTTCTTTCCCTCCCCATTAGGATGATGCCAATAAGGCAAAAGTAGTAGTAGAAGGATAATGCCTTTTGGACAGAAAATATTGAAAAGAATTACTTTACAGCTTCGTCATGGGCCTTACTTATAAACATAAAGGACTTTTTCATTTCTGCACAACCCTTTATACATGCCAGTATTTTCTTTATCATCCTAAAAATATTTGTAGATACATATTCCATTTGATGTAAGGATGCAATGACTTTTTTTCAAAATAATTTTTGGAGTGAAAATTTTTCATTATACGAAAAGTTGGTCTCATTTCTCTAAAGAAGGAAAATAAAACTGCAGTTTAAAAGCTACCTTAAATAAACACACATATAGTAATAGTTTGTGTAAATTTAGTAATAATGTTTCTTCAGAGTGAATTGTCAACAATTTTTCTAGCCCTCTCCTCATGGATTAGGTTGTGTAGAAGATTTTGCCACAGAACATCATTAGAAAAAATTTAATTGTGATTTGCATGTTATAAAAATATATAAATATCAACAAAATATATATTTTGTTTTCTAAATTATATTCTCTACTAAGGTGGGAGACTATTGGAGTTGTATAAATGGAAAGAGATGAAATTATTTTAACTCTTTTGAAACATTCTAAATTCAGATAAATTTATATTTTTACCCCTTAATAATGAAATATACTACACTTGACTCCTTTGTGGATCTCAAGGTCATCTTTCTAACTTAAAAAGCTTTTACACTTGCTTTTGGTGGTTTTTGCTCCAAGCCCTTCACATGAGCAGTCCACCAGAT
>CM053622.1:275140902-275161575 GCA_028646595.1 Phalanger gymnotis | reverse complement strand
AAATTACCTATGTTAATGAAATCACAAGTCAAATCCCTATCCCTTAATAAGAACGTTGTTGTTGTTCAGTTGTTTCAGTCACATCTGACTCTTTGTAACTCCATTTGGTGTTTTTTTGATAAAGATACTGAAGTGGTTTGCCATCCTTCTCTAGCTCATTTTACAGATGAAGAACTGAGGCAAACAGGGTTAAGTGACTTGCCCAGGGTCACACAGCTAGTAAGTGTCTGGGGCCAGATTTGAACTTGTTAAGACAAGTCTTCCTGACTCCAGACCTGGCTCTCTATCTGTTGTGCCACCTAATTGCCCAGTAACAATATAAGGTGGGGAATATTTAGAATGGATATATGTTTTCAAATTATGATTAATTCAAAATCTGGAATTTCATTATCCTAAATATTCCCTTCACTAATACAGATTTCAGTCCCTCCCTGACTTAGTAGATGTCTTCCTAAGTATCAGTGCCTTTCAAAAAAAATGATCTAATGGTGATGGACCTTTCTGAAATAGACTGACCCTCAGATGACAGGCATAGTCCATTGATAGGGTATAGCTTGTAACAATGGAAAGAACTCTGGTTATTTGTTTTTGGAGACAATCAGGATTAAGTGACTTACCCAGGGTCACACAGCTAGTAAGTATCTGAGGCCAAATTTGAACTCAAGTCCTCCTGACTCCAGGGCCAGTGCTCTATCCACTGTACCACCTAGCTGTCCCCTAGCTTTGGCTATTTGAAAGAGTCAGATCACCTGGGTTCAATTTTTGCCTCTGTCGCCTACTACCTGTGTGACTTTAAACAAGTCACAACTTCTCTTAGTCTCGAGTTCCTCATCTATAAAATGACGGAGTGGGACTCGGCGTCCTCTAAGGCTTACTCCCTCTGTAAATCTAGAAGCCACAATCCTATGCGTCTGATACTCAAAGCCTTTCCGGTTTGGTGGGACTAGCTAGAGCTTCAGACCTACGAGCATAGCTTTTGAGAAAACCTGGCCTCTTCCACAATACAATGAGGCATTAACGTTGGACTTTTCACAGAGGTCTTGAAATATCCCACCTTGACTGACAGGCTGAGTGTTCTTTAAATGAGTGAAATTGTGTGATTATCTCTCTATACTTCAGTCTCAGGATGATAGAGCAGTACATTAAATGCAAAATGCATCAACTGGAAAGAAAAATTACAACAGCTGAAAAAGTAAATCTGTCACAAACTAATAAGCAAACATTCAGCTGAAATGTTGAAGCTGGGAGAATGGCTTGGTTCTCAGTGTTATCTCAGCTGCCTCCTTCTTTTAAAGGTAAACTCAATGGTAATTGTTAGCCTACCAGGGGAAGAGGCAGACTCATGATAGGGGATCCTTGCTGTTGCTATTGTTCAATTGTGTCTGTATCTTTGGGACTATGGACCATACTATACTATCCTTTGGATTTTCTTGGCAAAGATACAGGAGTGGTTTGCCATTTTCTTCTCCCGCTCATTTTACAGATGAGGAAACTGAGGCAAACAGGGTTAAGTGACTTGCCCAAGATCACACAGCTATTGAACTCAAAAAGAGGAGTCTTTCTGACTCCAGTCCCAATACTTTATCCAACGAGACACTTAGCTGCCTCCAAGAGAATCATTGGTTACTTTTTTTTTGTTTCCTTTTAATTTGTTACCTTTTAATTTTTATTGTTACTTTTTATTGTTTCCACCTGAAGCATTCCTCCTTCACCTCCTTATAACAAAGAAAAACATTTAAGCAAAAGAGCATCTGACAGAATGGACTGTATTTCCTATCTACAGTACCCCATCTCTACAGAAGGGGGAGAGATATAACCAGTTGTCTGGGACTAAGTCTGAGCATTACAATGATTCAAATTCAACTAACTTCTAGCATTACATTAATTTTGTACGTTATCCTCCTAGCTCTGCTTTCTCAGTCTTCATTCTTACTGACTTCCCTAGAGCATTTAACAGTTCTGACCACCATCTCTTCTGGATTCTCTCTCCTCACTGAGTTGTTTCTTCATTGGTCTTTACTAATTCTCCTCCTGATGTTTGGTCCCTCCTGCTTAAGCTCCTTTATCAGATCATCATCCCTGTCTTGCATTCTCTGCCTGGGCCACTCTAGGGCTCTGGCCTGAGTTCCTTCCTCTTTTCTCTTCACCTCT
Source organism: Phalanger gymnotis (assembly GCA_028646595.1). Classification (NCBI taxonomy): domain Eukaryota; kingdom Metazoa; phylum Chordata; class Mammalia; order Diprotodontia; family Phalangeridae; genus Phalanger; species Phalanger gymnotis. Next base: position 275,159,424 of record CM053622.1, on the reverse strand, counting down.
CTGGAGGACTTCATCAGCATTTCCATGCAGATGACTCCTAGATTTACATTTGCAGCTCAAGTCCCTTTCCTGAGCTCCATCCCCAAATAACCAACCTATTATATTTCCAACTAAATGTCCTACAAGCATTTCATACTTAGCATGTCTAAAACTGAATTCATTTTCTTTTTCAGAAAAATCTTTTCCTCTTAACTAAGACTTTTTTTAAACAATCTTCAACTGTTCCCTGTTTATTGTCTATGGTTCTTGTTTTCTGTGTTTCTATGACCATGTCTCCCCCAATCCTATATCTCTCCTTTTTATGGCTAAACCCCTTGAGAGGGCTGTCGATAATAAGTACCTCCATTTCCTTTCCTCTCGTTCTCTTCTTAACTCTTTGCAATCTGTGTTTGAATATCATCATTGGACTAGAAGCATTCTCCTCAAAGTTAGTAATGCTCTCTTAATTGCCAAATACAGTGATTGTTTCTCATTCTTCATCCTTCTTAACCTCTCTTTCCTTGACAACCTTTTTTTCTCTAGGTTTTCATGACCGCTCTCTCCTGGTTCTCCTCCTACCTGTCTACCACACTTTCTTTGAATCCCTTGCTGTATCTTCATCTAAGTGATGCCTACTAATGGTGGTGATCTCCCAAGACTTTCTCTTGGGCCCTTTTCTCTTCTCCCTGTACTCTGTTTCACTTGGTGATTTCATTAAGTCCCATGGTTTCAAGTATCAGCTCTATGCAAAGAACTCTTAGATCTGCTTGTCTAGTTCTAACTTCTCTCCTAATCTGCAGTCCCACATCTTCGATTGTCTATTAGACATCTTGAACTGGATGTCTCAAACACTGTAAACTCAACATGTCGAAAACCAAACTCATTATCTCCTTCCCACTAATACTCTCCTCTCTTCTTAACTTCACCATTATTGCCACGGATTCCACCATCCTTCCAGTCGCCCAGGTTTGCAACCCCAATGTCATTCTTGATTCCTTAATTTCTCTCAGTCCCAACATCTAATCTATTGTTAAGTCCTGCCATTTTTATCTTGGTAACATTTTCTTGATTATACCCTCTTCTCTTCTCTGACACTAAAATTTCTCTGGTGCAAGCCCTCATCACTTCACACTTGAACTGTTGCAATAGCTTTCTGATTGGTCTCCTTGCCTCAAGTCTCTCCTCACTTAAGGTATCAAACTGACCTTCTTAAATCAAAGGTATGGCATCACCCCCATTCCACAAACCCCAGTAGCTCCCTATTACCTATAGAATCAAATATAAAATCCTCTGGCTTTTCAAAACCCAACCTGTCCCTACTTTTCCAGTCTTCCTAAACCTTATTATCCTCCATGCACTCTGTGATTCAATGACTCTGACCTTTTTTGCTGTTCTTCACACATGACATTCCATTTTTGTGCATTTTCACTAGCTATTCCTCAGGCTTGGGATGTTCTTCCTACTCCTCTCCACTTCCTTTGTAGCTTCTCTGGCTTCCTCAAGTCTCAGATAAAGTTCTACCTTCTACAAGAAACTTTTCTCATACCTCCTTAATTTTAGTGCCTTCCTACTGATACTACCCCCCCCAATTTATCGTGATTATATACATATAATACATGTGTGCACATGTTTATATGTATATGTACATATAGATAAACAATATAGAGAAATGAAAGAGAGCAATAGCATGCAAATAACTGTGTACATAGTTGTTTGCATGCTATCTCTTCCATTAGACTGTGCACGCCTTAAGAACAGGCACTGGTTTTTGTTGGTATTGTTGTTTTTGGGTTGGTTTTTTTCCCTTTCTTTGTATCCCAATGCTTAGCATAAATCTTGCCACCTGGTAGCCACTTAATAAATGCCAGTTGACCATTGACTATTCTATTGAGGATACCACCATTCTTCCTGTCACCCAGGTTCACAGTCTTAGCATCATTCTTGATGTTTCTCTTTCTTTTACTCTTCATTTCTAAGGAGTTTATAGGTCTGATCAACACTAGCTCCAAAACATCTCCTCCCCACTCCCACAGCCACCATCTGCACTCAGATCTCTTCCCCCATCTCCTGTCTTTGGCCTCTCTCCAATCCATACTCCACTTAAATATCTTCCCAAATTGTTGGATCCATTCACAGTTCTCTCAATGGGGTAATACTGTACCAGTTTCTCCCACAGTGCTTTCAACATTGACTTTTTTTTCTGTATTTACCATTTTGCCACTTTGAGGCATAGGAGGTAATAAATACCAAATACTGAATCTGGAGTCTAGCCTTGAGTTTGAGTGCCAGCTCTGTTTCTTACTATCTGTGTTACCCTTGACAAGCAATGAATTAACATGCATTAAGCACCTATGTGCTTAATGATGATTTTATGCTCTGTGATGAGTTTATTAAGTTGTTAGCCTTTTGGGGTTTCATCTCCTCATCTATGAAATGAGGAAGTTGGACTAGACCCAGAGGTGTAAAACTCCAACAGTCCACATGGGCTCCAATGGGGCCTAAACCAGATTAAAATGTAACTGGGAAATGTGTAATAAAATAAATAACAATACAATACAACATAGATAATGTTAATTTGAAGTTTTCTAAATCAATTTCTTTTTGAGTTTGATAACAATGGATTAGATTACCATCACTAATTTCCTTTCTGGCTACAAATCTGTAGTCTATGTGTTTTGATTAAATGGTGGTCTTTAAAGTAAAAAAAATATAAAAGGCAGATGGAGCCTTAAAGAATAAGTATCACATTGTGTTGTAGATAAACTAAAGCTTTATCCATTATCACTCTCCATTACTCACTATCGCTTTTCTCTAATCATATTACCTTTCAAGAACAGCCACACTTTTTCATAGCCACTATATAATCTTCAGCCATTATGAATCTCTAGTGAAAAAAGGTCAGTTTCACTTTATGATGGCAGTCTCAGTCATGTCCTATGCTGCTGTCTCCATGGAAGATTAAATTTGTATGAAATCACAAAATTTCACTGCATACCAATTCCCTTATAAGAAAAGATTCATTTTAAATTATTATCCTTTACTACCCTTAAGACTTTGATTTTATAGCAGATATCAAATGATTTTCACGTGTTACACATGTTCACTCTAATACAATTCTCTTCAATACAATTCCTTTTTATCAGCCTGTGAATTACGTAATCTGTGTATCATCCACGGCAAAGGTGCAATTAAACTGATTTTACCTTGTTGCAGCTAACTTTTGAGCTGTCTCCCTGTTCCATTGTACATGAATTTTTAACATCAGCCTACCCAAAATATAAATAAACCTACTTCAAAAAAGCAGAATGTTTTACAAAAATAATGATGGTAGCTGACATTTATACGGCACTCTAGTCTACAGACTGCTTTTGTAAGCTAGTGCATGTAATCCTCCTGACAACCTTGAGGCATTATTTCTAATTCATAGATGAGTTAGGCTTAGAGAGAGCTAGTATCTTACCCAATAGCCATAGGTGAAGGAGTTTCAACTCCAGAGCTTTTGACTTCAGTCTAGTGTTGTGTTCCTGACAGCACAACTATATTCTTAAACGCATTCACTAATTTATAGCACCCTTTCATTATCCATTAGTATCATTCAAAAAAAATAGTTATTTCATGGAATGGTCATTCAACAAATATTTATTAAACATTTACTGTATGTTATGTGACATCATAAGTGGTAGGGATACATTTCTCATTATCTTGATACATTGAATATGTATCAACCTAAGAGTGAACAAAGACATATGTCGATCCATTCTTTGTGACTCTATATATTGAATCCTTAGGCTTGCCTAACATTTGGACCAATGGCTTAATATTTGAAGAAACATGTGTCCTCCTCACAACTCTCAGCTACCCATCTTGTCTGATGGCTGTTTCATGTTCTTTTTCAGATTCCGACCTGAGCATGCGCACGCTCAGCACTCCCAGCCCAGCCCTAATCTGTCCACAGAACTTGCAAGGCTTTCAGAATGGAAGAGGTTCATCCACCTCCTCTTCTTCCATAACGGGGGAGACAGTGGCCATGGTCCACTCTCCTCCTCCGACCCGCCTCACCCATCCTCTCATCCGGCTAGCTTCCAAACAGCAAAAAGAACAGGCCCACATCGACCGCCTCCCAGACCACTCGATGATCCAGATATTTTCCTTCCTGCCCACCAACCAGCTGTGCCGCTGTGCTCGTGTATGCCGTAGGTGGTACAACCTTGCTTGGGACCCCCGGCTCTGGAGGACTATTCGTTTGACTGGTGAGACCATCAATGTGGACCGGGCCCTCAAAGTATTAACCCGAAGGCTTTGTCAAGACACTCCTAATGTATGTCTCATGTTGGAGACGGTAACTGTTAGTGGCTGCAGGCGGCTCACAGACAGAGGACTTTATACCATTGCCCAGTGCTGCCCAGAACTAAGGCGACTAGAAGTTTCAGGCTGTTACAACATCTCCAACGAAGCTGTTTTTGATGTGGTGTCCCTCTGTCCCAACCTGGAGCACCTGGATGTGTCAGGTAACTGAAAATAACACTAACACTTCAATGGTGACATAGAAGGTGCTCAGAGAGACCTTCCTAAATATACCTATATTCTCCAGATACTACAACCACCCTGGGACTGCTTGGAAGGGAAAGGTGGATAGAGAATGAGAATTACTTTCTTAGACAGTCAGCCTAAGATAGCAGTGGAATGCAGAATGGAACATCTCGACAACCGAGACTGCTCACTTTTTTTAAAATTTTGTATCTCCACTCCACACCCCTGTCACAGACCTGGCACATAGTGGGACTTTTAAAATGCTTGTTGATTGATTGATAGACATCTACAGAAGCATTCCCTTTTTTACTAACTTCTTAAGGAAGAGATTATAATTCACTTTTATTATTTATTTCCCCTCAATAAATTTCCCTCTCCCCAATTCTTTCCAAATTGTTATAGGTACAGCTGATAGAAACCCACTGATAACTACCAAGGACCATTATTTTCAATAAGAAAACTTTCCCTTTATTCTCTGATGCCTAAACCATACTACTTGACCACAGACCCTCAGAGAACATATTTCCTATAATATGTTATTTTCCACTAAAGTGTGAAAAGTGATATCATTAAGATGTGCATATTCAGCCTGTCTTTGAACAGAGCGTTAAAGGTGACTGAAAAATTTAGCCTATTCAGAAACAGGTCTGAATATTTCTTTATTTGAGTTTTATATGCAAAAAGGTATTTAGTAATAAAGATGTCTAAATCAGTGAACTTGTGGCTAGATCCCAGAGCAAGTATCCCAATTAGAGACACTGTCCAGACAAACAATTTCTTTAAGACTCTGGTGTTCTAATGGGGCTTTGAAAGACTGTGAAGATGCTACATATTAAAGTAGGTGGGAGAATTGGAAGGAAGTTTGGCAAGCAGGGGGTAAACACTCAGAAGCAAGGCAAATGAAGAAGACACGGCTTTTAACACCAGGTGAGGATTTAGCTAAACCACAAAGAATATGTCCTTGAAAACAACCTTGGCATTGCTACCATGGGAGCAGAACTCGAAACAATAGGCATAGGTTATGAAGGGGGAATCCATTTTTGTTCAACAATTAGAGCGAGTCTAAAATAAGCTGCCTTCCAAAAAGGAAAAGAGTGAGCTCTCCATCACTGAGGTTTCTAAGTACACAGTTTCTTAGAGATGTCATTTATAGATCAGAAGATCATAGGATCATAGACTCAAAGTTGGAAAGGACCTTAGAAGCCTTCTGGTCCAGATCCTCTAATTTGCAAATGACAAACTGTGGTTTAGAGAAGTCAGATGGCTCACCCAGGTTCACACAGCCAGCATATATCAAAGGTACAGCTTGAACCTAGATCTTTACACCAACAAGGCCAGCTCTCTATCCTGTTGGGGTTCATTAATTTTGAGTAAGGGTTAGACTAAGACAGACCTTTCTAATTTTAATATGCTATGTGCAGAAACTAATAGGCAGCTAGGTTAAATGGTGGATAGAGCCTTGAACCTGGAGTCAAGAAGATCTGAGTTCAAATTCAGCTTCAGATACTTACTAGCTATGTGGCTCCGGGCAAATAATTCCCTTAATCTCTGTTCACCTTTGCTCATCTGTAAAATGGGATTAATGATTTCATTGGTCTCCCAGAGTTGCTATGAGAGTCAAATGAGATAACATTTTTAAAGATCTTTGCAAACCTCAAAGTTCCATGTAAGAGCTAGCTATTATCATTATTGTTGTGGTTTGTTGTTACTACTAGTACTACTAGTAATAGTCCCAGAATTGTTGTGAAGACAAGATAATATTTGTAAAGAGCTTTGCAAACCTTAAAGTCTCAAACAAGTGCTAACTATAAGTATTGTTGCTGCTGCTGCTGCCGCTCTTAGGATGCTTAGTAGTGGTAATAGTGGCAGTGGGTGTTCATTCACTGCAGTCATGCCCTATTTTTTGTGATCCCGTTTTGAGTTTTCTTAGCAAAGGTACTGGAGTGGTTTGTCATTTCCTTCTCCAGCCCATTTTACAGATGAGGAAACTTGAGCAAATAAGGTTAAGTGACTTGCCCGGGGTCACATAGCTAGTTATGTCTGAGGCCACATTTGAACTCAAGTCTTCCTGACTCCAGGCTGCAGGGCTCTATCACTGTACCACCTACCTGCTGTAGTAGTTGTACTCTTGCTACTTGTCATTGTCATCATCGTCGTCATCCCAAGATTGTTAGGAGGCTCTTACTCCTGGTACGTAGTAAGCATTGTGTAAGCGGTAGTTAATATACTACTACTACTACACTATTACTACCAAACTATCACTACTACGCTATTGTTACTGCTGTGGCTGCAGCTACTGCTCTTGCTACACAGGTCCACCATTGTTTAAGTGGACACACAAACTTGCATAGGGCATAAGCTGAGGGTGCTGACAAGCTTGAGCCTCTTTGCCCTTACCCCTTCCTTTGGGAGAAAAGTAGTAAACTATACTTACTACTAAGGGAAAGGGGAAGGGCCAATGGTAATCTGAGGCACAGGGTGCAGCCCATAGTCTTGGCATTATTGTACGTTCGCTATTTGTCTTCCATTCACACTTGCCCCTATTAGCAGTGAAACACCTTCTCTAAGATCACTTCCGATCTAAAATATTATGAACTGATACATCTAAGATGTTCCTCTACATTTTGAGTATCTGCGAGATACCAACAAAACCGTGAGGCCAGACTTAAACATCACCAGCCATGTAAATTTTATATCTTTTGATAATTAAGGTCTTCAATTCTGGTGTGAAAGACAGACCCAATGAAGCAGAAGAGTTTATTTTAAACAAATAGGAAAGCCAGGTATTGCTGATTCATTTCAAAGTCTCTCTGGAGATGAAGTTTAAAGCCCAGAGGACCTCCTGGGCAGCGGAGGCTAATCCTTCAGGACTGACTCAGGCTTTTCTTCACCTCATTCCCATTCTAGACTAGGGATGAATGGTTAAGAGGCTGATATCAGCAAGATATGTTAAGGATTTTATTGTAATTGGAAAGTATAGGTAGTACCTTGGAGGGACTTAAGAAATAGAGAGAATAAAGACAAAAAACCATTTTGATTGGTAAATAAACATAGCCAGGGGCTTGCTAGTGTCTTATGTGACTAATACTACTGACAAAATCTGAGGCAGTATCTGACTTCCTCAGTTTACTCTTTCTTTAGATGTAATGCATCTGCATCTTTTTTTAACCTGTAATAATGACAGGCCATTCATTTACTCAGATTCTTTCCCTGGCTCCTGAGCACTAGTCACTCTCCTGGCTCATCTGGCTTCATGGCAGGGCTACATCAGCTGCATTTTTGTCTGAGTACTGAATGTTCAGTTAGTCATGATTGGGAAGACGCCATTGGCATTGACAGAGTAGCAACATAAATACCTGTGAAGGTTTCTCTGAGAAGCTCTGGAAGAAGAAAAGCTCTGGAAATAGAGGCAAGATGATTCGGTGGGATAGATATTATTCTGTTGAGAACCTGGGTTTTAGTACCATTTCTACTGCTACAAATGCTAATTTTGAACAAGTCATTTAACTTCTCTGAGCCTTTTGCTTCATTTGTGGGAGCGCTGGACTGATAGCCTCTGGGTCCCTTTCAGTTTGAAAGTTCCCTGATTCTCCGTGTTGTTCTCTCTACAGCTTTTATATGCATGTGTGTATATGTGTGTATGCATGCATGTATATACACACTTGCTCAAATATGTATATATACATATACACACATAAATGTATGTGTATGTGCATATATATGTACATATGTGTGTATATGTATATATGTGTGTACATACATATACATATATACACACACACATATATATATATACACACATATATGTATATATAATGGATGTTCATCCTGAGAGTCCTGCCTCTACTAAGTTGCTCCTAAAACCAGCAAAATTGAAGATGCATAAGGGGAGGGGGGAGACTTCAAAATTCTGGCATAGAGTACCGACGCTGGATATGCTGGGGAAAACACATTCCTGGCTCTTCTGGGTTGCTGGCTAATTATTTCTTGGCAGCTCTGCCACCAGATGCTTAAACCATTACCTGGCAGCCTCCTCAAGGCCTCTAAAGGCTGCTACTCGTGGCTCCACTTCATATATTGTCCATTCTGGAGGGATCTGGAAACTCAATAAAAGTATACCAGAGAGGAAGAGAAAAATCAGAGAAGCTTCTCTAGCCTGCTGATGCCCATAGAGTTTGGGGCCACTGCTCTGCAGAGGTGGCCCTTCCAAACTCAGCTTATGATGAGACATCTGATTTGGGATTGCTCAATCTTCTTCCCCATCATCAGCATTATCCTCACTGAGGTGTAAAAATACTTATTAACTTGATGAATAAACACGTATTAAACACTTACTATGTGTCGGGCACTGTGCTAAATGCTGGGGATACAAAAAGAGGCAAAAGATGGTCCCTGCCCTCATGGAACTTACAGTCTAATGGAGGAGACAACACACAAACAAATACATACAAAGCAAACTCTGCACTAGATATAAAGGAAATAATTAATAGAACTCACTAGATAATGGCTAGATTGTACTTTGACCTATTTTAAAGATGTAGCTGGATGTAGCAGGTAAAACTTCCATAGCTGAAGATTGGAATGGTAGAGAGAATACAGGATGTGTTCAAATCTTGCATCAGACACTTACTAGCTGTATGACCCTGAGCAAGTCACTTAACTGCTCACAGCCTCAATTTCCCCATCTGTAAAATGAGGATGATAATAGTAACCATTTCACAGAGTGATTATGAGAATCAAATAAAATAATATATATAGAATGCTTTGCAAATCTTGAAATGCTACAAAAATGCTGGCTATCATTCTATATGTATATCTGAAGATTCAAATTCTCATTGCTGTGGGTACTCCTTCCTCTTAGACAGACTATAATTCCTCTTTGCCTTTTTATTTATTTTTTTTTGGAAGGGAAAAGGCAGGGTAATTGGGGTTAAGCGACTTGCCCAAGGTCACACAGCTAGTAAGTGTGTCAAGTGTCTGAGGCCGGATTTGAACTCAGGTCCTCCTGACTCCAGGGCTGGTGCTCTACTCGCTCGGCTACCTAGCTGCCCCCCTCTTTGCCTTTTTAAATTGTAGGTCTGGGGGCAGGGGGTAAGTCACCTAGTGGTTGACCCTTCCATGCCGAGCCTCCTTAAACTCATCTGGACTTCACCAAGAAGAGCACAGTCTGGTACTGACCATATTGAGACCTTTCCCACTTGGTAGGATCACCAGAACTTTCATTTTGTCCACATAACTTTAGTAAACAAAGGTATAGTACTACCACTAGATTAATAATGATAACAATAAATATAGCATTTATCTAGCACCTACAATTGCTAGATATGCTAAGATCTTTACAAGTATTATTTTGTTTGATCCCTGGGAGGAAGGTACTAGTATTTTCCCCACTTTACAGCTTAGGAAAATGAGGTAGACAGAAGTTCAGTGACTTGCCCAGAGTCACACAGCTAGTAAGTGTCGGAGACCAGATTTTAATCCTGGTCTTCCTGACTCCCTGTCCAGCGCCCTATCTACTGCACCCCCCAGATACCTCTAAATAAGATAAAGCAGGACCTCAGTGGAGGGTTTTACTGTTTGATGCACACCATCAATACTTCTGAGAGGAAGTCTGGTCTCAAAATCAGGGGGAACTGAGTTCAAGTCTCACCGGTGATACATATTGGCTTTCGGATCCTGTAGCCACAACCCCCGGCATAGCGCTTGGCACATAATCTGTGCATCATAAACATTTGTTGGTTGATCGATTGATTGAACAAGTCACTTAAATATGAGACAAAGCAGCTGCCACCCTGCACTGGCAAAGGTAGTTTCTTCACTGGGAGTTCCCCTAGCCTAATGAAAGCACAACTGTGGTTGAAAAAAAAAAGTTTTAGTAATGATTATTCAGTGCTGGTGATATGCATCTAATTCCTCCAATGAGATGATCTTTATATGCATAAAAATTGTTAAGCGCCATCTTAGACTCAGTAAAGGCTCAGCTCTGAGTCCTGCCTCAGACGTTTACTGCCTGGGAAGACAAAGAGCAAGTTGTTCAGTCCCTTTGAGCTTTAGCTCCCTCATCTATAAAATGGTAGCGGTACAGCCTTCATCAGATTGTTGTAACATTCAAGTAAAATAATACGTGTAAAATGCTTTGCAAATCTTAAGGCCATGTAGAAATAGCAGGTAACTGTTAATTGTTTTGTCTAGATCTGTGATTTCATTGGTGTGGGGAGCTCCTGGTATGGAAATGCCCTGCTCTGATCCAAATGGAAAAATTATCTGTGGCTCAGAGTCTCCTACAACACTGGGAAGTTCAAACATTATATGGTCATATTACCCATATATAGGCAGAATCTGAACCCTTGACATCCTGACTCTGCTAATAATAGCTAGCATTTGGTGCTTTAAGGTTGGTTCTTATTATCTCCATTTTATACATGGAGAAATTAGGGCAGACGGAGTCAGTGGCTTGCCTAGAGTCATAGACCTAGTAAGTGTCTGAGGTCGGATTTGACCTAAGGGCTTCCTAACTCTAGGTCCAGGGCTCTATCATATAAACTGCCCTCCATCGAACAAGCTCTCACCTCATTATCATTATTATTTTTTTGGTCAATTCAAGCCAATTTAAAATAAGCACTTGTTTTACTTAGACTTGACATCCACATTGATAGTCTCAAACCACAGTGTTATGGTCCTATTCAGGAAACGGGATCTCTAAAACAGAAACTGGAATGCAGCGCCATTGGTGAAAGATGCAGACACACATTCCATGATGGAGGTAGCCAGGTGGTACTGTGGAGAGAGTGCCAGGCCTAGAGTTAGGATGACTTGACTTCAAATCGGACCTCACACGCTTATAAGCTGTGCAACCCTGGAGCAAGTCACTTAACTTCTGTCTGCCTCAGTTTCTTCATCTGTAAAATAAGGATGATAATATCACCTACTCTGCAGGGTTATGGTGAGTATCAAATGAGAAAATAATTATAAAGCACTTAGCAGTGCCTGGCATACAGTAAACATATAAAAGTGAGGATGATGATGATGATGATGATGATGATACCCTTAAAGCCATTAGCCAGACTTTGCGGAGAGATCCTTTTTGCATTCTTAAGAAGCAGGAAATGGGTTCCCACTAATGAGGGGAAGCTGAATTTAATAGTATTTTAGCAGCAACTTTAACAGAAATAAACCATGAATCAATAATGAGCATAAACCTCACTAATTTGTGCAACCTAAATATAAGTATTACTTTCCCTCCTTCCTCTCCAGCAGCCATGAATCTAAGCCGATTTGTTTTGTTTTGTTTCTAAATGGATACCTAGTGAGTCCGTTTGAGCCAGAACTGAACCTATCTCTTTTTCTCAAGCTATCACACAGGAAGAAATCCAGAATATCGTTGTGTTCACTGAACTCAGTGAATGTCTCATTCACTTTGAGCTCTTCTTTTTCCCATCGAGGTGTAGGTTTTCCCCCTACCAAACACTGTGGCCTTCCTGAAGTGTAGCAGACTGATATTTTGCTGCAGATGGGGCTAGTAGAACCCAAAAGAAAGAAAATCAAAGCTCATATTGAGAGCCAAGGGGCCGAAACCCTTGGTTAATACAGAGAGATAGGTAGTCCTTGCCTCATTTCTAGCATAGACTGGAAGCCTCTGTTTAGACAGATTGTATCCTCCATCCCAATCCCAACCTTCCAGGCCCCACCCCAGGCTTCCAGTAGGTGTTGTGCAAAGCCTACAGAAGAAAGGAAAGACAAGATTTCAAGGTGTGCTCCTCCCTCTCCAAACACAGAAATGATTACTGGCCTAGGAGCCTTTAATGTGTGAAATATCTCTATTCTCCCAGGCTGGGTGGTTTACTCCCTCCCTGTAACCTCCTGACATGGATGACTAGTTTTTTGACCTCCTTACTCCTAGGTAGGAGAAAGTCCTGTGATAACCTTCTGAGCAGTCAGTTCCCCAGGAAGTGGGAGGAAACCCATTCAGAGTGTTCACACTGCTCAGAAACTCTGGAGGGCTATGCTCTGTTGTGTGGCCCTGACCTTGGGGGCCTGCACAGAGACAGGAGAGATGAGTGTATCCAAAAGAAATGCATGGTAACAGAGAGGAATAAATGTAGCAACCAATGCTTGCAACTAGAGAGACTATCAAACTGAAGAGGCAAGGAGGAAATAAAGATTTTTGAAGGGTTCGGGTTTTTTTGGGGGTTTGGATTCTTTTTTTTGGAAGGAAAATTAAGCTGGAAATGAAAGATACTGGTTGCTAAGAAAAATGTTTTACGTTTTAGGTACATACTAATTTTAAGCTGTTCACCTTTTGGGTACTCAAAATATTACAGTATAAAATAGAGGAGGATAAAAAGAAGACTTCTTTTTACTTGCTCTAAGTAAGATTCTATCCTTATTTATCCCCTCTGTCATACTAGTACGGGATGGAGCTGTGATTTAGTCAGCGCAGAGAACTCTTGCTGTGGGAATTCTCTCTACCAGTGCTGATCCCAACCATATACGTAACAACGCCTTACATCCATAGTGCCTTAAGGTTTGCAATCGATGTGCATCATCTCATTTGATTCTTACAACAACACAGTGAGGAAGGGATATTATACCCATTTTTTTATCTGAAGAAACTGAGGCTCAGAAATGTTAAAGGACTTGTTCTAATAAGTGTCAGAAGCCATGTTTGAACTCAGGTCTTCATTCCGAGTAGAGCACGGTATGCCCTACCCCAGCCTCTGATAGTCCTGTGTAATATTCTGCTCCCTACACAGCCCAGATGTTTGTTTTTTCCTTAACAGAGGGAGTCAGATACAGAACTACTCCTATTCTCATTATCTGTGCACTAGATTGGTATTTTGGTTTCATCCTTCTCTGAGGTGCAGTGACCAAGGAAATTGGACTTGGAGTTAGAAAGACCTAGGTTCAAGTCTTGCCTTAGATATTTACTAGCTGTGTAAGTGTGATCCTGAGTATATCACTTAACCTCTCTGCGCCTCATTTTTCTCATCTGCAAAACAAGGGTATTGGACTTGAGTCCCTTTAAAATTCCTTCTAGCTCTAAGTCTGTGAGTCTCTAATCTGAAGTACCCATAGATGTATGCCAACTATAAGGTATCTACTATTATATGAAATGTACTAACCATAGTTACATAGGACATGGGCCTCTTATAATCAGGTGGGTCAAGATGACTATGAATATAGTAAATGCTTCTGCCTCCATCCCCTGAATTAAAAATTAGGACCATAAAGAAGACTATAATTGGCATTTGTAACAGTCTCGGTGGTAGAAAGGAAGAGGTGGACATCCCTCATTCCCCACAATGCACCCCACCACCACCACCAGACCACCAAAGATAGAACTGGGAGAAATATCATGTCAGTTTGATGTTACAGAATTTTTTTTTCTCTCTGAATAGGATGCTCTAAAGTTACTTGCATCAGTCTGACACGGGAAGCCTCTATCAAGCTGTCCCCTCTACATGGCAAACAGATTTCCATCCGCTACTTGGATATGACAGACTGCTTTGTCCTGGAGGATGAAGGTCTGCACACAATCGCCGCCCATTGCACCCAACTGACCCATCTGTACCTGCGACGCTGTGTCCGCATCACCGACGAGGGCCTCCGCTACCTGATGATTTACTGCGGCTCCATCAAGGAGCTGAGTGTAAGTGACTGCCGTTTTGTCAGTGACTTTGGCCTGAGGGAGATTGCCAAGCTGGAGTCTCGACTGCGGTATCTCAGCATTGCCCACTGTGGCCGGGTCACAGATGTGGGCATCCGTTATATCGCCAAGTACTGCAGCAAACTGCGTTACCTCAATGCGCGAGGCTGTGAGGGCATCACGGACCATGGTGTGGAATACCTGGCCAAAAATTGCACAAAACTCAAGTCTCTGGACATTGGAAAGTGCCCTTTGGTTTCAGACACTGGCCTGGAATGCCTGGCCCTTAACTGCTTCAATCTGAAGCGCCTGAGCCTAAAGTCCTGTGAGAGCATCACAGGGCAGGGCCTACAGATCGTAGCTGCCAACTGCTTCGACCTGCAGATGCTGAATGTGCAGGACTGTGAGGTATCCGTGGAGGCTTTACGGTTTGTGAAACGCCATTGCAAGCGCTGTATTATAGAGCACACCAACCCTGCCTTCTTTTGAGTGGACAGCCTCTATCTATGATCTCTTTTTATAAAAATCAAAAACAAAGCAAAACAAACAACAAAAATTTTTGTTTTTTTTTAACCAAAAAAATGTTAAAGACAGTATATGTAAGCACATGCCACTCTCATTTGCAATAGCCATTTGTTCTTTGGGGGTTTTTATGCTTTGAAGCTCTTGGGAATCAGCTTTTGATTATTGGTTATGATCTAGATGAGGTCAAAGAAAACAAAAATATGCCTGTTTCTATTGTAGCTGTTACCTTCTTGTTTCTGGCTGGGTTATTGTAGGTAGCTTCCTTCAGAGGGCCTCATCAGGCAGTCATAATGTTACTGGAAATCCCCAAGAAAGCACTAACCTAATGTTCCCAAGAGTGCCTCCATTTGGCCCAAAGGCCCAAACTCCACATTTGTTTTGAGTGAAATTTGTTCCTCAGTCCTACAAACTAATGTGAACACCAAACAGTCTTGGGAAATGGATCGGTAGCACTTTACAAAGTGCTTCCCGAACTTTTCTTTGCAGATTAATCACTCCTCACAAACACCCTAGCATTCTGGGTCTCTATGCTCATGCCCATTTTAGAATAGTAGAAATGAGAAAATTGTGGTGTCATTGTTGTTGTTTTAATCCTAATGTTATTTTCCCTGAGTCACCCCAGAAATCTTCCTCCTCTGAATGTCTCACCTCTTCCTTATGCACTAAGCCATTCTATCAGGCTACTCCAGGAAGGATATTCCAAGGTGCTGATCTCACTGTCAAAGTTTCCTAATTGTCTCTTTCTCTCATCTGAGCGATCCCAGTGTGTGTTGCTGGAATCTATTTCATATCATGCCCGTGCTCTATGGTTTGTAATGCTCTGTGAGCATGATTAACAGGCAGCACTAACAGAGAGGGTCTATCTATCTGAGGATGAGAGTAGAGAAAATCAGTTCCTGACAGATGCCAAGCTGAGATCCTTTGGTCTCTCCTTGATATAAAAAAGTCATCTTTCCTGAGCCTTTGCCCTTGCAATTTTTAATTAATAAGTGATGCCTAAATAGGCACACCCTTTCACTCCACAAAGTATTTTTTTCCTTTTCCTCAGTTCACATGTGTCAGGCACATCTGCACTCCAGCTGTGAGAGGACTAACCAGATTTCCCTTTTGTCATTCAGACTTCTGTTTTCCTTTTTCATTTATTTGTTCCTTTATGCATCCAAATTTCATTATATGTATGAAATCTTTTGGAGTTGGGTTCTTAAGTGTTTAATTGCTCACAATGTCACCTTGTGTGCATATTTCCATAGCTATATGTATATTCCACTTCAAAGGATGGGTAGCCAACTTCCACATTTGTAATGGTGTGATCTACGAAAATGGCATGCATACCAACAAGGGAACACATCAATAAGGTTTAGACTCTGGCCCACCAACCACGTCAACCATACTCTGAAAATAAATACATACCTATGCACACATGATTGCTGAACAGGAAGTTACAACTTTGTAGTGGAGTGGGTGTTTGCCAGTTCCATTTGCATAAAATCAATACGCCCCGGGGGAAAAATTTCCATTGCCTTTCTATTTGAAGTTTATTCCCTGATTCCAACTAGCACATGAGCTTCCAAATGCTCCGTCATAGCTCCCCACCCTTAATCATTCACTTCTGAAAACTCTTCTTCTACTTCCACCCAAAAGGTCTGGCATCCAAATTCAGGGTCTCTAGACCTCCAAGCCAAGCATGCTGAATATGTTTTCAGAGCAGGCCTATACCATGATTGACAACGGCTTCGATTCAGAGGCCCCGGTACCGTGCATGTGTTGGGAAGAAGGAGTTGAAGTAGGGAATCATCTGCCTGGTCTGGTTCTCATAATGAAACAGTAGCTTGCTTTCCAGACAACATCATTAGCATCACTGATGTAGCATTCAAAGCCATGTACTAAGAGGGAAAAAAGGCATCATCTGGCCGGAAATAACACTTAGAAACATTCACACAGCTTATAAATGTGTGCAAGACCCGAGGCAGCATTCTACTTGCAATTCACGTCCCTTGACTAAGGTTTACTTGCGAGTCATGGAGGATGTACCTTCCTTCTGGGTGAGGTGGTCTCCCAAGTGAGCTTCTTAAGATTCCCTTACTTGAATGAGTGAAGGCACGAAAGAAGGAAGCAGACCCTCATGTGCCGGAGACCGTTGGCTACTCTGTGGCTCAAATGATTAAAAACCTGTATTCTTGCCATTTCATAGTGTCAAATCTACTGCTTTCTGCATACCTGACAAGGCCAACTCTTCACGATGAGTATACAACGTATCTCTGCTTCATCCAGTTTCTAACTTTTCCCCCAGACTTCTCTTCATGATGTTCCATAGGGAGTTCAAGGAGTTTGGATGTTTGGAGGAGGTAACTGGAAACTGGGTTCAGTAAGTTTTCAAGAGACCCAACAAAAGGCTTCTTTAACAAATCTGACTGTTTAAAAATGTTGCTTCCTCCCTGGCTATGCTAAATTGAATGCTCTTCTTAAAAAATCCTAATGTTGGAATCATTGTGTGTTGTATGATTCTCTAGAAAGCCATTGATTTACTACCATCAAGAAATAAAGCAATATGTCAGTAATCATCTCAGCCTTACTTTTTGCCATCCTAACTACAGAAGGGCACTGCAGTGGAAACAGGGAAAGGGAATCAATCAAAGTGGCCTCTCAAACTGAGCACAGCCTGGGTCAGTTCCATGATGGGAGCCAGGAATAGGGATGGTCCCTCTGATGCCTGCAGCGTATGGTTTTGTCATTTCCCTTGGCTCACTGATGTTGGCTTCAAATTAGCAGGTAAATGGAAAAGCATTCACTTCACAGATAGTGAATTCATGCCTTCCTATTTGTTCCAGCCTTTAAAGGAACCTTCAAAATTGTTATGCCTAGTGTCTGTTGCTATAAATAAAGATAGAGGGTCTCAGACCATGAGGACTTATAGGGTACTATAGAAACAAAATCAAATAGGAATAGTTACTAAGAGTTAGAAGAAAACTGGAAAAACCTAAGGTGGCAATTTTTTTAAGTCACAAAGCTCCATGAGACACAAGAAATCAATTCTGGAGGAGGAAAAAGTGATATTTGAGTAGCAAACTTGATCTTAAACCAGCACAAAAGGTACATTTTAGATTTCCTTCATCTCCTTTTCAACCAATAAACTGTTCAAAAAAATTACTTGTCTCACACTATTAATTTGACTTCTCCCTCAATTTCTGCCTGGATCCCAAAAAGATAAAGAGGTAAAGCAAAAGATGATCACAGGTCCACACATTCATACTCAGACCGGTATTCGAAACTTTAAAGGAAACTTCAAAAAGGTTTTTGTCCAAAAAGCACCCTGCATGATACCCAGTATAAAGCCATTGCCTTCCTTTCTTGTTTATTACTTGAAACGATTGTGCGTTTTGACAGGGGGAAAATGCAGCGGAGCAGAACCACTCACCTTCCTTTGATTAGCATCCAAATCCCCATGTTAAACCCAAACTGAGGCATTCTCCCACTAAGTGGCAATCGTGATTAGTGAGGGGAAAAAAATGAAACTATTGATTTGGAAAAATGCTGAACAGGCAAAATGAGAAGAAAGGAGACTAGAAGAGTTTTAAGAATCAGGAGAAAATTCCAATGAAAAATAATCATACAGAAAATAAATGAGATTTAAACAGCCTTATGTTGATTGCCATCTCCAACAAATACTCCTTCCCCATCCATGTTTCTCCAAGTGCACTGGCTGGTAGATCTCAGCATCCAACCTTTGGTCCACGTCAGAGTTTTTTTTTCTTTTTGTTTTGAATAAAAACTTCTTTTACCCAACTAGCACACAAGGCTTAACTAACTAGTAGGCCATTCAGGCCAACCATCTGCCTACTACT
>CM053622.1:275113091-275140402 GCA_028646595.1 Phalanger gymnotis | reverse complement strand
CTTCTCATCCCAGAAGCTAGTCTCTTTAGAAAATAGAACTGTGCCATTTAACTAGTGCCCAAAGGTTCATTCTGTTTGTTTATTCTGTGGGTTTACATCTGTTTGTTTATTCTGTGCATTGAGGGCTGAATCTCTGCCAGAAGTATTACTCTGACTTAGGGTTGGGAATTCCTCATGGCTCAAGGGGTAATGTCCAATTATTAAACTGAACCCAGTTTAGAGGCCACCTTTTCAACAAGCCATAAAGGCTCTCTTGTTTCTAGGTCCCCAGTTTCCTCAATCTCAAAATTATTTAGTCTCTCATGCAAATCAGTAGGAAGAGGGAAAAGGCGCCTGGACAAAACTAAGTCCAAAGGACAAGGTTATTGTCTTCTTCAAGCCTAATTGAACGCCTGCCTTAAATATATGCTAAATCATGGTTCTATAAAGCAACCTGCTTCATAATCTCCCACAATCTAATTTGATGTTTTGTAAATCATATTTATATTTTTTCATTTGGATATACAGTGAATGACTTTATTCTTCTCTCCCAAGAGAATTTTTGAGCTGGCTTTCCATTTACATGTTAATTCTTTATGTCTCCTGGCTTCATTCTTAGTGATAAAATGAATAGGCATGTGATGAGCTCTCCTCTAGCACTGTATCAAATTACTGGTTGTTGTACAGAGATTGCTTTTGAAGAATACTAATGTTTTAATAATGTGTGCAAATGGTCTAAAATCTACATTAATTTTATCATTCCTTCCCTTTCTTTCCTTCACTATTACCTTGGAAGTGGGCAAGGATTACTGGGAGCTAATGGTTATTTTGTATTTTTGTCCATTTTATGGGATACCATAGCCAAAAGTAATTATCACTTGTTGCCAACTGCTGTTGATGAGCCTAGCCACACTTAGCAAGGGTACTCCTCAGATAATACTCAGGCTATCACCAGGCTTGTATACAAAGGCTCTTCAGCTTGGTAGAACCTGGAAGAACAGACACTCAGTTGGCATAGCCTTTGAGAAAGCAGGAACATTGTGCCAAAGAGAAAACAAGAGACTGAATCTTCAGAAGGTTCCATTTGAAACCTGGGGCTAGTAGCATTCAATGTGAGCTTAACTTGGCAGATAATAGTGTTCCATTCATGTCTAGCCTTGGGTTATCACCCTTTGCTAGGTAACTACAGCCTGCTGTGTGTGTGTGTGTGTGTGTGTGTGTGTGTGTTATAGTAACTACTAATGACAATTCCCTCTCCACATCACCCCCCTCCACACACACACACACACACACACACACACACACACACACACACAAAAGCAGTGTTTCTCTGTTTTGGGAAATATGAAGCTGTGGTGCAGGTGATATGATCAAGGACCTAACTGCTTCTTTTTTTACTTTCTGTACCATTTCAAATGCAAAATTTTGAATTAGCACAGTAAGTGGGGAAGAAAACATTTGTACTGCAAATAGGAAAAAATTCTCAACTGCAGCATTTACTAGACTTGGAGAGGAAATGGATGTTAGCTTCATGATACAAAGAGCTACATTACATGAGGCAAGCACCCAAAATTTTAAGCCTGGTTTCCATCATATTGCACCCAAGGAAGGGACATAGACATACCAGAGATAGCCTATATTGGATACAGATGTCATGAAAGTAGCAAATTTGTTCTGTGATGCTGCCAAGCAATACCAGCTGCTTTTAAAATCATGAGCAAATAGAGGTAAGGTAGGACACACGAAAACCTACATATTGAGAATGATTTTTATAAACCTTACTATTTCCAAAGGAAAGCAAGAAAAAAAAGCACATTTATTCAATAGGTAGACTTGCTAATTAGGTTCCTCTTTGTCTTTTTTTTTCCATCTGTGGATGCCATTTTTGAGACATGAAAAATGTCAAAAGGTCAGGCATCTTGTATAATTCTTTATCTACATGCAATAGGTGAATTAGAGCACAAAGGCAAATATTCAAATAGCCTGAGGGAAACACATTTTACAGTCACTTAACTAAATGTCTTAAATAAAAAATTTTAATAATGCTTTATTTTCTCCAATTACATGTAAAATCAATTTTTAGTATTTTTTTTTTAATTTTGGGTTCCACATTCTCTCCATCCCCTTTCTCCTCGTTGAGATGATAAGCAATTTGACATAGGTTATACATGTGCAATCCTGTAAAACATATTTCCATATTAGTCATGTTGAGAAAGGAAAAAAGAAAGGAAGAAGAAGAAGAGGAGAAGGAGGAAGAGGAAGAGGAGAAGGAAGAAGAGGAGAAGGAAGGAAAGAAGGAAGGAATGGAGGGAGAGAGGAAGGAAGGAAGAAAGGAAGGAAGGAAGAAAGAAGGAAGAGAAAATAGTATACTTCTGTATTCAGACTGCATCAGTTCTTTCTCTGGAAACAGAAGTTTTCATCATGAATCATTTGGGATTGTCTCGGATCATTATGTTGCTAAAGGCCTGATTTCTTAAATACATAGAGAACTGAGTCAAATGTATAAGAATATGAGTCATTCCCCAATTGATAAATGGTCAAAGGATATGAATAGGCAGTTTTCAGACAAAGAAATCAAAAATAAAATGTCTTTTGACCTGACTATCTGTTTAATTGTCTTAATTCTCTACTTGTTTTTGTGGACATACAGAACTTTATATGAATGGTTCCATATCTCACCATGACTAGAATCATAAAATCATAGATCTAGAACTTGAAGAGATTTTAGAATCCCTACAATGCAACATTCCCAATTTTTAAGGTGAGAAAATTGAGTCCTTAAAAACTTAAGTGACTTTCTTGTGGTCATACATAATAAGTGAGAGAACTAGGATTTGAACTCAGATCCCATGATTTCATGTTCAGCACTTTTTCCACTGGATCATGCTGCTTGCCACTTACTACTCTCCTATGTTAATTAGTAATGATGGAGACAGCTTTTGATTGAGTCTTTCCTTTCAGTGAACTATGAACAAGTTATTCCAATAGAATTTACTTCAAGCATTTTATGACCTTTAAAATTAGGTGATTAAATTATTAGGCTGGATGTAAGGAAAGCCCTCCTAATAGAGCTATTCAAAAGTGTTATGAAATGCCTTGAGAGGTCCTCAAGCAGAGGACAGATGAAAAATTGTCAAGTATTCTGGTTTGGGTTGAGTTATATTGCCTTTGAGGCTTCTCACAACTCATACTCTACAGTAAACTCTCAACCTAAAACCAACTCAAGATTATGCCCTGGATTTTATAGTTTCTTTTTTAAAAATCTTTTGAGTCTATTTTTAATTTTTTTTAATCAGCACAAATCTGTCTTTTTTCCCTTCTACCCCTTCCTCCATGGAGAAGAAAAGGAAAACAAAATCCCTGCTAAAACATGAAACAGGCAAAAATATGCCCACATTAGCCATGTTCCATATATACATACGTAAGTATATTTACATAGATACATTCACGTATATGTCTCATTCTATACTCAGAGTCTTTTACCTCTCTATCAGGAGGCAAATAACATATTTCATCATTTGCCTTCTAGAGGTGTGGTTGATCATTAAGTGGGTCAGAATTCCCACAAAGTCTTGCAAAGTTGTTTGTCTTTACCATGTGGTTGCCATCACATAAAATGTTCTGATTTTGTTCACTTTACTCTGCATCAGTTCAGACAAGTCGTCTCAGGGTCTTTGAAAACTACCTCCTTTATCATTTCTTACAGCAACACTAAGATGCTTTTATGAACTTAAACAATGAACAAGACAGTGATAAAGTCAGTAAAACAATCAGAACATGAATTTATGTAGAACCTATATTGGATTGCATGTTGTCTTGGCGGGGCAGAGGAGGGAGGAGAGGGAGGGAGAGAAAATTTGGAACCCAAAAACCTGTGGAACTGAGTGTTGTAAGTTAAAAATAAAAAATAAATTTATTTTAAAAAAAAGAATGACCTGTTTCAAATGGCTATTGTTAGAAATGCAATGTAATCTTTGAAATATATACTTCTGGACCTATGTTGTATACCAATGGATTGTCATCATTATTAAGTACTAATAAATAATAATTAATATATTAGGGCACTTTTTAAAAGCTAGACCTGTGATTTTATTAATTTAGGGAGTTCCTAGTAATAAACTTCTTTCACTAATACAAATTGGCAGCATTCTTTAACTTGGAGTTTCCTGAGAACACTGAGGTAAAGTGATTAACCAGTCACAGAGTCACAGAATCAGTATGTTTCTGAAGCAGCAGCACTCAAACCCAAGTTTTCCTAACTCTGAAGCCAATTCTCTATCAATGTTGCCACTCTCTGATATTTTTATGATTTTAATTTAAAAAATGAAAAGGACAATGAATTCTAAAACAAAAGCTATCTGAATGCAAAATTGGGAAGAGGTGAGAGTTCTGGAGTTGGAGTCAGAAGATCTGGATCTGAATCCCTATTACTACCTGTGTGACCTTGGGCAATTCATATATTCTCATCTATAAAATGGTAAAATGATTAAAATAAATAAAATCAAATTTTAAAAATTTTAAAAATCATTAAAAAATCTATAAAATGATCTCTATGGTCCCTCAGAGCTCTTAATCCCATTTTTTTCCTGTATGGTGAATTACTACATTGTTCACCTTCCTTGAGAGTTAAAAAATGGTGTTTGAAGGTCTTGACTAGACATGTCATATTCAATCATTGGTCATCATCATGTTTGCCATGGCCTTGAATATTGCCTCTCACAGTGACTGGTACCACCACCACAGACTATGAGACTAAAGAATGCACAATATCATAATTATGCACATGTTGTAATGAAACATTTCTTCAACCTAATAATCTCCAACAAATGAAATAAAACATGTAAAGCCCTTTGCAAACCTTAAAGTCAACTATAAGTGCTAACCATTATTGTTTTACAAATCAAGCATACTCTTACTTTGATGGTTATTGACTAAATTCATTGCTACTTATCTCCAAATTATTAGAATTTCCAGGAGATTTTACTTCTGGGGACACGGTAGAAAACATAAGGCACACGGGCCCTAAGTATAGAAGATATAAAGCAGGCAATGTAAGCTGCCAAGAAAATGGGATTAAGAAAGCCTGCACCATAGAAGATAAAATGCTCAAAGTAAAAAGGCTACCATTGGATCCCAGTAGTAATGGCGAATGTCTGAATAAAGTGTTGATCTTGGAATCAGGAAGATTTGGGTTTGAATCCTGACTGTGACTTAAGGATTGTGTGATTAGGTTCCTACAAGTCCCAGCTCAAATACCATATTCTGTAGACAATCTTTCTTGGTCCCCTCCAATTCTAAACTGCTAGAGACTTCCACTCTAATATGGTCTTTCAGCTACTCTGCGTGCATCTTGTATGTACCTATACATCTATAAGTTTGGTCAGATATGGAAGACATCAAGGTCATCTACTGCATCCCAAACTATTGCCAACTGTCTTGACTTTGATCCTGCCACTGGAAGTCAGTGCCTCTAGAAGAGAGATTGGAGCTGACAACTTTATGCAACTCTGCCTGGCTGAAATCCAACTCACATGCAAGGCAAGACATCACCTTGTGATGTCATTGGGCCTCTTAGAAAACAAAGAACATGTTACCTGCCTCAGGATGTAGGCTCTTTGGGCTTAAGGGCTATTTTTGTCTTTCTTTGTATCCCCAGTGCTCAGCACATAGAAAGTACTTAATAAATGCTTGTTAATTGACTGAGTCATTTGATTATTTTGATTGTGATTTGATTGATTTGATTGATGGTCATGGACAAGTCATTTCTCTGAGCCTCAGTTTTCTTATCTGTAAAATTAGGAAATAAAATATATGTATAATATTTTATAAGGATGTAATGAGACTTTAATGAGATAAGGTAGATAAAATACTTTCCAAATTAAAAATACCATGGAAGTATGCATAGTTATTATTATTAATAAAGAATAGTTATTTCCTCAAAACATAATTTTATCCCTTTTGTTTAGCCATCCATGTGGTCTGGAGGACGTCACCAAACCTTTCTGGGCCTCACTTTGCATACCTGCAAAATAAGATGATATCTAAGGTCTCTTCCCTCCCTAAATCTCATGATTTTAGGATGTAATCGGTGCCTTAAATCAGAAAATAAGTTCCCTGTGAGGGAAATCTCATATCATCAGTTATACAAAATGGATTTCTCTTTCATAGGACTATTTCTTCAAAGGCATTGCTGGAAATAGAGATAATCCTAGTAACGTAGCTATGGTTCAGCCATTTTTATGGTCAATGATTCTTTACCACTCTTAATTTGAATGTAGCAATTTTAATAAGGTCTTAATCAGTCAGTCTTGATCAATAACAGAGAAATTGCTGAAGAGCGTCTTTCTGCACCAGCCCCATGCCTAATGTGAAGTAGATACTTCATAAATGTTTCTTCTTGTTGTGGCTGCACTAAGCTGCCCCTTGGATTTGAACATCACAGAAGAAATGAGGTTATAACAAGATGCCAAGGAATACAGTGAGTTTTAGAAATCCAAGCATGCAAGTGGGTAATAAAAGACCAGATGCAAAACTGCATCTGCTTCTAAACCACTGAGATAAATACAGCAGGAATAATCATTCATTTCTTTCCAGTTTAAGACAGGGCAGTAATATCTCAGAGATAATTAAAACATTGGTTGGTGCAACAGATGTGGAATTCATGGTTTAAAAGCCCCGCCAGCTCCATTTTTCCAAGTTGTCATTCCCTTCTTATCCTAGATCTTTCTTCCAAATGCACTCAAGATGTGGAGCAAACAGTTTTGAAGTAAAAAGGTAGCACCAGCATGGAAGAGGGACCCATTCTGGGTTAATTGTTCCAGACTTGATGTGGTCGGCCCAAGTGCTTGTTATCTAGGGACGTAAGAAACAAAGGTCTACAGTCTTTCTATCAGCTCTCTTTGGGAGTGACTTAAAGGAAACCCCTATCTTTGCTTCAGTTTCTCCATTCCTGACTTAGCGATAGCAATATGAGATTAGGGACCACAGTGAGATCAGGTCCTTGCTTGGTGGTTCCTTCACAGTGTGTTCTTTGTTTAACAAAATCTTATAACATCAATTCTCGACCAAAAATTCTCCAAAAAAAATGTATTGGCGAAGGAAGCTTGTTAGCCCTCTAGGCTACCCTGTGGAAGCTCAGCTGCAGAAAGGTGTTAGTGTGGATTTTTACAAGGTACTCTGGAAGAGATGGGTAGATTGTAAATTGTTTTGCCGTTTCTGCTCACTCTGTTTCAGTTCATACAAGTCTACAATAGAAACATTGTAAAATGAACACTTAACTTTAATCAGCGTAACAATCAACCATGATTCCAGAGGACCAAGGATGAAGAATGCTACCCACCTCCTGACAGAGAAGTGACAGACTAGGTGTAGAATGAGATGCATTTATGATCATGACAAAATGCAGGAACTTGTTTGCTTTGATTATTTACTATCAGATTTTCCATCTTTAGGGGAGGAGAAGAGGGAGGCAGATGGGAGAGAAAAAAAATACTTGTAAATAGAGGTGGGGGGTTTGAAAAAATAACAAAATAACATTTTAAAAAAGAGGTGAGTAGATAATACAATGCAATTTTATCTTATAATTCTAGAATTTAATCTAATTCTCCCCTTCTGGATTTCAAGTATTCTTTGAGGATTATTATTATTTAGTAGCCCAAAAGGGACCATGATTAATCTTTTAAAAATGTGATGTTTCTGCAAAGAAGAGTAAGACTTCTCTGCCAAACATGCATGTGAATTTGTTTATATCTTGTCCCCTTCCTTATTATTTCCTCTTAAAGGAAAGGTTATGACAAGGGCTTATTTGGTATAAATTAGTTGAGTGAGTGGCATTCTATACATTTTCTGCAGTATACTTTTTTACAAAAATTAACTTTAAGTGGAACCTCACTTCAAGCTCTAGAACCATTGACTATTCCCTTATCAAAAGTGGCACCTCTTACTAGAGAGGTCAGTTCAGAAGTGGACTCAGAAAACCTCCAAGTTCAAAGTCCTACTTCAGTCACTTATAGTTTGTGATCTTGCAGAAATCACTTGATTTCTCTGAGCACCAGTTTCTTCCACTGTCCAACCTTTTCATTAGTTAAATGAAATTTATTATAAATTGATGAATTTAATGAATTTGTTTAATATGTTATTGTTTAATAAATTATTATTAATAATTGATTAACTTTTCAGTTTAATTTTCCCATTTTTAAATTAGGGATAATAATATCTGCATTACCTACTTCACTGCAAGGCCAGCTGACTCTCCCCTATGTAATACTCTATCTCCACTTGAGATTTTGTCTGGGTTGGCACATACTGACTGGGTGACTGACAAGGGGCAAGTCACATAATCCTCCAAAGACATGAGCAACTAAGGCTATAAATTGAAGAGGTGTCAATCAGCACTGGTAAAGAGAGTTTCCTCACTGAGCATACCCTATGCCAAAGAAATTGCAAAGTCAGTCCAAAAATAAAAAACCTACCTCACATAGTTGTCATCGAGTCTCAAATGAGATAGCATATGTAAAATGTTTTTTTAAACTTTAAAGTCCTATAAGTTTTGGAAAGAAAGCCACCTTTATTGCAATCTCAGGCACAGGTCAGAGCTTTTTTCCACATATTATTACAAGTCAAGGCAGAAAGAAATATCAGTTTGCCCAAAGAGAAGAAGGTCTTTATGGGCAGGTAGGCTTCTTAATATGAGCCATTTGCCACAGTTATAAAAATATATATAAATTAAAATACATACATATATAATCTGTATTTTATAAATAAAATATGTGCATATACAAAATATACACAAAAATCATGTGGTCATAATTATTTCACAACTGGTCAGGGACACTGGGAGCAGTTTGCTTAGTGGAGAAGATAGAAATTTTCTAATATACTACTCTGGCATTGCCCTTGGGAATTCAAAACTGAGTTGACCTTATTTGTCTTTTGGTTAGCCTTGGATGTAATTGGGGTAAAAGAAGGCAAACTATAGGAAATTGATGTTATTGCCCATTTATACTAAATGGAGACATTCTCAAATAGAGTTCTGATGTCAAGGAGAGGCAAACATAGTGCTTTTTCCCTCTGCCTTCACACACATAAAAGTCAGTTGTTATTATTATTAAGTAATAGAACTAGGATTCAAACGCAGGTCTTCTGGCTCCATATCCATGCTCTCTAAACTATGCAATGCTATATTCTTTCATTCTGTCTGTGTCTGTTTTATGTTTGGATTTCATATATATGTGTATATATATATATATATACACACAGGTATATGTATATACATGTGTGTATGTGTGTGTATATATATCTATATACATCAGATTGTTAAATATTATATTTCAAAAAGTATCATATGGAGTGGACAGCATAGTGCAGAGAACACTAGATTTAGAGTCAGACAACCTATCGTCCAGTTGTTTGAGGCATGTCTGACTCTACATGGTTCTGTTTGAGTCAAGATTCTGGCATGGTTTGCCATTTCCTTCTCCAGCTCATTTTATAGATGAGGAAACTAAGGCAAAGAAGGTTAAGTGACTTGCCCAGGGTCACACAGCTTTTATGTGTCTGAGGCCAGATTTGAGCTTGTTAAGATGAGCCTTCCTGACTCCAGGCCCTGTACTCTATCCACTGTGCCACCATGTGACTTGGATTCAAGTTTTGGTTCTGAGGTCTCTTTGACTTTGAGTAAGTCACTTAATAACTGACACAGACTTCAGTTTCTTCATTTATTATGTGAGAGATTCAGGCTCCGTGATCCATCCCTAAGGTCCCTCCCAGCTCTAAGACCTATGAATCCAGCAATAGTTCTTTTATTGAAGTGGGCCCTTTTTCACATTGTTTAACCATTCAATAAGAGTGTGTAAAAAATTCTGTTTCTTGGCTAGAGACATTAGGAATGAAATCACTGTCTATCAGTTCACACCATTTCAAAAGAGCCATTTTAAAATTTAAAGACAATTCAATTTCAGTTCAATTCACTTCCTAGCCCTGTGTGATCGGGAGTGAATCACGACTCTGCACTTTTCTTTCCACATTTGTAAAATGAAGTTAGATTAGCTGTACTCTAAGGCTCCTTCCAGTTATCGTTCATTGGTATTCTCTTTTGGCAAACATTTATTCTGCAACTACTGTGGACAGAGCACTGTGTTAGATGCTGAGAGATATATAAAAATTAAGAGACATTAAAGCCTATTCAACAATCATTTATTAAGCTCCTTTTATATACCAGGCACTATGCTAAACACTTGTGATACAAAGACTAAAATTAAACCATTCCTTCCCCGAGGAGTTTGGTAGGGAAAGGAGGAGAGACCAAAACAGCAGACTTGAAAATACAGTATTTAGTACAGTAGGTCCCACAAGACTTTTATCAAAATGTATCTGGATGAGCACTGGCGTGCCAAGATACCAACCCAGGTAACCCTACTGGGAAAACTGCAACAGCCATTTAGAGAATAAAGATGAGGCCCATTGGAATTTCAATTTAGTCAATTGTTAGTACATCCGATCAGGACAATTTTGTTGCAGTTCTGTTCTGAATATCCGATTCAGGCGACCATTAAATCTAATGGTCATTTGTCATCTGGACCCAGCAGCTGAAGAGGTGGATAAACTTATGTTTCCCTTCGCTCTACCACATCCATGACAGTTTTGAGGGAACTGGCTATAATCAAACCCACTTGATCTCTGAATAAACGTCTGCTTGGCTGCTCAGAATCTCCAAACAAGAATAAAGGCTAAGAACAAAAAACTTCAGACCCGGATAGAAAAGAGTAAAGTTAAATACATCACCACTTAGCCTTTTCCTTGACCCTGGCCATCAGAAGTGGTTTGGATTTGAGACGGTGACAGGGAGGCTGAAAGACGTCAACTTAACTCAACAGTTAATATCTGCCATATTCAAAGCATTGTGCTGGGTGATGTGAGAGAGAGAGAGACAAACAAGGAAGAGCTAGTCTTTGCCCTCTTGATATTGTATTTCCCTGGGATCCTATGTGGGGGCAAAGGTTGACTCTCCTGCTCTTGAAGGTATAGGAAGTTGAACATGGGACAAAGGAGCTTTGGGGCATCAAGGAGAGGCTGGGAGACCTCAGTAGAAATGTAATAAGCGCTTTAAGACTGGAGAGACATTTCAACATTAGCTTTAAGTGGATAACCTCCATTGATAATTTGTACTACCTGAGGAAGGGATGGGTTCCAGAGAATTTTGGAGGCTTCGTAATAGTTCTCCTACACAAGATAATAGCTTATCAGAGGGTAAAAAATTACATTTGCCCTGAAGGAAACATAATTTTCTATGTTATATATGTAATTTTCTATGTCTCCAGCAGAGAATGTCTCCATCAAAGTGTTTTATCTTCAGGCCTGCTCATGGAGGAGAAAGTCAAGGAGGGTAGTTTAGGTCAATTTCTTGTAGAATGACAGGATTCTAGAGATGGAAGGAACCTTGGAGGCCATTAATTAATTAATTGTGTATTAACTCAACATTCAATAAGAATTTATAAATTGCTTTCTAAGTAAGTACAGAGCACTTGGCTAGGCACTGGAAGAATATAAAGACAATGTGAGACTTAGTCCCTGCCCTCATGCTGTTTACTCAGATCCCATCCTTATTAAAAGTGTGAGTCTCCTTCCTCATATCCCAACCTCTACTTGAACATGTCTCCTCATGAAGAGATCACTATATGAAAAAGTAGCTCATTCTGTTTTTGGATAATTCTAATTATTAGGAAGTTCTCCCTAATATTGAACTGAAATCTGCCATCCTGTAACTTTTGCCTGTTGATTTTAATTGCACTTTGTGAACAAATAAAGGAGGCAATAGATCCCTCTTCCATATAACAGCTTTTCAAATATTTGAAAGAAGATAATATGTTTTCCCAAGTCTTTTTTTTCCTTTTCTTTTCCCAGGTTAAATATCTCCAGGCCCTTTAAACCCTTCTCCCTCCACAGTACAGGTTACTGCTTTTTAATATCTCAGAGAAAATGCAGTTCTAAAATCAGAGCACTGGCTGCTTCTTATCTATGGAGGCTTTAACCTATCCGAGCTGCAGGCTCCTCATCTGCGATAAACCTGTGATACTACAGCTCTGGGTAAGAGCTCAATCTGTAGAGCGTGTCCTCTGTGTCTTGCCTCATTCCAGTCCCATGTGGAGGCTTGGTGAACCCGCTTGTGGGCATGAATAATGGAGGGCCCTTGCCCTCACTTCAAAGAAAGCTCAGGCATCCTCTTTGTCTGGTCATCTTACCATATGGTAGTGAAAAGTCATTTAATTGTCTGCTGATCCCTAACTGAATTTATTTATACAAAAAATTCAAGAAGACAATTTCTCACTCTCTTGTCTCAGGCTTTTGAAGAGGAAGACTAACTACAGTACTCTGAATGCGGGGAGGGGTAGCAGCTCTGGCTGCCTCATCTCCCCACCCAGTAAACACGTGACACCTCTTGTTTCCGTGTGTTTCTTCCTTCCTGATCTTAGGCAAATGAGCAGCCCAGGATAAGAGTACCCAAGCTATGGATGATAACGGAAGATCTGTTAAGGCAATTAGTGAGCCTGGGAGATCCATCAAAGCCATCCAAAGTCTCATTCATAACCAGAGTCCTGGAGGCCAAGGCCAAGTCTGAGGATGAGATCTTGAGGCAGTCTGGAGGGTGGACCTCGACTCAGCCCAACAGTGAATCAGCCCACTAGCTAAGAGGCGCTGTTCCTAATAAGCAAGGAAGTGACTTGTTCATTGGTTATGGCACAACCAAAAGTTAATTTGGTAAGAATTCCTTGAAGAGAGAGAAAAAACTTCTAGGTCTAGGAGGTACAAATCAACTATATATATATATTCCATACATGTGGGTTTCATTGCTTTTGTGCTTCGTGTTTAAGCCTCCCCAGAGATCTTGTGCATATCTTCAGGAGGAAGATGGAGGAAAATGTTTTGTCAGGTTGGACCCACTTTCCTTAGAGACAAAGTATGTATAGAAAGAATACTTCTTGACACAGAGGGCATTTTTGTATTTCTATCTTTGAGATAACAGCTTAATAAATATCCTTTTGCAAAAAGCTAATTAATATCAACCAATTAATTGATATTGGGGATATATCAATGGGTTAATGGATATTGGGGAACATGTCAGATAGTGACTCATAAGTGTAGATACCCCAGCCTCTCAGGATTATCCCAAAAATGCTATGGGCAAAGGTAGTAAACTGCCTTCTGAGGACCCAACCTGCTAATGCAGTTGGGAGAGTGGACCCAGAGAGAGTTCTATGCTATGATCCAGTGTTGAACAAGTTCATGGTAGAGACTGTTAAGGGATGTTAAGAGATCCCTTGAACTTGTCTTTTGGAGTTACCATAATTTCCAGAAACACTGGACCCAGAGTATGCAGGAAGAGTATGTCAAAGATGAAGTAATCTAAAAGGATGATGCCTTTCTCCCCCCAGTGATATCATTTGTTGTTTGCACCACAAGCTGGATCCTCTGTGTGTCCTCGGAAGGCAAGGCAGGCAGCAGCCAGTCAGTGCCAGGCTAGGAAAATGCTTGGGAAGCTGAGGTCCTTTGCAGATAAGGGGGCCCTCCTATCTTCATAGTCCAGTGGTTCCCAAGGAAAAAGAATGAGGCTTTTGCCATCACCTTGCTCCTCCCCTTCAGGAGGGATTTTTGTTCTTTTTCCCACCTTTACTGTACCTTTCCCTTCCCATACTACCCATGCTGTAATGTTAAGCAGGGTGAGACTTTTTTACTGTTTTCTCTTTTGGAATGCTAAGGAAATCAAGTGCGTTTAATGTGTCTTGCCTTTGTTTGAATCAGGTAAAGTGGGACCTTTTGAACTCTATTGTTTTGGAATGTTTCTCAGCACTGAGGCAATCAGGTGTCTTTCAGTCTTGCCTTTGTTTAAATCAAGAGTCATTGACTGGAAACAATGTACATGATGTTGTGTTAATGATCAAAGATCATTCTCATACCCTTTTGCTAAGTAGGTGCTGAGCCCTCAGGGCCCCGAACAGGGTATATGTGCTCAGAGGTTGGCGTTTTGCTTTTGGGGGTGCACTCATTGGAAGAGTGCTGGTGACGAGATTCTGGGTAGCCGTTGAAGCTCCCCCAGCTTTGAAAGCCCAGATGTTGGTGCTTCTCTATCTGATAAATATGTATTGTGATTTGGTCAGACAGATAGAAGCCCATCTGTTGGTTTCTGTTATTCTCTGCTCGTAATTCCTGTTTGTAATTTGTTTGTGTTTTCTCTGATAGTTCAGGGTGCTAACTTTTCCCCCTGAAGTAAGTGAATGATATATGTATGTTTAATTAAAGTAAGATTGTAAACCCCTTAAGATTGCTTTCCTTAGAAAAGCAGATCAAAGAACGTGTGCTAGCAGCCCTTCTGTGTGCTGGTGTTATCGGCCTTGCACAGCCACAATAGTGGCAAGTAGCATTGTTGTTACATACGCCCTGACTGTTTTCTCCTCCTCCTTTTGTTGTACTGTCAGAAATATGCAAACATCTGTTAGGAATGTGAATTTTTTGGGCTCCACATGTATATTCATTTCTCTCATAAGAAACCAGGTTTTCACATAAGTCTTATGACATTGTGACTGCCTGTGGCCAGGCAGATACATGTAGCTCACCACTCTAGATATCTTCCAGGTTGACCCCCTATTATCATCCACACAATGACAACATTCTGGAGTGTGTATATGATGGCGATGTTTGAAATGAGTAAGCAGTAAAAGAGTAAACCTGGTCAATGTTCAGTTTTTCTCTTTGGAGGAAAAAGTAAATGGACAAAGGACAAAATCTGTGCCGTTGACCCTGATATTCTATGAGTAATACCTTCTGGTTTAAGATGGTGCCACCCTACTCTGTGTAAGACTAGGCACCTGCCCCTTTTGGAAGATGAATTGTCTTAGTATATAAAAAACGAACAAACAAATAAGGCCAGTCCACCTCAACATGAGCTTGAAAGCCAAGTTTCTCTGCCTAGGATACAGAGTTAGTAATGAAAATTTCCTCCACGGTGAATTCTAGGAAAAATTAGCCTCTCAAATGTCTGTTATGTGATAGAAAACCAAAAGGCCCCAAGTAAAGAATAGGAAGGACAACAGCATTAAGAGCACAAAATCAAAGAATCCTTGAACAAAGAAGGCATTTAAGCTATTTCTTCTCCATTTGCTAAACTGCACCTAAAAACCCATTCTACATTGTGGTAGTTATTTGCGCACTTGTCTAATCTCCCTTATTAGAACATACCCACCATTGAGAAGGTCAGTATTATTTTATTTGTTTGCCCTGAAATAACTACATAGCACAGTTGCTTACACACAATAGTTTGATTGAATTCCAGGAACTTCCAAAGATCTGCTGCTGCTGTAATTTAAATAGAATTTCTTTAGAAAAAAAAAAGAGGAAAGAAAAAGTAACATTTCCCAGAAGGGAATTGAACTGAGGCCTTTATCTTTATTAGTACTATCTTAACAGGCAATAGTCATCCTGAAAAATCATCATCTGTTCTCACCTTCAGGCAATAGGGTGAATATCTTCTTTTAGTAAGACATTCTGCTTTCTTATTCAGTAGCAATCTGCAGCCTGATCTGGTTTCTATCAAAGGAAAAGGCATTAAAATGAACTTTTAATGAACAATGTAAAGCCCTTGGCAATCCAAGACATCTTCTGCAATTCGGGTTTTTCTCTATTATAAATACCTTCAGAGAGACAGTATTGACTGGTAAGTTACAGAGAAAGTTTAAATCAGGGGAAATGTCATGGGTCCAATTCAGGGTGTTATTTTAGATTGTGTGCTGGGTTTTTTGCTGTTGTTGGGTTGGAGTTTTTTTCTTTCGTTTTTGTTTTTTTAATGGGGGGATGGAAGAAAACAGAAAAATCACTGCTGACTGGTTTGGAAGGTAAAGAGATTTCGGTTTCTGATTTACTAGTAAAGCTCTGCTCAAAAGACTCCCTCTGGCAAACATTCTCTACTATCTTAAGGCATAGTTAATGATACAATAAACTTCTCTGTAGCTCAGGGCTTCATGACTGAAAGGCTCATTTCAGAGCTGGAAGAAACCTTGCACATCACTTAGTCTAGCCATCTTGTTTCAGAGACAAGGAAATGAAACGCTGGAGAGACTCAGCAATGTCCCCAAATTTACACAATTAGTGACAGAAGCAATATTAGAACCCAGATCTCCTGAGTGAGAGAAATCCAGGATAGAGTTAGGTAGGATAGCAAGTGACCTAAAATGCAATGCATGTGAGGATTCACTAAGACTCTTGAGTAAAAATACTTGGAAAGATTTGTGACTTCACCTTAGTAGATCACCTTAGATCACCTTAGTAAAAGTTCCTGAATTATTGTGACAAAGATAATACATTAAATTGTGACCGACTTTCTGACAACAATCCTCTGTAAGCTGGCCTAGGCTGACTCTTAGGCAATAACCCCAGATTCCATCACCAGGCCAGCATTCAGTGTTCTTCCAGCTCAATAAAGCCTGACAGAGCTTAAAAATCTATTAGGATCTATTAATCTAATATCTGTGAAACAACCCAAGGTCCCTTTTATAGCATCATGAAACATCAATAATGAGGCATTATTTTTTTGTAGTATATTATAGATGGTGGATGCAGCTAGGTGGTACAGTGAATAGAGTGCTAGGCCTGAAGTCAGAAATTCCTGAGTTCAAATCTGGCCTCAGACACTTACTAGCTGTATGATCCTGGGCAAGTCACTTAACCCTGTTTGCCATAGTTTCCTCATCTGTAAAATGAGCTGGAAAAGGGAATGGCAAACCGCTCCAGTATCTTTGCCAAGAAAACACCAAATGGCATCACAAAGAGTCGGATATGACTGAAACAAATGAACAACAAAAGCCTATATGTTGGACTCTCAGAAAAGAGAATTGTAGTTAAAACTAGAAGGAACTTTAGAAATCATATAGTCCATCCTCCTCATTTTAGAAAGGAGGAAACTGAGGCTCAGAGAATTTAAACGATTTCCTCAATGATCACTACATAGGTAATAAGAAAGAAAACTCGAGTTTGAATCCCAGGTCCTCTGATTACAGTCTTGTATGTTACGATGTTGAGACCTCAAAACCACCATTGCACAGACACTAAAAATACAGGCGACATGCTTTTATTTCCTGTCTTTGTTTTTAAATTCTAGATGACACAATTTTGACATCTTGGCCAGAATCCACAAATGCCCTCTTCCCCATCAGCCTACATTAAACCTAAGTTAATGAGTTATTCCTCCCAAAGCTTTATTTGAATGTGGGTGCCCAAAAGGTATAACATCCTAACATAAAGGCATGAACTCTGTCATAGGGACCATTTCACAAAGCATCCCAGCCAGGCTGAGGAGAAAATTTTTATGGTCAAAAGTCTTTCTAAAGGGGGCTGCCAAATCAAATCTTCAAAAAGCCCATAGTAAGGACTTTAATCCTTTTGGATAATTTCTGTTTGCAGTGGCTTTTGGCTACCAAGACCTCTTCATTTTGTTTCATTGGAAGACTGAATGCAA
Organism: Phalanger gymnotis; assembly: GCA_028646595.1. Lineage (NCBI taxonomy): Eukaryota > Metazoa > Chordata > Mammalia > Diprotodontia > Phalangeridae > Phalanger > Phalanger gymnotis. The sequence continues at coordinate 275,122,920 of CM053622.1, read as the reverse complement.
TTTCTCGTTTCTTTTTAGCCACCCAGTGGGCAAAATACAAGACACAGGAAGGACTGAGGAACAGAGGGTAGTGGCGCATTCATTATAAATCATTTTGTTTTGTTTAGACTTGTGATTACATCAGCACATGGGCCTCTCAGTGGGGAAACTCCCTCCATGCAGATTTGCAACTGAGCTTAAAACATGTATCTTAGAGAATTTCCTGGGGGCATTAAGAGGTTGTGACTTGTCCAGGGTCACATACCTGTATGTGACAGTCTTCATGATTCCAAGGCTGGCCCTCTATCATGTCATCATATCTATGTCATCACATTCTGCCTCTCATAAAGTCACCAAATCCCTCTAAATTACCAAGTTTTCCTTTAGAATATAAATTGAAGAGGGTCACTTTGTCTCTACTCCACCAGATCACCTTTTCCCTGCACGTAAAGCCATGGAGAGCTTTTCCCCAAATGTTTATGCAGGTTCCCATCCTTAAAACTCTAGGTTAAAAAGATTCCTTCATCATGGAAAGAGTAGTGAATTATTCTCCATAAGTATTGTCAAAGTGAATTTCCATTGGTTTTTCTCTAAAATCAGGATTCTTCTTCTATGCAGTTGGGTCCCTTTGATTAGCTACAAAATCTATTTCTCTGTCTTTGCTTCTCCAGTTTGAAAATTAGGATTGGTATTAATTCAATGTGAAGTTATACGTGGAAGATATATGGGATTCCATGCCATCTTGGGGAGGGAGGGGGGAAGGGAGGGAAAAAAATCTGGAACTCAAAATTATGTAGAACCGAGTGCTGTAAACTAAAAATAAAATAAAAAAAAGAACAGAAAATTAGGATTAGTTCTGTATGCACTGAGCAAGTGGCCATAAAGTAGTGGCCTCCCTAAAATGCTTATGCACTTTGACTTTTAACAGAAACAAGAGCAACAAAAAAAGTTACATTAGGAATGTGAGAACCTGAGGCTTAGATTTTGCTTATGCAACAGAGTCATATCATTTATGCCAGTAGAAATGTTAGTGAAAACCACAAGTTCCTTTTGACATTTTCATTTCGTTTTGCTTTATTTGTTCCAATTGGGGAAGGAGGGAGGAGGAGCGTTAAGGTTTGGGTACTCCGAAAAAGAAGGAAAAGTATAATTGAATTATCTCTTTTTCTTTTTTAAAGAAAATGCAGAGAGCAAAAGAAAAGCCAGAAAGAAGCACTGAGGGGGCAGCTAAGTGGTGCAGTAAGCAGAGCACCGGCCCTGGAGTCAGGAAGACCTGAATTCAAATTTGGCCTCAAATCTGACATTTGACACACTTACTAGTTGTGTGACCTTGGGCAAGTCACTTAACCCCGATTTCCCTGCCTTCTGCCCTAAAAAAAAAGAAGGTAGGGCAGCTTTGAAAGCTACATGTTGAACTTGAGATATACTTAACAAAACAAACAGCCTAACCTGTGCATGATGAAGATTGGAATTTTCATGTGCAAACCTCTTTTTCGGTTCTACCATATATGTAGAAACACCCATTTGATTTGGTGTTTTACTAGGCAGTACAGAATTATGGAAGCTTTTATTTCAATTTAAAATGTCAATGAGAGAGGTCCAGTCATGTCATCCTTTAGGGAGCAAAAAGATGGAACCCAAGCCCAGCTCAGGATTACCATTTCTAAAAGTGGCTCAAAATGCTTGTTGGCTGAAGTAGCCATTCAGGCAAACACCGGTCAATATGGTGAAGTAAACCAGTTAACTAGGTTGACTACCAAATCATCCATCCATCTTTTCAATTAAAACAATATTTCCAGTCGCCTGGCATAAACAAAGGAGAAAAGAAGTGTTTGAAGCATTGAGTTTCATTTGAGAAAAGAGGGAAGAGGAGGAAGAAATGCTCAGTCTCACACAGACCTCAGTTGCATGGCCCAAAGGCCATGCCACTTACATACTCCAAAATGGCAAACCAAGAAACTATTTGGACTGAGGACCAACTCAGACACGGTGAGCAAAAATCATGGTTAGAAACCAAGTACTCTGATTGCAGTCCAATGCTCTTTCCCATCATTGATGTGACTGGTATGGGGGGATTCACCAGAAGGAGATTTGCTTGATGCCCTGTGGAAATCAGAGGAAAGTTTTCCTGTCAAAAATCTTGAGTATGAGTCTGTTTTGTATTCATATAAGGTGAAATCAAATATTAAGCCTAATTCTAGCCTTTCATTTGGACTATTTACATCTTCCTGAACTCTTCCATGTTATACACTACTCTAATTTTGACCTCCCTAATATTCTGATCATACCATTTCTAATTCTTAAAAGCCTTTTGTGGATGTCCATTGCCTATTAAACTGAATTCAAACTCCTTAGCTTGGTATTTAAGGCCATGGATTACATGGTTCTTACCCACCATGCCAGCTGATATTGTTATTCCCCTTCATGTATTCTATATCTCAGCCACTTTAGACTACCCATGATCTCTCAAACATATTCATCAGCTTTCTGCCACCTTTTCCCTGTCTGGAATATCCTACTTCCTTCTGCCAGACTATTGAAATCCTCATATCAAAGACCAGCTTATATACTATCTCTTCCATTATTCTTTCCCTAATTCCCCCAACCAGAAAGAGAGTTCTTTCTCCTCCAAAGTCTCAAATGTTTTGTTTGGAATTTTCTTGTGTGTGTATACACACACATGTACTTATGTGTGTATATACATAATATACATATATACACCCACATGTTATATGTAATGTGTGTGTGCTTACTAGACTGCTAGGGAAGGGAGGTTCCTTTCCCACCGTACCATTTTACAGATGATAAAATTAAAAAGCAGAGAGATTAAGTGATTTGCCCAAGATCATGCAAACAAGGTAGTAGCCGAATACTGGCCTCCTGATGCCCAACCAAGTACATTTTCCATTATATAATATATTCTATTGGTAATACAGTATTTATAATCATTATATAGGTATATATATCAATATATATAATAAGTATATATAATCAATATAATCAATTGATATAATCAGTCAAATCTGGGGCCCTGGCATGGTGGAACAGATTTGCCATTGAAGATTTTCTTAATAATGTCTTTGGACTATTTTGTTTCTACCTAGGGTTTTCCCTGATAATATCAGAATTTGACCTATGCATCTCCCCAACAGAGCCTTTGTGGGTTTGTGGAAGGAAGGAATTAATCAATCAACATTTACTAAGCAGCTACTATGTGCCAGGCACTTTGTTAAGACCTTGGATACAAAAAGAGGCAAAAGACAGTCCCTGCCCTTAAGGAGCTTACAGTCTAATGGGGGAAACATCATGCAAACAAATATATACAAAGCAAGATATATACAGGATAAATAGGAAGTGAGAGAGGGAAGGCACTAAAATTAAGAGGTATTGGGGAAGGTTTCCTATAAAGAAGACGTTTTAATTGCTATTATAAAAAACTAAGGAGATCAGTAGTCAGAGCATCCCAGGCATGGGGGAAAACCAGAGAAAAAGCCCATAGCCAAAAGATGTAGTGTCTTGTTCATGGAATAACCAGGAGATGAGTGCCACTGGGTTAAAGAATATGTATTGGAGAGTAAGGGGTAAGAAGACTGGGAAGGTAGGAAGGAACTAGGTTATAAAGGTCCTTGAATGCCAAACCGCCTTTCGTAGTGGCTCCTGGAAGCAATAGGGAGCCACTGCAGTTTATTGAGAAGGGCGGGTGACACATTCAGGACTGTGCTTTAGGAAATTACTTTTGTGGCTGAATGGAGGATGGATTGGAATGAGGAGACCTCAACAGGCAGACAACAGCAGACTATTGCAATAATCCAATATTTCCCATATCTATGATTCTATTTCTTACCCAAACAAAATTCATTATCTTTTCCCCTCCTAAACCCTCATCCCCATTCTCACTTCTCCTATTAGTATAGAAGGGCAACAACCTCCTTCTAGTCTCTCAGGCTTACAACCTAAGAGTCATCCTTTCTCATCATTTTCCAGCAGAGTTCTTCCTTCGGAGTTCATGGGAAAGGGAGGGAAGAGGACTGAGGTCATGCTTAGTTGAGGGGTACAAAAATGTAACTGCTGTGCTCAGAGACAACCCTTGACAAAACCATAATGTAGGCAAAGATGGTCCAGAGTATCAGTCCATCAGAGCTTTAGCTAAGATACTGTGATCTAGGGCAGGGGTGGGGAACTCATGACCTCGAGGCCACATGTGGCCTTCTAGGTCCTCAAATGTGGCCCTTTGAATCCAAACTTCCCAAGCATGAATCACAAACTTCACAATCAAAGGGCCACACTTGAGGACCTAGAGGGCCACATGTGACCTCAAGGTCAAAGGTTCCCCACCCCTGCTAGGCTTTCTTCCAAAAACCAAAATTCAGAAATCATTGACAATACCTGTCCTTCTGCATCACAGAACAACTGAGCCTGGCACCTGGTTATAAAAAATAATTAAAATAAGCTGCCATTTGGAGTCCTTTCTCCCTAGGTGAGCTTTTTCTTAGCCCATTGGTTATTCTGCGGCATGTGGGCACAGGGCTGGAGTTCCAAGATCTCTCCCTATTTAACACATACTTCCTTGATATTGACCCTTTTCTTTTTAGAGAAGTCCACATTCACTGCCTCTCTCTTCTTACCACCCACTTACTCTTCCCACTTAAAATGGCATTATGAATTGGCATCCTCTCGTTAACAAAATAAAGAAATGTTTTACATTATGGGTATTTGATGGTTCTTGTCCCTGTTCCCCACTCATACCATCCCACTTGGACACTACTTGGGTCAACCTTACGCGATATACTCATGGCAGGGTTTACTCATGACATGCTAGGTGCATGTCATACTCATGACATGCTAGGTGCAATTCCCTTCTCTACAAAAGTGTTTCTATGCTGAGTTTGCAGTAGAAGAAATTAAGATATCGTAGAATTAAAGTCAATGACTCATGGGGAGTCTCTGGAGTGAGACCCAGTCACATAGAAGCGGGGCATTTCCCAGCAGGGCAGTACATTACTGTGGCAGCTATAAATAAATGGAACAGATCTCTGAGGATTTCAAGAAAGGTGATCAAGGAAATTACTGAGCAGATACGGCTAGCTCAGTGTCCTTTCCAGGGTAGGGTAATGTGCTCCCAACTGAGAACATACCCAGTGCCCACCCCTTCCAGTGTGATAAACTTGGGCAAATTAACATCCATATGGGTCCCCAAGGCCCCAGATCTAGCGCCTCAGTAGTGTTTTACCTGAGCAATTGGGAATGTTAGTGGGCTTACTTTAAACCGAATTTACTGCTCATAAAAGATCTCCCTTGGCAGCTCTCAGGTACCATGAATCTCCAAGCTGACATGGAGCGATCACTGCTAACAATAAATGAGGAGATTTGGGTCCCTATGGCCCACTCTGTTGTACACCTGTCAATGAAGGCAGACAGCGTGTGTGTGTGTGTGTGTGTGTGTGTGTGTGAATAAAGGAGGAGGAGAATGATGAGCGTGTGCAGACCAATGTCAGGAGTTCATTGCACATGCCACCTTCAGATTTTAAACCTCCCCATTACACTTGAGTTGCTTAGGGAAAACTAATTTGCCTAAACCCTACCTAATCCCAAGAGATGTCTTAAGTATGCCTTCTGTCCCCCAAATGCCTGGCAGCACTTGGAAACCTGTGCAGAAACATCTTGGGGATTCATAAAACATCATTTCGGCCCTTTCTGCCAGGCTAGAACAGATATTAACACAGGAGAGGAGGCAGCCTAGCCTGCAGATAGATGGATTGTGAATATATCACCTCGGGCTACATAGTCCAAGTCTTCTTGCTCTGAATTCTAGGGCCCAGGCCTGAAAATACAATAAAACTCGGCAAAATGAGCTCAGCCCTCTAAATAGCCTGGCTGTGAGCAGGAAGAAATGAGGTGTGCACCACAAACCACATAAAACAATGAAAACAATTTAAAGACAAAATGTACAGGGAACACAGGGAACGATTTCACAATATCAAAAGCATATGAGCAACCGCTCCTGTCTCCAGCACTATGTAAAGCTTGGCACACCAGCCATAAGTGCCCCCAGTAGGAGTGTGTAGCCCCTCACCTCAGACTGGCCTTTCTCATCAGCTAAGCAAGGCTCCAGGCGATCAGGCGAACCATTCCCCCTGCCACCGCCCCCAACCCCCTAAAAAGTCTCTAGTGATGTCCGTGTCAAGTGGATAAAATAGGAATCAAATCAGAGGGACTATAGTCAGCAGATTACGCAGACAGTGAACTGTGTGTTTGGCTTGGCTTTCCCGGTCTAATGAAGGACTTTGTTGAACAAGAGCTCCATCTATGGGGAAGACTCAGTTATACTAATGTAGAACTTCAATGCACATGAGAGAGCATTGATAATCATGACTGTAGTCAGAGAATCATAGAATAGGGCTACAGAAGACCCTAGAGACCATCCAGTCCACGCAGGATAATCTTTGAAATCTGTTTACCCATATGGACAGAACTGGTCTCTGACACTCTCAATGTTCCAACGCCCTATTCCTGGGATGGAAGTCTTTTCTCTTTTCCAGCACATCCCCTCTTTCTGGCACCTGGGAGTCTTCTATTGTTTGGAGATCTGACAACTTATTCACCTAACCTGGTAACAACTTAATATGTTACCCCTGCCTTGGAAATTTTGCATTTTTAAAGAAGAAAGTAACGAAAAGACAACCCAAAACCAGCCCAAAAGAATGGTTCCTAAGAGTCAATTTCAGGTACCTGCATAAAGGAAAGTTTTCAGTGGATGGGTTTTTTACAGATTCACCAATCCTAGAAGGCAATGGCTTACCATACCTGAGCAAAAAGCCAGCACCATCTATGTGACTGTGTATTTATGAATGAAACAGATTTTATACACACACACACACACACACACACACACATGACATTTTCACCAATAGTAGCAATCTCTACCTCAATACATGCAGATTTTGTTTTTTTAGCAGCAGGCATATTCTGTTGCCTCTCTACTCAAACTAGAACAAATGAGAGATTGCTGTGAAGCCTCTCTTTTTTTTTCTTTTTGCTGGGAAGCTTTTCAACAACATCTCACCTCTTCTTAGGGAAGAGATGAACATTCATTGATTCATTTTATTCGACAAACATTTTTTTAAACACCAACTGTGCAAAAAAAACAAACCAAAAGGCTGTGCTAGGTTTTAGAGAAGAAGCAAAGTTTAGATAAGACAGACAGTTTAGTAGGAAGACAAGACACGATCAGAGGCAAGTAAAATTATATAGTGCAACATCAGTATAATAGAGAGAAGTGAATCAAGAAATGTCCCACAGGAAGGGTTGCTATGAAACCTCTTCCTCTGGCTAGCCAAATTTTCTAAATGGTTGAGGATTCACCCCAAACCTTCATGTTGCTGTTATTGTCATTCTTGTTTTTATTTTAACTGTTATGGATGGAAATTTTTCTAAAAGGCATAACACACACACGTGCACATGCCTTCCTGCCTTATTAAACAGAGTATTTTAAAAAATAACAATTTCTTGATACTTGAAGGCTTTCAGTTATTGTATGGTTTTATACCACAGTGATTCCCATAAGATCTACTGAGTACAGTAATGTTTGTTCCTGCACTAAATGACTTCCATGAGCTGTACTTGTTGAGTTGTTTTATATAGTTTTTCCAGCCTTTTCCTTCACTGTCCATTATCCCTTTTCACTAATGTTTGTTCTAACCTATAGCAACTCCTCTCCTCCTTTTCCAATCTGATGCTTCTGTAGCCTGGAAAATCAGGCTTTTTCGAACTCTGTATATTGGCACATGATCCTAAGACTCTTAAGCTCTGAGTGAGAGTAAGAGTTTTGAGGAGTTCTAGGCAAAGTTCAGGAGTTTCAAGTGCATAGTCATTGTGACATCTTTTTTTGGCTATTAAGAGGTCTGTTTTGCATAGATTTTTTATGGATTGGTTCTTGCCTATGTTGCTGAGTTTTGCAGAGACAAGATGCTAGCATAATTAAAAAAGCAATAATCGGGGGGGGGCAGCTAGGTGGCTCGGTGAGTAGAGCATCAGTTCTGGAGTCAGGTGTATCTGAGTTCAAATACGGCACTTGACATACTTACTATCTGTGTGACCTTGGGCAAGTCACTTCACCCCAATTGCCTTCTCTTCTCCCCTAAAAAATAAAATAAAATAGCAATAATTGGAATGATACCTTACATGTTCATAGCATTTTTTTTACTGTCAAAGCATAACCATATTTTTTATCTCATTTGATCTTTGAAATCCTATGAGGTGGGAAGGGCCAACATTACAATCAATCTCCATTTTACAGATTAAGAAACTGACGAAGGACTTGTGACTTGTCCAAGGCCGCTCTGCAGATTAGCTAGAGATTCCTAGGCTAATGTACAAATGTAATGGAAATCTGTAAAATAATAGGTCATTTTATATCATGACTAGAAGTACTCCCCTATTTATGAAATATTAAAATTTGTTAAGACTTTGACAAGACTTTCAATATAATCTAAATTATATTGGGTGGTGACACTAGGAATAGCATACACAGTAAAATATTAAAAAATCTTAGAAATTCATATTAAATGAATAATGATTTTTTTCTTTTTTAAATATGCCTTTGGCAAGCAATTACATAGAATCGGTTTTATGAGAAACCTTGATTTATTAGTTATGAGGCTTTGCCTCTGTGTGTATAACTTGTCTCATAATGCCATGAAAGGAAACAAGAGTAAAGTAAGATTTGAAGAAAAAATTTGAGTTGATAAAAACAATTAACAATGTGTGATAATAATATTCAGTAGCTGTATATTGAATGAGGAATGTGAGTATCAACTTAATTCATTCATTCACATAGCGATTGTGTGACCTTGGGCAATCTTTTAACCTCCACACTCTAGACAACTTTCTATGATTAAATGTTACAGAGAAGATGCCAGCTGCACCAGTGGAAGGAATTCCATGCTGGGTTTCCTTCTATCAGTGAAATCACAGGTCCAGTCTTAGGCTCTATGAAGTGAAGGCTTAGTCACTTCTAAGTTCCATTCCAGTTTATCATTATTTTATAAGAAATCTCTTCTCCTCCCTGGGCCTCAATTTCCCTATCTATAAAATAAGATATTTAGACTAGATTATTTTAAAGTCCCTTCTAGATTATATTCTATGATCCTATGAAAACAGTCCCTAATCTCTAGAAGTTTATAATCTACTGAATTCTGCTCTAGCCAGACTGTATCTGACTATCCTAATCTGTTCTGGGTACCACATTTCATTTATCTCTCTATCCATCCATCTATCCATTCATTCATTCATTCATTTATTCATCTATTTATTCATCCATTCATTTTATTTCATTATTTATTTAGCATTATTTATTTATTTAATTTTTTCCTCAATTTTATTTTCTTCTAATTACATGTAAAGATAGTTTTCAACATTCATTTTTGTAAAATTTTGAGTTCCAACTTTTTCTCCGTCCTTCCCCCTTCCCCAAGACATCAAACAATCTGATACAGCTTATACATGTACAATTATGATAAACATATTTCCACATTGGTTAGGTAGTGGGCACCATATTTTAGGAAGAAGACTTGACACGCTGGACAGCATACCAAGAAGGCAGCCCAGATTGGTTAGGGCTTTGAAGTGATGCTATATAGGGATGGCTTGAAGGAGCTAGAGATACTTAACCTAGAGAACAGACAATCAGAAAGAAATGATAACTCTAAGGATTTGAAAGTCTATTATATGGAAGAGACATTAGACTTGTTCTGTTCAGTGTCAAAGGGTAGAACTAGAAGCATTTGATGAAAATTACAAAGAGGCAAAATGTAAAGAAAACCCACATGATCATTAGAACTATCTATGCGTG
>CM053622.1:275078657-275112591 GCA_028646595.1 Phalanger gymnotis | reverse complement strand
GAGAGAGAGAGCGGGCACAGCGTGAGTTGAAGACAAAGGAAAGATATCTAAAAGAAATAAAATCAAATTAAGGGATGAGAGAGGAATATATTGAGAGAGGGAGATAGGGAGAGATAGAATGGGGTATCTTACCCCACAGGAAAGAAGGAGGAAGAAGATTAAAAAAGGGGGAATGACAGAAGGGAGAGCAGATGGGGGTGGAGCTAATCAAAAACAAACACTTTCAAAAAGGGCCAGGGTCAAGGGAGAAAATTCAATAAAGGGGGACAGGTTAGGAAGAAGCAAAATATAGTTAGTCTTTCACAACATGAGTGTTGTGGAAGGGTTATACATAATGATACACATGTGGCCCATGTTGAATTGCTTGACTGCTTAGGGAAGGTGGGTGGGAAGGGAAGAGGGGAGAGAATTTGGAACTCAAAGTTTTAAAAACATATGTTCAAAAAAAAAGTTTTTGCATGCAACTAGAAAATAAGATAGACAGGCCATTAATGGGGCGTAGAAATTTATCTTGCCCTACAAGAAAGGAATGGAAAAGGGAATTGGAGGTGAGTGGGGTGACGGAAGGGAGAGCTGGCTAGGGAACAGGGCAACCAGAATATATGCCATCTTGGAGTGGGGGGGGAGGGTAGAAATGGGGAGAAAATTTGTAATTCAAACTTGTGAAAATCAACGCTGAAAACTAAATATATTAAATAAAAAAATTTAAAAATGATTTGACTTGAAGAGGGAATAACATATACAACATACACCCTCAATTGGGGACACAGGAAAGGAGAAAGGGGACAAAAAGTGGAGATGATAGAAGGGAGGGCAGATAGGGGGAGGAGGTAATCAAAAGCAAACACTTTTGAAAAGGGACAGGATCAAGGGAGAAAATTGAATAAAGGGGGACAGGATAGAAGGCAGCAAAATATAGTTAGTCTTTCACAACATGAGTATTGTGGAAGGGTTTTACATAAAGATACACGTGTGACCTATGTTGACTTGCTTGCCTTGTTAGAGAGGGTCGGTGGGGAGGAAAGAGAGGAGAGAATTTGGAACTCAACATTTTAAAAGCAGGTATCCAAAAAAAGTTGTTTTTTCATGCAACTGGGAAATAAGATATACAGGCAATGGGGCGTAGAAGTCTATCTTGCCCTACGAGAAAGTAAGGGAAAAGGGGTGACAGAAGGGAGGGTTGACTGGGGAACGGGGCAATCAGAATATATGCCATCTTGGAATGGGGGGGAGGGTAGAAATGGGGAGAAAATTTGTAATTCAAAATCTTGTGGAATTCAATGCTGAAAACTAAAAATATTAAACAAATGATTTTTTAAAAAAAAAGAAAGAAAGAGGATGACAGAACCAATAAAACTTTAAATGCTGAAATGCTTTCCAAAATGTCATATCTCTGGAGTTCTATAACCCCCTTTTATTAAGTATACTAGGATACAATTTTATATCTAAAACTCTTATAACTGCCAATACTTTCCTTCCTTTTACATCCTCTGAGAAATGTAAATGAATCAATATTGTTTGCTATAAAATAAATATGTGTATTCACTTATATGTGGATGCTTATATGTAGTTCTACTAAAAAAAAAAAGGTCTTTATCCCTATATCACAATCTTTGTGTATTAGATATAGTGTATCCTCTCTACCCCTAAGGCAGCTAGGTGGTGGTATAGTGGGTAGCATGCTGGAATCAGGAAGACCAGAGTTCAAATTTGGCCCTAGACACTACTAGTTGTGGGTGGCAAGTCATTTAACCTCTGTCTACCTCGGTTTCCTTATCGGTAAAATGAAGATAATAATATCACCTACCTCCAAGGGTGCTTGTGAGGATCGAATGAGAGAGCATTTATAAAACATTTAGCACAGCGCCTGAAGATGCTTTGTAAATGCTTATCTCTCCCCAGTGGAATCTGAGCTAGTATGTCACATGAATCCAAAGCAGATAAAACAAAACAGCAAGGAACAGCCCAAGGCCAGCCTCCCGAGAAAGAATCACCTCAACAAAACATTGAAGGCGCACAGCCTTAGTTTGAAGACCTCCAATGAGAAGGAGCCTACTATCTCATGAGGCAACCCATCCACTTATAAATAACAATGGAATTTCACCAATTATCTGTATAAAGTATTTAATTTACATAATGCTAAAACAATTAGTTGAAAATGGAAACATTCAATCAACTCACTGGCTTTGTCTACATGCCACCAAATATTTACATTTTCATTGAACTGAATGATTGTTGTACTAAATATTTGTGGTATTATATACACAAAACTAAAATCATAGTATTTAATACAATTCAATTTAGCTGCAATTGGAGAGTCTCCTCACCCTACTCCCCAGATGGGACATAATATAGTAGAAAGAGCCCTGAACCAGAACTAGGGAAACATCACTTCTATTCCTGACTTTTCCCATAACTAAATGACTTTTGTCAAGTCACTGGGCTCGTTTTCTGTCTGTGATTGGTTCCTCATGTATAAAGGAATGAGGCGGGACTGGATGACCCTTAAGGTACCTATTGATTTTCATATTCTATGCTCCTGAGCCCTGCATGACAGACAATATCTGAACCATGATTTCCTGTGCTGGTAAGATAATGGAATTCCTGTGTTTGGGGGGAACAGTTGACAGATCTAAGAATATAATAGAGACAAAGACAGAATTGGATCAGGCAAATGAAGATTTTTTTAAGGGTGCTAACATTTAAAGAACCCATCTAACTTCTAACAAGAGACAAATTGAGGGATGTGAGTGAGGAGCCCAAAGGCCTAAAAATGTTGCTGGTTATGTAGTTACAAGGTTTAGAAGGTTATTGTGAAATACAAGTATAGTGTTTCCCTTCAGAAACAAAAATCTTTATCATAAGAGTTTGCTTCTCCTGTGTTTAACACTCCTATGAAAAGCAGCCACAGCTGTATATAATATGTAAATTTAGATCTCAAAAAATGAATAAAACAACATCAAGAGCTTGGCTTCTATCCACAAAAGCTAGGAAAAGGTCAAAGATAAAAAAAAAAAACCCTAAACATTCTATCTCCCCACAGTGATTCTAACACTCCTCCGCTCGTCTGGCTTGGTAAATTGTATATGATCATCAGTAGTTCTGAGACCCTCAGAAAAGTATCGGGAAAATATAGTCTAAGAGCACATTTGTACTCGGGTCCCTTTATCTGGAAAAGCCATTGTTACGGTCTTCAAAAATCTTCATTTCTGAAGATGGGTGAACAGCTGAAGGGGAATTCAGAGAATTATTGACTCAGTACAGCAAGATTCTGGTCAATGGATGAAGGGAGGGAGAAGAAAATCATGAAAAAAGAGAAGTGATGATTAACACAGCCAGAGTCCAGGATCTTCTTAATAATATCCAAAAATGTTACTAATTTTAGTTAATATCATTACTTTACTGAAGGAATTCTCTTGATTAAATTTTTGTCCAATGTCTAGAGTTTTAAAAATAAATCTTATATCCTAGTAAATAGAGATGCCTGTACTTCCTCTTCGTCTATGTTCAGTCCATTAGGAAGTCCTCATACAGAAGATGGAATTTGACCTGAGTCTTGTAGGAGGCCAAGAAAGCTAAAAGCCAGAGGTTGCCATGTTCCAGGTCTTCATTCTGAAGTCTCACTCTGACCCTGTAATTTACACAATAGAAGTACCTTCCACCCCTGTGGCTTCTCCCTCTCATTGGAAGACTCCTTACAAGATCTCCATTTAAGGAGAGCATCCAAGCCATCCATGTCTTATTCTCCAGGCTGCACACTGGACTTCACAAGAACCCTGTATAGAATACTTGTATCTCTCCCCATTCCATTCAGATTCTTCTGATGTGTTCTACTCCATTAGAATGTACACATCTTGAGGGAAGGTACTGTGTTTATTTGTATTCTCAGCCCTTAGCACAGTACCTATCATGTAGCAGGCACTTAATAAATGTTTGTTGATGGGTTGAAATTAATTTTTCTTTTTTTACATTATTTTTATAGATGGTATTTGTAGCATTATGTCAATAATATTGGAAGGAGTAGATATCTTGCTTTATTCCTTATCTTATTAAGAAAGATTCTGATGTTTCTTTATAAAAATGGTAATTTGGGATTTAGATAAATGCTATAGGACATATTAAGGAAAAATCCTTTTATTTCTTTATTTTAGGACTTGATAATGTAATGAGTACAACTTTTATCCCATGGCTTTTCTGTTTTTATTTATATAAGCATGTGGTTTTTAGTTTTTTGAGTATTAATAGGATTATTTTAATAGCTTTCCTACTGTTGAATCATGCTTGTATTCCTAATGTAAACATAGACACGTGGAATACGCTTTTAGTAAATGCCTATGGCCTTTCTGTTAATATTTAATGTAATATTTTTATGCTATTATTAATCAGTGGCATTGAGCTATGGTTTTCTTTCTCTATTTTATCTTTCCCTAGTTTAGGTATTAGCACCATACCTGTTTCATAAAATGAGTAGTACAGTGTATTAGTTCTTCTTAATCTTTATAAACATTTCACATATGATAAAAGTTATTTATTTTATTAGTATTTGATAGAATTCACTTATAAATCCACTTGGTCCTGGGTTGTTAGTTTCTGTTGTGAGCTTTTTTTTTCTTATTAATTTTTCTCCCTTTGGGATTGCATTTATGTTTTGCTTAATTTATTATATTTTTTGTGATTGGATTATTTAGATAATTTAATTCCTCTTTTGTTCACTTGGGTATTTTATATTTTAGTAGCTATTCATCCATTTCATTAAGACATTCAGTTTTGTTGGAATCTAATTGGCTATAGTAGTTTCTGATCATTTTCTTTATATCTCCTTTAGTCTGAGAATTTGTCATTCTCATTTTAGACATTTGAGGCAGCTAAGTGGTGCCATGGAAAGAGTGCTGGGCCTGGAGTCAGGAAGACCTGAGTTCAATCTGGCCTCAGATACTTACTAGATGTGTGACCCTTGGTAAGTCACTTAAATGTTCTATGCTTCAGTTTCCTTACCTGTAAAATAGGGATAATAATTATACCTACCTGTGAAGATCAAATGAAATAATAATTGTAAAGCACTTAGCACAGTGCCAGTAAGCACTATATAAATGTTAGTTATTATTATTGATATAAATAATTTAATTTTTCTCTTTTAAAATAAAATTATTTAATGATTTACTGGTTTATAAAAATAAAAACTCTCTTTTTAAATTGGTTCAATATTTACTTTGTTTTCAATTTTGCATTTCTACTTGAATTTTTTTTAATATTCTAGGGGTTTTTATTTTTTAGAGAAATATTCAATCCAAATACTAAAGTCTTCTCTTTCTTTTATTAATTAAGTGTTCAGAGGTATAAGTTTTCCTCTAAGGACTACTTTAGCTGAAGTCTATAAATTTTGGTACGTTATCTCTATTATCACACTACTTAATGTAATTATTTATTATTGGGATATTTGAACCACTATTTAGGAAAATATTCATTAGTCTCCATATAATTGTTTGTCATTTACTCATAGTTCCCTCATTAGTTATAATTTTGTTGAATAAAAGATGCATTTGTTATTTCTAATTTCCTACATTTAATTCCTTATCGTGAGAGCCAGTACAGTACTATAAACAGAGAGCTCACTTCAAAACGAGGAAGACTTGGGTTCCAAACCTGCTTCTGGTATATGATGTCTACGTGAGCCTGAGTAAGCAATTTAACTTTGCAGTGCTCTGGGCAACTCTCTAAGACCGTAAGTCACAGAGAAGATACCAACCTGCACTGGCAGAGGGAGTTTCTTCATCTGGGAGTTCCCCTTTATCAATGAATTCCCAGGTCCAATCCCTAGGCTTTCCTACATGTATGTATTCTTTATGCTGTAAACCATGATCGATTTTTTGGTGACAATATCATGCAACAATGAAAAAGTGGTAGATGCTTCCAAATTCCTGTTTTATCATTCCCAAAGATCTATTCTATTTATTTTTGTTTTAACATTCTGCTCAGCTAGGTGGCACAATGGTTAGAGGGCTGGACCCAGAGTGAGGAAGATTGGAGTTCAAATCAGGCCTCAGACACTTACTAGCCGTGTGACCCTGGGCAAATCACTTAATCCTGTTTGCCTCAGTTTCCTCATCTGCAAAATAAGCTAGAGACAGAAACGGCAAACCACTCCAGTATCTTTGCTAAGAAAACCTCAAATGGGGTCACAAAGAGTAGGACACAACTGAAACAACAGCTTCATCATTTTTTTGTTCTTTTATTGACTGTGTCTAAATCTAAAAGAAGAAGATTGAAGTAATCTTGCATTATTGTCTCAAAATCTTGGCGGTTTTCCAGTTCTCTTGGTTTTTCCTTTAAGTGCTTAGCTGCCTTATTATTCAGTGTAGATTTATTTGGTATTGATGATGTTCCGCTATCTCTGGTGCCTTATTTTTACTGTGGCTTTAATTAAATGACTGGCACTCCTACTTTTCTGCACTCAGCTAATAAATTTTGCTACATACTTTATTTTAATGCTATGTGAATTATTTTTGTTTAAACCATGTTTTTTGTGTGAACCTGATTGGTGGTTTTTGCTTTTAATCCTTCCTGCCATCCTTACCTATTTTACGGCCAAGGTTATACAATTAACATTCATAATTACATTGTTTGTGCTCCCTTACATGAAATCCTTTTACACTATCTCCTGGTCAAAAGAAAGGAAAAGAAAGAGCAGCAAAGAAAGGGAAGGAGAGAAAGAAAAAGGGAACAAGGGATTGAGGAAGGGAAAGAGAGAAATCAGTACTAAATATTTGCAGTTGGTTTTGGTTGGAAAAATCTGATTCTAATCTCCCTTACTTCTCTTTTGCTGATCCAAATCAAATCCTGAATTTTAGCCCTTGCTTCCCCCATGCACACCCCCAACTGCCCATTTTAAGAAAAAATCTACTCTTCTTAATTATACTTTGTTTTGCTTAAGGCAATCCTCCTCAATCCTACAGCCTCCTTCTTAGCCTAACATAATGCTCTGTCCACTTTATTATAATTTCTCAGCTATAATCTCTTTTCATTTTTCCTTGCTCAGCCAAGATAAGGGTATATTTCATGAATCCTCTTGGCTCCCCACCTGAACTATTTATTTTAATGACCTCCCAACAGTGCCACCCCAATTGTAAGAAATTCAAAGTCTTTTCCTTCCCTGCCTGTCTCCTCTTCTAGAGCATTTTCTTTTTTTAACACCCCAGAACAGATTGTATCTCACTTTTAATTCAATTTAATAAACATTTTTTAAGTCACTACTATGTGTGGGGTCAGGATTATAAAGACAAAAATTTAAACCTTTGAAGCTATTCAGACATGTTTAACCTTTCTTAAGATTATGTTCTACTCTGTATTTGCATTTCAAAGACTCTATACTACTGTAGTTCTCAAAAGGAGTCTTTGAAAATCACTAATTCCTTTACCAGTAGATCTTTCCATTGATTTGTGCTCAATTTGGTGGATAAGTTGGATTCTAGTCATTTCCATATTCTTTTCTTCCTTATATTCCTGCTCTTCCTTTAATTTTTTTCTCATTGTTTATTTGTCTTGGACATTTCGGTTTTTAGACATTAAATTCCTTGAGAGCAGGGCTTTTTTTTAACCTTTCTTTGTATCTCTAGTACTTAACCCAGCACTTGGCATATTATTGTTGTTGTTCAGGTGTTCTCATCATGTCTGACTCTTCATGACCCCGCTTAGGGTATTCTTGGCAGAGATACTAGAATAGTTTCCCATTTCCTTTTCCAGCTCATTTTACAGATAAGCAAACTGAGGCAAACAGGATTAAGTGGTTTGCCCAGGGTCACACAGCTAGTAAATATCTAAGGCCAGGTTTTAACTCAGGAAGATGAATCTTCTTGACTCCAGGCCCTGCTCTCTATCCACTATGCTACCTAGCTGCCATATAGTAGAGCTGGCACGTAGTAAAGAGATGCAAATGCTACTTTATTGACTATCTGGTAAGTAAAAAAAAAAACTATCAGGTTTTGGACACTTGTAATATTTTCTCTTTTGCCTGGAAACTCTGTAGTATGGTGACTATACTTCCTGTTGAGGTAAATCTTGGGTTCCTCTCTATTGGCATAACGTGTAGACTATTGATTTGCCTTTTGCTCTGTAGTTCCTTTCCTTGTGTACAGCTTTCTTTTATGATTACCTGAAATATGGCAGAGACTTTTTGTTTCTCCGTATTTTTCAACGAGTCAACAATTATCTTTGTAGTGATTACATATGTTCTTCCAATTCAGCTGCCTTTTGACTTTGCTCTAATATTTTCTGGTTGATTTTTGCATTTTTAGTTCTATCTTTTCTATTCCCCTTTAAAAAAAATATCTACTACTTTGTTAAAATTCACCAGCTTTTCTTCTAAGCTTTCCCCTTTTGAATTTTCCATTAAGAGCTCGAGTGTGCCTTATTTTTTCCCATTTCATTAGGTCTTCTAGATTCTTGTGTCCTTTTCTAGAATACTATTCATTGATATTGCAGAATTATTCTCTTCTTCTGCAAGTTAATTCTTGTATTTCTTTATTCTGTGATATTTGTTCTCTTAAGAGTTTCTACTTAGTTGCTTCTTTCCTCAGTCTACCCATTTTTTTCTTATCCATACTCCTGGATCCCACTCACCTCCTCTCTTTTGGATTTCCTTGAGGATTTCCTTACTTTTCCCTCTTTCTGTGACTATTATTCTTTTTATTTTATTTATTTTGTTATTCTTATATTACTGTTATTTATTTTCCTTGGCACATTTCTTGCCATTTTGAGATATGGAAGAACAGAGCTTAGCCACAGCCCTCACTCAGCCATATTATGAGTTGTTGTTTAGTCATTTCAGTAATGTCTGAATCTTTGTGACCTCATTTGGTATTTTATTGGCAAAGTTACTGCAATGATGTTGCAACAATCTGCTAGCAGCTACTGAAGGGGTGTAAGACCCACCAACAACCAGCACACAGAAAGCTGCCAACAAAGGTTCTTTTGATCTGCTTTACTAAGGAAAGCAACATTAAGGGGTTAACAATCTCAGTTTAATCGAACATACAAACATCATTCACTTAGTTCAGAGGAAAAAGCCAGCACCCTGAACTACAGAGCAAATACAAACAAATTACAAACATCAACAAACAGACCTTGTCTGTTTCAAATCTCAATGCATGGTTACCAGAGTTTAACAAAGTCTCAACATCTGGGTTTACAAGCTGAGGGGCTCTTAACTACAGCTGCCCAGAGTCTCCACATCAACATGCCTCCAAGAGTGAGAGCCCCAAGTAAATAGCTGTGTTCTCTCTTTTTATATACTCTTTAATCATGATCGAACATCATCTGAGTGACCAGAACTCAGGCTCCTACTATTGGCTCTGGTCTTAGCAACTCCTCTAAGAACCCTAATGGCTTCATGCCCACATAGGCTTAGCACCTAGTAGGTAGGGGTTTGCACTTAGTAAGGCTCAATCAAAGACAATTAATCTATCATTCTAAAACAGTAAAAAAGTCCCAACTTAATTGATATTACAAATGGTTTGCCATTTCCTTCTCCAGCTTATTTTACAGATGAAGAACTAAGTCAAGGAAGGTTAAGTGATTGCACAGACAGGGTCACACAGTTAGTAAGTGTCTGAATCCAGATTTGAACTCAGGAAGATGAGTCTTCCTGACTTCAGGCCTAGTACTCTATGCACTGAGCCACCTAGCCGCCCCATATTGTGAGTATCCCTATCTAATTTTCCCCTTTCGGTTAGCAGATATTGCTTACTATTTCTCAGTAGTGGAAAAGGAATGATTTCGATATACCATGTATTTTCTGAAATGAAATATAGACTGTTAGAAAATATAAGCTATGTATATTAATTTTAGCATACTGTGCTCTTCCCTATAAATTATGTATGTGTATGTGATAGGGAAACCATGTCCACCTTGACAAATGATTTAATTAAATGAGCTCTGGGCACTCAAAGTTAACATTATGAAAAAAAAACCGTTTAATAAGTACTGACAAGCATAGAATACTCTTTGAGAAACAAGTTCCAGCTCTGATTCACACCTGCTGTGTGACCTTGCACGAGTTACTTACCTTTTAGTGCTCTGCTTTCTTTATCTCTTACAAAAGAATGGTGACTGGAAAATGTTTATTAAAAATTATACCTACCTCTCTCCTCTGTTTGGGGAATTACTGACATGTTGACATTTTTTTTCTTTCTCTTTCATTTTAGAAAAATGCCATGTGTCTTTCCAAGATTTTCCAAAGTAAATATGCATCTGAGATGCAGTTTTTAAGGCCCCACTGTTCACACTGAATCTCCATTGCCAGGGGCTGAGGTATTTAGTGTCATTTAAATATAAATTGATCATGTCATGGTAACTCATCTTTCTGTGATACCTTATTGCCTTTTATATATTCTATTTCCCATTTCACATAGATATTCAAATCAAAGCAACAAATATTTATTAGGTACTTTCCATGTCCAAGGCTCAGTGCTGGGTACTGTGGAGGATTCAGTGATCATTAAGACACAGTGCTTTTGAAGAGATGACAGTCTGAGGGGGAGACAAAAGAAGTACATTAATAATGATATAATAGTTGGGTTCCACATAAAGCTGAGGAACAATTGTCAGACTGAACTGTTCGTTGATTAAAATTCCCAGAAAAATCTACTTAGCATTATTCTCTGGCATACATCCCATTTTCTATCATGTTCTAATATATACATATATCTAGTCGATTTCTGGTTTATAAAGTTTTATTGTCTCAGTTCCATTAAAAAGTGCCAGTTAAGGAAGATTCACTGTATACTGTTGTAATAAAAATGAATTGTATGTATATAGAATAAATAATAATACTTTCCATTTGTATAGTGCTTTACAATTTGCAAAATGATTTCGAATATATCATTTCATTCATTGAACAAACATTTACTGAGGGTTTATCATGTTCTACTTTGTGTTAGGCACCAAGGAAGACAAAAATGTAAATGACAGTCTCTATCCATAAGGAGTTTACATAATCCTGTAAGGTAGGCAAGGCAAATATAATCATCCCCATTTTACAGATGAGAAAATTGGAGGTCAGGTTAGGATACCCAAAGTTACACTCTTATGGAATGGAAGAGCTAGAATGATAATCTAGGCCGTGATGATTAAAAAATTCCAAGAGACATAATTTAATCTTTTTTATTAATAAGGCCAGCACATTTAATGAACAAAAGGATGGTCATTTGGCCATCTCACTTAGACTAAAAGTCTCTAATGGCAGTTGGCTCACAGTTCATATGCCCTTTGAAGAGGAGGTGTTCCTGAGGGTTGGCGATCAACTCTGACTGGTTAACAATTAATGAGAAAATCAATATTACAAAGAGAAGCTGGGCTGCATTACAATGAATGTCTCAAGGTATGTGACTTGGATCACCCAAATCTTGGTCAAAGAGACATTAACTTCTATATCACCTGTCTGACAAAACCAATGTTTCCCCAGATCTGTCTGAACAAACACGATGAGCAGGAATATACTCACGAGCACAAACTTAGAGTTCCTTTTAGTGTCTGATTAGATCTTGGCCAGGGCAAATCTGTAAGAGAGATTTCTACACTGGCTTTATACTGGATTTATACTGGATCTACACTGGATTTATAGATGAGGAAGTAGAAAAGGGGAAAAATCTTGGTTCTGATTCAATAATTAGTTATTAAATACAAGAGAGAAATAATCAATTCCTCACAAGGCTTTCTGACTCAGTCTAACTGTAATCATAATTGGCATGTAAATAGCATTTAAAATTTGCAAATGATGTCTCTGACTTATGTTTTTTCAATCTTACAAAGAAGCTGTGAGTTAATTGCTACGATATTAGCATCCTGACTTTACAGATGAGGAAACTGAGGTTTAGGGGGTTTAAGTGATTTGCTTATGGTCACAAAGCTACTAAGTATCAGAGGTAATTTGAATCTGTCTTCCTGACTACAAGTACAGAAGTCTCAGAATGTGTTAAATATCATAAAAGAGATATAAACAAAGGATTTTACAGAATCAGAGAAAGGCATTACTTCATGAAGAAGGTGACATTTTTAACTTTGCAAAGTAGGAGTGATGATGACAGCAATCTAAATAAAGCAAATGACATCTGGGAAATAGCATGTGGGAAAGTTTGATGAGAGTATGGGATATTTGTATAGTAGGAATAAGACATAATGCAAAAAAAAAATAGATTAGGTCAATGCAAAGAGAACCTTGAATGCTAGGCTAAGGAATTTGGGCTTTATTCTGTAGAGAAGATGGCATCACTGAAGTTTGCTTGTTTGTTTGTTCAGTTGGGTTGGTTGGTTGATCGGTTGGTTGGTTTTTTGGTTTTGTAGAATACCACATCAAGCTTTGTTTCAGGAAAACATAGAG
This sequence comes from Phalanger gymnotis, assembly GCA_028646595.1. Classification (NCBI taxonomy): domain Eukaryota; kingdom Metazoa; phylum Chordata; class Mammalia; order Diprotodontia; family Phalangeridae; genus Phalanger; species Phalanger gymnotis. Next base: position 275,100,218 of record CM053622.1, on the reverse strand, counting down.
AGACTATTTGGATATAAAAATAATCCAAGTGGAAGGTAATGAGGCTCTGAACTAGGGTATTGTCGGTGGAAATTAAGAAAAGGAAATGAAACTTTTCAGAGGTAGAAATGATAGGAGCTACAAGCTGATTATCTTCTGGAGCAATTGAGAAGGAGCCCTTAATGACTGTAGTTTTTGGCTTCGATGACTAGGGGAATAGCAGTGCCATTAAGAGAAAAAAGACTCTTTAGAGGATTTGCTGTTCGGTGAGACAATGAGTTTGTAAGAGATCTGTTAGCTTTGAAGTGCTAGAAGGATTTCTGGGTGGTGATACCTATCAGGCAGTTAGAAAAGTAGTACATGATTGTGATGGAATGCTACTGTGCTGTAAGAAATGATGAACTCAACAATCTTAGAAAAACACAGAAAGACTTGTATGAAATAATGAAGAGCTAAAGAGCAGACCCAAGAGAACATTGTATACAGTAACAGCAGTATTGTTTTAAGAATGACTTTGAACAAAAAAGTTATTTTGACTATTATAAATACCCAAAGTAACTGTAAAGGACATATGAAGAAAGATGTTATCTGCATCCAGAGAAAGAACTGATAAATAGAAGCATGTATAGAGCAATTGTACATAGACAGATAGATAGACAGATAGATATATACATATTTGGGTCTAATGGTAGCCATCTCTAAGGTAGAAGGGGGAGGGAAGAAAGAAAGGAAAAAAAAGAAAGTGGTATGATAATTTTGTTGTATATTTGAAAGAAACAGCAAGTTGTTCATAGTAGATTTGCAGTTTCATGTGCAATCATCTTTTTTATTGTGCTATGTTATGGAAATGCTTGTTTTATTCAATAAATTAAAAATAAAATAGAAAAGAAATTCATTACTGAACATAGGAAGAAAGTTTGAGACTGGAGATCATTTAACCATAGGACTAAATAGGATTGCTGGAAGAGTAGAGAGTGAATTGGGGAAGAACAGAACTTTGGAGAATGCCTAAAGTTTGAGGGTAATAGAAGGAAGTAATGCCAGTGAAGGAGACAGAGAAAATGACTAGAAGGATAGGGAAAGGGCCAGAATAGTGTAGTGTTACTGAAACTCAGAAGAGAGTTTTAAGAAAGATGGATTAGCCGGCAGTGTCAAACATTACAGAGAGGTCAAGAAGGATGAGAAGAGAGATCTAGCTGTTAAAATATCACTGAGCTATACAAATTTAAGTTTATCATTGCAGTAGTGAATATAGTTAAGCTTGCTTGAATTATATTTCGTGGAGCTAAGAAAATAAAACTTTACAAACCAAAAATATACTTTATACATGTATATATTATGCTGTAATAATTTTTTCTTTTAAAAAAAGTGTGCAAAAATTTGCTTGTCTTATCAAGACTTTAAATGGAAAGTAGTGAGGGAAAGAGAAATGTTATCCTAAAAGAAGACACCTATAAACATGGCTACGTATCAGTTATGACATAGAAAAAAGCAACTGTGAAGGAGGTACCCAGTAATTCAAAGGAAATAAATGGGAAAGGCAGGAATAATCATTATCACCTCAAATGGCAATGTATATAATAAATTATGTGAACTTGAATTTGTAATGAAAATAGTTAAATGCAAGTTCATAAGTATCATCAATTCTTAGTGGGATGAAATAGTGTAAAAACACTAGAGTATGAGGCAGCAGAAGCTTGAGGTCTAGGCCTATGTCTACTAGTTTTTATCCTTGAGCAAAATCACTTTTCCTTTCTGAGTTTTAATTTTCTCATCCCTGCCAACATCCCCTTGTATCTGCTTTTTATGTGTTTTGCACATACCTGTTTATGTGTGTGATGCCCCCATGTTAGAATGTGAGTAGCCCAAAGGTTTGGACTGTTTTCCTTTTTTTCTGTTTCCCTGTACCTAGCATTATGTCTAGCACATAGTAGGCACTTAATAAATTCTTATTGATTGACTGGTAAAATTCAAGTCTTGGGCAAGATTCTCTTTAAGCTTCCTTTCAGTTTTAAAATACTACACTTCAATGATAGATGGCTAGAATACTGCAGTGGAAAGGCATTTCATAAGAAACCATAAAAGAAAGGAGATCCTGTAGACAAAGAAATAGAAAAAGACCTATGTGAAAATCCATGAACCTAAAACGAGAAGCATAGGAGAGATAAAAGGGAAGGAAATGAGGCATAATGGAGAGAGGTCCAGCCAAGGCCTAAGGAAGACCTGGGTTCAAGTCCTGATTCTGACATATACTTACTTGTGTAACCATGAGCAAATCATTTAACTTTTAGTCTCTCCACTTACAGATTCTCCAATGCTTGGTGTGAAAATTTTCCCCTAAGAAATGTAAGTAGACGATGCCTCTGTAACTGAGAGTTGCCTTGGACACTGAGAAATTAAGTGACTTGCCAGGACATCTGAATGTCAGAAGCAGGACTTGAATCCATGTCTCTCTGATGCCAAGGCTATACCCCTATCCACCAATCCATGTTGCCAGCCTGTTGCCTTTCATCAATGTAGCTTAGGCACTACATTAAGGGATCATAGAATCACTCATGGGCCTCATAGTTAAGTGACTTGCCCATGCTCACACACCTGATATGTATCAGAGGAAGGTTTTGAATTTAGGTTTACCTGATGTCAAGGCTAGCCCTTTATCCACTATATTATGCTGCTATTCTTTAAATGAAATAAAACTAAAAAAATTGAAAAATAAGCTAATTGTATGCCTTTTGATATTGCAGTGGTTCTAGAAATTTCTGAGAGAGGGCTTCCCTGGAGATGGGCTAACTTGCTGAGCCAATCAGTGAGAGCAGGGAGCTCTAAGAAGACTCATGGCCACACGTAAGCAAAGAAGACAGTGGGGCCCCCTCATCTGTGTCAAATTATAGCCTCCATCTGAAAGGTCTTTCAGCTTCCAATCCTACCAGAAGTAGCATTTATAATAAAAGCAGTGCTCTCTTGCCCAGGAGCTATTGACCATTTGCAGGTATAAATCAATACTACATTTTCAAAATGCCTTGTTTCTTTTATGAATGCCTCAATTCCTCTTGGCCAAAGGAAAACAGAAGCAGAGGAAAAAATGCCCCAGCCAATCCGCATTAGCATCTATTCACCGGAGCATAATCAGCGCCTGCACTGAACAGCATGTTCTGGGGAAGGCTCTTGGCTTGCGTAATGTATGCAAATATGTATTTCATTACTAGAGACCCAGCAGCAGATTTCTAGCATGCGTCCGTCCCCCAGGGATCTCTGGGGCCTGGGCAAGTCTAGGTACTGTGTACCTTTGCAATGTCCTCTTGGGAAAGTCCACAGAGACTGAGCTATGGACTGCCTGTGGCTCTGTATGACTAAGCAACCTCTTTCTCCTGTGCCTTCTGCATATTTTAAGATGTATGTAATGCAATATAAGTTTAGATCAAAACAGATGATACACTTGGCTGTATGTGCTGACTAGAGGCACTCATTGCTAGGGCGTCCAGAGGGTTCCCTCAGTCTGAGACTATCCGAAGAAGTCTGTAACGTCTCTAAACAGGCTCTCTGAAGACCAGGACTATGCTGTCTATGTGAGGCCTCTACCTGGTGCTGTGGCGAATGTTGAACTTGAAGTCACGTGATTTCGAATCTTGCTTTAGTCACCTTGGGCAAAAAAATCACTTGACCTTTCTCAGCCTCAGCATTTTTTTGTTGTTGTTGTTGTTCAGTTGTGTCTGACCCTTCATGACCCCATTTGGGATTTTCTTGGCAAAGATACTATAGTGATTTGCCATTTTCTTCTCCAGCTCATTTTACAGATGAGGAAACTGAGGCAGACAGGGTTAAGTGACTTCCCCGGGGCCACACAGCTAATAAGGGTCTGAGACCAGATTTGAACTCATGAAAATGAGTCTTCATGAATTCAGGCCCAGCACTCTATCCACTGAGCCACCTAGCTGCCCCACCCTCAGTTTACTCACTGTAAAATAAGGATAATAATACCACACACCTCACATCATTATTGTGAGGATCAAAGGGATAATTGTGCAGAGTGTTTCACAAACATTACACTGTTATACAAATGCCATTTCTTCTTCTTCTTCTTCCTCTTCTTCCTCCTCCTCCTCCTTCTTCTCCTTTTACTTCTCCTCCTCTTTCTCCTTCTTTTCCTCCTCCTCCTCCTCTTCTTCTTTAAAAATCCAGAGCCTGAGACAAAATCACAGACTCTAGAGCAAGAAGAAAACTTAAGAGATTATCGGCTCATAGATTTAGAGATAGATGAGGATATTAGAGTCCAACCGACCTCAACTTATTAGTATCTGTCCACCTCAATTGACAGGAACAAGCTAAGGCCTAAAGTGACTTTCCCAAGCTCACGTAGGTTATAAAAAACACCAAAAAAAATTTAAGTTAAGTTCTGTGTCTCCAAATAACACTACTCTTCATTCAGCTTTGTAAACATCGCTCATAATTACTATCGTTTTAAACAAATTTAGACAAGTCATGTCAAAACCGCTTCCTGGATTAAGCATCAGGGTCAAGACTCAGAATTTTAAGAGGGGATGTTAGAAGTCATCTGGCGTAAACCCATTGATTTATAGAAGGGCCAGCAACATTAAAAAAATTAAAAAATAAAACAACAGCAACAACTCATTGAAAGTCACGATGCTAATTAGGGGCAGAGCTGGATTTAGAACTGAGATCTCTTCATCACCAGTGACTGTTTTCCCCACAACACCAGACAATCCCATTTCTTATTGAAAGAATCATAGTACAGTAAACAGGATTAAATCCATTAAGTCTATATGCTAATATTTTACTCAATTTATTCCCCATCGAGATGTTAACCCAAAAATAAAATAACCTTTACCCCCTTGCTACCTTAGTACCCTAAGAGAATGATTGCTTTGTGTGAGTGTAGAGACATCCTCGAACTAGGGTATTTATTATTGGAATTAAATGAAGTTTTGCCTCCTGCATTTTGAGTCACCTTTGGGTAATTATTTAGGCTTCTGCTTTAATTTGCTATTAGTAAAATGAAGAAATGCCTATTTATGTATGTTTATGCTCCTGCTATTATTATTTGAATCTCTCTCTTTTTTTTTCAAATACTTTAAAATTCTTAAAAAACTTTCCTTACTCTGAGAACTCTGAGGCAGATCAGAGATGGAGTGAGGCTCTGCTTCCTAAATTCCAAAGGTCTCAATATGCATTGTCTCCTTTGATTCTCACAGTGACCTTGAGAGGTAAACAGTGGAAGTTTTTTTTTTAATCTACTCTATAAATGAGAAACCTACGGCTAAGATAAAATAATTCCAATAATAACTAGCACCTATACAGAACTTTACATACAAAAGTTTCATTCGATCCTCTCAACAACCCTGGGAGGGGTTATTATTATCCCTATTTTACAGGTTAGAGAACTGAAGCTGATGGAAATTAAGTGAGTTGCCCAAGATCACACATCCAGTAAGTGTCTGAGGCAGCATTTGAATCCAGTCTTTCTAAATCCCACTCCAGTGCACTCTCTGATGCTCCACCTAGCATCCTAAAGGTCAAGGGACTTGCGCACAGTCACATAGATGGCAGAATCAGTCCCCAGACCACATTTTCTGATTCCAGGTCCAGCTGTATTTCTACTATATAGTATGAGTGCACTAATATTGATTATGTGATATTAACATAAAAGATAAGCATAGGAATTACAAGTCACACTCCATTTGTAGATGACCTGAAGAAGTCACACCCTAATTCTTTTGAAGGCAGGTCACAAGGAGTTAATTTTTAGTTCAGTGAAGTAATCTTTTTCCCTGAGGGGAAGAAACTCTTGCACTGAGATGGATGCTTTATTGCCCCAGAGAACCTGTACATCTTTCCAAAGTGCCACTAATCATTGCTTTTACTTCAGAATGGATGAGCTTGAAAAAAATATGAAGCTTCATGAGACTGGGCCTAAATACCCCAGGTAAAAGCAATTTTCATGGCCAGGAGCTTGCTGCCAACTCAGAGCCCTCTTACCAATAATATCCATGGAAATGACATTTCCAATAAATGAGATCACTGTACAGACTCAGAAGCAAAAAAGAGTCCTCTCTGTGTCCCTAAAAGGTTTCTGAAACCTACAAGTTTACTCTCTGGGGAAAGAACAGAATTTTATTTCTTTCAAGACTGATTTTTCTCCATTTATAATCCATTTTCTTGTCACGATTTTTTTTCTTTTAAAAAAATTTGGTATTGATACATTTTGATTTGACATGATCTCTTTGGAGGATTTATTCTTGAAGCACACATTGAAAATGCCTCCAGGGGTGCTGCTATAGATGACAGCTTTTTGGATTCATAGTGCATTGCTCAGAAAAATGCACTCAATAAAGATCTGTTGAATTCAATTCAATTTGATCCAAATTTCAGGCTGCAAAGAACTAGCAAGAGCCATTTCCTTTAAGTCATAAAAACCTCCAGAGGGCAATGACTACCACAGTTCTGGCAATGGAAATCAATCCATTTGAGAAGAAATGTGGTGCTGCATTTTGTATTGATGTCACATCTTTGTGGCTGAATTGTGTCTATCTGGCAAAACCCCTTTATCAAGCTGTTCAGTGAAGACTCACCACAGGTGTTTATCAGTATCATGATGGATATCTGAAGTATTAATGTGACCAAAGATCTTCCCCACCCATTCAATAGACCTCTTGTGGGGCTAGGTGCGAAAGCTTGATTATATCTTTGTTTGTAAGTAGCCCTAAAGCCTCTACTTACTAGATACTAAGCCAATTTGGGCATGAAACCCTCAGGGCTCTAAGGAAAGTTGCTAAGACCAGAGTTCGAGTATGTGCACTGAGTTCTAGTCAATCTTGAATTCAGCCAATCAGAGACCGAATTCTAGCCAATCAGATGCTAGCTAGGACTGTATATAAAGAGAGCCCAGAACTGAAAGCAGCAGAATCTGCTACAGAAGTTGAAAGTCAGCCCAAGAAGAAGGAGCAGGAACTCGAGTCAATTGAGCTGCAGAGAGGGTGTAGAGAGGAGAGTGGAAACCAGAGAGGAGACCAGAGAACTGAGGGAGGGAGAGAACGCAGGCAAGCAGACAGGATTTGTCAGTGTTTACCCTAGCGGTGGGGAAAGGTTACAGGATGATTTGTTTCCTTGCTATAATACCGTGTTATGATTTCTTTGTTGCTACATTGACGTAAGCTTACTGGTTTTGGAATATAATTACTGCTATATAGAATTGGAGTTATTGGTCTTGGGATTTTATCCTCTGGAGTCTGAATAAATATTATACTTCCTCTGCCTTCTACCTAGAGAGTTTTTCATACTTTGCAATTCTGAACCATTCAGGCATGTTCATGGTCATCCTCAAGGTCATGAATCTTGCTTTACCTATACAATATCCTGCCCAAAGGCCAATTTGAAGAAGTATTCTCTGTCAGAGTGAAGTTTTTAGTGGCTAATGTTTGAAAAAACTATTTTGTGAATTCTATCAAACACTTTCTGGCCTTCGTATGAGACTCACAACCACTTACTAGATTGGCCTAGCCAACCCTGCAAGTAAAACAAAGTGGGTGAAAAATGCATGTGCATATTATGGTATATAATCAGCTAGGCAGCCCATTGAGTTAATCCTTTCATGTATCTAATTACTCAAACATACGAAGCAGCTAGACAGTGAAATGCAATAGAATTAGAGAAGATCAGGTTGGATTTCATTTAGGAAACTGTTCGATGTTATCAATAATACCAAGTTATTATATGCTGCCAGAACCAGTAGTCTCTGGAGTCAGGGAGACTTGAGCTCAGATGCCATCTCCAAGACACATTAGCCACGTGATCTTGAGCAAGTCATTTAACCTGTTAGCACTCCAGTGGGAAACTAAGACCACAAGTTTCAGGGAATGTGGGTGCCAACACGCACTGATAGAACTTTCAACATCTAGGGGTTCTCTATATCAATGAAATCACACTTCCAGACCCTATCCCTATCCTTATTCTCCACTGATGCTGTATGGCTGTGAATAGTTGCAATGGTAATTAAGGTGGGGCTTTTTTTTTTTTTACTGTTTTCTCTTTTAGAATGCTAAAGTAATAAAATGGCTTTGATTAAGTCTTGATAGGTGCTAAGTCCCAGGCCCATACCCTTTTGCTGATTAGGTGTGAAACCTTCAGGCCCTAAGAAGGGTATATAAACTCAGAGGTCGGCATTTTGTTTGGGGCTCTCACACACTGGAAGAGTGTCATGTGATTTGATTAAATGAGACTCTGGCCAGCTGTTGTTAAGACCCCCCCCCCAGCTTTGAAAACCTAGATGTTGCTGCTTCTCTTTTTGGTAATTATGTATATGATGTCTTTATCAGACAAAGCCTGTCTGTCAGTTTGTGTTATTTTCTCTGAAGTTCAGGGTGTTGGCTTTGCCCCCTGAACTAAATGAATGCTATAGGTGTGTTTGATTAAAGTGAAATTGTTAACCCCTTAAGGTTGCTTTCCTTAGAAAAACAGATCAAAGAACCTGTGCTGGCAGTCCTTCTGTGTGCTGGTATTGTTGGTCTTAACACAGCCACAGCAACTGCAAGCAACATTGTTGTTACAATAGTGAAACATTAAGATCTCAGAGGAATCAAAATAACAAGAGACTAAAAGGTTAATAGCAAGCATCATCATAATAGTCACAATTTGTATAATACTCTAAGGTTTCAAAGTGTTTAATATATGTCGTCTCATTTTATCCTCTCAACAACCCTATGAGCTGGGTGCTGTTATTATCCCCATTTTACAGATGAGGAAACAGGCTGTTGAAAAGGCCCTGGACCTGGATTCAGTGTTGGGGGTCTTCCTGACTCTGAGTCCACTGTGCCACCTAGAAACACCTGGTAGATATGAGCAGGCTACAACCAAGAATGGTTTGGGTAAAAGAACCAAAGAAAAATAAACAAAAGGGAAAAACAAAGGGTTCAGTTCTGTGTCTAATGATAGCCACCTCTGAGGCTGGGCAGGAAGGCGGGGAGGGGAGCTGGAGGGAAGGAGGGAAAAAGAGGTTCACATGATAACTTTGTTGTATATTTTAAAAGAATGGCAATTTGTACATAGTGAGTTTGCTGATCCATGTGCAATCGTCTCTTTTACTGTGCTATGTTAGGAAATGCTTGTTTTATTCCATTAATTAATTAATGGGGGGAGGGGAGTGAAGGACTGATGGATAGAAAACCTGAGAATTGCCTTAGAAACCACAAAATTTTGAAAGAACCAGAAATTGTTCTCTAATAAAATGATTAGGACTTATAGAAGTAAAGGACTACTTGTCTCACTCTACGAGGTTGCTGAAAGCACTGCGTTTTCCAAGTAACTCAGCTTCATTGCCTTCGAGTCATCCTTTATTCTTCTCTCACACAGCTTCCCCATAACCTCTTGCCTGATTGTTGGTACAGCTGGCCTCCTAATTGGTCTCCTTGCTTCAAGTTTTCTCTCTTACCAATTTATCATCTACCTAGCTTGCAAAATAAACTTCCCAAGGCTCAAGTTTGACCGTGCCAATCTCCTTCTCAAAACAAAAAAACCAAAAAAACTTTAGTCTATCCCATTTCTTATAGAATAAAATACAAATGCCTTGGTTTTACATTTAAGGTCTCCCAAATTTTTCTCCCATCTACCTTGCCAGCCTTTCTGCACAGTACTCACCTTCATGAAATCTATGTTTCAGCCAGGCAGGGTTTTGAGCTGCTCCCTGAACTTGATATTGCATGTCCCCTTTCCTTGCATTCACACACATTTCTCCCTTACCTGGAATTCATTCTCTCTTCATCTTTTCCTCTAAAAATCCTTACCCTCCTCTAGTCTCACTATGGGTACCATCTCCTCCTTTAAACCTTCTCTAACTGCCTTTTTCCCAGTTGTTAGTGTTCTCTCTTGTCTCAGATTCCCTTGTAACACACTCATTTTTATCCATGTAGACCCTCAATGGATGTGATGCCTCTGAAGGGAGAGGCTGTTTTATTTTTGTCTTTGCTGTAGATACTAAACGAGGAGTGGGGAACCTGTGACCTCAAGGCCACACGTGGCCCTCTAGGTTCTCAAGCGCAGCCCTGTGAAGTTTGGAATCAGTCAAAGGGCCACACTTGAGCACCTAGAGGGCCACGTGTGGCCTCCAGGCCACAGGTTCCCCACCCCTGCCTAAACTGTAACTGCTACGCTAGGGCTCCTGCTTTCCTGACTTCTAAGTAGCCACTCTAGCTAGCAGCCTGTTTCTTCACCCCAATCTCCCCCTACCTTGCTATAATGAGAATAACCCTACGCCTACCCCCTTAGTTTCCACCTCTTACTTCAGTATCTTCGATAAAATTCGTGTAATGTCATTGATTCTGTTGCCCAGTTGTTCCATTCACCATCTTTATGATTTTGCAGACCAAAACATATTTTCAGGTTGCTATTCTCCTGGATTTGTTTTCTCCTTGGAATGTAAGCTGATTAGGATGAGGCCTGTTTAGATTTCATATTTGTATCCCCAACATTTAGCATATTTATTGGCATGTAGCAAGTACTTAATGAATATTTTTAAAAATATTCAATCATTCATTTTTGCCCAGCATAGTGCCTACAATGCCTAGCATAGTGTGTATACAATAGGCACTTAATAAATGTTTGTTGAATTGATTCGAAGGGAGTCCTCCGACCCATCAAAATTGTGGAACAGTGTTAAGAGAAGACTTTTCAGACAAATGGATACAGTAACTAGCTGTCATCAAAGTGACCAAAATACATTATCTGATTAGCTTCTGACTGCCTTGGCTCTTACCTCATAGGTAGACATGTCCTTGACTGTAACCCCTGGTCCTTACCCTTCACCTGTCTACCTTTCTTTGTAATTTCCCTGACATATTATGATGTTTCATGGTCCCATCACTGTGGGTACTCACTTTACCTCTTCAATGATGCTCAGCCTGTGTAATTAACTTTTTTACATTTCTCCATAAATCTTCCACATAAGGTTAATTAATTAATAGCTGACATTTATGTATTGCTCTTAAGTTTACAGAGTGCTTTCTATAACACCTTATTTGACAAACCCAGTGTGCTAAAAGCCATTCTCTGCTTCCTTTACTATCTTGGGCACGCCAGTGTAGTACCTTGGCTGTCCATCTATTATCTCACATTCTTTTACATTTGTCCTTGTTACATTTGTCCTTGATGATGTCACTGATGCCTCTTCTTGGATAAAGGAATGATTATCAGAAGCTTGGCTTACAAGTAAGAATTTTCTTTTGGTCAAAGTAACCCAACAAATGAAAAAAGAAAAACCCTTCTTGGAAACCTACATAATTACTATCATGAGGGTTAATTTTATTTGTTAATAATAATAATTTGTTTATTTGTTAATCTTATTATTATTGCTACTATTTTCTCTAACTGTCTCCCAACTACCTCTTGGTTTGTTTTCCCCAGTTCAATTCCTCAGTGACTTTCCCTTGGTCAGGTTTCAGTTAAAGTGAGTTGGCCTCATGTCAATCTCTAGTTCTATCAACATTCTTTCTACATTATCACTCATCTGAATGGCCCAATTCCTGGAAATATGGGAAGCGTGTTGATTGTTTGTATGATGTCTTATTCTTTTCAAAGCACGTTCATATGTACTGTATTATTGGATAATAATAGTTCCCATTCGTAAGTACTTTAAGTTTTATAAAGTGTTTTCTTTACAGTGTTTCTGGGAGAAAGATTACACAAATAGCATTATCTCCATTTGGTAGATGAACAAAGTGAGGTACAAAAAATCCCAAGAGACACACTGCTGATTTGGAAGTACTTGGCCAGGAATGCAAGTCTCCTGATTTCTAATCTGGAGCTCTTTTCAATATGCTGCCAAAGATTTCTGAGGCTAACTTTTTAACACCCTGGTTCAATGACCTAACCCAAGGAGACAAAGATCTAATTTTTGTGACTCAGTTATAATCAACTATGAGGTAGGTAGTGTGTGTATTTTTTATCTCCATCACATATGGGGAAACTGAAGTTTGGAGAGTTTAAATGACTGGCCATTAAGGGCACCTAGCTAGTGTCAAAACTGGGATTCAAATGTCAATCTACTAACTCAAAGCACCATGCTGATAAAGAAAGACCAGTGATTCTCAGTATACAATCTGGGGTTCACAATGTTCTTCAGTGTGGTTCATAAGCCTGTCTCCAGAACTATTGATGTTTATAAAATGGGCAAGCATGAATAATAATTTATCCATAATAACTTCATAGAAAACAGATGCACTCAATTATAGAAATGTAGACAAGCAGCAATTTCCTTTTCATTAATTTTGGTGATCACTTGGTGGGGGTGGAGGAGTGGCAGAAGAAACCAGGTAGGGTAGGTGGTCCCACAGGCCTTGTGCCTCATTTAAGTCGAATTGAAATAGCTGAACACCAAACCATCTAGAATGGCTAACTGTCACTCTGAGCAAGTTAACAAGCTCAAGATTACTCAGGGGTTGCTCAACACATTAGGAAAAACTAACGAAATATACTGGGGGCAACTAGGTAGTGTAGTGGAGAGAGTGCCAGACCTGGAGGCAGAAAGAATTCATCTTCCTCAGTTCAAATCTGGCTTTGGACACTTACTAGCTGTGTGACTTTGGGCAAATCATTTAACCCTCTTTGCCTCAGTTGCCTCATCTGTAAAATGAGCTAGAGAAGGAAATGGCAAACCACTCCAGTATCTTTTCCAAGAAAACCCCAAATGAAGTCACGAAGAGTCGGACACAACTGAAATAACTCAACAACAACATATATGTAATATATTATTAAAGGGATTGTTGATGAATGTGGTAAGGCTAACCAAGAACCAAAACAGGTTCATCAAGACCTAGTTATTTTAGACTCATCATCACCTTTCTTTTTTTTGACTTGAGATCAGGGACTATCTTTAGCCTTTGTATCCTCAGGCTCATAGCAAATACTTAGTAAATGCTTATTGACTGACTAACTGACAGGGTTACCACCAGATTTGTATACTTCTGGAGACACAGTATACCCATATACTTGACATTTGATCAAGACTTTCAGGATATTCTCATGAGTGAGTGAGCAACTGAATGAATGAATAAAGCATTTAGTAAGCACTTAAATGTACCCAAAGCTTGGAGGGGTAATTACTGTCATGAATGAGAATCAGGATCCAAAAAGATCTGGACAGGCTGGAATGAGGAATTAAATCTAATAAGATTAAATATAATAGGGATAAATGTGAAGTCTTATACTTGTGCTCAAAAAATCAATCGCATGAATATAGAACATGGTCTATACCGCATTGCATACTAATTTTTTTAAAAGATCTATATATTTTAGTCACAAAGGGTGGGATTTCTTAAGACAACCCTTTATGGCAAAGCCTTAATAAACTTTGTCTTTTCCCTTGAAAAAAAAAGATCTATACGTTTTAGTGGACTACAAGTTAAATAAAAAGTAATAGCAATATATCACAAACAAAAATGCTAATTCAATTTTAGTCTGTGTGAGAGAGGCTGTTCTGCTGTTCTGATGAGACTAAATTTGGAATATCGTCCGGGCAACTCTTTTTTAGAAAAGACTTTGTAAAATGAAGCATTTCTAAGTAGTGATAACTAGGCAGGTGAGAACGCAGAAAGGTGAGTGCCACATAGAGATTTTAAAAGGATCTAAGAATATTTCGCCTGGAGAAGAGAAGGCTTGAGGGGATGGATTGTGAGGAGGGTGGGGCAGAACTGGACTGGGGATAGGTTTCTTCAAATATTTGAAGGGCTACCATGTAGGATAGAGATTGCTTAGCTTTTTCCCAACAAGCATAACCAGGAGTAATGGGTACAAGTTGCTGAGTGATATTTTGGCTTGGTTTGGGGGGGAAAGTCCCTAACCAGCAGAGTCATAAAAAAATTAAATGACCAGTTTCTATCACTAGAAAGCTTTAAACAGGAGTTGGATTGATCTTTGTGAGGTGAATTGTGGAAAAGATCTCTGTTTTGGTATAGAGGGCTAGAGGACTTTCGAGGTCCCTCTCATCTCTGGTATTGTGATATACAGATCAGATTCCACAGAGATTAAACCACTGGGAAATTAGGTGAGCAATAAGCATTGGAGGGCAAAGCAAAGAACTCCTCCCAAAGGCTCCATTTAAGGAGGGAGCCAAGGCCAGGTAGCTGGTCATTGTCCACTCAGATACACTCCTTGGACTTTTCCTTCCCCATCACCAGGTACCTTCTCACATCCCCCTTTTTAGTTTCCTTTTGTGTGTTGTTTCCCTGATCAATCTCAAGCTGCTTGATGTCAGGTTCTGCCATTCTTTTTTCACATTCGTATTCCCAGAATTTAGCACAGTCCCTGGCATACAGTAGATACTTAATAAATGTTCATTGACTAACTGACAGACTGGGTTATATAAGGGAACAGGGTCACAGTGGGCCAGTCTTAGTGTCAAATAAGAAGCCCAAAAGTAGGCTGGGTTGTGGAGAGTGCAAAATTAAAGGAAAGAATAGAATGTGCATCTGAAAGAAGCATTTGGGTTATAAATAAAAGCCACCCATCATTTAGTTTCCTCTCAAATTCATCTTTTTGGTGTCCCTGGCTATTTAGATCTGCATGAAAAAAATTTAATTCTCAAAAAATTTTGACTGCAGGAAATCAGCATTCTCAGTAATATTTTCCCAATCTCTAAAGAGTTAAAAAAAACTGACTATATAGAAAAGCTAAAATGAAGTTAAAAGGGAATCTTCAGCTCTCCTAAAAATCAGTGAGGCTTTCCAATTAATTCCAAATGGAGCCAGTGTCATATTATTACAAATGACAATTGAATTGAAGAAGTTACATAGTATGGGATATTCTACAGCTAGCCGTAGCTGTCTTTTTATTTTTGTAGACAAATGATACATCAGTGGGAAAAGGAGGTCATGGACAAGAAAGGGGAAAAAATTCTAAATTTACTTATATCCTGAAGATAGGTTTCAAAGGACTTTGGACAAGGCCAAGCTTATAGTATGTGTGTATCTACTATATTCCTGTATTTTCAAACTCTGTTAATTATTCAGTATCTCTTTTCGCAGACATTCTTTCTCTTCCTCTCTTGCTCTCTCTAGAACACATACACGCACACAAACACAAACACGCAATCCTACGTCCTCAGCTTTTAAATCTGTTTCTAAGAGAGAACGAAAATTCATTATAGTATCTTACACATAGTAGGTGTTCAAACAAATGTCTGAAGAGTGAATGTTTTGAGTTAGATGGTGCTGACAGTAAAATAAAATTCAACCATTTCAAAAGGCTAGTCATGAACATTTATTCTGCACCCTTTGTGAACTTGTACAGTGTTAGGTGTACTTGAAGGGGTAGCAGGACAGGTAAAAAAAAAACAGAGTCAAAAGCCATAGAGGATGTGATCATTGCTCACAAGTAGTTTAGCATTGAGTTGACCTCTAGGAGTGAGTCAGTGACCAAGAATTATTAAATTCTTCCTATATCCAAGGCACTGAGCTAGCACTGGGGATAAAAGAAGAGGCAAAAACCCTGTCCCTGTCCTTGTCCTCAAGGAGCTCTAATAGGGGAGAAAGCATGTGAGGTTATAAATAGATATTTAGATATGTAGACATGTAAATATCTACATCTACAGATATGCACATATCTATAGATATATACAGATATACATATTAATATACCCATACATATAACATGTATGTAGGTTGTATGTATGTTTATGCATATATGCATATGTATGCACATGTGTGTTATAAATGAAAGATGATCTCAGAAGGAAGGTATTAGCAGTGGGTGAGGTGAGAGGTCCTTTATTTCTGGAACTCTGGTCTAGAGTCCTTGGGATGCACCTTTTTTGATTATTTTTTGTAACCTCGAGTGATATTCTTATGGTCTCTGAGTGTAAGTTTCTCTCCATGAAACTAAGTAGAATAATGGCTAGAGCCCTTAAGTGGGAACCAGAAAGATCTAAGTTCAAATGCTGCCTCTTACACTTATCACTATGTTCTATGTTCTATATCGCATATCACTATGTGATACGAGGCAAGACTTGTCTGAACTCTTAGGTCCATCGTTCATAAAATGGGCATAAAAATAACAGCTATCTGCAAGGGTTATTTTTGAGGATTAAGTGAAATAAAATTCAAAACACTTTGCAAACCTTAAAGTTCTATAGAAGTGGTAATTATTAATAATAATAACACTTCACCCCTTCTTACTGCAAAGGAACAGATGAGGGTAATTGTTATACACACAAATATATATACATATACACACATTGATACAAACACATATATATACACACCTACACACATATATGTATAAAACATTGCAACATTGTCTCCTCAGAGACAAGAGCTTTTTATAAACCAGTGTGGTGGTAGTGTTCTTAGACACCAAATATGCTCTAAAATAAGTCTGCTCGGTTGAGTACAAAAGAATCAGAAACAGATCTTTCTCATGAAGAAAATAAAAAGATGGTTCAGAGACTGTGAATAGAGATGCCTGGAAAAATGGCAGTTTGCTAAGTCTGAAATGCTCGTAAATTACTTTACAGGCTTGGCTAACCACCGATCATGGCTGGATTATGCCCCATTCCAAATTAAAATGAACGCAAAGGACAGGGTTATGGAGGGCAGTGTGAAGCCTGGTGCCCAGCACTGTGCCTTTCTTGTAATGGACACACATAATAGCCAGCAAGAAATGTCTGCTAAATTGAATTGAACTCTGGGTAGTGGCTAGAACATAAGTGACTTGAGAGCAAGCAGCCTATTTTGTCTGGGTTTTCTGTACAGCACCTCATTTACTGCCTGGCATATTGTGGATACTAAGAACTCATCGGTGATGATAATCAGGGACCTTTCTGTAGCTGCTAATCTCTCAGAAACCCAATCCAAAAGGAGTCTTCTGGGTCACAGCTGGAAAAAAAGTTCTGAACTTAAGTCCATGCTTGCAGAAGTGCTTCATTCTCCAACGCTGAGGAGTTTTTTTTTTTTAAACTGCCCTGTACTATAAAGTAAGTGAACCTGAGCATGCCCTCTGGATGATGTTCGCAGACATCAAGGTGACACACAGATGGTCCTACTCAGTCAGAGGCAGTGTGATTTTGAATACCTTGTGCTCATTCTCATCCTCAAGGCTAAGCCTCCTGTTCGATTACTCTATTCAGGAAAGAAATGAGGTGTTAGGCTCCGGAGAGCAAGAGACTGTTTCTGCATCCCTGAAATGAAAGGAGAAGACAAAGCCTCTCTACTAGTGAGCGATAAGCAACCAGCTGGCATGGGGGCATTAACCCCAAACTTGAACATATTTTTGTTCCAACTATATGACCTGGAGAAAAGTGGGAGTTGGTGGGGGTGGGGTGTGTGGGGGGTGTATTTAAATCTTAACTCTCTAGGGTTTGGAGTATTCTGAGAAGCAAGAATCTTGCATATGAAACCTTTGGCTCATATATGCTCACATGGACTGAATTCAGTCTTGGGAACCTCTTTATAGTAATCATCTCTATGTTTTGATCTACCCCCACCCATGCAAACCTGGAAGATGTCTGAATTTAACTTGTTCTTGGCTCTTTGGGCCACCTCCCCCCTCCACCCAGTATTTTCAAGTACTGTAGGCTCGAAAAAACATTCAGCATAGAATAGACTTTTTAGAAGAGTGGAAATAGGGACTTACATCACAGCCTACTTTGTCGAGGAATATGCCAGGAAATCTCTTATCACTGGTTAGTCAGGTCCCTAAGTTATATTCTTCTACATTGGGTACCATAGTCGGTTCAGGATCAGCAAATGAATCAGTGATTCCTTGCAGTGGCAGCCTGATGTACAGAATAGGACACTAGACCTGGGGTTGATAAGACCTGGGTCCACATGTGGTCTCACACCTTCGTAAAACCATTTAATACCATAGTCCCCAAAGTGTATGCTACAGGGGAACTCACAGGGGTGCCTTGAGATAGTTTGCATTTAAAAAAAACACACAGTAACTTTTGACATCTATTGAACCCAAGAGTACTTCTAGCTAGGTGGTGCAGTGGACAGAACACTGGGCCCGAAGTCAAGAAGATACAAGTTCAGATTTGAACTCAGAAACTTACTAGCTATGTCCCTGAAATATCAACTCTCTTCTTACATGGGCATGAAACCCAGGAAATGTTCCTTCTTCTTCCTATTACTCATGCATCTTGGGTCCCTGAGATCACAGGTCACTCAGCTTCCTTCCATTGTCATTTGTGTCAGGTTAGTCTCAGGCCCACAGCATCATGGGAAAGGATTATCTAGCATCTTAGTGGGCTGCACAATAGCACATGTAAAAATTAAGCAACAGATTCTGATGTACTTTTTTTGTTTCCTCCCTTTAATATGACCTAAAGATGAAGATAGGTAGATATTTAAATGTCAAAATACCTTAGTAGTTTAAATTTAGCTTGTGCATCACAAAACCAATTTTGGTCCGGGGAGTATTCTCTGCAATCGTCTGGTCCATCTGAAATTTAAAACTCCCAGGAGACAGAGAACCTGACCACTGAGTTTTCTTAGCAGGATGCCTTTGCAAGAGGGCCAGAACTGAATCCTTTTGATGGTACATGTACCTATTTCCAAAGGACTCTGTGTCCAGGTGAATTTGTCATGAGAAGCATGGGTTATTACACACATGCACACACACACACACACACACAGCATCTAATACAATTAAATAACGAGTCTTTATTTTCTACCCCATATTCTCTGTCCCTCCAGCTGCCTCCACCACATTTCCATAGGGCACTGTACAAAGAGTTCACCTTCTTCATAAGTCCTGCTTTATTTTTGCCTCAATAAATCAAGTGGAGTAACACAGCTTAATCAGGGTTTTCTCTGGGTGAATTTTTGCAGGCATCTTCATGGAAATGTTTGGAGTAAAATTAAAGATCACTTGATGACTTCTTTGAGAAACTGAGCCAGGGGTATTCATTTTGCTTCTTTCTTTTTTCTCTTTGTAGATCTGCCTGTGGCCAGACGGGGAGTTGCGGCTCCAGCCCTTGGTCATTCAGCAGCCTGGAGATGCCAAGCTGGAGGGTTCACCTTGCTTGCACCCTGACATTATGCAAGGCATACCTTGCCTTAAAATGAGTGAACTCAGCCCTTATTTGTGCTGGTCTCTCCATCCTTTAGTATCTCCTCATTTTGTTGTTTCACAATGCCAAGCAGCCATGAAACTTTGGTTTGAATGGCAGCCAGGCTCCAACGTGCAGAGGGCTCATAGGTGCCAAAATCCAGTCTTCCCGTCTCAGCCTCAAGACATGCACCATGCTTATGATAACGGAGCCCCAGCTCTTCCCATCAGTCATTTACAAGGATCCCAGTGGATTGCATTGCACGACTGTAAAATAACAACATTGGCTTTTAGAAGGAAAATAAAGAACTTAAATATTTAAGTGAATGTATTCCCCTCCCAATTTGTCTCCCTGTGAGGTTGTGCCCTTCCTCCTACGAAGCTAACACTGTAACCACAACACCAGCAACAACAAAAGCATCTTGAGAGCTCCTTCTTTGGAATTGTCTTCAGTTTATGAAGCACATAGATAAAAGTCTGATTACATTCATAGGTCACTTTGTCTTGTTTCTATGTCATTTTCACCACCTGCCTGTCCTTAATTGGCTCTCTTCCTGCCTCACTCCTTGAGAGGAAGGGATTGTCTTGATTTTTCAGTTTGCACCCCCTTCGTTCATTTGCTTAAATCCACAAATTCCCAGAGAGGGAGTATATCCTGCTATTAGGCCTGGGGCAGAAAGTGAAGAAAGGAGTTGTTGGAGAGGAAGGGTAGGATGCAAGGATCAGTGAATTTAACTGACTTCCCCAATATCGTCCAAACATCAAATGAGAGAGTCTAGATTTGAACCCAGATCTTCTAACTTCAAATCTTCCACTGCACAGTACTGCCTATTCTGACTGCCTAGGTTCATTTGGGTGCTTCTTGCTGCTGATAAGATGGAGGTAATGAACACTGTGAATATAAAACATCCAAGTAAAACTTTGGTGTGGATGTCATTAATAATAGCTAATATTTACATGGCTCCACAAAGTTTTCTAAATGCTGATCATACATTATTTTATTTCATCCTTACAACAGTCCCGAGGTAGATAATATGTTTATTATAGTTATCCCCATTTTATGAAGAAGAGACAGGTTGAAAAGATTAAGGTAACTTGTCTATGATTGGCCATCTAGTTAAGTGTCAGAGGTAGAATTTGAACTCAGGATGAGACTCGCTGTTCTTTCCCCTGAATGACTCTGTTCCTGTTGGGGAGGTGGGGCAGACCAGGTGCAATCAGTAAAATAGGCAAGAGAATATTTGTCACGGGCTGCTGAGTTTAGATTGGTTCCAATGGACAACGGGGAGTCACCATAAATTTCTGAGCAGAGGAAAGATAGAGGCAGAAAAAAAAACAAAGAAAACAAAACCCTCTGCTGGCTTTATGGGCCTTTGTATGTTAAACCTGATATGGAGACTGTGCAAGGTCAAATGGTAAAAAGAAACAAGAACATATTATCATTACATTCAGCATAGATTTAACATTTATAGCTATAATGACAGCTCAGGGTGGATTTTGCTTTTCCTTCTGCTTCCTCTCCATTTTCATCAACACCCTGCTTTTAGCATCTTTAGCTTCCCTTTGGTTTCTTTGTTCCCTACCTGGGCAGGTATCTTGTGCCCTCTTACTGGAGCTTTTGATGAATGGGATCTTCTCTAAGGGCAATTCGTAAGCAGAAGGCTGTTTTCCCATGCTGGGTCCTCACCATTGCTTTCTCTTGTTTCTATGGTAAAACCAGATTCGGCTTACATAATTTTGACTTATCACCATCTGAATGCATGCATAAGCACTGCCTGTTGTTTGCTAGATGTTTCACATGTGAATATCTTATTCCCCAACTAAATTGTAGTTTTCTCACAGGCCATGATCACATCTACTTTGTATCACTCCCAAAGTCTAATACAGTGCTAAGCATAGAAAGTACTTTTTGAATGAATGAATGATACTATAAGGATCTGTGATTTGATCATGGTGGATACCTATGAAGGTATGGACGGGGTGAGAGCTACATCAGCTACATCAGAATGTACACGATGAAGATGGAAAACCATTCACACTTCAAGGGTTTCAAGAACTGCTGTGACCAATTATCTGGGGAGGACCCTTTCTGGATTTAGTTTGGCTGGTCCTGGGATGACAACATGTGTACTTGCAGTCTTTCAAGCTTGATATGACTTACAAGAGATTGTGTTTTGCTAACATAGGCTTCGAGAAACTCGGGTCTCCTACAAAACACAATAAGCCACCAGAGAAGAACATTCATTTATGGAAGATGAAATAATGAAAGGATAAAGCTTATTTTTTTTGAGGAGTTTACAATCTTATTTTATTATTATTTTTTGATATGTTTAGTTTTCAGCATTGATTTTCACAAGAGTTTGAATTACAAATTTTCTCCCCATTTCTACCCCCCCACTCCAAGATGGCGTACACTCTGGTTGCGCTGTTTCCCAGTCAGCCCTCCCCTCTGTCACCCCACTCCCCTCCCCTCCCCCTTTCCCTTCCTTTCTTGTAGGGCAAGATAAATCTCTACGCCCCATTGCCTGTGCA
>CM053622.1:274991861-275078157 GCA_028646595.1 Phalanger gymnotis | reverse complement strand
CAGTCCCCACAGCTTTTCCCACTAACTTTCTCTGTTGTCTTTGCTGTTTGTAGGTTGAGAGGTCTAGTAACTGCTGCAGCTCACTGATTCAGGACACTAAGGCACGCTCCGCCTGGCTCCAGGTCTCATTGGTCTGCCAAGAATAAAGCTTATTAAGCTTTCACATTGCAATGCAGATTAAAGTACCCTCCCAAGGAGCGGGCATGGAATGAACCTACAAAAACTAAAACTTTGTTGTCCTAGTCACTTCTGCCGAATCACTTGCTTAAATCTGATGCTGAGCTTGTCAATTCTGGATGACGTGGCAGACTCCAGGCAATCCTCTAGTCTGTCATCCTGGTGATAACTGAAGCACCACTGCACCAGATAGTACTGGCCACTAATACAGGAGGAATGACTTATTTAGTAGAAATTTTAAAGGGATTAATCCTGCCCCTAACTCTCTCTTACTTGGACCATCCAGCTGTCATCGACAACTTCCCATGAAGTGGATGGAGAGTAAGGGCATTTTGCTTTATCTTCCCACGTGCCCTGAGCACATGGCAGTTAAAGATCATGTCCTATCTAGTTTTTTTGATGCCTTTTGTGTGTGTGTGTGTGTGTGTGTGTGTGTGTGTTTCTGACCTTAGATAAATGAACATTGATCACAAGATAGACATGCCCCAGCTTGGAAGCTCAAGGGGTTCAGAGACCCTGGGTCCTTTGATTGGAACTGACCCTTACTACATGTAACATGAATGCCAAAGAAATCTTTGTATTCCTTGATGGTTTGCACCTGTGAGAAAATGACCAGACTAATATATGACCAATAGAGTCATTTTGTCCATTTTACCTCATCCATACAGTTGCTTCCCAACTAGTGAAGGAAATAGTTCAATTATCCTATGTCTGATTTGGTGACCATGTACAGACACAATATACTCTGTGGTCTTATACAACTTCTCCTCAAGTCTTATTCAACACTTTACTCATTTTAATTTTTTTCTGCCTCCTTTACCCCAAACAAAACTTTTTCAGAATAGCTGGTCTGGTTCCTAAGGCCAGTAGTTAAAAACCATGCTCTTTGGTTTGCTGTTCCTCAGTCCTGAGAGGAAGGAGACTATGAAGCCAGGGTAATCTCTTTCCATAATGCTCCTATCAACCCCACCAGCATCACCCCATCAGTCACAGGGTCTTGACCACCACCCAGACATGGGCAATTCTTTGGACATAGACTGAGCTTGGCTTTAAACAGATCTGCCAAAGGACCCAGTCTGAAACCTGGGCTCTGCACATGAATCAAGGGTAAAAATAGACCTCAGAGTATATAAGGAAGCTGGGGTATGATGATGACCTGCCAAGGTTGATGATAAAGTTTCTGCTGTGGACAAATTGTAGCACTTTTGACCTTCCATTGCACTGTCCCATTCCACCTCAGAACTACAGAGCCGTCATAGACCCCGGGTATCATCTAGTTAAACTCTGTCATTTTATAGAAGAGCACACTGAAGCCCAGATAGGAGACATGACCTGCCAATAAATCATAAAACTGTTGTATTTGTGCATGTTTTTCCTTCTCTGCTAGACTATGATGGCCCACAAAATCATAATGACAGGAAGCTAGATGGTACAGTAGATAGAAAACCAGACCTAGAATCAGGAGGACCTGAGTTCAAATTGACCTCAGGCACCTAGCTATGTGACCCTGGGCAAGTCACTTAACCCCAATTGCCTCCAAAAAAAATCTTCAGGGAAGAGATTGTGACTTGCTTCTTTTCTATCTCTTGTATTTTGTGTAGCACTGTGCCTTTCACATGGTTGGATGGATGAATGAATGAAATTTTTTTCTGCTTTGCCAAATAACAGAAGCAATAAATAACTAAATCTTGGAGTTGGAAAGGATCTCAAGGGCTACCTGTTTCTAACCCTTTGGTGAAAAATAATCTCCTCTCCAATATACCTGATAAGTGGTCATCTGACCTTCAGTTAAAGCCCCCTGGTGAAGAGAGAATCCATCCCAAGTGCCAAGCATTCTGTCTGATCCCTTAGAGATTACCTGTCTTCTTCTGGTCACAGCAACTTAGTACAGTGAAAATGCTATCTTTGCCATACGTGGAAGCTCTGAAGTTAAAGTACCTATTTTTAAAGACTAACAAATATTGTGTACTGGGTTCTTTTTAGTGTTGACTCAGCAGAGCCATAGAAATAGCCCAGCCTAGCCCAACAGCAAGAATGATAGAGATCTGTTATTGTTAGTCACAAGACCCATAAGTCACCAATCATGCCGTGTACTACTAATACAATACTGACACAAGTTGACTCATCGACACATTGGCCCCCAGGTTTCAAGCAAGGCATCCAGCTATACTCAGACAATTATGATCTCCTGGAAATGTTTTTCCTGTTAAAAGCAATTAGGTTTTTTAAAATACAATTATATTCTAAACAGATATTCAGTTTGGTCATAAAAGTTCTATTAACAAAGCACTCTGAGATTTGATTAGAGTCTTCTGATCTTCTAGCACCAGGAAAAAAAAGCCAAACAAGGCTGCACCCCTGGGATTGGGTTGCATATATAGGAGGGACAAATTACATCTTTGTAAATTAAAACCTAGAAATTCCATCAGCAAATTTAGATTTATTTTTATTTGGACGAGGGAAATAGTGAAGGTACATGTTCTTCATAAGCACGATGATGTGATGATCTCTAATCCAAGGGACTTGATTGAAGTATGTTTCTTTGAACCACAAATTCAAAAGTGCCTGGTGAAAATTCCTCTGTCTGGCAATAGAGCATGATGGAAAGACAATATTAAAGATTACATTTATGAGAGATGAATGATTCATTTCTCCCCAGAAATCCTTCTGACATTTAAAACTTTCCTCCACATCATAGAGAAATCCATCTCCACTTATATCAGTGAATGGCTCTCTAGGTCTAAGGGCTATCAAAGAATTATTTAGATTTTATATTTTAATAAGATATCATATCATGGCTAATTTTCCGGTTATTTCATACATTTTCGGAAAGGAAACAGAAGCATACTGGATTATTTTAAGACCTTCCTTAAATAATGTGAAAATACGCTATTTACCATACCTTAAGAGGATTTGTTTTAGGTTTGTGCATATGTAGGTATGCCCCACTCCACCCCCCACCCCCGTTGATATTAGGAACCCCTATGATAAACTAGTGGAAGAACATGGAACACAGAAGCAGAGGACAGACGATCATGGCTGGGCTATGGTCTGCATCATCAGAGGGAATTTCCACATCAGTGACATCACAGATCTTTTTGAGTACTTGAGCTATCCATCAGTCTGTCTAGTATATCTCTGCCATTTAAATTCTCTACTGATGCCTCATCATGGCATGGATCTGATTGTGGATTCTTAAATACTATCAGCAGAGGTCATTCTATGGAAGATCTTGCAAAAGATTCAAGCCTACACCTGGAAACAAACTGAATCTATCAGTCAAGGGCCAGCATGATGAGAAGCACATGACCAGAAGGTTGGTCACCTGATGATGATTTTCTTCTTTATTACAACAACTCAAGAACACTATCTATAATCTATGAAGGAGTTGTGACCTACACTGGTAGAAATAATGAAACTGTTAAGGTAATGAAATATATGGGTATATATCACACACACACACACACACATATATATATATAATATAAACACATATATGACTATATTCATGCACAACACATTGCTAGAGACCCAACTTAACAAAATAACAGAGATTAAGGATGAACTGGAAGAAGAACAACCAAGGGATGGAAAAGATCTGGAAAAACATTGCTTTTTTTTAAACAAACTGATACAACTCAGTTTTTTTTAAAAAAAAAATCAATTTCAGAAGCAAACGATAGTGGTGGGGGGAGGTATGACTAGATATTAGTTTGTTTGAAAAAATCTAGGTGTTTTCATGGATTTCAGGAAACCAAAATAATGTAATTTTAGGTTACATTGAAAGGCATAACATCCAGGACTAGAGAGGGATTGTTCCCATTATTCTCTGCACTGGCCAGACTACATTTTGAGTATTATGTTCAATTCTGAGTGCCATATTTTGCTAAGGTCATTACTAAACTGGGAAGCTTCCATAGGGGCACCAGGATGGTGAAAGTCCTTCATTCTGTGTGAAGATAAGTTAAAGAGACTTGAGATATTCAACCTAGAGAAAAGAAGACAGAAGAAACATGATAGGCATTCTAAAGTATTTGATAGGCTGTCACAAAGAAGAGGGATTAAATTTGTACTTTGTCCTAAAAAGACAAAGTAGGAACAATGGGTAAATGTTGTAGAGGTAGATTTTGCATCTTAACTTCCTAGCAGTCAGAACTCTCCCTAAGTGGCGTTGGATGCCTTGAGAAGTAGTATGTTTCTCATCCTACAGGTTTTTAAAGTGGATGAAAACTTACCAAGGAAGTTTTAGGGGACATTCATGTTCAAGAACAAATTAAGCTCAACAGACTCTGAGGTCCCTCCAAACGCTGATTCTGAGAATTTTGAATGTTTGGCCTCAAAGTAATTCCTCCTCTTGAGCCTTATAATGTTTGTTTTCCATTTCCCGTACCTGTTGTGAGCCTCAGTGGAATGCCTTACTGTAAGTGCTCTGAGATCCACAGAAGAAAGCAATCCCCACTTACTGCTGCTTTACATTATCCCATTCCAATCATTTGGTACTGCCTCATGAAAGGCTATTTTCACTTCTTACCCTATTCATTCACTTGCCCTCTGATTCCCATTGGTGTCCAAATGACAACCTGCAATGATACTTCATTACCCTAGAAAGGTTGAATGGGTTAAAAACATCAAAGAGCCTCCAGAAAGACTTAGATACATTCATAAATGATTGACTAACCCACAATGGAATATTAAGGGCCATTAGGAAACTTAAGCATACACGCTCCTTTTCTTTTGAAGCCACTGTTGCTGCTGGCAGAATAGGGGTCAGAGGAGCTTGTGTCTGAGTCATGGAATTTCTTATATCTTCATGTTCTTTGGATTGGAAGGGTTAGGAAATTCTGTGTTAAGGCATTACATCGAAAGTACAGGATGCTCATTCTGATTTCTAGAGTAGGAAAAGAAGAGAGGAATCTGGAGAAAAACAGAGACTAGACGTATAGAAATTCGTCAGTGATTATTCACCTAAATAGCAATAATAAAAAAATATTTGTGGACATAATCAAATGAGGTTCTTGTTACTGCTGTTGATGGCATTCCTTCTCCCTCTGACACATATTGGGTATGTAACGGAGGGCAAGTCATTTAACTTGCCAGGGTCCCAGGCAACTCTCAAAGGCTGCGTGATAGATGAAATACAGATCTACATTTGTAGAGGGAGTTTCCTTCCAGGGTTCTCCCTAAACTGATGAAATCTCACATCTGGACCACAAGCCTATACCCAAATCAAATTAGTTGTTTTAAATTCAAAGCTGTGTCTTTCTGGTGAAATCCTCATTAATATGCTTTCACATTCTGAATGAAATCAGCGAAAGGGGGGAAAAAAGACAAAAAGAGAAGCTGCTGGTTGATTATGCTTTCAAGTGTGTGTGAGTCCTCCTCCCTCCTCTATCTAAATCCATGGGGCTTCTTAATTCAAGAGGCAGTCCCTGGGTAATGGAGTTCTCTACCATAAAGGGATTACTAAGGAACTAAAGCAGATTGCTCTGTGATGGGGCTTCATGGAGACTGAGCAGGTACTGTATAAGCAATTTCAGAACTTGTGCAAGACTGCTGAGACTAGCAGGGAGTAATTAAAGTTTGGCCTTACTACTTGACCACTGCATCTAAAGGGTGTGAGGGAAGTGGGGGAGTATAGGAGGATCCCAGGGTAGTGAGGTGGGGGGAGGAAGATAGGAAAGGGGAGATGCAGTTATCTCCACACATCCTTCACATGTGCGATGGATCCCAATTATAGAGACAAGCGAGCACTGCAAGCTTTCTAATTTAAAAGCTAAGGGATTTGGTGCTGACGGTATTCTGGGGGAGACTCTTTAAATCTCAATCCCCCCAAAGATCTGCTTTGCAAAGGCCACCAAGGGAAGCCGCACGGAGATGTTTCTGCACACCTGGTACTGGCTGAAGGTCAGAATGCTTTTCTTTGGCTGATTGCCTCAGATCCTACAGAAGCAGCATAACACAGTAGATAGCTAGCCAGCCAAAGACCTAGGCTCAGATTTACTCTGACGTATCCTAACTGTGTGACCCTGGGCAAGTCACTTAATACCCTCAGTGCTCTAAGATGGTCAATTATGGGGGAGGTGCCAACCTGCACTGATAGACAAGGAGGAGGTTCCTCATTTGGGAGTTCTCTGTACCAATGAAATCACAGATGTAATCTCTATTTTCGGCTCAGGGTTCAGGGAAGTGGTTAATGGCAAACTTTACATTTTCAATGTGTTGGGAGATAATTGCAGTGAGATCTTTAAAAAGCTGAGAAGAGGGAATGGGCCCATGTTGATAAATGCATCAGCAGCCCCTGGTACCCACAGGAGTCAGCTGGTTGCCTCTGTTGCTCCTTCTCCTTCCTAAAAACTCAAACAGAAACTCATTCTTCCTTTTTTCCCCCCTCAGATAGGGCTGGGCCAAAACTAACTAACTGTTAAATTTTAAGTGGAAAATGGAGAAAGAAATCACAGACTGCTCCACTATCTGATAGTCGGACACAAAAAACAACTGAACAACAAGAAATGTACATCTCGAAAACTGGCAAATGCTACAAATCAGAGCTTGAATTATTGTTTTGTCGATTGTTCAGGTTTAAGAAAGTGATGAAGAAAATGTCAATGATGCAGCTCAAGCATTACAAGCATTGGGGCAGCTAGGTGGTACAATGAGTAGAGCGCTGGCCCTGGAATCAGGAGGACCAGAGTTCAAATGTGACCTCAGATGCTTGACACACTTACTGGCTATGTGACCTTGGGCAAGTCACTTAACCCCAATTGCCTTGCCTTCCCCCTCCAAAAAAAAAAAGAACTTACAAGTGCAAAATCCCCTTACCCTCCAGAAGCTGGTTGTTAAACATATATTAGCAATGCCCTCGGAGAAGCCTCATGGGACTGGACAGGACGGCAGTTGCAGACATATTGAAGGTACCTAGAATAGCTCTAAGCACATCTCAGGCTTCATTTTCTTGAAATTGTGGGCAGGCATATAATGGCCTAAGAATAAACCTTAAGGACTCTAAAATAGACAAGTGCCAAAGCTTAGACAACATTACTTCATTGCTAGCTAATGGAATTTATTCAGAGCTTGTTCCGGATTAACTAACTGGGCCAAATCTCTTTTTTACCATTTCATTTACATTCTGATTTCGAAAGTATATTAAGAACAAGTTTAAGAGGGGGAAAAAAACAAACTTTGAGGCGCTGACTTCCTTACGTGTCCATACATATTTGTTAAATGCTGAACACAGTGCCTGGCATTTAGGAGGCACTCTATAAATGCTTATTCCCTTCTTCTTCACATACCCCCAGTCAGCATGGCTCAAAGTTGCATTTTGAAAATGTCTGGTAATTTTCCCATTTCATTAAGAGTCAGAGTTCCCATTTCAGCTAGATCTTGGAGCTCATCCCTCAGTCTGGGAAGGTCTCTCTCTCCCTAAGTAGATTGGTTTGATGTGAGCCTGTGGATCAGAAATGAACTGGAGAGATTTCCATCATACCATAAAGGAATTTCAACAGTTCAGGGAGGGGACTTTCCAAAAAGCAATCTACAGCAACCAGCTGGTGCTTAAGTAGCTTACTAGAATATATATATACATACATATATATATGCATATATATATATATTTGGTGTATAATTTCTTAAGAAACCAATCATGGTACACTTGTTATTATTTGTCCTTTGCACTCAAAGAGATCCAATGACATCGTGATGTTGGGGTCAAAGTACAATGTTTTCTACTGTGGCTTTTCAGTCCAAAACAAGCTTGGAAGGTTCTACCACAGCTTGGGCACAAATAGTCCTTTTGAGCATTTGGGATGGAGATGTCTCTAGATTTGTGCATCTCATGTTTCCTTTGTGCTCTTGTGATTCTGCTTTGCTCCTGGAGCACAGCGCCTTCTTTGATGTGGACACACCATGCTGGGCAGTCCTGTGGCAACATCTCCCATATCACATAATTGATGCTAAAGTTCTTCAGAGAAATCTTGAGAGTTTCCTTGTTCCATTTCTTGTTTCCTCTGTGTGAGTGTTTGCCTTGCATAAGATCTCTATAAATTTGTCTTTTGGGTAAATAGGTATTTGGCATTCAAGGTATGGGGCCAGCCCACGCTCTCTGAAGTAGGGCTTAAATGCTTGGCAGTTTAGTTTGAGAGAGGACCTCAGCATCTGGTACCTATCTGGCCAGGTAATCTTCAGAATCTTCCTAAAACAATTCAAATGGAAGCAGTTCAATTTTCAGGCATAGTGCTCATAGTGTCTAGGCTTCACAAGCATACAACAATGAAAACACAATAGCTCTGTAGGCCTTCAGTTTGGTATGCAGTCTAGCACCTTTTCTCTCCCACACTTTTCTTTGGAGCCTCCCAAATGCTGAGCTAGCACTGGCAATGTGTGCAACCTCATTATCTATGTGGTCATCATCCCAGGAAAGTATATTGCCAGGGTAAGTGAATTTATCCACAACATTCAAAATTTTTCTATTTGCTATAAGCTGTAATGGCTCTATGTATGGGTGGTATAGCACTGGCTGGTAGAGAACCTCTGTTTCTTCTCATGTGACTGAGTGTTTGGCACTGATTCCACCCCAGCAGAGATTTACAAGGCAAGGGGGTCCATTCCTCATACAGAAGCTTAAATCTGGGTTACTTGGCAAGAGGAGCTTATCCCGCAGGAGCCCAAGGATTTCTTCATTGTCCATTTCTATAAAAGAAAATGAAATAGGTTGTTCTGTGACAATCATAGTTGGGTCTCTCAGTCACTACTGGCAAGATTCTTGCCAGAGTCCTTTTTAATTGGATGATCCTTCACCTGGACGATGGTCATCTACTCAACAGTCAATGTAGCTTCAGAAAGGGCCGAGGAATGGTCGACATACCCAACAACTTCAGGAGAAATGCCAAGAGCAGAACAGAATGTTTGTAGATCTGACCAAGGTCTTTGCACTGTCAGTTGTTAGGGGCTGTAGAAGATCATGGTGAAATTTGGTTGCCCGGAGAAGTTCATCAATATAGTATAGCAGTTTCACAATGGTACACTTGCATGGGTTCTGGATAAAGAATGATGCTCTCATGCTTTCCCAGTCACCAGCAGAGTGAAGCAGGGCTGTGTGCTTGCTTCCATGCTTTTTAGCATGATGCTTTCCACAATGCTGTCAGATGCTTTCACCAAGGATAAAAACAGCATCAGGGTCAGTTACCACACTGATGGTAAAGTATTTAACTTGAAAAGCCAAGTGACTTAAGTGGAGGGAGAGTCACTGTGCAACTTTCTGTTCACAAATGACTGTGCACTCTATGCAGCTGAGACACAACATTGTATGGATTTTCCACTTGCGCTAATTTTGGGCTGACAATCAACACCAAGAAAACAGGTTCTCCACCAGCCACAGTACACTAAGTGAAGCCAAGAGATCATAGTGAGCCCTTTCTAAGGTGTTCCACAAATACACATCAATTTTTTCCTTCTCAATCAGGAATAAGATGTCGCCAGAATATCACTGAGGAACTCCATTCAAACCAAGTCTGTTGCAAATGTAACTCAGGAAAGAAGGGAACTTTTGTAAGCTTTTACTAGTCATATTTCTCAAAACACTTACAGTGCTTTGGTACCCAGGATCCTTCTGTAGGAAACAAAAAATGATGAAAGATAGAGGAGGCCACTGCTGCTGCTTATGGTGATGATCTATTCATGATAGATGTATAACAAACTGTTGAATTGAACTGAATTCATGGGTCAAAAAGAATAGAATAATAGAAGGGCAGAGATGGTGAGGACCTTAGAGCCCAGCTGGATAGTTTATATCCCCCCGCCTCCACCAGTGTAGGAGTCTGTTCTGCAGGATTTCTGACAGATATTGAATAGTTAAAACAATTAATAAGCATCATTGTCACAAAAGTTGAAAGATTGATGGAATATACTGTGCTGATTAGGACTTCCCACTGAATATGCTGATGCTGTGTGTGACAGGAACTATGACCTCATAATTACCTAAAATTTTGAAACAATGTGATATAGAGGATACAGGGCTGACTTTGAAATCAGTAAGATCCATGTTCAAGTCCAGTCCATGACACATGCTGGTTGTATCTGGCATACGTTAGGCATTAAATAAATGTTAAAATGTTAGCTTTTTTTTTAGCTCCTATAAATTATAGAGAAGTGGCTGACCTGCACTGATAGAAGGAGTCTCTATACTGGGACCTTCCTTTTTGTAGTCGCTGTTGTTCAGTTGTTTCGGCCGTGTCCAACTCTTTGTGACTCCATTTGAGGTTTTCTTGGCAGAAGATACTGGGGCGGTTGCCATTTCCTCCTCCAGCTCATTTTACAAATGAGGAACTGAGGCATACATGGTTAAACAACTTGCCTAGGGCTTTATAGCTAGTAAGTGTCCAAAGCCAGATTTGAACTCAGGATTGCTGAACCTACTATCCACCGTGAGACCTAGCTTTCCAAAAACAACAATAAAATACTGGGAGCACCCTACACTATTGAAATCACAAGTCCAGATCAGAAAAAAAAACTATAAAAAATTATTGAGTCCTAGGTATATTACATATTGGGCTTTTTCAGACAATTAAAAACATAATCCTTGCTCTTACAGTAAATGAAGGCTTCTTAAAGCTGTATGAGTATGAATATGAATAGATAGGACTGATTTCTTCCCCTTGCCAATCCACCCTGAACTTGGTCTTCATCTTTCTCACACTCCACTTCGAAGGCCTTTCAATCACTCACTCAGCCAATCAACAAGTATTTACTAAGTGCCTACTGGGTTCCAGACACTGTACAAGGCTCTGATGATACAAAGGCTCTCATGAAAGTTCCTTGTTGTCTTCCTATGTTCCCTAATCATTTGTGTCTATTACCACTATATTCCTCTTTTTCTTGCCTCTTTATAACTCATTGCATTTTACCTTTCTTGCACCCCATTACTGCAGTGCCATGTTCCCTGTGCCTTCCAAGGTATCAATCCACACCATTAAGGCAATGGGAGAGAGCCAATGGGCTTCACTCCATTCTTTGAAAATGCAGATTTTTAATAGTGGCTTTGCAGATATAATGCTCCTGTATTTGTTGTCAGATCCCAGTTGAATGAATAATGTAGGAAAATTAGCCAAAGTTATCATTTTGACAGCTGGCTCTATGAAAATGAACTAACCACTATAATTATATAGATATAGCTAATAGGATGACTGTCTTTTATTATTAAATCTCTCTCTTAATCAATGGGACTGGCCTCCCTAGGTAGGACTCTATTTCCTCCCTATCATTATATCTTAAAATTCCCAGGGTGATTTCCATAACTTTGTAGGTATAATGAGAACATTTTCCCACTTAGTCCTCACATTCCCTGTTCTCTTTGCTCCCTGATGGTACTACAGCTTTTGGGAAGGTTAAAACCTGCTATAGCCATAAAGGCTCTCAGCAGCTGTGATGAACAGCTAAATGTACCATTGTAATAAGATGCTCTTCTCTATAGATCTCTCAGTCATAGCTAATGTACCTTCTGTGGTCTATCGGCTGTGAAGAATATTTCCTGCTGGATAGGTTCATAAAGGAAATTTTTCAAATACCCAGGGTACTATTAACACTTTCCTAAGTTAGGCTTTGGTCTCTGAAACTCTTAGAAAAAAAATCTCTTTACTTTCTACTTTGGGAAAAAAAAATCTTCCTGAGAAAAGGTATATTGGACCTGGAACAACCACTTTGAAACAAAACAAAATAATTTATCATTAAAAATTAGGATAAAATATGTGGCTTTAACATT
Source organism: Phalanger gymnotis (assembly GCA_028646595.1). Classification (NCBI taxonomy): domain Eukaryota; kingdom Metazoa; phylum Chordata; class Mammalia; order Diprotodontia; family Phalangeridae; genus Phalanger; species Phalanger gymnotis. Next base: position 275,066,228 of record CM053622.1, on the reverse strand, counting down.
ATGCTTTTTAAAAAAAAACACACACCTCCAAAATTTTGGAAAGCATCGTCTTTTGTTTTTCCATTTCGTGTTAAAATGTCATTCAACTAATGACTCTGGATTGCTAGCTGCTTTTTCCCCAGGAAGAAAAAAGAAATCAATTGTTAACCACAAATGACTAGTAAGACGAAATGGATATAGAAGAGCAGTTAGAAACTACTGGATGCATGTGAAGGTACCTCTGGGGCATGTACCTTTGGTTGAGTTATTCCTTAGTCTTTCTCCCTGCTATTCTGTATGCATCCCAGATAGGTTGGAACTCATTTTTCTGAGCAGTGAAACTGTATATATCTTCATCTCAGTATCTTTTTAAGAATTTTAAATGAAAAAGTTTCCTGCTACAATGAACACTATATAACTTTGTTTAAATGGTGAAAAATTATGGAAGAGGAGACATCCTTTGGTACAGCTTACTCTAAGCACAGGATGAATTTGAAAACAACTTTTAAAATAGTAATTATCTGGTGTCAACTAAATTCAAATGTATGGAATTATACAAAATGAAGATAATAAGGATAAATGTCGACAAATTACGTGACCTGGTAGTCAAGAATATGTTAACATTGATCGGTAGTGGAGACTTAATGTAATACATTGAACACCAAAGGTTGACTTGTCTCTGAATAACTTCTTACATTATATATTATCAACAGTCAATTATGTTTTAACAAAACCCTAAAGCTTTATACAACACTAACTCAGAAAACAAGGGATCAGAAACAAAACAAGACAGAAGTAGAATCTTTGTTATAGTTTAGCGTGCATCATCTAAAAAAAGTATTAGGAAATTAAAAATGGAAATCTGATATTCTGGGTAAATTAAGTAATCAGCAGTCTGATGTAGTGAAAAAAATGCAGAGGACCTGGATTTGTATATTGGCTCGGCCATCCACCACCTATGTGATCTTGAACTTGTCTGGGCCTCAATTTTCTTAAAGGTAAAAGAAAGGCAATTGACCTAGATGACCTCAAAAATTCTAAGTCTGATGATATTTATAAAAGGAAAAATTAGATTTCATGATACGCAGAATGCCTTCCTTATATAATATGTTCAGTCTTCGTTCCAGGAAGGAAAGGTCAAAAATGTCCCATCAACCATGCCCCAATATTTCTTTGTTGGTTACTTCCCAAGTATTGACCAATACGTCTTGTTATCACTTTTTAATCCTACCTTCTATTGCAGAACCTCTGAAAAAAATAAAGGCATTTGTGAGAGATTGGTTGGAACTGCCTATTTCTCTAAACAGATCAAGAAGCAAGGCCTAGAACATTTGAATATAAGTTACTGAAAGGAGTTATATAGAGGATATCATAAAATACCCTCTATCTTTAAGATAAGGCAAATTCTTATTTCATTGAATAGAATAAATGATATCCTGCCAAAGAAAAGGGAAAAAAATGGGTAATCTCCTCAGTTCTTCCTAGGAATCTTATTAGAAAATATCTTAAAAAAACTTGAAGATATTTAAAATATTTTCAGTTGGTTTGCTCAATGTAAAATGTGACTTTCATTGTTTTCTGTTTTATTTTGGTTTTTGGAAGGAGGTTTGGATGTTATATTATTCTCCTTTGAAATTGTATGTTTATATTTATGAAGTGAATTTTTCCATACGTGGACTGATGAGATTTTTTTTTACAATACTGAAAATATTTCCTACTAAGTAGCACCCTGGGTATTCTTTTCTTTGGGTTGCTCTGTAGTAACATTCGGCGTCCATTAATAACACAATTCTTCCCCCTGAAACCTAGGGTAAGGAGAGTGCCACTTTCATAGGCCTGGAGTGGGCATGGGTATGTCTGACTATTCTCTTCCTGTACCACAGAGAATTATGGACACAGGCACTGTTTTGGGAAAGAGGAGAGGGTTGGAAGAGTAGAGGAGTAGATTCTCTCAGTCTATCCCCATTCTGCTAAAGTGTCCATTCAGTGCAGAAGAATTCAGTGAAAGGATCTAGCACCTTCTGTCTTCAAATTAGGGTTAAGGTTAAGTAAGTTGATGTAGATCCAAGAGTGTAATCTAACGATCAGGGCTGGCTAGATATGCTATGACTGACACTTAATTTGTGTCTGAAGTCTCTTTATTACGTACTTACAGCATTGGAATAGAAAGCTGAATGCCAACAGTATCTATAACTATTTTTTATAAGATATGGCTGATGATTTTCATGACAAAGATAAAAAAAACTTCCTATGTACAAATGATTAATTGCTATCTTTGGCAGATAATTTTGGAATATAAATGTGTGTAGGGTTTTTAAAAAATATAATCTACTTCCTTCATCCTACATTTTCCTCCTTGCATTGTTTTTTCAACCTATAGCTTGATCTTCAAGTTTCTAATCAGTTCTCACTTTTCTGCCTCATCTGAGAGGCATTTATTCTTATTGGTAATAATATTAATTCAAACATTTGTAGGATTTGTTTGTTTGATATACGAATGCTGTTTGCAAATATTAAGTGTTTTGTTTATAATTATTTGAAAGTTAAGTAATAATGTGTGCTTTATACCGCATGTTTTTTAATTTATTCATTAATCAAACCTGATTCTTCTAATCAACAAACGCAAAAAGTACTTCAGTACCCACATTTTTATATTTATCTCCTCATTTCTCCAAGTATTATACATTAAACTATATTATATACTTCATGAGGTTTAGAAAAGTAGAAAATTCACAGGTACTATCAGCTGACAAAATTCCTCAAGAAATAAAATTGCTTGCTTTTGAAAGATGTATTTTTTTTCTTTTACTTAATGAATGGCTTTCAGTCCATCTCTGACTCCTCACCCTAGCATAGAGCTGACCTTGTGTTATCAAAGCAATATAAGTTCTGCTAAGTCCTGCCATGTCGTAAGAGTTATATGCACATACACCTGGCAATGGATTGTATGCCTGTTCTCAAGAGCCAGCACAGGTAAGTTTAGTAAAACTGACTTGTCAATAAATGATTGGCCACCAGGTGCCCAGGTTTTTCAGCTACAGCAAGTTATCATCGATTAAGGCAAGGAGGGATCAACATTGGCATTTGTGGAATCACAAATCCTTAAAGCACTGAAATTAGTAATAGGTGGTAGTAAACTCATAGTAAATATGCTAGTAAACTAAAAGAAATCTTTAAGGGTGGAAAGAGATAATCCTTTCAGGAAATGGTTTACTCACCATTAAGATTGGTGTTAAGATGATTAGTGAGACATGCAGCTTTCAAAAAATAAAAGTCAGTGAAGTTAATAGAATTGCTAGTCAACACAATCCAATTTGTTCTCAAGGATAAGATCAGTTAGAAATGTCTCAATCAGTTTAGACAAGTAGCATCTGTCAGCTTACTGATGCAAAAATATAGGGTATTTCACACAAGAGTATAGAGATGAAAATTTAACTCAATTCGGTGGCAAATATTTTTTAAGGTTAGAAAGCATGTAAGGTATGAGTTCTCAATTCTGCACAATGATGCTATATCACCTCCAATTACACACTATGCTACCATCAACCTGAGGAAAGAGAATATTTGCAGAGTGCATGCAAATGCACATCTGACTCACTTATTTGATAGTTTCTTTAGTATATGTCTGTATGTTTAGTATATGTCTTTTTCTCTCTCAGTTGCAAAGCTGAAAAATTACACATAGCACAAAAAAGTTTGGTAAAAATATATTTAAAACAAGCAAGAAAAATATTTTTTGGCTGTAAGGATCAGTTTTTTCATTGTGTCAACTACTAACATGTAAATTATATTCCAAATGATTCCAAGTACCAACTTATAAAAAGATGTCATAAATCAGAAAACAAAGAGCAAAGGACTTTTTTTCAGAAAATGTATTTGCAATTCCATTGTTCATATAAAAAACATAAATTTTAAAAAGTTCATATATGTTTTTAGAAGTGCTATGGTTTCACCATTCACTGCAACTACATTCCAAAATGCTGTTTCGACGGTCCACAGTGCATTATCCTTACATTTTCATTACACTGAAGTCACTCTCATCACAACCTCCCCCGAGCTGTTATCTTCTGACAAGTCTTCATGGGGCCTCATTCGATTGAACAGGTGTAACAGTACATAGCCACACTGAAATCTCGGTGAGGTTAATTGTGTTGGGTGAAGTAAGTTTCTATTTCGCAAAGCTGTCAGTGGCAACCACAATGTCCTAGTCGCTGAAGACTCTCCTCGGCTACTTTCTTCTATATCTGTGGCTTTGTCGTAATTTAACACATCCCAGTGCAAATTAACTGCCCTCCAGCGCTTAAACACTCTGTAAACTGCTGCCCCTTCATGTACAATGAGACCTGAAATCCAGGAAAAGAAAAGGGCAAGTTACAATCCAGAATTTGAGAGTATGATCTTAATAGACAAATATGCAATTCAAGGTCTAGTCAATTCTCTGTTCCCCAACCTGGCCAAAGAATAGAATATTCTACATGGATAACTATTGCGGTTCATAGAAAATTCTCTTATATACCACGAATGGAATACCACAAAGAATGAGAATAGACACAAAATACATTTTACCAAAAACAGAAGGAATCTAAGTTTGACTTTGTTTGATGTCTCAGAAGCCATTTTAGGATCTTTCAACTCCTTCGGGTCATCATTATGAATGTGCAATATCATTATATAACCTTAATTAACTAGAATGTTCAGGGAATACGAGCAGCCCTGATTCCACTTTGCATCTGCTGCTCTGCCTGGTTTCAACTCCATGGAATAAGCTGCCCCTCCCAAGTGAAGCTCATCACTTCTAAATGCACCACTCGGCTGCTAGCAAGCCCTGAACGACACCACCACTTTCAGCTTCTTCTCCCTCCTGGCTGAAGGGCTACATGGCAGAGTACCAAACTCTGCCCCCTGCCTTCCTTCATAAAAGACAGAGACTTTTGGGCTCACTCCACTCTGCACCTGCTGCTCTGCCTGGTCCCAGGCTGGGCACCCTCTCCTGTATGTCTCCCTCTTTCCTGCCTCCTCTTGTAGGCTGTTTCCCCCTTTAGACTGTAAGCTCTTTGAGCTTTTTATTAATTGTATCCCCAGTACATAGCACAGGTGGTACATAGTAGGTGCTTAATAAATATTTATTGGATTGAATTCAATTAGTTAGCTGAATAATATAGTCACCTGAGTCAGGTTTTTTTCAATTTCTGTTGCTGAAAATCTTTCTACAGTATGTATGTGTGTATATATATATATATATGTGTGTGTGTATATATATATATGTATATGTATGTATATACACATGTTCCTGAAAGAATAAGTACAACAAAATGAACATAATTTAATCTTTCTTTGGTGAAGGAGAATTTTGCTCTTCTTGGGGTTATCATTCTGAATATCTATTTTATATTATGCAGAATCACAGCTATATGAAACAGGGTACTTTTCTTAAGCACTCTAGAGGAGAACCTAGAGACCTGGATTCTAGTCCCAACACAGTCTGTAATGATCTGTGCCACCTTGGGCAAGTAACTTAAACTCTATGCTCCAGTTTCCCCATCTGTAAAATGAGGGGCTTAGATTAGATGATCTCTCGGATCCCTTCTACTTTCTGGGGTTCAATTCTCATGTACTAATGCCAGCACAGATCCTGGAAGTTGACTACATCCCTCCTAGGAGCTTCCCCAAGCTTGGTTTGGATTCCAACAAACATTTCCTGAGCATTCACTTCATGCAACTCACTGATCAATGGTAAAAGATCAATATAAAATTCACTGTACGAGTGTTGTTCTCGCCATAAGTATGGGAGCGACACGGACCAAACCCACCTTGAATAAGAAAAGCATGGAGGGTATACAGTCTCTATCAATCGAGGGAGAACATGAATTGGTAAAATTTTAGACCTAGCCAAGTATTACATGCAAAGTGCTATGCTAAAGTGTGTCAGGAATTTACCGAACCATACATGTGCAGAAATGCTGCCTACCAGGCATTTAGAGATAAAATCAGTTTTTATCATTCATGTCCACAAAAATCTATCAAATATCTATTTTATCAAAATATCCATGAATATCCCAGGCAAATGAACAGTTAAGTTAGGCCTCAATCAAGCAATCATCTAATCTACAAGAACTTGTGTTTTTAAATGGCTACTATATGCCAGATACTGCGCTAGTCCCTGGGAATACAAAGAGAGACATAAAACAGTCCTGGCCCTATTCACAGATACCAAAAGTATTATGAGTAAATAGATCCTAGTAATCTCTCTAGACTGCTGATTTTATGCCAAAATACCTGGGTAAAAATTCCAAAATTCAGTTAAATAGTAAGTCATGCCAAATAATTTTCAACTCACTTTATTTTACATCCGAGTAGTAAAAAAAATTAAAACTAAATCGACAGGATGATTCAGTGTTATAGAGAGAAAACCTGATTCAGGAAAATTGACTTCTAAATGCTGCTTTTATGATAGTTTATTGAATTACTTTACTCCCTTAGAGTTATTTAACCTTTTGGGTTTGGTTTGATTCTCACTAAAATGGCAGCTCTAACACAAGCTCTTTGCCTTCACCAGGATGGTAATGATGATAAATTAGAATTCATCTAAGTATAAGGCACAAAGGCAGAAAATATATAAATGCACAATGGTATTATTAATTTTTTTAAATCAATACTATGCAGTGAGGAATACTCATTCACAGTTGACAAAATAATCACATCATAAAACAGATACATTCATTGTGGGTACTTGCTATGATTAGGAATGATTCAACTGGAGAACCCCTCTGATTTTGTAGGACTCTGATTTTTTTTTTGGAGGGAGGGAAGGCAGGGCAATTGGAGTTAAGTGACTTGCCCAAGGTCACACAGCTAGTAAGTGTCCAGTATCTGAGACCAGTTTGAACTCAGGTCCTCCTGACTCCAGGGCTGGTGCTCTATTCACAGCACCACCTAGCTGCCCCTATGATTTTCTATTGATTTCTTGGGCAAGGTTAGATATCAGAACATACATCCAAACTTTCAGTCACTTCTGGGGCTACATTTCCAGTATCTCTTTTCTAAATATGCAAATCTATCAAATGATCAGCAATAAATCCCACTGATCTTTAGAGTACATTTAAAAATTCTTGAAGAGAATCTCCAATTTGAATCTCTCTTGAAAGCACAGTCCTCTGGAAATTCTGGGTCCATGTTGCCTCCCTTTAACTGCATTTTGAGATATTAGTGGCATGTTTAGTTTTCATGAATATTTTCCATTAGCATAGAGACATAATCTTTGCACTCTAGAAACTTCTAATTTACCAAAATAAGGTCAACGTCAAACTTATGCTACATAGTTTTTATTGTTTCTTCCTTTTATGAGTTTTCTAGGAACAGACACAAATACTTTTCCAACGAATATTGCCAGAAAACATGGTGTGACCTCTGTGACCTCTAAAGTCCAAAGCACAGAATTCACTTCAATATAACTTCTAGAAAGAAAAACTGGTTTCGTTGTATTTTGTTTTGTTTTTCAAATAAAAACATTAACAACATTGATTACTAAGAATTAAATCTCATTGTGGCGTAGGCTTGTAGGAGAGAAATCACTTTCTTTTTCTGAACTTTTGTCACTATCACAGCTTAGTATCTGCTTATAAGATATGTGTTACATGGTGGGAAAATGGCAGCTTCAACAATACGGTGTATTTCTCATGAAATCACACATCTAGAAGCAGAAGGAACTTCAAAGGCCATCGAATCTGGTGAATCTAGTGAACCTTTTACTTCACAGATGAGGAGTGATGGCATTAATAAACTCATTAGAAAAAAATTAAAGAGTTAAACTACAACCTTTGCATATTGTGCTTGTTATATAGTAGCATGAGAGACTTGTTAAGATTGTGTATACACTGTCCCCAACTTAAGAAGGGGATTTCATTGCCCTGTGGAGTTACCAGTTCCATTATTCCCCTTTGGTCTCTCCTTGCTAATGCCATCTGATTTGATTGTCCTGCTCACAGGTGTGAGCTAAGATCTCAGCCTAGAGAATCACATTTCAAAAAAACAACACAATTTTAGCAGTAAATAAGTCTTGTATCGTTTGAATGCCAAAAAATAGCTTATTTCATAAATTATGTGCACCCCAAATTACAGAACAAAGTTATTTGGCAGTGAGATTGAGAGTATTACACAAGATCTAGAGATAATGACTAAAAGGCGAGATGGGGGAAACAGCAGAGTATCATTTACATAAATTCATTTCAAATTCCTAGCTCTCTGATTGTCACACACTGTGCTAAGGAGACAGTCCAAATACATGCAGAAAAGAACAGAACTTGTTTTTTACTTCATCTGAACTACTAACTCACTTGTTAAACAATGTCATGGATAGTGTCACTTGATTTCAGTTTGGTTAAGTAAATACTTTCCCAAAATCAATAGCCTGGATATTTTTCAGAATCATGGAATATTAGAACTGGAAGGACCTTTAATCTAGTACATGCCTTCATTTTCTAGGAGGAAACAGACCAGAGAGGTTAAGGGTATTTCTAGTATCATAAAGTAAGTTTCTTTGACTTATTTGCTTGAAGACATTCAGGATAATGATTATTGCACGCTATTAGTTGTGTTTTTAGAATTTCAACATGTGCAAAAAACCAACTTGTTTTATCTGCAGAATTTCTGTTGGTGAGAAGGATGGAGGCTGGCCTATCTATATAAGCACAATGTGGAGTAAGGAGAGCAGCAGCTGGGAGGGACAGCCTCTTCCAGGGTGATGGCGGTGTTGCAGCCACTGTCAAGAATGACCTGGACCCCTTAACAAAACCAAACACAAGCTAAAGCAGTTTGAGAAAGAAGGTCCCATGGGAAATCTAAGGAACTCTGAGCAACCTCAGATGATAAAAAGGCCCTTCTGTTTATAGGTACTCAGGACTTCTAGGCTCAGATTCGGATACTAGATGTTCCCCTGCTGAGATGAAGAATGTGGCACCTGTGCTGTGAGTGTGTACAGTGTATGTCACTATTCCTGGCAATTCTATAAGTACCTATGTTACATATTTAGGTAATATAGATTAGTAATAATAATGATGATATTTATATAACGCTTTAAGCTTTGCAAATATTGTGCATGTATTAGTTCATTTGATCTCATAACAAACTCATGAGATACTAGTACTAGGAAGCATTTTAAAGCAGGAATGATGAATTTATTTCATGGCTGTGGAAACTAGGAAAATCACTTGGAGTCAGTCACATATACCAGATCCCCATTAGACTCCTTCATTTATGTTGAAGCAGTAAAACATCAGAAGAGTCCCTATAAGTAGAGTGATATAAACTAAATAAAAGAATAGACTTTGTTGGGTAATGAACCATATACTACAATGCATCCATACACTTTTTTTTTGAGAGATGGGAGTTTTTCTAGCGTGTAATCTTACCCACCAGCACGTTTCATGGACAGAGCCTGCGTTTCTTATGAAGTCAGGCTGACTACCTCTCACACCAACCCCTTTAATGCTGAGAAAGATACAAATAACACCAGAATAGGCACAAAAATAAATTCATGTGAATTTTTAATATGAACGATAAAAGAAGCTACCATATGAGTAATAAACTTGAAAAAAATAGAACTGGCTACCTGAAGGTGGCTAATTTTAAAGCCAGTCTGGTTTGAGCTACAATGCACAGATAATGTGCACCAGCACCCTGTTTGTTGGAAGTTCATCATGTAGAAACCAGTGTGGTAAACATACTACATTTTCAACACACCTAATTTTTATTTGTCAAAGTGTGTGCTGATTTCTCTACAGCTAAGTAGTAATATTAGCTAGTATTTATATAATGCTTTGAAGTTTGCAAAGCTCTTTACAAATATCATCTCCTTTTATCCTTACAACAACCCTGGGTAAATACTATTATTATCCTCATTTTATTGTTGAGGAAACTGAGGCAGAGGTCAAGTGATTTGCCCAGGGTCACTAGTAAGTGTCTGAGTCTGGATTTGAACTTGTCTTCCTGATTCCAGGTCCGGCTTCCTATCCTCTGCAGTTTCCACTCCTGATGCCCAACACAATCTGTGTGGACTTGACCAAGTTGCTTAATCTCTCTGGGTAGGCCTCAGTTTCCTCATCTGTAGAAGGAAAGGGCTGGACTAGGTAAAACTCTGAGCTTCTTTCCAGGGCTAAATCTATGATCCTAGGATTCTTGTAACTGCCAAGTTTAAGGTCAAGAAAACTACTCTGCTTCTGCCTCACATAGGCTACTATGACATGTGAGCATCATTCAATGAACAGATTTATGTCGGTTGGTTGGGGAAATGTGTTTGAAGGTAAGTGAATATGCTTCATCCTGATGCACAGGTGCTCAAAAAAACCTTTCAGGGGGTGAAGCCAGTTCTCAAACAAAGATACTGATTCTGCTGGAGACCTGCTTTCCTATAAGAACTTACTTATGAATTGGGCAAAGCAAACTTAATGTTCATATGCCAACAACCCCCTAGGCTGGTGAGGGCTGAAAGAAATAAGCTCTTCTCCCCTCTCTGCCCTACAGGGTGCATGGCAGTGTCTTTCTGGATGAAAAAGGAAAGTGGAATCATGCTTGCCCCTCACTGCTTCTGATCACAAACGAGAATGCAAACCCTGATCTGCATTCAAGCAACGGTCTGGTCCTCAGAACTCAACAATGTCCACAGTCTGCAAATTAACATTTTCTGGGACTGAGTCTTATTTTTTTAGACCATTTTATCTGTCCCTGCCCTAGACAGCTTAGCCTCTAGCCCATCTCCTAGAAAAAGCTGTCAGTAGACTTGTCCTTGTAGCAAGGAAAGGGTAAATAACTATTCTTAATTATCTCTTACCTCTTCAATAGCTAAATTGTCTAGCCCAGGGTCATGGGATTTGAATATAATAGTCTTCAGGGCAAATCATACATAAGTACATTATTGGTTTCTTTTCTGGGAATATTTTAAGATCTAAATTGAAAAGTCTAATTAAAACTCATAATCCTTGCAGCCAGTAGGGGACCATATTTTTGTTTGCCTTGTCTTTCAGGTTTAAGGTACTGGAATTGTCTTCAATAATGTACAGACTGTACAAAAATACAAATCAGAGGCTAGTCATGTATAGAGCTCATGGAAGTGAGTAGGAAAGACAGGTGGCTCCCACCTGTGTCTTGACATACAAAAGGGCATGACTGATGAGGGCTGCTTTTTAATATAGTTTCTAAATACACATGTGTTTAATATCAGAAAATTCTATTCTATGTGACACGAACATTTTTTATTTTGGTTTAAAGTCAAGCTGTATCTGTTACAGTGAATATACTCCCTGGTAGACGGTAAAAACCCAGGGGGTATAGTGTTCCAACTTTGCCTAGCACACACAAATGCCACGTCACAGTTATAATCTTGCTTTTTTTTTTCCTTATTTCTTTCCTGGAAAAAAAAATTCTTCTGTTCTTCTAATATCAGTGAGATTTTATACTATAAGTCAGGAAAATGGGAATCAACTAGGATACACAATTATCTAGACTTTAGCTTCTTTTAAGATCCGTTCACCAAGTCCACAGCTGAGACATGAGTACTTGACACAGATGACTCTCATGAAAACAGCATTTCACTGACCAATGGATGTGGTTTCTGGTGCAATGAGTCAGATGTTTTCCTTTCTCTTTGCTGATATAAGCCATTGTTAGGGAACATTCTTTTCTCTATTAGCATAGATGAAAGCTTTTGTGACTAGACAGACCAAACCACATTATCCCTTAGGTTTTTAGAAAGAAAATACTCTTTATCTATGTCTATAATTATATAACTCTTCACTGAGACCTTGGGCGGATGTTTCCTGTAAGCCTAAATAGGTATGTCTTCCTTCACTACACGCTGCCATTCTGAAATAATATCCTGAGGAGAGGGTTGTGCTCAATTTGGCGAGAAAGTCTGAGTCATTCCAGCTCCTTGCTCTACATATTCAGAGAAATTTCTACCAAATTCTCCTATAACAGAAGAATATTTCTTTATATTGATAGTCTTAGTTATTATGCACATATCCCAAGTATTCAGATACCCCTCAAGATCCTGAGGCCCACTTATTTAGAGGCAAATGAGAGAACAGGTCACTCACATTCTAAAGGCTTGTACTCCCCCATTGAGTGTTTCTAGCTGAGAAATGTTTCTGACCAATTGAAGTCTTAGAAGTGGAGAATGTTCGCTGAGCTACGTCATCGTCATTATCACTGCTACTGCTAAATGAATGATTCCTTTGGAAACTTACCATTTGGATACTACGAGCTTTTTCATCTGCAATTTTCCTCTAATAAAATCACAATTTGTAGAAATTCAACTACTGACTTTTAACTGGCTTCGAAAGTTCTAAGTTAAAAAAGAGAATAAAGCCCTGGAGGCTGGAGTTAGAGATTCACCTTTAAAGAAGCAACCCAAAATGTTTAGCTGTAAGGGAATCATCTCTCCTGGGCCCTCTTGGATGATGTCAGAGCGATTCTTCAGACAGAAGTTAAAGCGGCTACAACAAAAAGCCACCATGAAGTATTCTCCAATAGAAAAAATGTCCTCTTCAGTTGATAGATTTGTACAAGCTGGTCTCAACTACCTTTCACAAACTTATAATACACTTTTATACTTTGAGACTGTCTAACTCAGAGACTTCCTAGGAAATTCCAGTGCCATCACTTCTACATTTTGGTTCTTCCCTAACTGCTGTTTAAATACATGTGAAATTAACCCCTTTCTTGGGAAAAAGACTTAAGGAGACAGGAAAATTGTGATTCGAGAACAATGATACCTCTTTTCCCCTTGAACATTATATTTCGGTAATGTCTACAAAATTGGGAAAGATACGTATGCTTAGTCAGTTTGGCCTTCTGCTCTACGTTTAAATTTTTTTAAGAAATTAATATTAATTTATTTAACAAGTCTTGAAATCAACAGGAGTAGAGTCACCACAAAGCCATACCACAATATAAATACGGGGATGGTATAAGAAAATCAATGAATAGGTTGAAAGACTAAAGTATGTTGAATCTTGTACTAGAGACTAAGATCTAGCCTCAATCATTTAAAAACTCCTTTTCCCTTCTCTCCCATGGAATAAAAAACAACCTATCAATATTAATTCAATAAGAGAATGATCTTTAGATAAATTAATAAGCATCCGAGGCATATAAAATCCTGTAAGTTATGGCTCAGAAATAAAGGGAACTTAGTGACTTCCCAAAACACCTCAGATAAAAAAAAATTTAGTATTACTACTATATTTTTAAATAACAAAGAATACTCTTTTTCTGTCCCCTAAGGAGACTTACTATTTTGAGTTCCTTTTGCAGTCAGTGGGAAGAAGGTCTGCTGCATTCAGGAAACCTTTAGAAACAGAGAACTGCCTACCACATTCACTATCATCACTGTCAGAAGGTACAGTAAAATAACCTTTCCATATAACGTTCCACATAATAGATATTAGGCTAACCAAGTCATTACTGTATTTCACGGGATGTGCCAGGACTGAAGTTATATGGAAATGCATGAAGTAAAAGTGCTATTTGTGTGTATGTGGATAGCTAGCTAGCTAGCTGGCTAAGCTATCCATCTACAAAGAAATGCCTGACTGAATATGTTTGTGGCTATATATATATATATATATATACATATATATATATATGTGTGTGTCTGTGTGTGTGTCTGTGTGTGTGTCTGTGTGTGTGTGTGTTTCTATATATAAAATTAAGATTAAGATCTATTATTACTGAAAGAGTACTCTCTACTCCCCTAAGGAGCCTACCAGTTTTGAGCTCCTCCAGTGGTAAGGCCTGCTGTGGAGGGGGAGGGGGAAGGAGGTGAGGAGGTAGAGGGGTGGCTATGTGGGGGTGTGCTCAAGTGTGTATGTGTATATGCAACAGAGACTAGATCTGGTAATAGCCAAGCCCTATGTCCAACCCTTTGCAAAACTCTTTGATGGAAGCCCTGAAATTTAAGCCAAGAGTTGGGAGCAATTTGTGTGCTCTCTCCCTGCAACAGCCAGGAGCTGTGGCTCTAAAGAATACATTGTGGTGATTTGCAGAGTCAAAAGGAGAAAATCAGGCTAGGCAACTCTCCTGAAGGGCCTGCCAAGTGCCACTGACACTCAGTGACTTTTTCCCCATTCCTCTTGTCTGACCTAGCTACCTATTGGATGAGCCCTGGTTAGGGATGCTGAAGAAGAGACTGCTGTTCAGATACAGGTTGGGCTAGATGGCCCCTGGGGTTCCTTCCAACTCTGAAATGCTGTGCCTGAGTCCCTGTAGAGGTCAATGCTAGACAGATAAACAACCACTCAACTCCCACCACCCTTCACCTTTCCTTTGAGACCCTCTATGTTACATTATCTGGAAAGCCTCCTATACTGCAGCCCCAATTTATGGACTTCCTCTATTAGTTTTTAATGTCCCATTATTTCCAAGTGATGTTTACCAGGTGAAAGATGGGATTCCATTCCTTAAAATAGTTTCATATTGGGTAGAAGAAGGAGAAGATGAAGATTATCTCTCATCTACTCTCTGTATATCTCTTTGTATGTACCTATTTACAGGTCTGTACCAGTAAGATTGTAAGCACCGTAAGAGCAGCGAGTGGGGTTTGTTTTTTTTTTTGTTTTGTTTTGCCTTTCTTTGTATCCCCAGTACTAAGCACATTGTCTGGCACATAGTAGGCACCGAAGTGCTTTTAGATTGGTTGGATTTTTTTCTGGTGATGTCTTAAATTAGAGACTTCCACTCTTTTCTGAACATGAGCTACTTTTGATTTTGCTCAAGTCTTAACATCTTTGGAAATGTAGTGAGACATTATGCAAATCAGTGAGACGTGGGAGCCTGACAACCAAAGAGCCTTGGAATTGTGGGAGTTTAGTGGTTGTGGCTGATCAGGAACTGAGGTAAGGGGAGTTGGCTAGTGTTCCCTGTCTCCAGAGAGCTGCCCTGGTGGGACATGATCTTGGAAGGAGAACCTGCCATTAGCTGCCACCTCTAAAATGGACCAGGTCAAGAATCTCTGTCTGGGAACACAGGCTCCCAAAAGACTGGTTGGTGCTGAGGTCATCTACCTCACCCTGTAATGTGAAGGAATGAAAGGGCTCTTATAGAGGTGTTCAGTGATGCTCTGAATCCAGACTCTCCCATTCTTTCTGCTCATCTGTGAACAGCAACTATGGTTTCACCAGTAAAAAAAATTCTAAATTATGAAGTGTTAAATATATGTCATATTCATTCTAATTATTTTTCAGCTTGAAAGAAGCTACCTCCAATGACCTAAATGGCAGAATATTTACAAGCTCTCCCAAAATTTGTTCTTTTATTTAGGAGGAAAACGGATCTTTTTCTTTTTTGGTGACTTTGAGGGACTATTTCTGCAGCAATGGAGGTCATCCAAACTCTTTCCAATGACTTTCTCCAAGAAATCCTTTTTGATGGAACTTGCGTATTCCTTTTAAATCAGTATCTATATAGTATGTCAAATTTCTACTCCCAGGGCTGTTTCCTGGCTTCCCTGGCTTCTTTTGAGTCCCAAATAAATCTCACTTTCTGTAAGTAGCCTTTCTGCATCCTTCTTGGTTCTAAAGCCTGCCCTCTGTTAAATTTTGCTGTTGTTGTTGCACATATTTATCTGCCTGCTGTCTTCCCCATTAGATTATAAGCTCCATGAGGGCAGGGACTCTTTTGCCTGTCTTTGTATCCCCAGCCTTTAGCACAGTACCTGGTACATAGCAGGTACTTAATAAATGCTGACAACTGACCGACTAATCTAACTGCTCTCCTTCCAGACTGTACTCCTGACTCTGTATCTGGACTTTTGCTTACGATGCCTCAGAAAGCTGTCCACCCTGGAAGCTCACTCCAGCTCTGGACTTCCTACATTGGAAGTTCTCTCCATCTTTGTGTTCCCTCCCAGAATTCTGCCTCAATTTCCTCAACTGTGAAATGAGTATAACAACAGCACCTACTTTGCAGGGCTGTTATGAAGGTCATGTGAGACGTGTAATGTGCATAGCACAGTGCCTCTCACATAGCAGGTGCTACATAAATGCTTATTTCCTTCCCTTTCTTCTTTGTAGCTTGCTTCGATGTACTGTCTTTCACCATAATAATCTAAGCTCCTTGAGCAAAAGGACTTTCTTGAATTGGTATTTGCAGATCTTAGCACAGTGCTTGGCACAAAGTAAGACTTTAATAAATGCTTGTTGACTTGACAAGGAACATTTCTTTAGAAAACTCACAGCTAAAATCATATTTAGTGATCCAAGTCAACATATAGCTAGTAGCTATCATCAAGTCATACTTCCCAAGCCTTACAGGCATTATTATCAGGAAAGGGGCCTGAGACCAGAAGCCACTAATACCATTCCTTATATTTAACCTTTTCACCAATCATTCATAACAAACATTTATTGACTTTCTATGTGTAATCCATAGTGCTATATGCTTCAGTAGATGACAGGACATTCTAAAAATCTACTTTCATGGATTAAATAGATCCATTTTCAAATGCATTTTCATGGGTGATCCAAAAGAGTGGATAATGAACAAATCATTTTATTGTTGCTTGGAATACATGCTATTTTTTTTAGCATTAGATCTTCTTTCCTAATTATGTTTTACTTTAGCTAATATTAAAATAGGGTTGCATTCTCTGAACCACAGGGAGAAAGGACTCAGGAACTGCTGGAATTAAGAATTTACGACAGAAAACCCATAGAGTAGATAACTGCATGTGGATAATTAATGGCTAGATGGATCTACGATTAGAAGTGAAAAAGCTTTCATGATTTGTCCATGTATGTTCTCATATTTCCAAAGAGCCAAGAATATGTATTTCATTCGATGCTGCCAGATATTGTGCTAGTTTCTAGGGATATAGAAGAAAAAAAGAAGTCCCTCCTTCTCTTCAAGGAACAAATCTTATTAGATTTTAAGCTTTGTGATTACAAGGTTCAAAATCATGATATTTTTTCCATTTCTTTGCTATTAACACAAAACAACAGATGCTGAACTGTCAAAAACGTAAGGCAAATGCTGACCCTTTAAAAGGTCAATGTTCATGTAAATGTGACACATGACTACAGAACAATGCCGTGTTTACTACTAGGTGCTGAGATGCCCAATATGTTTTCCAGTTTGTGCATATTCTTAAAATAGATTTTCTTATGCATCCCCAAGTAGCTGTGGCTGGATAAATTATGAATTATTTTAAATTGATTTTCAAAAGGGCTGTAATATATACCCATAGTGTTTTACGTAGATTTCGTTAAACTATGCAGTCATATTACAACTATATAAAACTGTCTTTTGATAAATGACTTTACTAAAGGGAATTTTTTAAGTTTATATTACAATTAGTGTGGAAAGGTAGAAATATCTCAACCTGATTATCATCCTAGTACATTTAAATCAAGTAAAGAGCTTTAGGCTCATTTTTTTTATCTCTTAATCCCTCTAGCTTTAAAAAAAAAACAGCATGAAAAATTCAAGAGGACCAAGACAGATATTTTTGTCTTTGGGAATGGGTAAGTTTCCATTGATCACTTTCTGTCCTGACCATTTATCCTTTAATTTCAGAAATAAAGTAATATGAAGTACAAGTTATAATAGAAACCTGTATTTTAGCAATAGAACCAAGAATGTGATGGAAGCAATTTTTTTCTTAAAACAATTTTAGGAAGCACTTCTCTGCTAAAGATAAAAAGGGTGAGAAATGAATTCCATCAGATTTAAAATACATATGATAGAAGAAAATGACCTAAGCTTGGCCTAAATGTCTTGGAAAATTCAGGGCATTTGAGCAGCAGGGCCCTCATAAAACTGTTCCAAGAACTCTTATCAAGCCTCCTTAAGTCAGTCATAAGGAAGACAAAGGTGAAGTGTTTGGAGAATCAGGCAATTCCCTAAGAAATATTGATGGGGCAAAAAAGTCAACGAATTTTTAATGAAATTAAATAAGAGAAGATTTATTTGCATAAGCAACCTATGGCAGATTTTGCTTTCCTGGCTCTCTGCAGTTAATATCTTCAAGTACTAGCTTTGTTGACATCTTGGCTCTCAATTTGAAATTCCAACACTTAACTAGCAGCCATTTTTCTGCTCTCAGGAAGCATTGAGAGAGAATAGCTCCACTTTAAGGCTAAAGGTCTATATCATTAAGTCTGAATGATGTTCACTACTGCTAAAATGGAGTACATTACAGGGATGATTTGAGCTGGCTGAGGATGAGAAGGCCAAACTTTTCTGGATACTATGTCAGTTCCTCAGTGTAGATTAATACTTTGATTTAAATTAAATTTCCTGAAGACCATACACATTTACATCCTAATGTGAATAGTACTAAAATCAAATTTAATGATGCTTAGATTCTCCTCTTCTTTATCCTTCCACCCTTGCCATTCTACTGATAGTTCAGATAATCAAGATTGGCTATTATTTGCATTGTATTGTACTGTATTGAAGCTGAAAGCTTATCTCTCATATTAACTATCTGTGTGGCCTTGGACAAGTCACCTGCCCTACTTGGGTCTCAATTTTCTGATCTATAAAATGAAAGGCCTGTTCCAGACGGCCTCTGATGTACCACCAAAAAAAATAACACACACACACATTAGGGAAGTGTTTAAGGGTCATTGTCTCTCGAAAACATTCTTCTCTCTGTAGTTATGAATCAAAAAACATCTTTCTACTGCCAAGTACCTCCAATCCTTTCCCGGGTCCTCTTCTTTCCCCTTTCTCTTGGTGATCTCATTATCATCCAAGGGTTCAGTTATAATTTCTAATCAGGACTCCAAAATTTCCGTATCCTGCTCTCATCTCTCTCCGAAACTCCAGTTCAACATCAACAACTGCTTGCTATATGGACATCTCCATCTGGATGCTACATAGATATTTCAAGCTCAACGGGTAGAACTCATTCTCCTCCATTATTGGTGAAGGAACTTGCCAGGATTGATGACCCCAGTCTTTTTTCCTGAGTCATAAATCTATAACTTCCTTCTCTTTGTTAGTAACAGATACTAAGCACCCATGGGTAATTAGGAGATTGCATATGCCAGGCAGGTCAAACCACTACCAACACATTAACTACCACCTTCATTCAGATCTTAATAACAGACTCTTCTCTGCCATTCAAAGCCCTGCACATTTTCATTCCAACATATTCTAGATTGATTTTACAAGACTTCCTCTTTCAGCTCTATGCTCTGGCCAAACTATCCTACTGACTAACACTTGTGCGCAATATTCTAACTCTCACCTGTGTAGGTCAAAGTGCTCCTTCTCCACCTCCACATTAAAGTTACTTTGCATGTTTTTAAAAAGTTTTCTTTTCTGTGTAGACGCTTCCCATCTTGTTCCTCAGTTATAACGTAAATTCCTCAACAACAGAAGCTACTTTGTTTATGTCTTTGTATCTCCAATGTGTAACCCAGTTCCTGGTGCATAGTAGATATTTAAAATACACTTGGCTGATTAGGAGTGAGTATCAAACCAATCTGCCTCTCTGTTCTTGTTTGATTTCTGTGAAGCTCCGAAAACACAGATAACCTTAGTTCCGAACGTACATCTTATCACTTCTACTTTCTCTCTGTTCAAATGTATTGCTTACATCAGTAGCAGATAATGCAAGCACCTTAAGGGGAAGGGCTATTGGACTCATCTTTGTAACTCCAATGTACAATGCTTTGCACATAGTTGGCATTTAGCAAATGTTTATTAAATTGAACACGATTTCTTCAGTTTTTCAAATCTACTCTATAAGGTCATACAAAGTTTTATTCTCAGTACTAATTTCCTTCAACCTTTATCTTCACAGTCCATAATTATTTAGACTTTTCATCTTAGCCAGATGAACTGAATGTCCAATCAATTTAAGCTATATTAACAGAGCGTAAAGTGGGGAACAGGCAAGCAAAAGCATAAATGTACAGCTACTGAGAGAGAACAATGCTCAAGAAAGTGCTGCTTTTTTATGGACTTCTGGGAAACCTCGCTCTGACGCAGGAGTCGAGAGCAAGATTTCACTTCTGTTATTCCTTCCCAGGTACTGCCGCTTGGAAAACTGGAGGAATGTTAACAAAAACGTGACTAAGGTTGGAGGGAGGAAGGTCTTAATGAACTGGTCACTTTGCTTATAGTAATGGCCAGCTGCTGAGACTTATTTCATGAGCCCCAGGTAACAGTACTGTGGGCTTAAAAATGATATAATACAGTCATAAAAAGACCTCATAAAGACATGACATCTATTTCACTGTCTAGATTTAATTAATTCACCTGTATCATTACTATTCAGATGGTAATGATTATTGATCTAGTCATACATGAGTTTCTAGGGTGGCTGACCAAAGTCAGGGGACAGACACTATACGTCTACGAAATAATACTGTGTGCAGCTGTGGTCACTGCATCTTCCAAAAGCTATCAGAAATATAGAGAAAGGTAACTAAAATGATCAAGAGAATAGCAGCCACTGTGCAAAGATGTGCAAAAAAAAGGTTATGGCTCTTCAGTCTCAAAAGAAGTCTGAGAGAGGACAGGATCAAAGGCTATACAACTGTGAAGGCTGGAGATAAAGTGAAGAAGTCTAGGCTCACTAACTTCCAGAGGATACTAACAAGGTGACCCTCCTTAAAGGTTAAATGAAGTCAGTTAGGACAAATAAAAAAGAATATGTTGTAAATGCAGAAAACTCATTACTCTCAAGAGTTTTCGTGGAGTCATAAAAATGTAGTAGCAGTAGAAGAGATCATTTATTCAAACCCCATCTTTTTATAGACAAGGAACTCAGGCACAAAGCACAAAACCACTCGCACAAGCTCACACTTCTGGTAAGCCATGGATCAGGAAATAAAACTCATGTCCACTATCTCTCAGGCTCATATACCACGTGGTATAGACTGAAATATACATATGTAAAGAAACAGTTGAGATAACATCAAAGAAGACAGAGCCACAAGAGATTTCCAAGAGAAATCAAGATGTTTGTGAGGTTATCATAAGCAAATTGGATGAGCGTGGAAGGAATTGCCATTTACATTATCGATAGAGGAAGAGGTCATGACCAGACAAGAGATAGAGGGGTTCGCAGGAGGCAAAATGGACACTTTTGATTAAATACAATTTTGTAAGTTTTTTTTTCACAAAAAACCCCAATGCAACTAAAATTTAGAAGAGAAGCAGAAAATTGGAGGAAAATCTTTGCAGCAAGTTTCTCTGATATACGTTTAATTTCTAAAATACACAGAGAACTAAGTCAAATGTATAGGATTAAGAGCCACTCCCCAGCTGATTATATGTTCAAAAGATATGAATGGGCAGTTTTCAGAGAAAAAAAGCCTAAGTTATAAATATATCCACATGAAAAAATGCTCCAAATCAGACGTGTCAAACTTATGACCCAAGTGCAACCTGAACCAGATTAAAATATAATTGAGGAATATGTTTAAAAACAAATAAAATATAATAGAACCTAAATAGTGTTAATATGTTTTTCTAAGTTGATATTCAACCTATAGGGATCCTTATGTATGGTTTAGTGGCTCTTCATTTCTATTTGAGTTTGATATCATTACTCTAAATCATTAATAATTTAAAGAAATGTAAATTAAAACAACTCTGAGGTACTACCTCACACTAATCAGATTGCCTAAATCGATTAAAAAAAAAAGGAAAATGCAAGATACTAAAGTGGTTGTGGGAAAACAGGTACGTTATTGCACTGTTGGTAGAGCTGTGAATTGGTCAAATTATTGTGGAAAGTAATATGGAACTATACCCAAAAAGCTATTCAACTGTGCATGCCCTTTGACCCAGCAATACCAGTATTAGGTATCTGCCTCAAAGAAAAAGGGAAAAAATCCATACTTACAAAAATATTTATAGCAACTTTTTTATGATAGCAAAGAATTGG
This sequence comes from Phalanger gymnotis, assembly GCA_028646595.1. Lineage (NCBI taxonomy): Eukaryota > Metazoa > Chordata > Mammalia > Diprotodontia > Phalangeridae > Phalanger > Phalanger gymnotis. The sequence continues at coordinate 275,044,351 of CM053622.1, read as the reverse complement.
AAACTAAAGAGATGCCCATCAATTGGGAAACAGATGAACAAGTTATGTTATGTGAATACAATGGAATGCTATTTTACTGTAAGAAATGGGGAAGGAGATGGTTTCAGAAAACCTGGGAAAACTTGTGTGAACTGATGTAGAGTGAAGCGAGCTGAGCATAAGGAACCATTTATATACTAAGAATAATATTATAAGGACAAACCACTTTGAAAGACTTAGGAAAGCTAAACAACCACCAGCCACAGTTCTAAAGGGCTCCGAGAGAAGTGATGGATACGTTATTCCCTTGCACTACCATTTTAAATCCAGCTCCGTACAACATGCCCCTGCTGTGACTCCCTCTCCATGCCACCTGCCCCTGGCCAACAACCTTACCACCACGGAGAATGTGAACTAGTACAGCAACATGGAGGAGTTCACTGATGGCTCCGAAGTCAACATGAGCAAGAAGCAGTGCGGTGATGACAAAATGTCTATTAAAGGCCTAAGCTAGGATGGAAGCAAGAAAGATTTGACTGAGTGCCTGTCTCATTTTGGAGAGGGTGTAGATTTCACAATTAAAACAGATCTGGTCACTGGAAAACCAAGGGGATTTGGATTTGTGCTTTTCAAAGACGTTGCCAGTGTTGATGAGGTCTTGGAACTCAAAGGACACAAACTGAATGGCGAGATGATAGACTCTCAAAAAGCTAATGCTTTAACAGGAAAAGAGCCCCTCAAAAAAGTATTTGTAGGTGGATGGAACCCAAACACATATGAAGAACAAATCAAAGAATATTTTGGAGCTTTTGGAGAGACTGAGAATATTGAATTTCCTATGGACAACAATAACAAGTGAAAGAAGAGGATTCTGTTTTATTACATACACAGATAAAGAAACAATACAGAATTTATTAGAAAACAGCTATCATCATATTGGTTCTGGAAAGTGTGAAATCAAAGTTGCCCAGCCCCAAAAGGCATACAGGCAGCAAGCGCAACAGCTAGGGGTCATGGCTGAGGAAAACAAAGCGTTCCGAGGAGGCGGCAATCACCAAACAATTGCCAGCCACATTAGAAGAGAACATGGAGAAACAGATGCCAATGCTACAGCAACTTGCCTTGCAGAATGACAGCACTGAATGGAGAGTGGTCTTCTATTGATCTGAGATGACTATTCTGTAAAAGACTTTTAATGCACATGATACAACTATGTCCAATTGTATACAGAAGCCGATTTAGTTCTTTTGTTTGATTGCTTGCTTATATTTTGTCTTTTGCTGTCTGTTAGGACAAATGTGGATTTGGGGCTATAAAAATTTTATTTGTAAAATTTCTTGTTTAATAATTCTCAAAAATAAATTACTTTTAATTAATTTTTTTTTGTTTCAGGCACTAAATATCTCTGTAAAGACATAATTCTAAATAAGCAATAATTGAGGTACAGTTTATTTTCTAGAGAGTCATGGACAGTAGGGAGAGTGATGGTCCTTTATAAAGCAGCAAACTTTTTGCTTTAGTTGCCCAATTCCCTGGACAAGGGCTCCCTGTGCTAGGGATCCTTGTCCATGTTTAAAATCACTACAGACCATACTATGCAATTGAATAATATTTGTCTCCCATGTGTATTCTTTGGATCTTTGTGAAGAGATGTTAATTCAGCATGTTGTGAATAGCTTAAACTGTTTCTATCAGGCCAGACACCTTGACTTTTATTTTTAAGAGGATCACTTTTATATTTAACTACGTAAAACTAATGCATAGTTGATAACTGCTTTTGTGAGTTGACAAAATGCTCTGAGCCTATTTGTCAAAAAAAAATCTGTTACAATTACTTGCCATTTACATTGAATAAGTGTAATTCGAATTGGATATTTCTATATCCAGTGAAACTGAATCAAAAATTAATATGGGCAAGATTTTCACTATAGAACTCTAAATATTTTATTCCAAAATAGTGCATGATGTCACTGACACTGCCAAAAAGTTATTTCCTGTTGGAATATTTATTTGGAAAGCTTTAGTAGCATTACATAGCCTTTGTCATGAAAGTTTTTAGGAAAAGTCATTAAAGCAAATCCTATGAACTTACTGATACTTTTGTACTCTAAATAAAGGTTATTTTTCCAATAAAAAAGAAACATCTATCTTCTTTTGTTTTCTTAATAGGTAGAAAGGAAAGAATTTGGAACTGAAAATAAAGTTAAATTGAAATTGGAAAAAATAAAAGAGCAGTTAATAACTTTTTTAAAAAGTTGTTGTAGGGTCCCTAACCTTTGATAGACATTGCAAGAACAGCTATACATTTCCACAATATATCTTTGTTGAACCACGAGGCTAATCCAGTATGGAAAGTCTTATGTCCACGGAGAAAGTGAGTTCACGCAAAAATGAGCACATGATTTTTAGAAATTCTTAAAGAAAACCATCAAAGTAATATTACGTGAACAACTAATAGGATACATTTTAAAGCTATCATTTTTTTCAAAATTTTAATCCAAGATATTTGATTTTATCGCAACAATTATTGTTTCTCCATGTCTCAGAGGGAATCAAAGCATTTTCCAGACATTAATTATGACACTAATTAGGGAAGGAGCAAACAGTGTTTATCCTCATTTCATAGTTGTTGCTCCTGAATCAATATGCCATTTTATTCATTGGCTGCAAAAAGGACTAGATGAATTTAAAACTGCTGGCAAAGCAGTTCACTAACCAGTATTTGTATTTGTATCTGTATACACATGTATATATAATATATATGAAAAATGTATATTATGTGTGTATACATCTGCAGTAACTACCATTGCATCAAAGAAATGCTGAAACAACATTCTAAGCTTATGACTAATCTCTTCTCTGCTAAATTCAGTAGCCTATGTTAGTCTTCAAGCTATCTGCCTTCTTGGCAGCTTTTGACATTGTTAACTTCCTCCTCTTGGGTCCTCTCTCTGCAGTTGCTCTCTCCTGGTTCTCTTCCTTCATGAAATCCCCTTATCTATTGACTTTTCTCCTCTCCCTCTGCCTTCCCTGCCGTAATCCTACTCTTCATTCTTACCCTGATCTCTAAGTCCTCTGACCCCTCAATTCTCTCCCATGCCATCTCTCCTGCATTAGCCATCCTCTCCTCTTCTCCCCATCCTGACTCCTTGGTGAACCAATTCAGCTCTACAGTGTCCTCTCTCTAGTTCCTTTATCATAGTGCTGGTGATGCCCAGCCAAGCCTCAGCCTTAGATAACTCTCTCAATCCATCACCTTTGCACCTGCACATGTGATGCTGAACAAAGGTAGAGAAAACCATCTAACCATTCTGACTACAATTATGTTATACAACCTCAACTGGGCCCTCACTGATAGTAGGCAATTCCATTATACTTTCCTTATCCCTATCTCACTTTCCACAGTGACTTGTCCAGACCTTTTCATACTTCCTCAAATCTCCTATTAATCTCCTTCCCCCCCACTCTCTCAGCTGAGAACCTTGTGTCATATTTTACAGAAAAAATGAAACCATTTCCAAAAATGAGACTCCCTCTTCTCTCTTCTTCCTCATCTCCTATCACCCAAGTTCCTTCTGTCATATTTTCCTCCTTCACCCCTGTTTAACATGAAGACGTGGCCTTACTCCTTAACCCCTCTACTTGTTCAAGTGATCCCATTCCACTCCATCTCTTCCAACAGACTGCCCACTCTGTTTCACTTATTTTTAATCTCTCCCCCTCTACTGGCTCATTTTCCTACTGCCTACGTGCCCCTGTTTCCCCTATCCTGGAAAAAAATCCTCACTTGATCCTTCCATCCAATATCATCCAATTCCTCTTCTGCCCTTTCTATCTAAACTCCTTGAAAAGGCTGTCTACCATAAGTACCTCCACTTCTTTTCCTCTCACTCTCTTCTAAACCCCTTACAATCTGGCTTCTAACCTTATCTCTACACTGAAACTGCTCTCTCCAAAGTCATTAATGATCTCTTAGTTTCCAAATCCAATGACCTTTTTTTAAGCTTCATTCTCTCGATACTGTCCATCATTCTCTCATCTCTCTAGGTTGTAGGGACACCAATTTCTCTTGGTTCTCAGCCTACCAATCTGTCTGCTCCTTCTCTGTCTCCTTTGATAAATCCTCCACCACATCATGCCCTCTAACCATAGGTATCCCTCATAGTTTGTCCAGGGGTCCTCTTCTCTTCTCTCTCTATACTACTTCACTTGGTGATCTCATCAGCTCCCATGGATTAATTATCATCTTTATGCTGATGATTCTCAAATCAACCTTTCCTGCCCCAACATTTCTGCTGACCTCCAATCTCTTATCTCTTTTGCCTTTCAGATATCTCGAAGTAGATTCCAGTAAACATCTTAAACACAATATTATGTTTAAATCCTCCCCACCTCTTATCTTCCTCATTATTATAGAGGGCAACACCATCCTCTCAATTCCTCAAGCTTACAACCTAGGAATCGTCTGGGATTCATCACTATTTCTCAACCTCCATATCCAATCTGCCGCCAAGACCCATTCATTGATTTCACCTTTGCAACATCTCTCAAAATGCCCCTTTCTCTCCTCTGATACTGCTACCACTCTGGTGCAGGCCTTCATCACCTCACTGGTCTGATCATGTCACTCCTTTACTCAATAAACTCTAGTGGCTTCCTATTGCCTTTAGGAGTAAAAACAAAATGCTCTATTTAGCATTCGAAGCCCTTCATAACCTAGGCCCCTCCTACTTTCTGGGCTTCTTACATCTTGGTTCCCAACACATAGCCTTTCATCTAGTGACACTGGCCTCCTGGATGTTGCACAAACAAATGGCTGGAATGCTTTCCCTACTCTACTCGGACTACTAACCTCCCTGGCTTCCTTTAAGTCCCAAATAAAAGCTCACCTTCTATACAATGTCTTCCCTAACCCCTCTAACTCCAGTGATTTCTATCTTTTAATTATTTCCCATTTATCCTGCATATTGCTTGCTTTATATATATTTGTTTGCCTGTTTTCTTCTCTTTTAGGGTATAATCCCCTTGAGGGCAGGGACTGTCTTTTGCTCCTTTTTGTAACCCTAGAATTTAGCACAGTGCCTGGCACATAGAAGGCACCTAATCAATGTTTATTTAATTGAATTGAAGTCAACAATCTTAAACCTCCACCTCAGTCTATTGATAGTCCATCATCAGTTCTATGTCCTGCTGTCCTCTAAGCACTGCTTTCTTCCAAGGCTCTATTCTAGGGCCTCTTGTCTTGCTATACTCTCCTCTTTCATGTTCCCATCTATTCCCACTAGTTCAATTAATACTTTTACATAGATGACTCCAAAATCTATGTATACAGCCCTAATTCCTCTCTTGAACCCCTATTCTTTATAGCCAACTTGATCTCTCCATCTGAATATTCCACTGACATCTCAAGCTCAACATGTGCCTAAGAGAATTTGGTATCTTCTCTCTTCCAAAGTTCTCTATTTCTGTGGAGGGTAGCAACATCCTTTCAGCTACCCAGGTTTTCCACCTTGAAATAACCTTTGACTCTTCCTCTACCCTGAACTCCCACAACCAACTGGGAGCCAAATCTTCCACATGTACAACTTTTCTCTCATCCATCCCCTTCTTTCCACTAGCTTCAAAATCTCATGACCTCATACCTTGACAACTCTAATAGCTTCAAAATTGGTCTCCCAGCTCCCTGTTTCCCCCCTGTCTGTCATGCACATAGCTAACAACATGATTTTCTAAGGCCCAGATCATCTTTTTAAAAAGTACCTAATGCATATCTACACCTCCAGCTAAAAATCTTCAGTGACTCCCTTCAGTGCTACATTTCCTCAGCCTGGCATTTAAAGATCTACACAATCTGGCTCCAAGTAGCTTTTCCAGACTTATGTCATATTATTCCCCTTTGTGGAGTCCATGTTCCTGCCAAACTAGTTGGCAGTTGTTCCCCAACCACTCTCTACCACTTCCCATCTCTGTGCCCCATGCCTAGGATACAGGCACTTTTTAACCTAAGCCTCTTAGAATCATGAGCTTCTTTCAAGGCTCATATCAGGTGAACCAGGAAGCCTTTCCTAATTGTCCTGATTGTTAAAGTCCTCTCCCTCCTCAGATTATCTTATATTTACTTGGCTTTGTCCATGGTGTGACCCTCCCCATTACCTCTCCCTGCTTACCCCCAGAAGAATGGAATCTCTTTGAGAGCAAGGATTGTTTTGCATTTTTAACTTTGAGGGCCCAGTGACTAGGATATAGTGCCCTTGTACATAGTAGGCATTTAATAATGTTTGTTGAATTTATTGAATTGAATAGTATTACAAACGCAGTCCTCCTGTGGCAAAATGCTTTACTACTTAAATCATGTCTAATGGTAGTTTCTTCTGTAGCATATGACAAATTGGATGTTACAAACCAAACCTTGGGCTGAAAGTGTTACCATACCTCCAAGCCTGTATTTTTACTTTAATTTATTCCCCCGTTTGCTAATCTTCATTTGTACACAGTACAAATCTTCTTAAAAGGAAGCCAACACAAGAAGTTTGGGTTATTACTTCTTTCCAAATTACTGCCACTGGGTTGCAATGTTTGCAGTGATTTAAATCTTTTATATTGGTTTTCTTTGTGTATGACCACAGTCTGAATGCTACCTTTTAAATATTAAAAAGAGCCTCCAAAATATAATATAAAATTATATTTCTTTGCATTTCCATTATTCTAATGGCGAAGTGCAGTTGATAAAGTAGCGAGTTATAGAAATAGCTCAGAGATTGAATTTGAACCTAATCCACAGAAGTATCATAAGAAATGCTAGTAACAGAAAAAGGCCATCTGCTGAACAGGCCTGCTGCCTTTTATGGATTATCTCTCCTCTACCTCCTTGCAATTACTCTCTAACCTTGAATACCCTTCTGCAGAAACTGTTGAGCTCATTCTTACTTTAATCATTTCTCTTGGAATGCAGAGTTCCAACGCTATTTAAGAAAATGCAAACCCATTTATAGGAACCAGATAACATAGTTTATTGAGCCATTTATCCATTTATCAATCTATCCACCTATCTATTTCAATCCCATAACATCTACCCTTGACACTTCTGCCAATAAATTAATATCAAGAGAAAGTCAAACAATGAAAAAGGTGAACAGGCACGTCATTAAATATTTAACAAAGTCCTCAACAACCAGAGTATGTTCATTCTGAAAAACATTCTGAAAACCGAATTCCTATTTAAGTAGCTGGCTTTTTTTTTAGAAATTAAATTGCCTGTTAAATATTTTGCTCTAAAGACTGATAACTCATTTATTAGCTAGCTAGATGATGCTATGTTTTGAACAGTACCTTTCAAATATGTATAGAATCAGAGCCACAAAAGAAGCCTTTAAAAGGCTAACTAATGCTCTTTCTTGGCCCCTTCATTCCCACACCCCCATGAACAGATAGCACTCCATTTTCCCCCAAGACGTCCAAAGAATCAGAAGGTCTATCTTCACTCTGTAACTTCTGTGATAACTCTCCCTGTCAGAAAGCTTTGACTTACAGATGACCTAAATCCCTCATGCTGATGCTGAAGCTCATTTGTACTTGTCTGCTACTCAGTAAAAATGGAAAATAACTTGTCAGCCAACTTCTTCTATATTCATTTTGGGGATATTACTAGAATATTAAAAAGCAACTGACTTCAGAAGTTTTCTTCAGTTTCATAACTTTCAAAAGATTATTTCATGTGACATAATCAAGGCAGCTAGGTAGCAGAGCGAATAGAGCTGTGGCCCTGGAGGCAGGAGGCCCTGAGTTCAAATTTGACCTCAGACACTTACTAGCTATGTGACCCTGAGCCTGAGTTCCTCATCTGTAAAATGGGCCAAAGTAAAGCACTCCAGCGTCTTTGCCAAGGAAACCCCAAATGGGGGATACAGAGAGTCAGAAACATGGCTGAAGCGACTCAACAACAAACATAACAAATGACAATAATCATTAGCTACTCAACAAAATATTCTGTAGATAACATATATTTTGTGGGGTTTTATATGAGACTTAGAGGTTGTTGTTTCCATTTTTTTTTTTTGCCATTTCTTCTCCGAGTAACTCTGGTTTAACCTTTCCCTGGACAAATATTACGTTCCTACTTCTTACAAGCATCTTTGTGCCTCTTCTTGGAAGCCTCTCCCACTTCTCCACATTCCTTTGAGATCTGGAACCCAGGACAGATTAAAATGAGCATACAGAGAGACACTAAATACAATATAATCCTCTCCGCGTTCAACACTTGTTTATTGATCAGAAGCACACTTGCTTCAGCACGAACACCAACTTGCACGGCTGACTCAGTTTAGCTCGGTCCCTACATACGTCACTCAATTCTCAGGGCATCTCATATACACTGAGCCATGTGTCAGACAAGCAGGCAGACTTCTTTAGTACTTAATAAATGCTTATTGACTGACTGGCTTCTTCTGAGTCATGGCCAGAATCACAAGATAGAAAGCATCCGTAGCGAGTGCTTCAGCGTCTTAGTGGAGTCCTGGCAGCATCCACTGGCCTAATGGTGATGCGTTCACTTCCCCTCTGAGAAGGAGCATCGTGAGACCCGCAATACCAACCAACACCCCCTCCAAACAGGAAACCACTCGCTATAGCCTCTTACTCAGAAGATGACAGTGTGGCTTTCATTGCTTCATGTTCTGAAGGACTGGAAACAGAAGGATGTGTGAAGAACAAACTTCCATTCAAAGGCTTGCTTATTAAGGGTATTTTTCACTCTAAGCAATTTAATTCACTTTGATAATGTGATCGCTTAGGGGGCATTCATATTTAAACTGATTTGAAATGTTAGATTGTCATGGATGCCATTCACTACAAAGAGGCAGTATGGCCTAGTGGCTAGAGTTCTGGACCTAAGATACAGGAAGTACAGGGCCTAAGGACCTTTAAGGACCTAAAGTACAGGAAGACCTGGGTTCAAATCCTGCCTCAGAAATGTGCTAGCAAATACACTAGACTGTGGACAAGGGGTTTTTAGTCTCTGTGCCTCAGTTTCCTCATATGTAAAATAAAGGGGTTGGACCAGATTACCATTAAGGTGCCTTTGAGCCCTAAATCCATGATCCTATAAACTTGTATTATAGACACTTACTACCTATGTGACCCTGGGCAAGTCACTTAACCTGTTTGCTTCAGTTTCCTCCTCTGTAAAATGGAAATAATAAAGCACCTACCTCTCAAGTTGTTGCGAAGACCAAATGAGATAATCATTGTAAAGTGCTTAGCAAAACGCCTGGCACATAGTAACCAGCCCCACAAAAATGCTAGCTGCTATTATTAATTATTAATATGGTAATATTGGCTTATAAGTACAGTGAAGTCAGCAGTTTTGCCTTACTTATTTTTTAATCTCCCATGGTGCTTAGCATGGTGTCTTGCACATATATTAGATGTACAATAAATGCTGAATAAATGAATGGTCTTCAACATACTTCCAAGAGGCTCATGCTCTTTTGAACTGGTTTACTTGGATTTATGGAGTTGCCAAGTAAAATAAATAGTGTTTTTATTGTGAAATCTTTCATATTTTTCAGTAGTTTAGGGATGACTTGGTGATGATAACGTGAATCTATTCATCAAAAGATATTGGAAAGCACTACCAATATTAAAAAATACTGAATTAATGAAAATGTTTATTCCAAAAGATAAAAGTTCCTTACATTATTGATTACCTAGAAAACTATGCTTTCAAAAAATTAATAAGCATTTTATAAAGCATAAAACTCTTTATCGTTTTACATTACTTATAATAATTTGTTATCATGTTTTAAAGTTCAAAATGATTCAAATACTTGATTGAGGAATTAAAATGTTTTGTTAGGACAACCAACAATATCCATCATTTATTATATCACAAGAAATAATATTCTGAAAACTGTTAAATATAAAAAAACCTCTTCTGACCAATGAAAACTAATTCGTTTTCAGTATTCTAATAATATTCAGAAACTGAAAAAGATCCTTATTTGGGGGATTGGGGAAGAAAAAAAGTAATTAATTTATATTTTCTCATCAACAGCAATAGTCAATAACTCTTTAAAATACTGATGTTGAAGAACAGGACTAACCATTCCTTTAACAAAATGATTCTAGTAACTGTCCAATCAATTCAGTCTTCTCCACTGGAAACGAAAGGCAGTAATTCATGCCAGAGGTAACCGAGTTGTCAGGTAATGACTATCCAGTTTATAACTTATTCATCACATTTATGTTCCCTTCCTTTGATCATGACCATGAGACAATGGGAGAAAGAAAAGAGAATTAACAGTGGTCTCTTTTGCAGCCTATAAGTAGCTCACGAGTTTTGGTGGGAGAGAAAGTAGAAATCAGTCAAAATGAGGCTTGTTTGGAAATAGTAATGTAAGTGACCTGAAAGGGTTAATGCAGCTCACTTTCTAAAGTTCCTAGCTTACAGGTATATCATGGCTCTAAAAATGTTAATTATATCTTCTTTCCATTATCAGTTCAGTTATCTCTGTGGCCACACTGAGAGGCATCTTCTAACATGCCTCACTGAAAACTACACGTAGTCATTTAAAAGTCTCATTTTAGCCAAAAGTTTCAACCTCATTCTCCACCAAGCCATTTAATTCACTAAATAGTACTGTGTGGCTTGAAAAGCTAATAAATCTTTCCTAGGATGTCCAATAATTTCTGAGAGTAGCTTATGCCCTAGGAGAATCTGACTCACTTCAAGAAAGACAACCCTGTTGTCTCCCTATAATCCTCTCAGTCACATTAGTTAGAGAATATCAAACATATGAAAGACGCCATTATCCACCACTATTTCAAAATGGAAATTCTTGTCCTAATATTGTCCATCTATGTAAAGGTTTCTTCAACTTCTCTACCCTTTTATTTCCAAAGTAAACAGACACACTTTTGAGTATTATCTTTTTTTCGGAGGGGCGGGATGGAAGGGAGGGACCCGGGGAACTATTTGCTCTACTCGGAAAAAGTGAAGGCTGTTATTATTTCCTTTTAAAATTTTTTTAAGTTTTACATTAATAATATTTTATTCTTCCCCAATTACATGCAAATACAGTTGCTGTATTATATTCCAAAAAAAATCTCTGCTTCCCCTCCTGCCACCCTCAAAGAGGTTAATGACCTGAAGAATCAAGCAAATAAGAATCAGAACACACTGCTGTTGACAGAATTTGCAAAAAGAGAATAACAAATAAATATTATTGACAGTTTTCAAAGTTTGATGTCATAAGCTTACCTATGCACACTAGATCCATAAAACCATACATCCCATAGCAGATTTGAAAGAGGATGTCCTTCCTTTGCCATACCGCATAGGGGCTGAAGGCTGACCACAGAAGCCAAGTCACACTTGCTATTAAGAACAGTGATCCTAGGATTACAGCAATCATCTGAACTTTCTCAACCAGTGTTATAGAAATGCTTTGCCACTAAAAGAAAAACAGAGTCATGTAAGAAAAAAAGATGCTGTTTATCACAAAATCCCCCCAACATTTTCAGCTCTCTATTTAGCCTTGAAAGCCTAGACTCCATCACCAATAGATTTGGCTTCCAAATGTACTGTGCTGTTTCATCAAGATTAGAATGGAAACATATAAACTGATTAAGATGAATGAATTTCTTCAGCTTCATAGTAGTACTATATAGCAATAGCTCAAAAATATTTAGCATCTGGGAATCGCATCTATTATCTTTCACACATGCATGAAATTAACTACTATGAAGATACATGAGGACTCTACTATCTGAGCTTTATCTTGCTTTTCTCAAAGTCCCTGACTAGAGGACAAAATGCCCCTTTGCTTTCTATTTGAAAAAGAAAAATTAAAGGAATAAACTCCACAGGATTAGCTGTGGAACAACACTTTAGCACAGCGTTTCCCAAATGAATTTGACCACAGAATACTTTGGAGGTTGCAATATAGACAGAATACTAAAAAGCACTGGGCCAGAGTCAGCAGCAGAGTTTGGAATAGCCCTGTAACAAAAGAAGTCTGGGCATATTCTGCGCAAGTCAAAGGAAATTAAACCTAATTTTACAGTAAGGAAAAAAATGTCACAACTTTCTGATAACAAACAATTTTACACTGAAGAGTTTGGTGAGGTGGACCTCATAAGCATTGCAATTTTCCTAGGAGATCTTATTTACCTAGTAGGAACTGTTTGGAAAACACTATTTTTGCTAACAAAAAAATGACACAGAAAATCTTCGAACTCAAACAAGTGTGGGCTTTTTTGATTTTATGCAATCAAATGCCATCAAAGACTTTTAGTGACAATATTCATGGAGATCAACTGGGCAAATTTTTCAAGTATTGAAAATTTGTAGGTATTTGAATAGTTATTAAAACATTAAGATTGTATTAAAAAATAGTTTTTCTTTGACTTCCTTTTCTTTTTTTCTCCCTTTTTTTTTTTTACTTTTTTGGAAATTAGGTTTCCCTATCTTGTCCAGATTAGAAGTACAGAATCCACTCATGGGCCCAATCCCACTGCTGCTCAGCACAGAAGCTACGGCCCCTTCATTTCTAACCCGGGCTACTTCGTCCTTCCTTATGCAGCCTCCTGTCCCTTCTCCATGTAGGAGCTCTCCGTATTGGTCCCAGGCTTAGTACAGATACTTGGAACAGTTTTAGTTCTATCACAACTCAAGAGCCGCTGAACTCAAGCCATCTGAGGTCCACCCTGACAGTGGCATACAGGTGTGTCTCACCACACCCAGCTAAAAATAGTTTTCAATGAAAAAATAGTATGTATGCTCTTTGCCAGAAATGATAGCTTAAACGATCAAGAATCTGTGAAGAGGGCTATGCACTTTAAATTTTTAATTAGTCATGTTGTCATTCTTATCAAAGTGAGACAGGAACAAAATTGCAATTGCTGTTATAATCTGAAAGGAACCAACCAAAGTCCTCAAAACCCAGTATCTTACAACACACTATGTGAAGCAACTTAAGTTGCTATATAACAAGCGCCTTTCAAGAGAACAAATGTTTCAGATAAACTTTACTTTTAAAAAAGTAAATCTTAAAATAATTGGTGTAAGAACGATCTGAATTTCCTTTAATCATGCTGTTAACTGTACTAGCCTGTACCACCTGTACCAGCCTAAGTGTGTTTGTTGCAGGCCTGACTTCCCTAGAATATGTTACCATTCCAAATTATTCACATACATATACATGTGCGTATTCACACGTGAAAGGCACCATGACACAATGGACAAAGAGCTCGGAGCTATGAAGACCTAGATTCAAGGACTGCCTCTAATATATATGAATGGCTAGTCACTTAAATTTCAGAATAGCTGTCCCATCTGCATTGGTGGAGGAATTTTCCTAATCAAGTGTTCTCTACACTGATGAAATCACAGGTCTAGTTTAAAAAAGACAGAAATTCTACACAAAGGTATGTGTATATATAATATATACATTCACATAAATGAAGAGAGAAGAGATATGGGAAAAGAAAGTAGGAACAGGGTTCCTGCCCTCAAAGAGATGCATGTGTTTGTGTGTGTGTGTGAACTGATTATTTTAAATACTGCAATGCTAACAGCACTTTGAAATATTTCGTATTATAACCAACTTTATTTTACTGAGCCATTGCTTTAAAAATTTTTAAATTCCATCAAGGCATAAATATAATTGCACTAATTTTTAGGTAAGCCAAATAGAGTCAATTTTCAATAAGAAGTTTCATTTCTTGAGATGAAAGGTATTGGATTTTTTGAGGCTCTGTGAGCATAATAGGTTAGAGAACTAAACTTCTTATTTTTCGCTTACTATTACAGCTTCCTAATCCTCCTTGGCAACCTGGGAAATACTAAGAATTCTGTTTGAAATATGACAGGATCAGGAGTATGGAATACGAACTAGAATCACCATTATTGTAATGGAAAGGTTCAATCCAATTTCTGTCACACCTCTGCGAACTCATACACTTTCCCAAAAAGGTAAGAATAAGGATTACTTTAAAGGCCCAATGTATGTTAATTCTTTGTTATTAATATTTATAATTATAAGAAACTTTCTTTCATCATACTGCTTTGGAGAAATTGAATTAAATTTGGTTTTATATTCAAATGTGTTGCTCTTCTGTTTTAATAAAATACATCAGCGTACTAGAAACAAAACTGGATTCAGACTGAGAAGATTTTGGCATTTAATACTTTAGGCAAGTCACCAGATTTCTGGGCCTTTGTTTTCTCATTTATAAAATGAAAGGACTGCACTAGTTTATCTGTAAGGTTTCATGCAATTCTACGCAGAAGAAACACTGCATTTGGAGTCACAAGGGCACACTAGCCATGTAACCTGGGCTGGTCACTAAGCATTCTAGGCCACAGTTTTGTCAACTATAAAATGAGCATAACAGAATCTAGACTCACTCTCTACTTCACAGAATTGTGAGTATCAGATGAGATAACTTTTTTTTTGGAGAAGGAGGCGAAGCAATCAGGGTTAAGTGACTTGCCCAAGGTCACAGAGCTAGTAAGTGTCAAGTGTCTGTGGCTAATTTGAACTCAGCCACCTAGCTGCCTCAAGATAACTTTTAAAAATGTTCTGTAATTCACAAAGTACTATATAAAGGCCAGCTATTGTTACAGCAAAGTATTAACTTTCACTGCAGCAAGAGTTAGTTTGGGCTTTTTTTATTTTATTGTGGATTTTAAAAAAAACTATTAAGGATAGAATGCATAAAATTCACAACTAAGTTGCTGAATTTCCCATTTTTCACAACTTGAGCACTGATAAACGTACATTATATGTGCTGTAGGACAACAGGGTGGTGTGGGCTCATCTTGAACTTGTGACAATATAAAGAACAACTAAAGAATAAAGAATATCTGAGTTTGAATCCTGACTAGGTCGATTACTGGTTGGGTGACCCTGAGCAAGTCATTCAACTTCAGCTTCCTCATCTGTAAAATGGGGATGATAATAATAGTACCTCCCTCACAAGGTTGTTATGAGAACCAGAAGAGATTATGTGAAGTGATCTGTAAATCTTAAACCACTATTTAAGTGCTAGCTGTAATTATTAACATTAATCATTATTATTATTATTATTATTATTAGAATCACCATGGTAACCATTTAAATATCTGAAGGATTGTTTGTTCCATGGATTAGGCTTTAGATTCCGTCTGCTTGGATCCTGAAAACAGAAGTTCTGCAAAGGGCAGAAGTGCAGGGAGTCAGATTTAGTCTTACTATAAGGGAAAGTTTCCCAATAACCAGAGCTATTCAAAATGGAAATAGGCTGCCTCTGAAGAGGTGCAGTGGATAGAGCACTAGGCTTGGAATCAGGGTGACTCATCTCCCTGAGTTCAGATCTGGACCTTACTAGCTATATGACCTTGGGCAAGTCACTTAACCTTGTTTGCCTTAGTTCCTCATCTGAAAAATGAGCTAAAGAAGGAAATGGCAAACCACTCCAGTATTTTTGCCAAGAAAACCCCAAATGGTGTCAAAGAATCTGATACGACTGAACGATAACAGCAACTGAGGGAGTAGGGTCTTAAAGCAGGGGTTGCATCCCCCTTGTTGGGGATGTCCTATATGGGATTATTTTTCAATTCTTAATTAGATTAAATGTCTTCTGGGACCCCTTACATCCCTTAGTCTGTTTCTGTGATTGGAACGTACAAATAAAATGAACAAATCTGGCAGGAGTTCATTGAAAAGCTAGACAGAGAAGCCTTGTAACTATAAAAACATATACAAATAAATCTGAATACTAGGAAAGTGATTTTCTTTTATAAACACAGATATCAGATTATGGTGATTTTTTTTAACACATCGGCTATCCCTTCTTCATTTACATCAAGCCAGATTTTTGGACTTTCTTCCCAAAGGAATGACACATTTAAAAAGATGGGTAAATGCCCCACTATCCTTATCCTCTGTAGTCATAACATTAAGTATTATAATCAATTCTCAATTATCTGTGCTAATGCTTAATTAGCACAGATATAATAAAATAGCAGATAACCTTCTCAGGGTTTTCTTCTCTGCCTTGGTGATTTAGGTTTCAATATACATCTGTAGGATTCTTTCTGAATTTTGAACCCAAAGCAACTACACTACCTTCCTGTACAGAATTTATAAACTGCTAAACATTATGGTGTGCTTTGACATCAAAATATATTTACATCTCTTCAGAGACATAAAAAAAAATGAAAAACAGAGAGGAACAATAACTTTGTAAATAATTGCCAACATTTCTTTTTTTCCAAACTGAGATATTTACTGCTATTTCATATTCCTACAAAGCCTACCACTTTTCTTCAGAAACTGCTGGAACTGATGTTTCTGAGCATAGAGAGAGCAACTGGGCCACCTGTGGGGAGAGCAGTTCCTCCCTTCAATGGACAGCACTTAGCACAGTGCCTGGCACATAGCAAGTGCAGGCATTAATATTATTGTTGTGTTTGAGGCAACTGAATTCACTAATTTTCAACTTACCTCACTCATGCATGCCTTAACAGCAACACCAGAAACATGACTGATGTCCATAAATTACTGTTTTCCATCTATATAGCTAAGTCAACCTAGTTTAGAAATGTGTGATAGGTAACAAATTCATTTTAATTAATTGGTATTTGTGATGGGTATGTCTGACGTTGAGAAGTCCTACTGCTCTTGTGCAGGAATGAAACAACTTCAAAGAACTATTCTAATTTTCATTAAATATTATTCCCTTGAGAGATCAGATCCACCAGCACTTTCTCCGTGCTCCTAGCCCATACTGGGATGGTGCTTAGTGGGGAAGTGGGAGCAGTGCATGGGCAGGGATTCTTACTCAGTAGAAACCTATTCAGGATTTGAAGTTCAAGAAGAATTATCACTGCCATCATCATGGACGCAGTACAGCGCCAACTGTAGCACAGTGATCAGTGGCATAGGGAAAATGCAGAATCATGAGCTCTTAAAATCAGGAAGTCATCTTCAAGGGGCCTTGGCAATGCAGCTACCCTATTCCCAAACTCCAGACTCACTTGGGTCTGAATCACTTTCCTAAAGGAACTGTTAAAATTTATGAACACTAGCAATACAGTCCTCTCTTTCCTCCTTAAACCCCCACTACCCACTGTCCCAATACATCCATAAAATAGAGGTGCAAACTCAACTGTAATCAAACTAACTTATCCCTTTCAAGATGATGACTGGACTCTACATTCTCACACTACTCAAGGGTCTGTTAAGAGTGCTGACATCACCTTGCAGTGTAGCCTGCGTATTGATAGCAAATTCATCATCCTGATAATCAAGCCTTAGTCACATCAGCTTTCTATTCAAGAAACTGCAATATGTATCTATGGTCATATCAAGTCTGAACTCCTCCACCTGGCATTCATGCCCCCTATAAGCTGGGTTCTACCCTACCTAGCCATCTCCAGTCAGTAATAATAATAACTCACAGTATTAGTAGTAACAATGGCTCCACTTTATGCCGTGCTTCACTGCTTACAAGGGCCTTTTCTCACAACTCTGTAGAGCCCTGCACTCTGCCCTGTTCCTCAACACAAACACTGTTTCACTCCATCGTCTTACGTGTTGTACTCATTTCTGTCTCCAAGCTTCTGTTATTATCATGACCTTGAATAACCTCTTTCTTCCTCTCTTCTATCCGATTCTACTTGTCCTTCAACAACATTCATTTCAAGGCCACATTTCTCCCTGAAGGAAGTTTCTCTGACTATTCACCCTACACACTTTCCTCAGGTCTCTCAACACTAGTTGTACTACTACGTGCACATAATTTATCACTTAATCGTCTATATTGTTCTCTAGTTATTTCTTGTGCATAAATCCTTTCCCAGTCAAACTATACATGTCTTAGGGGCAAGGTGCATGTTATGCACTTCTTCGGCATCAGGCTCCCAAAATCTGATTATTGTTAATTGAATTGATGAAATCTTCAGCATTTGATGCTGTTGGCCACACATCCTTCTTTGGAACTTTGAAAAAATACAAAATTATACTGGTTCTTTTCCAAATTTTCTGTTTTCTAAGTCCTCAACTCTCTACTCTTCTCTCTCAACACTCTCCCTAGAAGAATTCATTATTCTTATGGTTTCAATTATCACTATGTGGATGACTCCCACGTTGCTATTTGGATGACTCCCAAATCTTTATCTTCTTCCTGCATCTTCAGCTGCCAAATGAATATTCCCACCTAAATGCCTATCTCTCTGCCTTCTCAAACTTGCTATGTCTAAAACCAGTGTTCTTCTTTCCAAAATCAGCTTTCTCTTCTGACTTCTCTGCTTCTTATCCACTCAACCAATCAGTCAATCACATAGTTAACAAATAATTATTACGTATCTATTACGTGTAAGATGCATGCTTGGCACTGAATCAGGGGGGCCGTCTTTCTCCCACTGACCCATGCTTGAAACTTGAAATTCATCTTTGATTTATCCTTGTTCACCCCTCCTATTCAGAGAATAGGATATTAATTCTCCTCTCCTTTTGTTGTAGTATCTTCTTCTGGGTAGCAATATCATCTTCTTATTTTCCATTGTCACTACCCCATATTCAGATCTTGTATCCTCACACCTGGCCCACTACAAAGATTCCTCAGTAATTTCCCTGACTGCAGTCTCCCTCTTCATCTTACAAACTCTCATGCTTCCCGATTAATCTTCCTCAAAACAATTCTTTCATCATGTCATTACCCTATCTCATTTGCCACCTACTTAAGTTCAAACTCTGCAGTCTGACATTCACATCTCTCGATAACATAGACCCAACTTAACTATCCAAACTACCTATCACTACTCCCCAACATGAACTCTCTAGTATACTTCAATCTTGCCTCCAAGCCCTCTGCTTCTCCCCTTTCTTACTTAGCATGTCTTCTCCTCCTTCTCTCTGCCTTTGCTGACCTTTCATGGATCCTTGGTTCCCCGTTCAACAACTTCTTCAACTCCCCTGAGCTACACCTTCACCCCGTCGTCTCAACCACATATATGTTTGGTCAGGGTAGCGCAACAAAAAGAACCTGGGATATGGATTTGGAGAATCTGGGTTTGAATTCTGCTTCTATCATTTACTACCACTGTGTGACTTTCAGAAAGTAATGGATCTTAATCTGTGGGCCTGAGTTTCCTCAGGTGTAAAATGAGGGCATTGGATTACATGATCTCTGAGGTCCCTCACTTTCGACTCTATAATTATTGTTGTCACGCATGTCTGACTCTTCATGACCCCCATTTGGGCATTCTTGGCAAAGTGGTTTGCCATTTCCTTCTCCTGCCCATTTTACAGATGAGGAAACTGAGGCAAACAAAGTTAAATGATGAGGGTCACATGGTTAATAAGTGTCTAAGGTCACATTTGAACTCAGGTCTTCCTGACTCCAGGCCACACTCTATCCAACGCACATCTAAAATACATGATCTATAACCTTGATTTTGTCATTATCAATGAGTCTTCTGCTGTCCCATTTCATAATTTTAAAATTTCTTCCTCTGACCACAACCACCAACCATTTCAGCTCTCCTAGTGCCTTACCATCCTAAAACGTATTCTATATCTTCCAAGACATTTCTAGTCACTCTGACTCCTCGTTTCTTTCCTAGGTTATTACCTAGGAAATCTGGCCTCATTTATCTTCCTTCAAAATCCTGGCACATTAATTAACCGATTCAAATTTCTACTGACATTACCCTTGAATTCCCTGCACCATTGTCCGAAGGGTACTCATCCTTTTTTCAAACACCAACCCTGAATTACTCCCAGCAGAGCCTACTCTGCTCTTTATGTTCCTGAATGCTGATGAATGAAGTGACACAGCTTTGTTGTCAAGAGTCTACTACAATTCAGCTGGCACCTAACCACTGTGCCTCAGGCCTGATAGCACTCTATTATACTCCACAAGATGCCTATTCAAAATCTATTTGTGCTGTGGATCTGTACCACAACTCTTCTCTTTCCTGTCAGTAGAGGACCTCACCTATATATTCACTGGAACATCTGTGGCCATCTGGTACACAGTCCCTCAGTCTCTAAATCCAACTCAACATAACCCCCTCACCATTGTCTCCTTCTTTGCTTCAGTATTAAAAGATTCCCTCTCCTAGCACAATGACAACACTTCTCCTTATACTTTTGATCCCATCTCTCCTCTTTTGATAATTTCCTCTCTCCCCTTAATTTTCAAGCTCCCTTTATCCATTGTCTCCTTCCCTGATGCCTACAAACACTCCCAGAACTCCTCTATTCGTAATAAAATAAACCCTTTCATTTGACCCTACCATCAGTCACTCAAAGCCATGGCTACTTTTTCTTTCTTCTGAATTCAGTGCCTGAAATATTGATTTGGCACTTAGCATGTATTATGTTGAACTACTTACAATTTCTTGCTTCTCTCAATTGTCAGCTCCTCCCCCCAATAATTTTGAATTATTTTGCCTTTATCCTGTACTTACAAATCTGTGAATGTGTGATATCCCTCCAATAGAACAGAAGCTCACTGAAAGCAGGGGCTGTCATTTTGTTGTTGACACAGCACCTAATACAGCTCCTGGCACATGGTGGCACTGAACAAAATCTCACTGGCTGATTTCAATACTACTCATTCCCAAAATTCTTTAAGAGCTAGCACATGTCCCCCACTACTCCAGGAAGTGGTTTTCTTTTTTTGTCTTGCCTCTTGAATAGGGCTATAAATTCTAACTAAAAAATTATGGAGCATTGGGAAAGTGCTGGATTTAGTTTTATGGGACTTAAGTTCAAATCCTGGCACTGTCACTACCTGTGTGACCTTGGACAAATCCCTCAGCTTCTCTGGGCCTGGTTTTCATCAAGTATGAATTGATGGAGTCAGACTAGAGAATCTTAATTTGTAATTCTATGATTGATATAACTTTCAACTATCTCCACTACATGCCACGTACAATCTGGCACCTACCGCAATCCGTACCCCTGAAATGCTCCCCAATTTAGACTCTGGCCCTAAGGAGGGTAGCCCCTGATAGGTGACTTTCACCTACCTTACCCAAAACTGGACCTCCACACGACTTCCTGGCCAGCTCCTCAGCATTCTCTCCTCCTCCATCCAGCTCCCCCTTATGTGTTGTCTTCCCCAACTTCTTGAGGTAAGGCAATGTTTTACTTGCCATTATTTGTGTACCTAGTACTTAGCATATTGCCTGACACATAGAAAATGCTTAGTAAATACTTTATGTGTCTCTTACCTACCTTTCTTGGTCAGGATTAGGGGTGACAGCAGCTTTCTCCAAATATCTGAAGGCTGACATGCAGAAGATTTATTCTGCATGGCTCCACAAATCAGAACAGATGAAATGAACAGAAGGTGCAAAGTGGCAAAATTAGGTTTGAAATAAGGAAAAACTTCCTAATAATAAGAGCTGTCCAAAAAATGGAATAGACTGCTTTTAAAGAGAAAATGCATTCTCCTTTGCTAGAGGCATTTAAGCAAAGGCTGGATGCCACTTGTTGGGTATACTGGTATTTACAAGTTGTGTGAGCCTAGGTAAGTCATCTAATTTCTGTCTGCCTCAGCCTCCTTATATGTAAGACAGGGATATCTCTAAAGGCTCTTGAAAGGATGAAATGAGATTATATTTGTAATGTGTTTTACAAAACTTAAAGCCCCATAAAATGCTAGTGACGATGATGATGATTCTTGTTCAAGGTATGGTTTGAACTAGATGTATTCTGAGGTTCTTTCCAACTTGGTGATTCCATTAAAAAGATTTGTTGTTCAGGCACCATCTAGTAAGTAAATAAAGCCCAATCCGCACTAAGACAGACTTAAGCAAATGTATGTACATTCGCATGAATCTGGTAACATTAAGCTTGTGGGCTTTGTGGTTTCTGGTCTTCTATTTCTCTGGGGAAGAGATTTAGGTAGAAAATTGGAAGGACATTGTGATCATTATAGTTGTCATGTATTGTTGTAAAAATAAACTCAATGATGCATTGTTTACCCCTAAGATTTGCCCTTAAACATGAAAGGCAGGTGAAAGGAAACAAACATTATTACCCTCATTTTCCATGCAGGAAGTGAAACCCAGAAGGTTGAAATCAAAGGCTCAAGACCAGACAAGAAACAGATTCTCTGCCTGCATGTCACAGTGAGCACACATAAGCTCTAGGGGAAGTGAATTACCTCTTTCAGACCTCAAGAACACCATTTATAAAGCTGTTGTCGTTCAGTTATCTGAAAGAGTTAATACACCTTCCCCACACGCTACCTAAATTCCTGTCTAAAAATAACATATGCTCTGGACGAACTGAGCTGAGCATTGCCAAAAAGTAGATTCATTCTGTCCTTCAGTCCAGTGAGCATTAAATCATGCAATCTATAATACTGTTTCAACTTTGTTTTTACAGAAGGGAGGCCAGATATGAATCATAAGCTAATAGATTTGTAGTGCAATGATTTATACTGCTCAGTAGTGACAGGTGGGATTACTCACTAGTGTCACAAGAGAGAACACCTGCTCCCAAGAAGTGGCCTCCTTCGAAAAACGTGTTTAGCTACAATCTATTCTCTAAGATGTTTCAATTGTGTCATTGAATTAAATTGTGTCACTAAAGGAGCAGCCTGAAATGCTGGCTGAAAACACTGCAATATGTAATCAATCTGACATGTGGATACAACATTCAGTTAATTATATGCCTATTCTCTATTGTGCCATATTTATATACAGCATACTGAGAGCGATTTCACGGTTTGGTATTGGACTGCTCTGCTGGAAAAGCACTAATCAAAGCTTTGCTAAAAGATGGGGGCGGGGACCTGCTTTGATTAAAAAAGACACAATCCACAATCTGCACTGCCTTAAAAGGGGATGATTTTGCATTTCTTTTATGAGAAATTAATACAATAATGGCCACTCAAAAATCTTCATTGAGGATATGTGTGAGGATGGCTAATATAGATGTATCCACAAAGTGGTAACTAAGATGATTTTTTCCAGTACTGAACTCCCTATTATACCACCCTGTCATTATCCTCAGGCAAGAGCTTGGTTCAGACCTTCCATGGGAATTCCCCAAGGAGACAAATAAAAAGGAGTCGGAGGTGGAGCCCCCAAATTAACATCCCCTTGTCTGATTTATTTTTCCCCAGACTCTCTCTCCCATAATGACAGCGAGAGGAACGACATTATCAATTGCAGGCATATCGATGTTCAGATACGTAGGCATGTTATCCTTCATGGAGCTGGGTCACTGGGGATTTGGAAACTTAGTTGAAACTCAACAAGCTCTCCCTCGTTCTTGGACTGAGGATGCCTCAGATGTAAGAAAAAATATCTAGCATGCCCCTTCTGTTAGGAAGTTTCCAGCTTTCTGAACAGTAAAGCTGCTTTAATTTTGGACTAATTAGTTGAAGGACTAGTTGGAGCTGGTGAAAACTCTCAATTACAGATTTTTTTAAGTAAAAAAGTTTCATTATTTTCAAGTGTGTACAAGAACTCCAACTAAGTTACCAAAGCATTGCCAAGTAGAAGTTTTTAGAGGACCCTTCTTTAAAGGGTTTGGATGAGAATGATTTGCAATTAACACTTTAGGTGTTTTCACATAACTGGGTGCTTTTAAAGTACTTAAAAATCTATTCTCTTAAGCAGTTTAATTAACCTTCCCCCTTCTCATCTCACTTATATTGATAAATTAGTTTTATTCACAGAAAAAAAATAAACTGTCAAACTAGCAAAAAGAAAGCTGAGAAACAATTTTTACAGCCAGTGTGACTGACAAAGGCCTCATTTCTAAAATATATAGAGAACTGAGTAAAATACATAAGAATATAAGTCATTCCCCAATTGATAAATGGTCAAAGGATATGAACAGGTAGCTTTCAGATGAAGAAATCTAAGCTATCAAGAAGCATATGAAAAAATGTTCTAAATCACTATTAATTAGAGAAAAGCAAATTAAAACTCTGAGGTACTACCTCATACCTATCAGATTGGCTAATATAACAGAAAAGAAAAATGAAAAATTTTGGAGATCTGGGAAGATTGGAACAGTAATGCATCGTTTATGAAGTTGTGAACTGATACAAACATTCTGGAGAACAATTTGGAACTATGCCCAAAGGGCAACCAAACTGCATACCCTCTGATCCAGCAATACCACTACTAGGTCTATATCCCAAAGAGATGAAAGGGTATGAAAGAAAAATCAAAACAAAAGGGGAAAACCACAAGAAAGAAAAAAACAAAACACACACACGCACACACATACACACAGATAGAGAGAGAGAGAGAGAGAGAGAGAGAGAGAGAGAGAGAAAATAGTATACATCGATCTGGATTTAGATTCATAGTTCTTTCTCCAAATATGGTGAGCATCTTCCATCACCAGTCTTTTGGAATTATCTTGGGTCACTGTATTGCTGGGAAGAGCTAAGTCTATCACAGTTAATCATCGCACAATGTTGCTGTTGATGCGTACAATGGTTCTGCTCAACGTGTCTGAATGCAGATCAAAGCACAATATTTTCACTTTTTTGTGTGTTTTGTTTTTTCTTCCCTGTGGTTTTTCCCTTTGGTTCCAATTCTTCTTTCACAACATGCCTAATGTGGGAATATGTTTAACATGATTGTACATGTATAACCTATATCAGACTGCTTGCTGTTTGGGGGAAGGGAGAGAGGGAGAAAAATTTGAAACTCAAAATTTTACAAAAATGAAAGTTGAAAACTATCTTTACATGCAGTTGAAAAAAATTCTATTAAGGAAAAAAATAAAAGATTGCAAACTACATAAGGGTGCATTTGATGAATTTCGAGTGCTACAGAAGAAGAAAGCAGTATGAGTCTGAATCAGGGAAGACTTGATGAAGAACACATGACTCAAACTAGACCTTGAAGAATAGAGAAGACTCAAAAGAGCAAAGTGAAAGGCATTCCAGGCTACGGGAAGGGGAAAAGCAAGGGTTTTGAGATAGGATTTTTGAAAGATACACTCAGGGCACAGTAAGCAGAGCAATTTGGCTGAAGTTCTTGGATGACAGTAATGTGGCTTTACTGCATTAGTAAGATTAAATATGTATTAGAGTGTTCCAGAATACTTAAAAATTTCTTTAGACATCTTCAAGAGAAACATGAGGTTTGAAAGAAATTTTAAAAGCATCTACAAAAGCAGGTGTTCTTCATTACTGTTTATATCACAGGGGAAAATAAATTCACTGGAAGTTATTATCAACAATTATTAGTCACTGAGGTGATTACAACACCTGCTGATGAAAGTCAAAATGTATGTCCTCATTGTCTTTGGCAATATCCATCAAGAGAACAAGTCCAGATGAAATTTCCTTGTACAAAAGTTTATAAGTGTGGACTTCCAGTTTAATTTGATTCAATTCACCAAATATTCTAAAGCTGAATAATGTGCGTTTTACGTTAAGTACTGGGCAACCTATCTGACAGAGATGAGACATAGTCTTTGCCTTCATAGAGTTTACAATCTAGTGGGAGGATATGACACAAATAATTGAAGTATAAAACATAATAACCGTGCTAGAGAGGTACAATTACAATTATTCCTTCTACGTCATGAGGATTAAGGGTGTGGCACTCCCGTGATCTGGAAAATCCACGTAAAATGTTTTGGCCCTCCCTTCACACCAGAGAAAAAGACTGAATTATTATAGTATTAAAAGATAAAATATGCTGATATTATGCAATACTATACATCTATTTTATGCATTTCTGAGTTTCTAAACATTTTCTGTGTTGTCTGCCGGCCTTTGCATGTTGCCTGTGGCTTCTGCAAAACTCCCCCCAGATTCCCATTGAATTTCTTACACCAACCTGCGATATACTGAAACCATAATGGGGAAAACCAAGATGTGGAATGGATAACTGTATAAGCAAAGTGTCCTGTAAGATCATTACTGCTTGAGGGATCAGAGAAGGCTTCCTAGGGGAGGTAGCACTTAAGATAAAATTTAAATAATGGGTGAAAATTGAATAGAAGGGGAGTACTAAAAGTTAGAGGGAGATCATTTACTTTTCACTGATGGATAGTTTGAATGCTTCCTCTTTCAAAAACTGCCTATTCATATGCTTTGACTATTTATCTTTCTGTGGAATGGATCTTATGAATAAATTTCTTTCTATATTTGAGTGTAACAGTTTTGCTAGAAATGTTCACTGCAAAGTTTTTTATGTTAATCTATTTCTTTGCATCTACTTTTATTTTTTATTCTGGATGGATTTTTTTACTGAATAAAGCCTATTTTATGTAATTAAATTCATCTATTTTGTCTCAGTGTTTGAGATTTTTAACTTAGCAAATGCAAGAAATGTAAAATTATATTTTTCCTTTGATTTTTATAATTCATTTCTAAATATTTAGTTTTGGAATTTATTGTAGTATATGGTACATGGCCACCACTGTTCATTTCACTCCTCACAGTTTCCCTCCATCTTTCTTTATCTCTGATATCCACATCAAATTATTCCTTGCCTCTTTAAAAAAAATCAATCTTTTAAAAATTTTATTTTTCTCCCTCTTGGCTATTTGTGGTAATTTGATTATTTCCAAAAACAATAGCTCTAACACACACTATCTGTGATACCCTGAGAAAATCATTTAACCTCCTTAGTGTCCCAGGAAACTCTCTAAGACTGTACGTTGCAGAAAAGGTACCATCTGCACTGGTAAAGCTGCTCACCAGGAGCTCCCTATGCCACAGCAGGCTGCTTTATCTCCACAACTCTACACTTCTCACATCAAGCAGCTTATTCATCTAATACCTCTATCACTTTGTCGTACTTCATCACGAGTGCAAACAGAAAGTTTTAGATCTAAACAACATGCTTGATGTTCTCCTATCCCTCTATAAGATTTACAATGAATCATGGTTGTCAAGTGTCCCTTGGATTTAGGTTGATATTCTGCATCTTGGTGGAACTTCCTACCAGCACATGCTTATAACCCCTGCTGCAGAAGAAGCCAAGGCTAGTCTATCACAGCTCAGGAGTTCTCAGTTGTAGAACAGCTAAAGCCAATTCTGTATCTACACTAAAACTGCTACCAATTATGTTAAACTCCTAAGGAAGGGTGATCACCATGTTGTGTAAGGAAGGGTCAACCCATCTATGTTAGAAATAGAACAGGTCAGAGCTTCCCTGCCAATCTGTGGTGGGATCAGAACCAAGAGGGGCTGCTGCACTTCTAGATTAAGTGAGATTGGGAGATCCAGTTACAAAATAAAACAAAACAAAATGCTGCATATAAAAAACCATTCTGAAACTAGATCACCTCCTCGTTAACTCCTGAAAGTCTTTAGATATATTAAATGATTGTCTATCAAATATACTCAGTTTTGTGGGGAGTTGATAATAATGAAATTTTATTTATCCGATATTATATATATCTTATTCTAATTTTTTTCTCATTATTCATCTTAAGCAAAAATCATACGCAATTTGATGTGGTGTGCTTTGATATAGGATGTTTTTTCTTCTTGGTCACCTCTAAAATAATCTCATTATCATTATAGTCTCCAAGTATAAAAATGAAGTATTTGAGTATGTTGCATCTTAGGCTCATCCCTTTTGGCTATCCAGTGGATTTTGTTGATCTATTCTTTGTCCTTTGATTTTAATATTTTTGAGAAACTTTCTCATATAATTTTCTGAAAGGCATTAGATTCTTCATATTTCTGCTAGATTTAAAAACTCTTAGGACATCTCTATAAATGCTATACTCAGTCCATTATCTTTGCTTATCTAAAGTTCAAAGAATTTTTCCAGTTGTGTTGTGTTTCAACTTTATCTTTTTGATTCCTCTGCTATTTCTGCCACTCTTTCTTCCAACAGAATAATTCTATTTTTCAACCTTTCCAAACCTGAAAATACCCACAGAGACTCTGAAATGAATTCTATGGTGACTCAAAAGATATCAGACCAATAATTCACACAGGAAAAAAATTAGTGAATGAAAAATGTCTATTGCCCCATCATATGCAGTTAAATAGACAATTCATTAAGTCCATCCATCAATATAATACATCTTGGAAAGACAATGAAGATCTGGACCAAGAACCGACTTGGAGAAAAGTAGAATCAATTGTATTTGTTAAACTCTGCATTTTCAAATAATCCTAAACACCTGTCTTACACAGAAACATATATTTTTAACATAAATTCTCTTTGTCATTCTGCATGACTACAAATATTTTAACAACACAATCTCCAAAAATCAAAATTGTTCATAATGGAAGTAAATAGTGCCCAGCATATTACCAATGACGGCCTATACAAAAGAAGTGGTTGAATGGGATATCACGTAAGAAAGGTACTTTAGAAAGTAGCAGGAGTGAAGGATAATAAATGAATAGCCAGAGTGCTACATAAGTATCCATGAAATGTGAAAAGATGCAGAAAAAGACCTTTTGTGTGTGGCACAGATCCTCTATGGAAGACTTGTGAGAGTTCATGGGCAAGAACCATTCAAGGAGAAAAAGCATGCATTGGTTGTACTTTGCGCCGATGAAAGAAGTCCCTTTAATGATGAAATCATGGATTCACTCAAGTATGGAAGTACACTGATGTAAAGGGCATCACTCAGCCTTTTCCAGGTGATGGATATATCAGGTGCAATGATACTGGGTACTAGAGAGTGCAAATTTTGGAAATAACACTTGTCTCTCTGCTACAGAAAGTCTGTTCCCTATGGTAGGGCCTCTGGGGGATTTATGAGCGCACTAATTTAGTACCAGGGTGTGGCAGGACGGACCAAAATCCAATAAATCTACTGAGCAAGCACGGTGCTACGCCAAAGAGAAGTCACTGGCTTGGATGATGATTCTTACAGGCCTTAGAACAATAAGAAACCTAGGGTTCAACAAGCGTCGTGTGTAAATGACTTTGACGTTCCCTCTTCTTGCCAGAATGAGAGATGAGTCTTGCTTTCACTCAGTTCCTGGCCATGAGTTGTTGGGTTCTGAACTTCTGGGGTTTTTCCCAAGCCTTCTGCTGGAGACGTGTCATGAGCCAGAAAGTGCATGCTAGATATATTTATATATACCTGCTTTGATATACTATCATAATTTGATTAAAGCTTTATATAAGTATGTCTTTGTAGGAAGCATAGAGCCAAGTACATTAATGGATGAGAGAAACAAGTGGGATGAGGACAGATGAGCTATGATGGAATGACACAGACACAATCTCCTAGATTAATGGAAGAACAATAAAAGTACCCATGAAGGGGCAATGGATGATTGACATTTAGCTGCTTGGAGAGTCACAGGAAATTCAGCAGATTATCCAGACAGTACTAAGTGGTATATAACATATTGGAATTTAAACTCATTGTTGCACACTTTCATTTTCTTAAGGTTACTACTGTCTTTTAACAAAAACAGTTGCTGTGCATGATCTCAGTTCAGGGCAATTTGATGATGTATCAGCTAAGTAACACAGTTAGTACTATGTGGCTGTTACATCTCTTATGAAAAGTGCATCTATAACTCCATATATAATATATATTTATGTATATACATACATATATATACATATATACCCCCACATATTCATCATTATATGTTTTGTATGATGTATAGTCATGTTATATAATCACTTATATATATATATATATTCATATGCTACTGTAGTTGACATTATTATAAATATGGGTTCCCTCTATATTCTACGTTGAAGAACTTAAACAGCAAGTGATATGTCAGGTTCATATTAATATGCGTTTTCCACAGTTAAATATACCTTAAATAAAGGATTTCGATGAAAATTGAATTTGAGCATTGTTGTCTTCAGATCTGCTTTTTGAGTACTGTTTTCATTACACAAAAAATATCTGGGATATCTGGCTCATCTAGACAAAGTACCTTCTTATCTTTGAGTGGTTATGTAATCATTTTGGTGATTTGAGGATCTAAATTCCACATAACAAAGATCGGCACACTTTGTATAGTATCTTTTATAAAACCAATTATCAAAGCACCTTTCTTTTGGTAATTTAATAATTAATGCCAAATGTGGATGAGGTATTAAATATATCTGATTTTCAATGACTGATAATTCTTGGATTAATGACTATTTCATTCATTATCAATAACATTATTCGTGCTTCAAAAGGTGAATAAAAAAAGAACTGCTATTATGGACCTGATACTGATCAATAAATAAGAAAGGTTGTTAAAGCAAGAATGATCAAAACTTGACCATACCATCTTAGTGCTTGTTATACAGAGGAGAGAAAAATCTCATCTTAACTTGCAGAAATTCAGTCGACAAAAAAAATTATTTTGAAAAATGAAAAAAAAGTTATGTTGCATAAAGAAACTGGTATTAATGCTAGAAAACTCACTGACCACCTTGGATTTTCAAAAAAAAAAAGTGCAGAAGATAGAAGCCAAAATATATCAGTACAAAAGAGAAGAATTCTACCACGACAGGTTCAGAAGAATTGAAGATCAGAATGAGGCAATGCTATTAATGAATTTTAAAGACCAAGACGGGCTTCTTTAGCTATGTAAGAAGGAAGAGGAAGATCAAAGAGCATTGATGCGATGATGAAAATAATGAAAGAAAGAAGATAGAACTACAACTCTTTTATTTCTGTTTTCTTGAGCAAAGGAAGTGATCTTTGGCTTCAGAAGGATAGCATAAAATGATTAACATGGGAGTTAAAACGTGAGGATATGGTAAAAGAGCATTTAATTGGCCTCAGTTAAAGTTACCAAGCCTAGTTGAATTTTTAGGGCAAATATGATTGCTGAACCAGGGTCAATGATCTTCAAGAGAGTGTGAAGAATGATATAAATGACACAGAACTGGAAAAGGGCAAATGTCCTTTATTTTCAAAAAAAGGAAGTGAGAAGAATCTTGCAGGCTATAGATCAGGAAGCTTGAATTTTAAAATGTGCTACTTAAGATAGTTTGTGATTATTTATAAAAGGAAACACTTATCACTAAGAGCCAGCATACCCTCATTAAGAACAGATTATACCCAGTTAAAATCATTTCTTATTTTAACTGTATAATTGGACTGGTTAAGTCAGAGAAATGCTGAGACCTCCAGTGGAGTAGCCAGGGAGCAATCCTTGGCCCTGTGCTATTTGATATTTTTATCAATAATTTGGATGAAGATATCAATAGAATTTTTAAGAAAATTCCAAATGATACCATGTTGGAAGGTATATATAGTCAATACACTCAATGTCAGAATCAGGTTCCAAACAGCTCATAAGAGCACAAAAGGGTAAGGAGGCCTGGTTCTGGAAAACCTAAGGCAAAAACTCAACAATCAGAGTTAGCCTTATAGGAGACATGAGTATTTCTCTCTTGTATTTAATAACTAATTATTGTATTAGACTAAGGTTTTCCCCCTTTTCTACTTCCTTGTCCAGAAACTAACCAAAGCAGGAAATCTCTCTTAAAGATTAACCAAGGCCATGATCTATCAAAAAGTAAAAGGAATTCTTAAGTTTGGGTTAATGGGTATATTCCTGCTCATTGTGTTTGCTCAGACAGGGGGAAGTATTGATTCTCCCTTCTGTCGAGAAAGGTGATATGGAAATGGATGCCTCTTTGACCAAGATTTTGGTGACCCAAGTCACATAGCCCAAGACCTTCATTTTAATATAGCCCATCTTCCACTGTGTTAGCCAATCAGAATTGATTGGCACCCCTCAGGAACACCTATTCTCTGAAGGGCATATAAACTATGAGCCCACTGCCATTATGGGTCTTTGTCTAAGCAAGATGGCCAAATGACCACCCTTTTATTAACAAATGTGCTAACCTTACTAATAAAATGATTAAATTACTCAGAAACCATATTTCTTGGAATTTTTTTAATTGCCACACTTCCAAGGAGCAGAGTCCTGGGTTGAGATGGGAGGAGACTAACCCTCAGTAAGTACCTACTGCATACAAATGTAACACAGTTGGTATTATGGAGGTTACAAAAATAAAGAAGACCCACATCTTCTGCAATATGCCTTAATATCAATCACATCTGGATGACAACATTTTTAAAAGTCCTATAAAAGGATGAAATAAAATGGAACAATGTATTATTTTATCTCAGTTATGGTGGGGAGATGAATTATTTTTCATTAAAAATAGAATTACTTGAGACAAGATAGATATATTAACTACATTGAATTTTTAAAAATTTATACAACACAAACAATATAAAAGGAAAGATAAAAGACTGGAGAAAATATAGTAAAGATAGATTAAAAACTCAATCTTTAAAATATATAAGGAACCATTAACCTTTAAAATATATAAGGAACCATTAAAAATGCAGTGGTGACTCCCAATACACAATGGATAGATGGTCAAAGAATATAAACTAACAAAATGACAGAGAGATAGATAAAGGCCTTAACTAGATTTGGAAAGATGGTTAAGTACTTAGGTAAGCAGACAGGTACAGGAGAGAGGGGAATGTATTCTAGGAGAGAACAAAAGCAGCACATGTTCTGAGGTAAGGAGGAGCATGGCACATTCACTGGACCAGCAATCACAAAGGAAGCCCTATTGACTTGACAACAAAACAGTGATTTAAAAAGTGAAAAAAAATCAATAATCTGTTATTTTTTGATATGATTCAAAGTCATTTTATTTCCTGTTGATTTTTTTAATTAGCTTAATTCTTTTTAGATTGAAGTTTCTCATTGTTTTGCTATCACAGAGACACAGTCCAAAAGTTAATTTATAATTCCAATTCATAAAAATAAACTTTAAATGCAAAAACTAATACTGTATTAGTTTCATTTAGTTTTGATTGCGAGTTTGTGTATGTTTAGATGTATGTATGTATATGTATATATTTGTGTTGTATCTGTGTGTATATATGGGGGTTTGTGTGTGTGTGTGTGTGTGTGTGTGTGTGTGTGTGTGTGTGTGTGTGTGTGTGTGTTGGCTAGGTGGCACAGTGGATAGAGACCTGGACCTGGGGACAGGAAGACTAATCTTCCTGAGTTCAAATATGAATTCAGACATTTATTAGCTCTATGACTGTGGGCAAGTCATTTAACCTTTTGCCTCAGTTTCCTTATCTGTAAAATGATCTGGAGAAGAAAATGGAAAACTACTCCAGTATCTTTGCCAAGAAAATCCCAAATGGGGTCACAGAGAGTCGGACACAACTGAAATAAGTGAATGACAAAAATGTGTGTGTGTTTGTGTACAGCATGGATGCCTTAAGTACATGTGTACTACATACATGCACATATACAGAAAGGGTATATATGTACGCATATACAGGTATACATAAAATGTGTGTGCATATTTGTACTTAAGGCATCCAAGCCTTGAGTACAAGGTGCCTTGTACCCATGTACCCTGTGTGTGTTATGCGTATACGTTTGTACTTAAGGCACCCTTTTCTTCATAAAGAAAGTACTGAAGCACACCTTTATTCTTCTAAAAGCATCCAAAACATCTTGTTTTCTGGGAAAGCAAACCCCTAAGAGGTTCAGTGTCATCTCATCAAACTTTATATTGCATTACAGAGTGACTATAGACTGAAATTGCATTTAGAAATGGACCGTGTGTTCAAAGGTGCTAAAGAGAGTCTATGTCTAATGTACTGGTACATTAATGGACTTGGTGTAAAGCAATTTCTAAATTTTTGTTGTCCTGTAGGCTATGTGGCTGTGTGTATGCATGTTAATGTTGTATCTTCAGTTATTAAAGAAATGATTGCTAGAGCAATGGAATATAGGTGGCAGAGGAGGGAACTGTTACTGACCAGAGGATGTCCTCTTTATTTAAAATACAAACACTTTCTTGGTTATAAACTATAAATGTAACCCCCAAGGTAAGCTGTGTGGCCAAGGTAAACAGAACATTAGTGTTATCACACAGCAGTGCTGTACCATGTTTTGGGATCACGTTTCTTTTTACTGTACGGAGCTAACATCAGAGAAATACGCTGTTGGTCTCTATGGAGAAATGACCCCTTTATCCTTCACTAAGCACCAGAAAGAAGCAGGTGGGTGGGTGCCCAAATGTCTACAAGCTTTGGAAAATTGCTGACATATGAATATTTGGTTGTAATAGGTCCACGTATATTGTTTAAACAGTCCAATTTTTCCCTGGGCATGAACTCTCTGACAGAGCTATCAGACCTGGAGCTAGAGGCCACCAAAGGGGGGCACCACCAAAAGAACTTCAAAGGCTATTTGGAGGGAGAGGAGTCCTTGTCTCAGACAGGAGAGAGCTAGAAATGGAAAAGGCTTCAGGATGGAGTATGTATCCACCTACACTCTCGGAAGATATGCCAGCCCAAATACTTGTGGTTAGACTTCAGATTAGTTTGGAACAAAACCTAGACAATTTAGGATCCTATACTCCACATGAGATTCCCACCCTTCTGTATTGCTACTGGTTGGGTTTTCCTTCTGTTCTTGCTTGTATTTGACTTTTAAAAAATGATGTATACTCAGAGAGAAAAGCTGGAGGGGTGGAGGAAGGAACATTGACGAGATAGGGAAGGTCAGTGTCCACAACAGGGAAAATCACCAGCTCCACAGAGCTGGGAGAGAATCTGAGCCCCAGGAATAAAAGGACGTAGGGCCAACTTTCCATGTTGGTTCTTCTCCAGGACCTTCATGTCCTATATCCACCCTTCTTCCTGTGGGCAAGTTTTATCACATGGCGCAAGTTTAAGAGACAAGTAATTTCTTCTAAGTTTCTCCAAGAAGATGCGGCCTGCATTTTTTTTCTTTGAAACTTGCTGTAAACTTGTGACTATATTGTTGGATCATGGAAACATTATCAACATAGTAAAGCTAAATTTCAGCAAGACATTAGACTGTTTCTCATGTTATTGTAGATATATTAGAAAAATGTAGACTAGACAGATGCTAGTGTAGTTGGGGACATTTCGGAAGTGGTTTAGCAGCCCTCCCATGCACTTGTCAGGCAAGGCTGTTTGTCTCTTATTCCCCTACTAGAAGGCAAGGTCAATGAGGGCAAAGGTCATATTCTGTGTCAATGTTCCTAGCATAGTACCCTTTTATGTACTAGATACTTAATAAATGCTACTGAAAGAATAAACAGATAAATGGATGAATGCCTGTTAATTTAGAGTGAAATTTCTGGTGACACACCGCAGGGCATAGCTTCCTTCCTTGTATTTTCAACTCTTTTAATAAATTATTTGGAAGAAGACATAGATGGCATACTTATCAGATATGAAAATAGCATACAACTAGGGATGACAGTTAATAGATTGGATAACAGAATTAAGACCCCAAAAAGATCCTGACAGGTTGGAACATATTTATAATAGTCATGCTGTGAAAGAAAACATAGACAAGAAAAGAACTCAAGAAAAATAAAGGAAAAAAAAGTATGCTTCAATCTGTATTCAGACACCAACAGTTCTCTCTCTGGGGATGGAGAGCATTTTTTATCACAAGTCCTTCAGAGTTGTCTTGGACCACTGTATTGCTGAGAATAGCTAAGTCATTCACAGCTGATCATCTTACAACATTGCTGTTACTTTGCACACTGTACATTTCACTTTGCATCAGCCCACGTAAGTCTTTCCAGGGTTTTCTGAGAACATCCTGCTCATCATTTCTTATGGTCCATCATAATCAAATACCACAACTTGTTCAGCCATTCCCTAACTGACGGGCATCCTCCCCCCCACTTCTAATTCTTTACCCCCAGAAAAGAGCTGCTATAAATATTTCTGTACACACACATTAAGCCTAAATTTTAACTCACAAAGTCCTGACCCCAGGCCTAGCATTATAGCCACTGCACCATCTAGCTGTCTTCTAGAAAATGAGTATTAACTAATACCTATAGTTTATACTTAAAGAATTGTTGGGAAGGGAAAAGAAATAACATGTAAAAAGTGCTTTAGAAACTTACGATCTTTAAAACATTATGTAAATAGTTCTAATTCAGGGATGGGGAACCTGCAGCCTTGAGGCCACATGTGGTCCTCTAGGTCCTCAAGTTCAGTCAAAGGGCTGCACTTGAAGACCTAGAGAGAACCACATGTGGCCTCGAGGCCACAGGTTCCCCACCCTCTGTTCTAATTACTGAAAAAAAAATTTAATTAAAGGGTAATCAGTCAAACTACAAGTAGAAATGACTACTTACACATTCCCTCCCTACTGCATTAGTGGGGAGAGGAACAAAAAAAAGATCTGAGAATAAACACAAGCTACAAGTCATCTCAGCTCTTCGGGATTAAAGAATATTTCAGAAATCAAAAACAAAACAGTGCATTTTCTATAAAAGAGCTTAGCCACAAGGGAATTTATTGTGATATCTCTCATTACTATCAGTATCTTTTTCTCCCCTACGTAGTAGGGGATCAATAAATATTTCTTAAATGAGATAGAGTGGTGCAATGGGAGAAAACTTAATGAATTTGGGTTCAAAATGCCAAGATTCTAATCTCATAAATTCCATAACGGAGCACAGGGATGAGCACCCTCAGGTGGGTAGATGGTCCCACTTGGATTCCATACCACTACTCTGCCCCCTCCAAAAAGCTCTAAACATAGTAGAATATATTAATATCAAATCCGCAGATAGTTTTCCAATTTTCTATGTACCTAAAATAAAAGTAATACTGTTTGTGGCTCAAATGGAAGAAAAAACCAATATGGAATTTGGAAAAATGTTTGAAAATACAGAATACGTTCAATAAATAATCTATTTGTTCTATGTAGTATATGTTTTCTCTCAGATAGCTCATAGGAAATCCTGTATTACATGCCATTTGTGCATCTATTTCAACAATATGTGACTTCATGGGTACAAGTATTCCCTCTATTAAAACAAACCACAACTCCCTCCTCCACCAGATATAATGGTTTTATGAGTCATCCTGGCCAAATATTCATCACCTACATTGATACATTGATACAGACAATAGCTATGTGTATGCACACACATATTTATATATGTATATCTAGGGAAGGAAATGGTTAACCACTCCAGTATCTTTGCCAAGAAAACCCCAAATGGGGTCACAGTCAGACACAACTGAAATGACCAAATAACAATAAATATATGTATATGCATGTATAGTATATCCATTCAAAGATATCTTCTTTTATGGCTTCAGTCTGTATATAGAGGAGCATTCTAGATAATTGTTGACTAACTGATATAAAAAAGTATTACTTTTTCTAATCAGAACGAAGTCCAAATAGCATCTAAATGTGGTAACAAAAAGGTATGACTGAGCAATAATATTTTCTCATTATCTCAGTGCTACACGGTCCTTATGAAATTGTTCACAATACAATCTCCAAAATCTTCTCCCATCTTTCCAATTTTATGTACCAAGGGAAGGCCTGGGATTTTTTGTTGTCTGTTTATTTAAGGAAAGCCATTTTCTTCTTTCTTTCACATAGTTTAATGAAATTTAACAAACATTATTGAATGCTTATTATGTGCAAGACCTTATGTTATGAAATGGTTGATGTCAAGTACAATAAATAAGAAAATATAATATTCTGCTTTGAAAGTGAATGCTTTGGTTACACAGACAATGGCCCCCCAAAAAAGGCAGAGTAATAGTGAAATCTGAAAAAAAAAGTTTTATGCTATTTTGCAATGGCTAAACGTCTTCTCTTGATTTTACCATTGCCATCTTCCATAACGGTTCTTTAATAGTAGTAGTTCTCAAGTGATATTCTCCCTTTTTAGCCCAGAGATCACTGCCTTGTCCCTCTGTGACCAAAGAGCTAATAAAGCCTTTCTGTAGTTTTTTAAAAGACACTTAAGAATCCTATGGTTCTCTGCAGAAATTCTTCTTTTGCAAACAAAGAAAAAAGGTGTCAAAAATATATACATAAAATGTGTTGCATTGTTTTGTATTTAACAACTTCTTTTTGGCTACTAAACGTGCGGAAAATCATCTTAGTTACTATTTTTTAAGAATAAAAGTGCCTTTATGGAATTGACAATCATTTATCCAGCTATCTAATAGACTCCATTTATTTATAGCATTTTACTACACACTATGACTCATGCTGTTGCAATTATTTCATCTTTTAACACTGCATGAATTACTTGCCATTAGAAGAGTTCATGAATAAGATTATGAGTCTTAACACAGCAGCAACATTTTTAATGGAAGTTAATGTTGGGAGACTGTAAAGGGCATTTTCCAAGCAGAATAACACAAGACTGAAGATTAATTCAGCCTAGTTGTTAAAGTAGAATTTGTGAATCTAATTTAAGCCATTATATCTGCAACAAGTGTACCACTCATTTTTAATTTGTTGATTTGCTCCATATCTCTCTAAGTTAGACATATGCTTTGAATGTTTTCTTATATATCTATTTTGAACTACTGACTTATTGTTGTGACAAGAAACACGGTTAAGTGAAAGCTGAAACTACATTTTCATAAACTCATGAAAAAGGGGTCTGAATCAAAGTGAAAAAACGAACTCATCAGTGTATCTGCGTTAAGCACATCAGAGAGAAGAAAAACCCAATAGCAAAAATGCAATTTCATGCAAAGATAACAATTCTCTCCAAGAAATCTGTTCTGAATGCTTAATTCTTACTATTCACCTAATAATTTTTATCAGTTAAAACATTGAGTATAGAGGGATGAAGAATCTACTTTAGTAAAACTGAGAATCTATCAGCAAAACTACACAATGAAGCACCTTCTTTGTAGCTCAAATGAAATTTCCTACGATTTACTAGGAAAAGAACACAAGAGATTTTTTACTTTAATTTTTTTAATTTTTTTACTTGAATTTTTCTTTCATATATACTACTGAAAAAACTTAAGAGATGCAGCTTAGAAGTCAAAGTTTAGGGTATGTATAGTTGTATAAATTAAATGCTTTGAGGTGTGTATGGGATTGTAACTGTGTGCTACATTGGTTAGGTGATCCCTCACTACTACTAACCGAGATCTGTGGTTCTGTTGCCTCTATATCAATCAATTAACAAATGTTTATCAGGTTCCTATTATGTGCTAAGATCTACGTTAGGTGCTGGAAAAACAAATCCAAAGAACAAACCAATCCCTTCTCTCAAGAAGCTTGCATTCCAACACTGAATATAAGAACATGACGAAACTGTACAAATAAATATAAAGCAGATAAACAGAAGGTAGTTAGGAAGTGGTAGGAAGGGGGTAAAGGAAGGCTTCATGTACAATATGGTGCCTGACTGAGTCCTGAAGAAAGAGAAGGATTCTATGAGGCAGAAGGGAGGAGGCAATGCATCTCAGGCATGGAGGATGGCCAGCACAAAGACACCAATTCCCTCCTTCTCCTATCACACATTTATCTATAGGATCATAACCCTGGAGCTGAAAGAGATCTTAGAAGCCATGTAGTCTAGAGGTGTCAAGCTTGGATGTCGAAACTCTCTTCCTGCCTAGACCAGATTAAAGTGTAATTTGGCTATGTTTTTAAAGATAAAAACACAACATAGATCATGTTAATTTGTGGTTTTCTAAGCCAATATGTGGGAAACAGGGATCCACTTCTATTTGAGTGACACCACTGATTTAGTCCAAAGCTTCAGTTTACAGATGAGGAAACTAGAGCCCAGAGAAGTTAAATGATTGGCCCAAGGTCACACAGATTGTTAGGGACA
Organism: Phalanger gymnotis; assembly: GCA_028646595.1. Classification (NCBI taxonomy): domain Eukaryota; kingdom Metazoa; phylum Chordata; class Mammalia; order Diprotodontia; family Phalangeridae; genus Phalanger; species Phalanger gymnotis. The sequence goes on along the minus strand of CM053622.1, from coordinate 275,004,771 downwards.
GAGGTGGAGTTAAGAGTCAGGTCTTCTGACTCCAAATCCCTTATTCTTCTCAGTGCACCATGCTACTTCATTCCTTTGGTAACAGCTTCTCTGATACTTCTGCCCATTTCTTCTTTAGCCAAATGCTTTAGCCCATTCATACTCATCACGGATCATTTCACTGACCTTTGGGTAGCCTTCGATTTCCATTCTGTGGAAGCTATAATACTGCATACTCCACAACCATAAGATATCAATAGAAGAATATTGGTATTAGATAAATGAGATTTGGAGTCATTATAAAATACATCACAATTTCCCAAGTGTAATCTGACTTGTTCTCATTTCAATGCTGGGCCTACTACCTTATTCATCCACAGTGTCTATTCAAGACAGATATACTGCAATTATCACTGCACAATTTTGTATTTTTGTGCCTTCGTTTAAATACCATTTTTTTGGCTGTCCACCCAACTGCATGTTGTAATCTGGACAATAGGCATGCTACATCCACTTGGTTTTTCTGTGAGGATAGTTAGACCAAACTCCTTTGAGTGCTTATAGGTGGCTACACATATAAATAAATACAATGTGATTAATAATGGATCTTCACAGGCAATATCATGGTGCAGCAGAAATTACATTGGACTTACAGCCAGAATCCTCTTGGGTTTGAATTTTAACACCACTATTTACTGACCATGTAGATATAAATAAGCAACCAAACTTCCCAAGACTCAGTTCCTTTATCTGTAAAATGGGGGTGATAAAACTTACATTATCCATTTCACAGGGCTATTGTGCAAAAAGTTTACTCTGAAAACCCTAAAGTGATATGAAAGTAAGCAATATTATTCTTATAATTGATTTAAAACACATATTGGACTATTAGGATCATGAGAAAATTGGCATATGGTCCCAGGTCAAATGGCCATAAATTGCAAGGATTCTAAGGAAAGATTTTCATACCATGATGCACACTAATCAGTCAATAATCGATAAACACTTATTAAGTGTCTGCTATGGGCCAGGCACTGTGCTAAGTGCTAGGGATACAAAAAGAGCTACAAGCTATTCAAAGAACTCACAATCTAATGGAGAAGAGAACAAGCAAATAAGTATGTACAAACGAGCTATCTATAGGATAAAGAGGAAGTAAATAAGAGAAAAAAGGAAACTAATATCAACTCAACAAACATTTCTTATGTACCTGCACACAAAAGAATTTTCAATAAGCTGAATTTAGATTATTAACTGGTTTAAACAGCTCTCTCTGTGTGGATTTCTCTAAAATCAACCTGAAGCACAATTCAGTCAGGACCAGGAAGACAGGAGACGATGCATATATTCTACATACGGATGAAAGCACACGCAGAAGAATCAAAGTTGGCCAACTAGAACATTTCAGGGAAGAACTGAGAGAATGGCAGAGAACTAAGCTGTGTAGAAATAATCCTACCACCAATTAGAATTTCAATACAATTATTTAAATTACAAATTAGAAATACACATAAAAGTCTTAAAGAGGCCAAATACACAAATACTGTAACTGCTAACTATAGGAGGCATTTCCAGGCAGCTAGGAAAGGAGCCACTGGAAAGCAATGAATAAGTAAGGGCCAAAGAAAAAGATATCATTACAGCTGCTACAGCTGTTCTGCTGAAAAATACCTTACTTACTATACAGATGAAGTTTACTAGGAAAGAAGCAATAAAGCTTTATGTGTATTGTTCTCAAATGTTCTCTTTCTGTAATATATAAATAAATTATGGGAGGTTGTACTGAGTTGTAGTATGATTCATCTGGGATGACCTGAATTGTTAACACCTGACTAGACATCCATTTCACAAATTCATTCTCAAACAAACTGGAAAAAATGCTAAGGGCAACTCCAAAATGAGATACAATTTAAAATCTGAAAATGTCTAATTTGGAAGAAAAAAGTCTCACCATTTGAACTCCTGGGCCTAGTGTTCATCAATGTTGTCTGAACGAAACACATCAATCTTAAACCACTGCTAAGCACAGAGTTGAATGCAGCTCTTCAAGAAGACAAAGGACACTGAGATATTTAGGAGAGACTTCTTGGAAGTCAATCATTCCCCCAAAAGAAAATGTTCCAATTTGAAAGGTAATCAGAAAATGAAATTAAGGCACAATCATCCTAGATGCTATTTGAGCTATGATCATCTCAGTTACCAGAGCCACAAGACTTTAAGCTCTTGAGTTCTTAAATTGTTAGAGGATGCCTATTCATGAGCACCATTATGACTAAAATATCCTAAAGTCCTATCAGCCCACAACACAACATTTGCTTTATAGACTTGCTGACAAAACCATTCAACTGTCCCAGAATTCTCCGTTTATTCCAACGATTATTCCTCTAAGGCAAAAATCCTAAAGGCTTTACATTTTATTCCTCCTATTTATAGTACTAAAAACTCAACCCACAGAATTCAAATAAACATGCAGAACTCAATGAAACAAAATGAACTAGCTTAAAACGTATTACTAAATAAACCTTCACAAATTGCTTCCCATAGATTTTATGGCTATACGTATGTTGTTAACCATATATAACTCAAGGATGCTTCAGCTCCAGCAGACAGCAGAAATCTACCAAGAAGAGATACTGCCTATGGACCCCAATGTCAGACATGGATGTTATACTTGGGTTTAGCCATTTCTAAACGCAAAATTGGGCAGCTAGGTGGCTCAGTGGATAGAATGCCAGGCCTGGAGTCATGAACAGATATCTTGCTGAGTTCAAATCTGGCCACAGACGCTTATTAGCTATATGACCCTGGGGAAGTCTCTTAACTCTGTTTGCCTTTGCTCCTCACCTGTAATATGAGCTGGAAAAAGGAAAAGCAAACCACTCCAGTATCTTTGCCAAGAAAACCCTAAAATGGGGTCATAAAGAGTTAGACACGACTCAACAACAACAAATCCAAAGTTCAGTATATTGTGGTGCTGGCTATCAAGTTAGGGGACCTGAGTTCAAAAGCAGTCTCTACCTCTTACTACTTGTGTACCTTTGGGCAAATAACTTTACATTCCTGCATCTTAGTTTCTTTTTCTGGAAAATGAGGAGGTTGGACTCGATGGTCTTTGAAGTTCCCCCACCTCTACCCTATGCTAATTCTATAATCCCATGTTCTTAAGTAGCTTTGGGGGTGGATCCAAGCACCAGGTACCTGGCCCTCCAAAGAGTATTGCTTTGGTAGGATAGTAAGAGCTAGACAGGATATACGATCACTACTGAATAGGCATACTTCCAAGAAAGAAAGTTCTAAATCCCAAAGTAGTGATTCCTTGTTTGTGATCAGGCTGATTCTCATGATAACTGCATTCAGCAGAATGACGTTAGTTGAATTTTGGATGCAGTTGGGGAGCTTAAAGATCATCCTACTATGGGGCTCGTGAGCAGAGATCTGTGGACTTGGTTTTTTAAAATATTTTGATAACTATATTTCAACATAACTCCATTCCTTTGTAATCCAATTTATGTATTTAAATACATGATTCTGAAAAGGCGTTCATAGCAGAGACTGACAGCATGGAGCAAAAAAAGGTTAAGAACCTCTAATCTAGTAAAATATTCAAACTTTGTTGATATATGAGAGACAGAGAGAGAGACAGACAGAGAGACAGACAGAGAGAAAGAAAGAAAGAGATGGATATTTGGATAAATTAGTTTAAATTAGTTAGATAGTTAAATGTTTACCACATACCAGGAAATGTGATGAGTGCTGAGGCTACAAACAAGAAATATAGTCTTTGCACTAACCAAAGCTTACAATCTGACGAGGGAGATAATACTTAAAGGGGAGCTAGAAAGGGCAGGGCAGCATGGCACAGAGCTGGTCCAGAAGTGCCATAGATGCCTGGCTCCAGGCAAGACAAAGAAAAAGTTCATCTATTAGAGCTTGGTTCGAGACAAGATAAACTGTACCCATGAAAAGTTCAGTGGCACACCCAAGGTCACTAACTAGTTAGTGGCTGTCTACTCTTAAATCCAATCCAATAAACAACAAATTAATTAATTAATCCAACAAATTAAGCATCTACTATTTGCTAGGTGTTGGTATAGAAATGAAAAACGGAAATCATCTCTTTCCTTGTACTACTAGGAAGATGCATTATATATATGAATAAGTTAAGATAAAGTATACACACAAAATAATACAGTTATCTCCTGAGGCAAAGGATGCTATTAACTAAGAGCTTCTACAAAGTACTCATGGAGGAAGTAGGACCTGAACTGTGTTATGAAGTCAGTGACTCTGCAAGGTGGAGATGAGTAGGAAGTGTGTCTTAGACATGGGAAAGAAACAGAGGCAAAGGATAGAATGCTGCCTATGTAAAAGGAAGAGCTTGCACGCTAGTGTGGAATAAAGAGTGCAGGAAGCAGAGCAATACCACCTAACCAAAAACAAAACAAAACAAAAAAACCTGAAAGGTGTATGGGAGCCATATTACATAGAGGGCTAAGAATTTTGTATTTTCCCCCTTAGACTGATAAGAAAGATTAAAGATTTTTTTAATAGCAGGAGAGTAACAGGGTCAGATTTTTATTTTGGGAATATCTATTAGTCAGTTCCTTTCTCACAGTCATAGAAGCAGTTAATGGTGTAATGTATAGAGCACTGAGCCTAGGAATTATCTTTCTGAGTTCAAATGCAACCTCAGACACTTTCTAGGTGTTTGATCCTGGGCAAGTCACCTAAATTCAGTTTGTTTCAGTTTCCTCAACCATCAAATGGTGAAGATAATAGCACCTACCTCGCAGGGTTGTTGTGAGTATCAAATAATATTTGTGAAAAGAATTTAGCACAGTGTCTGGCACATAGTAGGTATTTTATAAATGCTTATTCCCATCCATTCTACCATCCCCTGGAACTGTCTGCTTCCCTTTCCACTGCCATGGCTTATTATTTCTCACCTAGTCTTCTCTTCTGGTGTGTTGGCAAACCAAATGGGCTGTTAGCACTCAGTTCAACCAAGTGCCCTTGAAGAATTTGGCCTTTGTTTCCTTGATTAGATTGGGAGTCCTTGGTGACCTCCTTGCCTCAGGGGAGGGCCTAGTTTATACGTGGGTTTGAGTGACATGTTTGGGACATCAGAAGCCTTTAGAACATGTGGGTTTAAGTTGCCTCTTTGTGACGTGGATGAGTCTCATGTGTGACTCACCATTGACCCTGAAAAAGATATAAAACCAAGGGTTGGCTTTCTCTTTTCTGGAGCTCTTACCCACAGCCATGGTGGCATGAGTGACTCTGGGCCATCCCTTGTTATAAGCTCCCGGGCTGAACCTAGATGTTGGTAACTATGAATTGTATTTGGTCTGTCTGTCAATGTCTGTAATTTGTTTGTATTTTGCTCCGAAGTTCAGGGTGCTGGCTTTTTCCCTGAACTAAGTGAATTGTATTTGTACATTGAATTAAAGTAAGCTGGTTAACCCCTTAACGTTGCTTTCCTTAGTAAAGCAGATCAAAAGAACCTGGGCTTTTGCAGCATGCTGGTAGCATGCTTGTTGTTGGGCTTGTGTTGGTCTTTCACCCCCACAACAGCTGCTAGCCAAATTGTTGATACATCTGGTCATAGCCCAATGCTAATTAACACCCTAATTTTCCTCTTCTCATCATGATGCCCATATTTATTCTCTAGTACTGTGGTCTCTCCTGTCTCTCTCTCCCTAATTAATACATTCCGGAAAAATCTCTCTTCTTTACCTTATTCAAGTCTTTCAATCAATCAATAACACGTTTAAGTGCCAACCATATGCCAAAGATGGTTCCAGGCTGAGGAAGATAGAAAGAAAATGAATCAGTCCCTGCCCTCAAGAAAATTACATTTCACGGGGAGAGACAATCAGTGTTTACACACACATATATGTGTCCTACATGTGCATATACACATATATATGTATATATAAGATGTATGAAAGGAGGTACAAGGTAACTTTGGGTGGAAAAACTCTAGCAATTGAGAAGACCAGAAAAGTTCTTCTACAGAAAGTGGTCTTTCGCAGTTTTAAAAGAAATCATGTACTCTAAGAGGCAGAAGTTTAAAAGGGAAGCATTCCAAGTATGAGGAACAAGCAGCGACAAGCTATGGAAACTGGAGATGGAGTATTGCCTGTGAGAAACAGCACACAGGCCAGTATGGAAGGGAGTGATGTGTAAGAGGACTGGAAAGGTAGGAAGGGGCCGTGCTTTAAATATCAAATCCAAACGATTATATTTGATAGACAGAATAGAGAGGCACCAGAGTTTACTGGCCAGGAGAGTGACGTGGAAAGCTTGCACTTTTGACATGTTTAGGGGTTGGCTGGATTTGAGAACGGAGAGAACTGAAGCAAGAAAACTGATTAGAAGGCTCTAATCCATGCAATAATCCAAAACGTAGTAAGTGCCTGAACTCAAATGGCGCCTGCAGGAGTGGAAAGAGGTGACTTGTGTGATAGATAAAAACAAGATTCAGCAAATAATTGTATCCATGGAGTGACAGAGCAAGAGGTCAAGAAGAATGAGACTGAGCAAATGGAAATCATTGGTTACTTTGGAGAATACAATTTCAGCTAAGTGATAAGGTTAGAATCTAGGCTACAGAATATTAAGACAGTGAAGCTATTAGAAACTTAGGCACCAGTTGTAAGTTGTTTTGGTTTGATTTTTTAGGATAGAGAATATTTAGGACTCTGTAGGCAGGAGGGAAGGAAACAGTAGCTAGGAAGAGATTCAAAAATAGAGAGGGATGATAATTTGGGAAATCTATTAGAGAAGATAAGAGGGGAGGATAAGAAGAGGGTTTAGTCTTGTCAAGGAAAAGGGCCACCTTCTCATCAAAGACTAAAGAAAGAAATGATGGGTGATAAAAGGGTTGTGAAATGAGAAAGAAGGAAGAAGCTTACAACAAACGCTATTAACTTTCTTGAGGTCTTCAGCTGAGAGGCTGGGCATTGGGCATGCTACTGGAGGCTTGAAGAAAGTTGTCAAACATCCCCTATGATGAGTAAGATAGTCAATCAATTAAGGAAGAGTAAAAGGACTTCTCTTCTGCTATGATTGCCAGGAGGAGATCAGACACCATAACATAAATGAGTAGTGGACCCCGTCGGCATAGTTATAAGAATTCCTCCAGCCTTGCTCATCAGCTTATGAGGAGGAACAGAGAAATCATATAATGTTAGTAAAGCAGAGTGGGAGCTTGGAAGGCATGAACAATGAAAGAACAAGACTGCAATGAATTTGAAAGTAGAGGACAGTATAAAGTTTAATTGGTTCAGTAATGAATCAAGACCGGAAGGGGAAAAGAATATAGTTAGAGAAAGGGTGTTGGCTTGGCAAAGTACTTAGGGGTAGAGGGACTGGAGCTCTTGGAGAGGATGAAGGAACTGATTTGCTTGAGCAAATCCTTTTCCTGCTGTCTTCAAGTCTCCTCCAACCTTAAAAAATTCTCAGTAGATCATACTTTGTCTGTGCTATCATCTCATATCTCTACTCCCCTTCTCAGCTAAACTTTTTAAAAAATGAATGTGCTTTATTTAACATTCATTTTTTAAATTGAGTTCCAAATTCTCTCTCCCTCCAGTCCCTCCCCTAGCTATTAAGACAAGCAATATATCAATTATACATGTGAAATCATGCAAAATATATTTCCATAGGCAAAACATTAGCCATGTTGAAAAAAAACAAGAAAAATAAAAGAAGTGAAAAAAATATGCTTCAGTCTGCACTTAAGAGTTCATCAGTTCTCTCTCTAGTTGTAGATAGCATTTTTCATCATAAGTCCTTTGGAATTGTCTTGGATCACTGTCTTGATCAGAATAGCTAAGTCTTTAACAACTGTTCACTGTTACAATATTTCTGTTACTACATACAACGTTCTCCTGGTTCTGCTCACTTCACTTTTCATCAGTTCATATATGTCTTTCCAGGTTTTTCTGAAACCATCCTGCTCATAATTTCCTATAGCACAATATTATTCCATCATAATCAGATACCAAAACTTGTTCAGCCACCCCCAATTGAGGAGCATCCCCTCAAATTCCAATTCATTGCCACCACAAAAAGAACTGCAATAAATATTTTTGTACATATAGGTCCTTTCCCATTTTCTTTGATCTCTTTGGGTTACAGCCCCAGTAGTGGTATTCTCAGCTAAACTTCTTTAAAAAGCTGTCTACATTAAAGGCATCCATTTTTTCTCTTCTCACTTCTGAACCTCGACAGCCTGGCTTCTAACTTTATCATTTAACTGCAACTGCTTCCTCCAAAGTTATCATTGATTCTTTAATGGCCAAATCTAATGGGCTTTACTCAATCCTCGTCCAACCTGACCTCTCTGCATCATTTTACACTCTTGATTACCTTCTCCGCCTGAATAATCACTCTTCTTTGGGCAGCTGTGATAGGGCTTTCCTTTGAGCAGACTGAGTCATATTTTTTAGACATAGCCAATGTGAGATTTTTCTTTACTTGATGGTTCAAGTTTGGAAGAAGAGCTTTGTTTTTCTTGCTTTCTCACTAGGGGTGTGGTGAGGGTGAAAGAAAAGGTGAGACAGGAGAGGAGGCAGATCTCTGTTCGAAAATATTTTATTTTTAAAAATAAATTGAATTGAGTAAATAAATTAAAACTGGAGCCTCAATGTGGAGAGTGTTAAATGACAGGTTCAGGAGGCTACATTATTCTCCCTTTAGGAGGTTCTGTTTTCCCTTCTGTAGGGCAGAGAGGGACTTTACAGCTGCCCTCTTGAACATTCTTTTTTATTCTCTGGTGGCCTAATAAAAGGAAGTAATTCTGTTCTTCTTTTGTTAAGTTGTGTTATGTCAAGGTATGCCCACTCATGCTTCAGGAAGATATTGATATATAATTTAATTTTATCCTCTTTGCAGGAATGCTTGTTTGACTGTATCCTTAAGGTTATTTTTTTTTAAATTATACCCTCAGCGGGTAGAAGTTATTGCAATTGTCTAGATGAAAACTAATTAGGATATGAACAAGGTAGTAGCCATTTGAATGGAAAAAAGGAGATGTGTGAAATATGTTATGAGGCTAGAACTGAGAAGACTTGGAAAATGACCAGATAGAAAAGAGGAAGGTAAGCACACTCCGCTTCTATCTGCTGCTCTGCCTGGTTTCACCTCCACAGAACAAGATGCCCCTCCCAACATAGGCGGATCACTTCTAAACCCACCACCATGCTGCTAACTTAAGCTTTGACTGATTCCACCTGCCAGAGCCTCCTCTCCCCTCTGTTTAGAGGGCTAGAGGGCAGAGTTTCTTACTCCTCCTGATGCTTTCCTTTATAGAGAACAGAAACTGGACTCTCCAATTACTCCACCTTGCATCTGTTGCCCTGGCTGGTTTCAACTCCATGAAACAAGATGCCTTTGGGACCAGGTATCCCCTGATGTCCCATCCCTCCCCACTTTTCTGCCTCCTTTTGTGTGCTATCTCCCCCTTTATACTGTAAGCTCACTGAGGGCAATGGCTTTCTTTTTATTAACTGTATTCCCAGCACTTAGCACAGCTATAGGCATATAGTAGGTGCTTAATAAATGTTTAATGTATTGAACTAGAGAGGGAAGAGTCGAGGAAATCTGGTGTTGTGAACCTGGGTGATTGGAAGGATGGTATTAAGTGAAATGGTTCTGTTTGTTTTTGTTTTTTAAGAACCTGCGACACGTGGTTATAATGTCTGAAAAGATTAGGCAGCCACTTCAGTTGGTCAGAATGAAAGGTAATAAAGACCTGAACTAGGGTGGTGGATGTGTGAGTGGAGAGAGATGACAGATGGATGTAAGAGATGCTAGGCAAGGAAAATCGATAAAACTTGGCAACCAACTTAACATGGAGGGCGATGGAAAGGGAATGGTCATGGATGACTCAGAGGCCATCAATCTGGTGACTGAAAGGATGGTGGTCCCTGCCTGAGAGAAGTCAGGTAGTTCATTTGGTTAACTTTTCTTAGAGGTCTCCATGGGAGAACTAAATACATATAAGTTAACAGTGGCAAAGAAAAGATGCCCCTCAAATTGAATATATGGATCTTTCAGCCACAGATACCATGAAATCTGCAGAAGTATGATGGACCATAAAGTCCATCAGAAAATGTTATGTTGATACATAGATTTTTAAAAAAAGGTTGGAAGGATAAAAATCATTAAAGAGACATATTCACCATCTAATTTTACCAGTAATGATTATAATTATCAAATCCAAAGCAATATTTAAGCCCATAAATGTGTTATTTCTACTTTTTTGTACCTATAGTTTTAGCTAACATGTTTATCTCTTCTTTAAATAGCAAAGATTTTCCTTACCAATATTTGTCCTCATAACACCTAGAGAAAACAGTATCATTGTCTTCTGAAATCAACAGGTACATTAACCCTTTGCGTGAACAGGCTGTTGCAGGATAGTCTGTTATTTGGCTGAAGTATTTCTAATTTTAGCAACACCGTTCAGTCCTGCTACCATGGCAACACAGACCCTCCAAATTGTTACATACATTTCATGCAACTGACATACGCTGATGTGCTACTGTTGAAAAAGAGTGTTCTCTCTGCTCACATATTGTTTTCTGAAGTTATATTTTGGAATTGCTAGGTTCTTTCAAATGGGTAGGATAAATGTGATCCTATCAAAGGTATTTACAAGCTGCATTTAAAATCAATGGTCTGATTCTGCAAAGGAGTGGAGATTTCAATATGGTTTTTAATCTTCCTTACTGTGATACGGATATTTCTTTGGTTACATTTTTTCAGCAATTCTCAGAAAAGCTTTAGAGTTTACTTTGATTCCTTTTTCATTATTTTTTCTACAAAAAATAGTTTTAAGTGAAAATAATGCTAACAAAAACAATTTCCAATGAAAACAGAAATTGTAACATTTTCTGAATATGTCAATATTTTAAAACCAATGATTTGAACCTGATTGAGGCTTCTTAAAATTATCTTCTTCCATATGACAGATCCTTACTTACTATGCAAATACTTGTGAATAGAGTATTTACATTTTAGAAATGGATTTTTCTGACTTTAGAACTTTGATCAATGTGATGATAAACCACAATTTCAGAGAACCAAAGATGAAGCCCACTCCTGCAAGAGATGAGACAGCCATAAAAGGTTGGATGAGACATATACACTTTAGGTCTCAGGCAATATGGGAATTTGTTTGGATGACTCTGTGTATATTTGTTATGAAGGTTTTCTTTGTCTTTCATTGCTCAATTGGGTGGGGAAGGGAAGGAGAAATAATGATCACAGAAAGTTGGATTGTTTTTAGTAAAAGGAGGGGAAAGAGGGGGAAGCTTTTCTTAGCATTCACATCTAAACTTGAGTTGATTAGTTTCCATAATATTAGCTGGCTCAACAATGCTTCATTTTTATATAAACTACTGTGCAAACACTACTTGTTATTCCATTTACCACTCACTTAATCATCCCCAATACATCCCATAATACTCTATACACACATCTGAAGGGCTTGTGATTCATTGTTCTGGGTAATCCTTCCATTAGCACAGATCACAGTGCCTCCATGCCTGATTACTCTAGATAGATAGATAGATAGATAGATAGATAGATAGATAGATAGAGCTATACATACATACATATACATACATACATACATGTATCCAAACCTCCTGAGGCCTCTCCTAACATCTCAATCACTTGGGTACTTATTGTTGGAAGCCCTTCCAGCCTGGAAAGCTGGATAAGCTAGAGTTTGTACTCAATCATCTTTCCCCACAATGAGACATCGGAATGCAGTAGCCTTGTTAGTGGAGGAGTCTTTACTTGTATTTGTTTGGTAAATGTCTCTGGACATTTCATTATCTATCTTGGTCTCAATTCTCAGCATCTAACACAGTGCTTCATACTTAGTAGCCTCTGAGTAAAGGCATATCATGATACAGACAAGATAAATTTGGAGTTGAAGGACCTGGGATTTGAATCTTAGCTCTTGCTGTACTTACTGCCTGTTACCTTGGAATTTCCTGTCTGGTCCTCAGTTTCCTCATTTGTAAATGACAGGTTGAAGTAGATGATCTCGAAGGTCCCTTTTCTGGCTCTAAATTCTATGTAATAAATGTTTACTGAGTGATAATCACAAGAAACCTTTTCTACCGTTAGTTTTCCTTAAATATATTCCATGTTCTTTAGAAGATGTTTTTCTTCTTCAGGTGTTTCAATAGACACATTGATGAAATGGAGGAATGTTCAATCCAGTGTGCTATACATCTTTTCCTGTTTACAAAATGTTTACAACCTATGTTTACTTTCAGCTTGGCTTTATCTTCATGTACTCATATAGTCAACACGGCATGAGAGACGGAGAATAGGGGCTCAGAGATAGCAAGACCCACATTCAGCACTTTTAAATACTATCTGCGTAACTCCTGGCAAGTAATTGAACCTTGCTCCACGCCCCCCAGATAATTCTCTAAGGCCATAAGTTGTTTCGTGCATTACTGAAGCGAATTTCCTCAATGGGAGTTCTCCATGCCAATAAAGTCATACTGAACAAAAAGAAAAAGAGGATCATTCTATTAGAGATGGGAGAGGGAAGGCGCACATCCATCTAAGAAGGGTCACACTGCAAAAAAAAAGACGGAATGGAAAGGACAACCAGACAAAGTTGAGTTCTTGGGAGCGAGAGAGGAGAGGAGAAAGTTGAGTTATTTAATCCAAATAGGACAAAATGAAAATTTCTACCCTTTAAAAAATGCCCCTTGCATTTAGGTTAATACATTAAGTGGGGGAGCGGAGCCAAGATGGCGACCAGAAAGCAGTAACTGGTGTGAGCTCCCCACCAAATCCCTCCAAAAACCTATAAAAAAAATGGCTCTGAACCAATTCTAGAGCTGCAGAACCCACAAAGTGGCAGAGGGAAGCAGGGCCCCACCCCAGGACA
>CM053622.1:274952910-274991361 GCA_028646595.1 Phalanger gymnotis | reverse complement strand
TACGCCATCTTGGAGTGGGGGGGGGTGGAAATGGGGAGAAAATCTGTAATTCAAACGCATGTGAAAATCAATGCTGAAAACTAAACATATTAAAAATAAATTAAAAAAAAAAGAAAAGGGTTTGAGGGACAGATCCTTAAAGGATGGCATGGCATCTATGGCAGGAATTTTGGGATAAAAAGATAAAAAGTTTCTTCTATAACCTAGGTGCCCAACATTGAGAGAGAAATTTGGGAAATAGATTGAAAGGGGTTGGAACTTGCCAAAAAAGAAAGCACTTTGAGCTAAGGGTTTGGTAAACTTAAACTAACATTCAAGCTAGAGAGAACCAAGGTAAAAAGACACCAGAGAGATTCTATTAAGAAAGATACCAGACACTCAGGGGAAGAAAAGAAAGATCTAATCTTAGTTTCTTCTAGATCTGCATAGAATATAAGTTAGCTTTTAAGCCATCTGTAATTTTGTATCTTTCCACTTTTTATTTCATATTCAAGGTTGAAGTTGAAACCTACACTATCAAAGGAATGATCAAATATGGGGGAACACAGCAAGCTGATTGTCAGGTAGCTACAGATGCCTTTTGGTAGATATCACAGAATGACAGTTTCCTACCTCCAATCAGAAAAAACACATAGCATTTTTTTTCCTTTTCAGAAGGTAAATGGAAACAAACTGCACAGATTGATTATCAAGAAAGCAACACATTTCATTTGAATTTGATATGCCCTCAGTTTAGCAGGACTGGAATAGCTACTCTTGTAATCATCATCCTTTCAGAAGTTCACAAGTATGTAATAGTTTAAGATTTACAAAGTTTGTTTTGTTTTGTTTTTCCTTACAACAACCCAATAAGTTTTAGGTAAAACAATTAAGACTCCAATATGCCTATAATCAAGTACACACATGTATTGTGTATGCATGCGTATGTGTATGTTTATGTATAATATAGGAATATAATTATATTTGTGTGTGTGTATAATTATTCAGGTTAAGTGACCCATTTAGGAAAAAGGTATAATTTCATACTATAAACTGTCATCCTCTATCTATCCTTCCTTTCATTGCCAAACTCCTAGGAAAAGCAGTCTACACTTACTGTTCCTATTTCCTTACTTCCCAAGTCACTTCTCAGTCCTTTGCAGTTTTCCATACTAACCACTCTGCTGAAACTGCTCTCCCCAGTTACCAATGGGATCCTAAAGGCTATTATCCAGTCATTTTTTTCCTCAGTCATGCTCCTTAATGTTTCCGATGCTTTGGGCACTTTTAACAATTATTTCCTTCTAGACGCTCTCTTTGGTGGTGATGGTCTGTTTTAGTACTCTCAGCCAGCTTTCCTCCTTCCTAACCTACTGTTCATCTCAGTCTCCTTTGCTGGATCATCATCCATATCCCACTTCTAGACTGCGGGTGAATCCCAAGACTCTTTCCTAGAGGCTTTTCTTCTACATATACACCCTCTTGGCTATCTTGTCAATTCTCATGGATCTACACTGATGACTCCCTAATCTACATTTGCATCAATCCTTTGTCTCTGGAGCTGCAGTTCCGTAATAACAACTGCCTGCTGGACATAGATGTTTCATGTCAAACTGAACATGTCTAAAATAATTCTCATTATTTACCAACCTTTTTTGGATAATTTCTCTATTTTTGTCAAGCACCCCACCATCTTCCAGTCCTCCAAGTTCAGCTCCTTACTGTAATTCTTGTTTCTTCATTCTCACTAATCTCACCCCACCCTAAGCCAATCAGTTGCCAAGTCTTGTCAATTCTACAACATTTCATGAATCTGTTCCCTTTGATCCACTCACACAACCACCACCCTCATTTAGATTCTCATCATTTTCTTCCTGGACAACTGTAAAAGGCTTCTATAATTGGTCTCCCATCTCAGGTTTCTCCCCACTCAAATCCATCATCCATCTAGCTGCCATATTGATATTCCCAAAGTATAAGTCTGACCATGCCATTTCCTTACTCAAGAAGTTTCAGCATCCTCCTATTTACAAATTTTAAATGACCATTTTTATATCTATCCAAGGTTTCTGTGCACTTATGATGGAATTATGATCTTCTATATGTGTTGATCCCCAAAGTAACAACATAATTCATTTATTTAGTAACTTATTTATCACAATTTGTTAAGTTCAAAATGCTTTGCTAACATCTGGAATAAAAGCCACTTTTCAGGGAAACAAAGCTATTTCATGGGAATTAATCATGATCTTGTTATCACTCAATTTTAGTGACTTCATCATGGCATATAAAAAGGGAAAGTTTTTAAACATATTCTCTTTAATATGTGTAAAACAATTTTCTGTTATTCTGGTAATTACTAAATAAGAATAAAATAGTTTATATACAAAACTGGCCAAATAGGCCTCACCAAAGAAGGCAGAAAAACAGAAATACTAAACAGAATTGCTAATCACAATGCAATAAAATTTATAATCAGCAAAGAACCTTTGAAAAAAGAATAAAAAATTAACTGGAGACTAAAAGACTTAATCCTAAAGAGCTAGTCGGTCAAAGACATAAACAATAGAAAACTTCATCTGAAAATGAAAATAATGAGAAAACAACCCAAAACTTGTAGCATATGGCTAAAACAGTCCTAAGGGAGAAATTTACATCTCCAAACATTTTCATCACTTTAATCAACAAAAGAAAAAAAATAGGTGATTTGAGCATATAACTAAAAAAAAAACCTAGAATAAAAACAATTTCAAAAAAAAAAAAACTAGAATAAAAACAAAGTCCAAGTAAAACAACAAAGTATAAATTCTGAAAATCAATGAAGAAATTGAAAAATTGAAAGCAAAAAGTACTAAATTAACAAGTAAGACTAGGAACTTTAAAAAAACTAATAAAATAGATGTTAGCTAATATGACATTACAAAAGGGAAAAAATGTTCTCATCAAAAACTGAAAAAGGAGAATCTGCAATAAATTTAAAGGGAACAAAGGATATTATCAGAAACTATTTTACCTAACTGGATAACAAATTAGAAGAAATGGATCAATACTTAAAATAACACAAAATAACCAGATTAGCAAAAGAACAAAATAGCTTATTCAATAACCTAGTAAAATAAAAAGAAACCAAGCAAACCATAAGTAAGCTGCTAAAGAAAAATCTCTAGGACCAGATAGGTTTGTAAATGACAATTCAAAGAAATTACAATGTTATATCAGCTGTTATAAATAAGGTCTTAATAACTAAACTGAGGAGAAAGCAGAGAAGCAGAGAAGAAAAAAAAACACCTTAGGCCAAAACTCCTAATGAACACTGAAGTAAAAATAATATTACAAATAAAATATTAGCAAATAATCTACCAATAACACAGAAAAATTATACATGATTACCAGTCTGAATTTTAACCAGGAATTCAGGCTCAGTTCAATATAAGGAAGACTATTATATAATAAATCATATTAAGAACTCAAATTTTTTAAAGAAAAATCATTTTATCAACCGATGATGAAAGCACATTTGACAAAATCCAACACCCATTTCTATTTTTTAAAAAATGCTAGAATCATAGGAATAAATTAACTTTTCTTAACATAGTAAATGGTATCTATTTAAAACCAAAACCAAATGTTATATCTAACTAAGAAATTATAGAGGTCTTTCCAATAAGATGGGAAAGTAAAGCATAGATACCCATTATCATCACTACTATTTAACATATTTCTAGAAATATTAGCTAAAACAATTACAATAGAATGAGAAATGGAAGGAATAAGTATGAGGGAAAAGGGAAAAATACTGCTTTTTTGCAAATTATGTAATGACTTACAGAATACTAAAATGTCAACTGAAAATTAATTTAAACTATTAAATTTATGAAAATTGCAGGATATAAAATATATTCACATACATCATCAGGATTCCTGTACGTCACCATTAAAACCCAGCAGAAGGCAGTAAAAAGAGATATTCCATTCAAAATAACTAGAGAACATATAAAAATATTTGGAAATCATTTTTACCAAGACGCACCCAGGAAATATATTTATCCAATTACAAAACACTCTTTATAAAAATATAGACATAAATAACTGGAAAAATATTAATTGCTCATGGGTAGATCATACCACCATAATAAAACAGCAATACTACCCAAATTTGTTTAATGTCATACTATCGTACTACTAGAGGATTATTTTCCATAGCTAGAAAACAATAATAATGTTCACCTGGAGAAAGAAAAAGGTCAAGAATCTCAAGGGAAGCAATGAAAAAAAGTGGGAAAGGGGCTTAGCAGTACCAAATGTCAAACTATACTCAAAGCAGTAGGCATTAGAAATTTTGCTACTTACTAAAAAATAGAGACATCAATTATTAGAACAGATAAGGTACAAAGCATACTCCCCCCAAAAATGAACATTGTAGCATAATTTTTTAAACTCAAAGACCTTAATTACTAAGATAAGGACTTACTAACTAGAAAAAAAACTGATGAGAAAACTAGAAAGTAGTCTGACAGAAATTAGATCTAGGTCAATACTTCACACCATATACCAAGATGAACTCTAAAAGGATACATGACTTAGAAATAAAAGGTGACATCTGATAGTGTTTGGACTTGGAGTCAGGAAGTCCTGATTTGAAATGTGCCCTCAGCACCTTACTAGATGTGTGACCTTGGACAAGTCACTTAACCTGTATGCCTCAGTTTTTTCATCTGTAAAGCAAGGATAATAACAGCACCTACCTCCCATGGTTGTTGTGAGGATAAAATGAGATAATATTTGTAAACCACATTACAAATCTTAAAGTGTTATATAAATGCTAGCTGTCATAAATAAATTGACATGCATGAAACTAATCTGTGGAAAGGGTAAGAATCCATGATGAAAAAAGTGACAGAAAGAATCAAAGAAGTTAAAATGGAAAATTGTTTACATAAAACTAAAAGGTTCAGCACAAATAAAACCAAATAAGCAATAATTAGCAGGAAAACAAGTAACTGGGAGAAATCTGTGTAGCAAATTTATTTTAATGAAGATTTCATATCCAGGATATGTAAGAAATTGACTTAAAAAGAAAAACGGTCAAAAGATATGAACAGACAAATTTTCTGAGAAAGAAATCCAAGCTGATTATCAACAAACATTTGTAAAATGTTCCAAATCACTAATAATCAAAAAAAATATACATTAAAGGAATTCTTTGTTTCCACCTCTAATCCATCGGATTGAGAAACTGATGAAAAAATGAAATGCCAAATAGTGGAGGATCGGTAG
Organism: Phalanger gymnotis; assembly: GCA_028646595.1. Lineage (NCBI taxonomy): Eukaryota > Metazoa > Chordata > Mammalia > Diprotodontia > Phalangeridae > Phalanger > Phalanger gymnotis. Next base: position 274,986,105 of record CM053622.1, on the reverse strand, counting down.
GAAAACAGGCACACTAATAATGCACTATTAGAGGACTTGTAAATTGGTACAGGCAATTTGGAAAGCAATCTGTAAATAATTGGAGAAATATTTAATTGTTCATAGGTAGGCAGGGCCAATATAATAAAAATGACAATTTTACCTAAACTAAGTTATATATTCGATGCCATCCCAATTAAATTACAAAAAAAATTTAACTGAGTTAGAAAAAATAGTAACAAAATTCATTTGGAAGAACAAAAGTCAAGAATGTCAAAGGAACTAATGAAAAAAATGTAAAGGAAGGAGGATTAGCAGTACCAGATCTTAAATTATAGTATATGGCAGTAATTATCAAACCTATCTGGTACTGGCTAAGAAATAGAAAGGTCCATCAGTGGAACAGAATAGACACACAATTTACAGCAGCAAATGATTCTAGTACTAACCTTGTGTTTCACTAGTGTAAAGACTTAAGTTTGGGGGGACAAGAATTTATTATTTGCTTTAAAAAAAAAGTCTTAGGAAAGCCAGAGAGCAGAAATTGGGCATAGACTGATATCTTACACCATTTACCAAGCTAAGGTCAAAATGGATACATGGCCTAGATATAAAGGGAGATATTACAAGAAAATTTGAAGAACTTGGAACACATTACCTTTCAGACTAATAAATGAGAGAGAGACAGACAGTGAGACAGAGAGAGAGCAGTGTGAGACATAAAATCGATAATTTTGACACCTATCAATTGGGGAATGGCTGAACAAATTGTGGTATATGATCGTGGTGGAATACTACTGTGCTATAAGCAATGATGAGCTCAATGACTGTAGAAAAACATGGATAGCCTTGAATAAAATAATGAAGAGGAAAATGAGCAGAACCAAGAAAACGTTGCACACAGGAACAACAATATTGTTTTAAGATCAATTTTGAGTGACAAAGTCATTTGTATCTAATGGTAGCCATCTCTGCAGGGGGGCGGGGTGAAGAAGGAAGAAAAAAGTGAAGAAAAGAAAATTACACGATAACTTTATTGTATTTTTAAAAGAAAAGCAAGCTGTACATAATACAGGGTGTTCCTAAAGTCTGGACACGTAAACAAAAACGCATATTTTCAAGAAATGAAATGAATGAAATTTTCAACAACATTTTATATTTAATTGGACTATTAACAAATAACATCTTCAATATGATTTCCATCATTTGTGATGCAAAGGTTGATGCTCTTTGCAAGATTCATGTAAACTTGATGCAGTAACTTCACACTGCCATCAATTTTAGCACATTCACTCTTTATGTGTTCAATCATGTGTGTTGCATCTGTGATTTTCATTGAGCACACCTTCTCCTTTAGCATACCCCAGAAAAAGAAGTCAAGGGAGCTAAGGTCTGTTAATATTCCAAATATTTCAAAATATACATTTTTGCCTATTTGTCCAGACTTTAGGGACACCCTGTAGATTTGCAGTTTCATGTACAATTATCTTTTTTTCTAGTCTACTATGTTATGGAAATGATTGTTTTATTTCTTAAGTTCAGAATAAAATAAATAAAATTTTTAAAAGCACACAAAGATACTTCCCTAGCATTAAAAAAAAGTTTTTGTACAAATAAAACAAAACAGCCAAAATTAGAAGGAAAGCAGGAAACCGGGGGAAAAAATTTTTAGGCAGATTCTCAGATAAAGGTTTTATACCTCAAATATATAAAGACCTTTGCCAAATCTATAAGAATATGAATCATGAATCATTTACTAGTTGATAAATGGTCAGAGGATATGAACAGGCAGTTTTCTGATGAAAAATCAAAACAATTTATAGTCATATGAAAAAATGCTTTAAATTATTATTGATTAGAGAAAAGCAAATTAAAACAACCTTGAGATATCATTTTACACCTAGCAGATTGGCTAAAATGAGTGAAGGGGAAAGCAACAAATATCGGAGGGAATGTGGAAAAATTGAGATGCTAATTCACTGTTGGTGGAACTGCGAACTAATCTAACCATTTTGCAGAGCAATCTGGAATTATGCCCAAAGAGTTATTAAACTGCCTATGCCCTTTGACCCAGCAATACCACCACTAGGCTTGTTTCCCAAGAAGATTAGGTAAAAAGGAAAAAGACCCATATGTCCCAAAATATTTATAGCAGCTCTCTTTGTGGTGGCAAAGAACTGGAAATTACAGGGATGCCTGTCAATTGGGGAATGGCTGAACAAGTCGTGGTACATGATTGTGATGGAATACTATTGTGCTATAAGAAATGATAATATGATAATCTTAGAAATCTTAGAAAAAATAGATAGACTTGTATGTCATAATGAAGAGCAAAATGAGCAGAACCAAGAGAACATTGTGTACAGTAACAGCAATATCATTTTGAGAACAACCTTGAACAACCAAATCATTTTGACTATTATCAATACTCAAATTAACTGTAACGAACCTATGATAGAAGACACTATCTGCATGCAGAGAAAGAAATGATAAACTGAAGTATTTATAGAAAGATTTTACATATGTGTGTGTATATGTATATACACATATTTGTGTCTAATGTTAGCCATCACTAGGACGGGGGGAGGAGGGGAGAGAAAAAAAGAAAAAACAGAACTAGGGATGAAAGCATTATAACTGACTGAGTTGGGCTGAGAAGTATTGGGGTCTGAAGGAGAATTTTAACTTTAAATTCTTTTACAGATTTTATTATAAATGTATTTTTATGGTAAAAAAGAAAGCAATTTGTAGCTATGCTCAAAAAGTTACTCACCTTATACAATCTATTCTTAATATGTTCAAAACAATTTTCTGGGCAAGAAAATGCCTATACTTATTGTGCGATGCCAAATTAATAATCTCTTTGCATTGAAATTCGCCTCATAGGTATTATAAAGAATTATTAGTGTTTCACTGTACAAAAGTTTAGTCCAATAAAAACTAAAGCATCACCTAAATGGATATCCATATTTATTCCCATAACATCTTTCTTTTCCCCCATTATTATTTTTATGTTATAAGTGGGAGGAGCAGAGAAAAGCAGTTAGAATGGTAAATGAGAAAGGCAAAAGGCAATCACACACTGGCCCCCTACCACTCTTGGCAACTTTCAATCATCTTTGAGATTCCTAATTCTAATTTACTAAAGGAGATGACTCATCCAGAGTTATACAGTGATCACTGACAAAGTTAATCAGAATCTGAATCTCTTCTAATTTCTTCTTTCTTCAATAAGTTGCTGATTTTTTTTCTTAATAGTTTAAGATTGCTTCAGTAGATACTAAGTGTGTTTGGGGAAGAAAGAAATAAAAAGGAAAGGAAATCATTTGTGAGCTTGAAAGGTGGTATTTACATATAGGATTTTCTTCCAAATTTCAGTCTGGGACATAAGCATGTTTCTGTGACATAAATTTCAGAAACCAGGAGGGGTGTAAGGTGATCTAGTCCAAATCCTTTCTGAAAAAAATCTCCTCAATTGTATATTTAAGTTTTTCCTTACAGACCTCCAGTGAAGGGGAGCCCATTAGATCACAAGGCAGCCCATTTCATTTTAAGTTTAAATTTGCTGCTTAGCAACTTCCACCGAATGTTCTTAGGATCAGTTCAATCCAAGAACATATGAATAAGCACCACAGTGATTTATAAAGCAAAACAGTCCCAGGCAACATGGAATTAGAGTAAATTCTACTTGGGGGATACAGACTGTAAACAAACATCTATTGGATCTGGAAAAACAAATATAATCCCCCTTACTTTTAAACCACTGAAGTTCCCTCTTAGTCTTCCTTTCCTCAAGGTCAACACTCCTAGTTCTTTTAACTGATCCTAATATCACATGATGTCAAGCTCCTCGTAGGTCTTGGCACATTCTCCACTTTATCAATAATCTTTCCTAAAGTGTGATGCCTAAAACTGAACGCCTAACTCTAGAAGAGGTATGACCAGGGCAGAGTACATCAAGACTGCTCTCTGTCTCTTAGCACACTCTTGAAATAAGAGCATAGCTACCTGAGTTGAACTACCAAGGCCCATGATATTGAAAGAACTGACTTCAGTGAATACTGAGCCCCTAGAACTGATATTTAAAAGATGAGAGAGTGGCAGAACTTCTGGAGAACTGGAGAAAGGAAGATGTTACCATGTTTATTTTTAAAAAAGTTTGCACAGTCTGCAAACTAGCTGTGATTGAGAATTACTTTGAGTACTTTAAAAATTTTGGAATGTACCATTATTATAATTATTGTAAGCATGGTTATAACACTAGAAAAGAATGCAGTGATACAAAGAACAGAAGTGCAAAGAGAAGAGGACATGCCTGGGTGATCTCATCTTTCCAGACAAGGTTACTAGACAGGTAGATAAGGGGACTATTCTAGATATAGTTTACCTAGAATTCAGAAAAAAAAATGTTGAATTTCAAATGGACAAGATATGGTCTAGTTAACACCGTGTAGAGTTTAAACTAATGACAGGACCCAAAGCGCCATTAAAGGATCTATTATTGGATCACAAGTCCGCAGATATGAGCTGGAAAAGACTCCAGAGATCATGTTCTCATTGTTTCTTCATTTTACTGATGGAGAACTTAGGCCCAGGGAGGTTAGAGAACTTGCCCAGGGTCACTTAAGATAGAATCATAGGTAGAATCTAAACCCAGCTCCTCTGACTCCAAAGCCATTCACTTTTCCATTGTACTATACTTGTAAGGAGGCCTGTCAATAAACGTCCAAAGATTCTGTCTTTCACCCTGTAGCACTCAACATTTTTATAAATTATTTGGACAAGGCATATTAATCTGCACTGACACAAAGCTAGGAAGGATAGCTAACATGCTAGACAACAGTGCAAAAAACTATCTCAGTGGGCTGGAATGCTGGGCCAAATCTAATCAAGTGAAAATGAACAGAAAAGTACTTAGAGTTGCATACTTTCATAACGTAGGGACCATCACTTGCTCTCAATGAAAACTCTCCAGTGAAGATTCAGGCAAGCAGTTAATTGGAGGAAGCTCTAGGACATTAGACTTGGGCTAGGCTTAATATGGGATTGAGTCAGGTGGCCCAAATTTGTAAAAGGAAGAGAGGAAGCAACACATGGAAAGGGGATGGAAGTAAGAAGGGAGAGGCTTCTGAATGCCCAGGAGATGGAAAGGTACCTGAGGTAGCATCTGGGGCTGAATTGTGTGCTCCTGAGAAATCAAAAGCAAAGGAAATTGAACTGGAACTATACTGCTAGCAGGACTCACAATAGGAAACTGATGAAGAGACAAATTATAGCTGGAGTGGAGAGATGGAAAAGAAACTCCTGGAGCAGGACTAACATGGTCATCTCCAAGCCTAAGAGTCCCAACAAAGTCACAATGACTCCAAGAGACAGCCTGAGTATACTCCATCTAGTAGAGGCACTGAACTTTTACCACTAAGATGGTGAGTTCTTAAGAGATTGTCTTTTTTTCCCCACTGTGCTGGAGAATAGTGACAATTAAGGGAGATATTAAGGTTCCTTCTGGAGCCTATAATTATAAGTAAATCCTTTTGTTTATGGGGGAGGGAGGAGGAAACAGAGAGAGATAAAGCACCATACATACTACTTGATCTTCTCTCCCTCTTCTGATCCTTCCATCTAGGTTTGAAAAATTGACTTTGAATATAAAAGATGTGAGAGTCTTGGCCAGTTATCTGTCCATCTGAAAAGGCCTCCAGGGACTTTAGCATAAACTCAATACTCAACCCAAGTCAACAATGTGAAAGGAAAGGGAAAAAAAAAATTTAAGAAGTAAGACTCTTGCTGTACTCTATTCTGATCAGGCAACATAAGGAGAATGAAGTTTTTGACCTGGGAACCCCATTTTAGGAAGGACATTGATATGTTGCAGTGTCCAGAAAGGGGTAAACAGTATGGAAAAGGGATTTATGATCAGTTGAAGGACCTGGAGATTTCTATTTCTCTCTTTGTAGAGGAAAAAAAGACATCTGGGGGAAAGGAAACTTTCAATCTCCTACATTTTTTGACGTCAGTGCAGACTGTTGTGAAGATTTGGAAAAGCAATACAGAAATAGCAGAACAAGGCATAAAACTGATATTATTTCTACAGAGCAATTCCATCGCCAAGATTTCATCTCAAATTTGGATCTGAGAGGGAACACAAAAAGATTAGAGGTAAGCTCACTGGATTCTCACTGTAGAACTCAGAAGCAACCTCCTCCCTGACCAAATCCAGTTATATGACTTGTTAACAAGGTCATTGATTAAGGAGGAGGGGAACAAAATGAGGGAGGGAGGAGGAAGCGTTTTGTGTCAAGCTGATTGCACTTTCCTGTGCAATGCCATTAGTGTACCTCCGACTGGAAGAGTTCAACAAAATACCACTACCAGGCATTGGAAGCTGTCCTCCTCGCCTCCCAGGATTTTTTTTTTTTATCCTTTCTTCTGACAGCTCATATTTTGTCTTGACTTTTTGCTCCAGAGGAGCTCAGAAAAGTTACCAAAAAAGTTATGAAAAAAATTAGGCAATTCAAGTTTGTGAAGAGCAGCATGGGAAATCTAGCCTACATTGCATACGCATTAGTGAAATTTGTTTCAGCAATACACCTTTGTTCAGTCTGTTTTAATTCCAATTCAGCTTCAAAATGTATTAACAATCCACTGTAGTCATCTATTGAAATTGGAATAAACACAGAGTAACCTTGAGCAAATCACTTAATCCCTCTGGGCCTCAGTTTCCTCATCTGTAAAATGAAAGGACTGAACTAGATCATTCCATCAACAAGCAATGAAGTATCTACTTTGTATCAGACACTGTGCCAGGCACTAGAGACAGACAAAAATGTAACAATCCCTGCTCAAAGCTCGCATTCTATTGGAGGGAAAACATGTATGTATGTATGTATGTATGTATATAAGTATACAGAAAACTACAAGGTTAATTTGGGGAGGGAAGAAACTATTGGTAGAGGGAGCAGAAAAGTCTTCGTGTAAAAGGTGGTTATTTTGCTGAGCTCTGAAGCAAACAATGTACATTCAAGTCAAGGTGGCCAGGCGGGGCAAAAGCACGGAGACTAGAGTGCTACGGACACCAAGATTAGCTAGTGTGCCCCTGTCACAGAGTCGGTGAAAAAAAAACAATGTGTGAAAATCTGTAAAAGGTATAGGCTGAAGCAAACAGAGCAGTTGGTACTTGATCCTAGAAACAATAGGGAGCCACTGGAATCTATCAAGGAGAATGACGGAGTCAGACCCGTGACTTAGGAAATTCACTTTAGCAGCTGTGAGGAAAACAGAGAGACAAAATAACAGAATCGCAGGATCTGAGGGAAAGAGGGGAGGACCTCAGCAGTTTTCTAATCCAAATCTTCCCTGAAAGTAATCCCCAAAATAACATGTTCAACAAGGAGGCAGATATCTTCTGCCTGCATGCTTCCAGGGAAGAGGAAATCCTTCCCTAAAGCAGCCCACTGCACTTTTGAACAGCTCTGATTGTTAGGAAGTTTTTCCTAACTTCTACCTAATTTTGCCTCTGTAACTTCTACCCATTGCTCTTGATTCATAGGATTTAGCATAGACTGAATGATGAAAGGGCCTTCAAGGCCAGCTAGTATACCCCTTCATTTTAATGTTGAGGAAAATGAAAGGTATTGTGAACTGTCAAAGGGTAAGTGACTTGTCCAAGATCACACAAATAGTATGTCCTTTGAGGCCAAATAGATCAAATATAACCCCTCTTTAAAGTACTAGCCCTTCAAATATCTGAACCCAGCTATCCTGCCCCTCCACCCCGCAAACTCTTATTTTTAAATTTTTTAATATTTTAATTTCCCCAATTTCATGTAAAAATAATTAACATTTTTAAAAATTTTGAGTTCTAAATTCTCCCTCTATTCTTCCCATCTCCCCCACCCCCAAAATGGTCAAGCAATTAATAGGTTATACGTGCCTGCAAACTCTTCTCTGGGATAAACATCCCTAATTCCTTAAATTGATCCTCATAAAAATGGGCGCAAAGCCCTTCCCAATCCTAGTTGCTGTTCTCTGGATGCTTTCTAGCTCATCAAAGGGACTATCACCCCTCCACATACACCCAAAGTCCTGGAAGCTATGCCTCTCAATATATCATAAAAGCACATTTATTTAATGCTGTCACATATACTGATGACTCATAATGAGCATCAGGGCCATTAAAATCTTTTTTTTAGACATGCTGCTGTCTAACCATTACTGTGTACTTGTGAAATTATTTTTTTGAACCCAAACATGATTTTGCATTTATCGTAAGACTTACTGAATTTCTTGTTATTGGATACAGCCCTTATTGTTTAGCAATCTAACAATATTTCTTTAGATTCTTACTCTGTCATCTGGTGTGTTAAATATCCCATACAGTTTTGTGTCATCTGCAAGTCTGATGCACCTGCCTTGATTCATATCTTGGAAGTATGCCTGCCATGCTGCCAATGAACCACTGCCGAATGAATACTCATTTGAAGCAGGCATAGACCAATTAGGACACGACTGCAGTAGTTTAAGGGAGCGGTGGCAAGGACCTAGAATAAAGTGTTGGCTGCATGATCAGATAGTAGGGATGATCCCTAAGGTCCCTTCCAACTCTGACTCCGTGACCCTGTGATCTAGAAACATAAAAAAGAAAACAAAAGGACCTATAGGTACAAACATATTCATAGACACTCTATTTGTAATGGTACAAATTTAGAAACAATGTGCCCAAGATTGGGGGAGTAGTTAAATTATATTATTAGGACAAAATGATACCATAAGCATAATAATTATGAAGTATTAATGGACAGAGAGAGAACTACACAAACTGGTGCAGAACAAAATCAGTGAAACCAAAAGTGCATATACTTTGACTACAATTGGACAGGAATGATGGGAGGAAGGGAGGTAGTGTCAACAGGAAATCACACCTTCGGTTAACTTACATGAAAATGAGGTCTGTTACAACAGAAATGGATATGCATGTGGAAACCAAAGCCGGAGCAAAGAATTTACAATCCTTACAGAAGTTTACGTGTTTATAATACCAAGACAAACGGAGGAAGGGATACGGGGAAGGGGCATGACACAGGAGGGAGAACAGTGCAACAAAGGTGGGAAAAAAGACAAGGCCACTCCCTACAGTGAAGAGCAACTAACTAATGGCAAAAGCCTCATTCTTTTCCTTTGGGAACTGCTAGACTATGAAGATAGGAGCATCTGTTTAGCTGCAAAGGACCCAACTGCACAAGCATTATCCCAGCCTGGCACAGACTGCCTGGTGCCTGTCTTGCCTCCCAGGGAGCCCACCTCAGGATGCAACAACAAATTGTGTCAGCTCAGAAGGAGCTTTGTCTTTGACACATTCAGGGCCTCCTGCATGCTCTGTGGCCAGCATTTCTGGGAAATACAGCAACTCAAAAAGACAAGTTCAGAGGACCCCTTAACAACCCTTAACAGTAGAGAGGGAAGGAAACAACGGAGGAAGAAATTCAAAAAGACCTGAAAAGAGAGGTGGGGGTGGGGTAGGGGATTCATCGTAATTCATTTGCTTCTCCTCTGGTAAATGCTGGGGGGCTAGGGTTTTCAAGGAAGATTTTACCTTTCATAGATTCTGTTTATTTAATAATTCTTGTTGACAGTTAAATTAATAATTTTAAAAAAATTTAAGTATTTAAAAGGCTGCCATGGAGAAGAATAAGAATTTTTATACTGTACTTTAAGGTTTATAAAACACTTTACAAATATTATTTCATTTGCTCCTCACAACAATCCTAAGAGTTAAGTGCTATGATCATATCTCCTTTACAGATGAGAAAACTTAGGCAGACAGAGGCTAAGTGACTTATCCTAGGTAACACAACTAGTAAGCATCTAAAGCGGAATTTGAACTCGAGTCTTCCTGACTCTACTATCTCCAGTGCCACCTAATTATACCTATACATGATCAGGTTAGGCTCTAAGGGGCCTAACTAGAAGCAGTACATAGAGTTTCAAAGAGGTAACTTTAAGACCAATAAGGAAAAAACCCCATAAAACTTGATGATAATTAGAGCCAACCAAAAGTGGAATGGGCCCGCTTGTCACATGCTTGTAGACTTCCAAGGGAAGGCCAGATAACCACTTTGGAGGGATTTCATAGAGGGGATGATTCTTGTCCAGGTATATGTCTACTGGATGGCCTATGAGGGCCCCTTCCAACTCAGAGACTCTATGAAGCTAGAGGTTTGTCTGCTGGTAGAGGAAGTTACTGTCTTAATGCAGGGAAGGTAAAGGAATGTATTTTTTTGTCTTTGGGGCCTCAGGGAAAGAGGTTTTCTTCCTTTTTAATCTGAAGATGCTAGGAGGATGAAACACACCAGTATTTTTGTAAACATTGGGAAAACACAACATAAGAAGCTAGTTAATATTCCAATAAGGGAAAGATTGAAAGAATTTTCAAGGAACATCTTGAACTTCTTTTTACCAGAAAATAAATTGAATTCTCTAACATTCAAAATACAACTTATCCTTCCGAAACTGTAAGATCTCTTCCACAAACTGACCCTGGACATTCTACGATGAATTCCTCAAAACACATCCTTGCTCCTTTTGATGACGTTGTGAATCCATAGGTATGAGACAACTAAGGGGGACAGTGACCTCTAGCACAAATGCAAGGCTCAAAATAGGAAAGGCATGACCAGCTGGTGGTGGGAAGAAGTCAGATGTGTCTAGAAAAACAACAGGTCCAGGGTAGCCCCTTGTTCTGTATACAGCAAGCTCTTCATTTCTTATAGAGGATTACTATCCCAAGACTGAGAGGAAAGCAGAAAAGTACTCAGAAGGAAAACAAGACAATGTGAACTTTTACCACAATAAGAAATCACAGGCCAAGTTTCCTTAGCCAAAAATGAAATATAGATTTGAGATAACTATAAAATATGGACCAAAAGAAGGCAGGTCGTGACTATATTTTTCATATTAGACATAGGAAGGAGCTTCCGAGTTCTCTAACTTCACTTTACCTCATGTAGAAATATTTCCAAGCCTTTGTCACATTTTTCTTCAAAACTGCCTCCAGAATTCTAATTTGAAAATTATACTCTTTTTGAAGCTTCATTTAGCTAAAACACTTAGGACAGCTTTTGTTCGATGAGTTTGGCTCACAGAAAAGTCTTTGTTCAATACTCAAGGACACAAAGTATATAACCCACAAGGCAGTGGGGGGGGGGGGGAGGCGTAAGTATGTCCTTTGTGTTTCCCATCCATTTAGCTCTAATTGTGAATGATCTTCTCCAAAGTCAATCCCAGGTCCTTCCTCTCATTTTGCTCTAAGAGTCACCTCATGCTGCACTCCGAATATCCAAAAATAGAATGAATAGTTTATGTTGCTCTGACCCTTTCGAAAAACATTACTCAGCTCACAGGAAGCCACACACCAGAGCAAAGTGAAGAATGCACAAGAGGAAATATCCCATTCTCAAGCTTCATCTGACTATTTTGTAGTAGTTTCTTCATCAGTGAAAAGTGGTCCAAAATGTCACCTAATTTCTGTGCATACTGCTTATCCAAAAAAAGAGAAATAAAGAAAGGAAAAAGTCACCTTGTTTTCATTCAGGTGGCAGATTTCACACCTAGAATTATATTCTGCAGACATTCTTAGCAGCTCAGATATGCTCATGATTACACAGTAAAATTTCTAACAAATTATTCAAACTCCCTGAACAAATGCTAGATGAAATCCTTCAACTAGTGACAACCTCAAGAAAGCAAATATGACACACATGGGTAATTCGGCGTTCATTGATTCTTATTTCATGACATTTTCCCTTTTGAAAAGAGCAGAAATAACTCCCTAGAACCTTTTTTTAAAAAAAAAAATCTGAGTTTTTCTTTTACAGATCACTCCATTAAATCAAGGTTTCCTTTTCTATGGTCTTTATAGCTACGGATAATGGCACTAAAATGGGATCTTATTTCTGCAGAAGTCATTTATTCTTGTCATCTATCTGGCAAGTGTAGTCAAACTTATACTCTGAAGACATCCGAAAATAAGTTCACACCACCCAGTTTCCCATAACAAAAGATGAAATGAAGCTGGCTGTCTAAAAAGTGAATGCCAACCCAAACTATGACCTACATCAATAGTGTTCTCTGCGATGGTACTACTACAAAAACACGTCTCTGGACAGGCCTCATGGGGCAAGGTTTTTCAAGCCATACCTTCCCATTTCTCCTGAAACACTTCTCCCTGGTACAATGGAAAGCACACCAGATTCAGTGACAGAACTGCCTTCAAGTCCTAGGTCTTTCTCTCACTATCTATGTAATTGTCTCCAAGTAAACTAAAGTTCTCTGAGACTATTTCCTTATCAATGAGAGAATAAAAACATTTCCACTACCCATCTAACAGAGTTGCAATGTGGAAATCACTTCATAAAATATAAATTTTCAAAAGTGTGAATGATTATTAATAAAACCCAAGTGCAATTTAAGCATCGTCATAATAACAACTGGGATCTATAGTGCTTTAAGGTTTTCAAATCATTTTGCATATATTCTTGTTTGATCCTCACAAAAACATTACAACATAGTGGCTATTATCATCCCATTTTTGAAATGAAGATGTTAAGTGATTTGCCCCAAGGTCACAAAGCCAGTAAGAGGTCTGAGAAAGAATTTGAACCTAGGTATGCCTGACTCTACATCTAGCATTCTAGACACTATGCCACACTGCCTCCCAAAATAACAATCTCACAATCTCAAAATAATACAGTCTCATTCCAGGGTGCACCAATTTTTTTTTTCCTAGGAGAATCTGAGCAGTTAGTCTTTGAACACTTTAAACCACAACACTTAAAAGAAGACAAGACCTTAAAATATTTGAGGGGCTATCATGGAGAAAAAGATAACTTAATCTGTTTGGTTGAGAAGTCAAAGGCTGAATTGATAGATGGAAGCCAGGAGAATAATAACCTATACAGAAGAATCTCCTAACAATTAAATTTGTCTAAAGATTTTATGTGTGTTCTCAGAACTTGGTGGTGTTTAAGTGGACACTGCCTGATGGTTTGCTGGCAATATTGGAGAAGGAATTCATGCTTCAAATGAAGGAGCCCTGAAGTCTCCTCTCCTATTGGTCTTCTTAGATTTGCAGCACACCACAGAACACTAACTCCAGTAAGGACAGACTTGCCTCAATATCCCTAAGGACTTGTTCTGAGATGTGACCATTTCCAACTCTCCCTTCTAACTTGATAACATGTCTCCAGAGCCCCTAGAGTGGAACTGAATGTAACCTTGGCACAGCTTTATCGAAGAAATGGTTTCACAATAAAGGCACTAATGTGCAAACCAGATGAAAATCAAAATGTCATACGACATGACATTTTAAGCCAAGCTACTTAACTTGATCTTAGTCTCCTAATCTGTGACATGGGAGGTTGGACGACCTAGCTCCCAAACTCTAAACTGTTGATGATACAAATATAATCCACTGGTCCTATTCCACTGCATTTTTATGGTGTGTTATTGATCCTCAAAGGATCCAACAGAGTTCGAGCTCTGGCAGATCCTAGCTAACAGCAGAAAAGACTTCAAATATAGTCCCAGTAACAGAATGTACATCATCCAAGGATCAGCCTGGCTAAGTACCCACAGGCTATTTACCAATTGGCTGTGGACTAAATTATTTCTCAGCTATACCAACTGTCCAAAGCCCTCTACTAAGATCTAGACAGGATGAGATCTACATTAAGGGGCAATCTATCAGCAAGCATTTATTAAGCACCTACTATGTGCCTGACACTTCACTAAGCTCTGAGCATACAGAAAGAGGCAAGAGAGCCTCTGCCCTCAAGGAGCTTAAAATCTAATGGAGGAGACAACATGCAAACAAATATATACAAAGCAAGTTATATATAGGATAGAGACAAAGCACTGTAATTAAGAGAGGTTGAGGAAGGCTTCCTGCAGAAGGCAAGATTTTAGTTCGGACTCAAAAAGAATCCAGGAAGATTAGTAGTTGGGGTAGAGAAGTGAGAACAATCCAGGCAGAGACAGCCAGAGAAAATGTCCAGGGCTGAGAAAATGAACAAGTAGGAGGTCAATGTCTTTGGATCAAAGTGTCACATGGCAAGAAGTAAGGTTTACACCTGAAAAGGTGGGAGGGAGCTAGGTTATGAAAGGCTTTGAATGCCAAACAGGACATTTTTATTTGATCTTGTAGGCAATGAGAAGCCGCCGGAGTTTACTGAGTAGAGGGGTGACATGATCAGTCCTGCAATTTAGGAAAATCATTTTTGTGGCTTAGGAGGGGGGAAGAGACTTGGGGCAGGAAGACCAACCAGAAGGCTATTGCAGTAGTCTAGGTGGCGGTGATGAGGGTGTGCACTAGGGTGGTGGCAGTGTCAGAGGAGAAAAGGGCATATATTGGAGGGATGCTGCAAAGGTGAAATTGACAGGCCTTGGTAATAGATTGGATATGGAGGGTGGGGGACAGTGAGAAATCCAGGATGATGACCATGTTTCAAGCCAGAGAGACTGGGAGGAGGTGTTGCCCTCTACAGTAGCAAGGAAGACAGGAGGGAAGAAGGGTTTAGCAGTAGAGATAACGAGTGCTGTTTTGCACATACTGAGTTTAAGATGTCTACTGGACATCTAGTTTAAGATGTCTGAAAGTCAGTTGGAAATGAAAGCCTGGAGGTCAGCAGAAAGCATAGAGTACACATGCTGATAAAATCACAAACCCTTAAAACACTGAAGTACTTCAATATATCATTTCATATATCTATCAAATAATAAGTATAAAATATAGAAATAGAAGGCCACTTCTTTTATTTTTCACTGACTAGAAGTAGACCTATGTCCACAGAATGCTAACACTTCAATTTCATTAGCAGCAGACTCTGGGAAAAATTGAAATGCAAGAGAAGATATTACTTAATGATAGCTGAAGATGCTCTATCTGCTACAGCTTCTTCAAGCAGCAAAAATCTGTTTTTCTAATAGTTTCAGCTCTGATTAACAGTCCTTGGTAGATCTCAGTCCTCTACAGAAGGTAAGAATAAGTGATTCAAAAGGAAAAAATGACCTAAGAATGTTCAGTGAGTCAAAATAGGATATGGACCTGAGTTGAAGAAATATAAAGAAAAAAGTGTCAAAGAGGAAGCGACGAGTCACTCTGAAAAATTGGCATCTCTAACTCTTTTCAGGGAAAAGATAGATTTAGGGAAAATATTACCATACTATACTGTCTATATTCACCTATGTTATTATTGCTATCTGGTAATCACACAGAAGTTCATATAGACAAGCATCAGGCTGCTACACAAAAGACAAGTATACAATGCAACATGCTTCAATTATGGTGCAAAAAGAAATGTATTTATTTTACATAGAAAAACATCAGTTTACTCTAGAAACTGAAATGCCGATTAATGGATTTTGAGAATTAGCCAGTAAATGAACAAAAGTAATTTTTAAAAAGGAAATTACCTTATGATATATATGCTTCATTTATTTTTATTTATTTTAATTTTCCATGGAAATATTTCATTAAATCCATTTCGATAAAATACCTAACATTTTTCTTCAGTAGTGTAATCTTAGTAATGAGAAACTTCACTACAGCCTACAGCTATTAAAATTTTCTGGGAACTTAGGTTAGATCAACCATCATTTTTATAAAAATAATCGAATCATCAGATCAGCACAATGAGGTTTAATACGACTCCATTGGATTCCAGCTTTGAGAAAAGTATAAAATGCAAATGTTCAAAGATCATAAATCACTCAATACTCTGATGCTTTGTTTATAAATAACAATCAAAATTTAAATTATTTTTTGCTGATTCTAAGCCCATCAGCTACTCCATTGGAATAACTTTTCGGGAGGGGAGAATAAAACAACACTTACATAAGAGCATCATTTAGTGGCTTGGGGAAGTTAATGAAACTTCTAGAAGTGCTCTATAATAAGGGACTATAGTTAACCTAGTCACTATATTCTAGGATTGTGGAAATAGGTAAAGCCATTCAAAACTACATTCTACAAGATAGAGAGATACTGGTATATTAAATTTAATTAAAACTTAAAAATATAACACAAAGGTGGCACAGCAATACAGCACAAGGCCTGGAGTCAGGAAGACCTGAGTTCAAATCCAACCTCAGACATTTACTAGCTGTGTGACCCCAAGCAAGTCACTTAACCCGTTTGCCTAAGTTTTCTTATCTATAAAAATGAGCTGGAGAAAGAAATGGCAAATCACTCCGTCATCTTTGCCAAGAAAACCCCAGAATGGGTAATGAAGAGTCATGCATGGCTAAAATGAATGAACAGCAGCAACATTTGTGAAAAGGAGATACAGCATCACTGTTACATTAGTATGTGTTCAAGGAGGAAAGGGTTAGAGCTACAGAATAAACTGTAAGCCAGTTTTTAAAAAGGGAAAGGGGGGATATCTCTGATTTCTAATCCACCCAAAGGCCTGTATCATGTGACCAATGGCCTAACTTCAATCCATCCATTTCTTCGAGGGTATGCATCAATAATGCTTTCATCTATCTTGGTGCTCTAGGTGAAGTGAGATTTGGAAGGATGATCAGGCTGTCACTGTTAGTGATGTCTGGAGATTACACTTTCAAAACTTTGGAACATCCCTACTGTACAGAGAGAGATGGAGCCACATGAAAGGCAGCACAGCCTAATGGAAAGGGTGTTGCAGCTGGAGTAAGAAGATGTATCCAGGTTCTGCCTTCACTGCTTACCAACTCTGTGACGCTGGATAAGTAACTGATCATCCTGAGTCACAGTTTATTCATATATAAAATGAGGATGATAGAGTCACAGAGTCTCAGAGTTGAAAGTCACAAAGTGGAATCTCCAAGTCCAGCTAGTCCGACCCATAAGTGATTCCTTCTACAACATCCCTGACAAATAACTCTCTAGCTATGATAATTAAAATCCTGTGCTTCCTTAAGCAGTTCACTACACTTTGGGATAACCTCAATTGTTAGGAAGTTGTTTTTTTCTTTACACCAAATTTAACTCTGGTTTCTGCAATTTCCATATATGGCTCTTTGCTCTGCCCCATGGGTCCAATCAGAACAAGCCAAATCTCTCCTCCACAGGAGTTTTGAAATTATGTGAAGATGAGGGCAGCTAGGTGGTGCAATGAGTAGAGCACCGGCCCTGGAGTCACGAGGAAGCTGAGTTCAAATCCAGCCTCAGACACTCGACACACTTACTAGCTGTGTGACCTTGGGCAAGTCACTTAACCCCAATTGCCTGGCCTTCCCCTTTGCAAAAAAATTACATAAACTGCCTAGATTAATAAAAGAGGAAATAGAATGTCTAAATAAACCTAACAAAAAAGAAATTATGTGAAGATGGCTATCATGTACTCCATGATATTTTTATTATCAAATGGCGGTTATGAAGAAAGAAGAAGAGGAAGAGTAGAAAGGGAACTTTGATCAAAACTTGAAGGTAAAATAAATACAAATATGCTAAAGTAGGGCACTAAGGGAAGGTGCAGAAAATAGCATGGTCTGGAATCCTAACACAAAATATTGAGGTTATCCAATTTATTCTCATTTATTCTGAAATTTATTTATTTATTTGCTCTAAAAGGGGATTTATTCTGAAAACATAAAATATACATGGAATTGTCCAATTCTTTTGACAATTCAAGTCTAGATATTTACATTTCACTGGATTTCAGTTATCTGTAGCAACAAAATCCCATTGAAAACTAGTCTCCAAATATTCTTGGTAAGTCATATTTTAAACAATCCTTAATTGCTCTACTACACAAAAAGCAAATAAAACTTTTCTCACTTAGAGCAGTTACATTTCAAAGTTCTCATATAAGTCTCTTATCCAAAACAATTAATATATGTATTCATCTTTATCCATATTAAATCTATATTTTATTTTCCAAAATCTAAACTGATGCATTAATGATATTTTGAGCAATAATACTAATCCTATTTAAATCTCAAAATGGAATATAAAATTAATGAAAAAGAGTATGCAACGTGAACTTCAGTCAATTTATAGATTTTGCTGACATTATAAATTAAACTCTATTCTAAGTTATAAAAACTTTCAGTATTTTTCAGGTAATATAAATGCTTTCATAGATATTATTTGACTAAGTAATATTCTGAATTGGTAATATGTATATTCATTAGATGATCTATTTTTTATGTATTTTTTTAAAAAGCAGTATTCCCCAACATACACACATAAACACAAACATGCCAACAGTAAATTACTCTACAAAAAGAAGACATTTGTCAGAGTTAAGTGCTACACAAAATACAGGAGCCTTCACTTACTCTGTACCTATGGCTCCTTAAAATATATGAATAGCTGCTTTTCAACCTCCTTTACAATTCCAAACATGGACCATATTCTATTATCTCCTACATAGTCCTTAACTTATAACCACTGGAGTGAATGAATGTATAAGTTGTTCTTGAGACTGAAATACAATTAATTCCGGCGAAGAAGCCAAGATGGCAGAGAAAAGGCAGCAACTCACCTAAGCTCTCCCCAGAACCCCTTTGAACACCTTTAAATAATGCCATGAACCCACAAAAGGTAAAATAATTTTGTACCAAATACCACTTAGAAGGTAAGATCTGTCGCAGTGGGGTGAGAATGGAAAGCAGTCCGGTGCAGGCCCCACCAGCACAGACCAAATCCCAGCAAACCAGAAGTAACCCTTGGGAGCTGAATCAGCAACAGCAGCTACTTCCAGAGCTCTCAGCCGATAGACAGTAAGGGGATCAAACAACTGGTCAGAAGATTACAAGGGTCTCTTTGCTGGCACTAGGGGCAGGACTCTGTTGCTTTGCCCATACTCATATTTGGGTTGCAGTCTTGGGTCTTAGTCCCAGGTGAGAAGGAGCACTAGCACACCAGAGCTCGCAGCCACAGTGGAGCAGGGACCCTCATCACAGTTCAAAGGGAGAAAAGATACTTGTGGTCACTCACAGACCAGAGGATAGGCCAGGAGAGTAAAAAATACATCTCTCTCAGATCATACCACCTTGGAAGAATTGAAAACTTACAAGTCCCTAGAAGTATTTCTGAAAACAACTGCATAAAACTCCTGAAGCTTGGGATAGCGTACCCTCCACCCTGGAAGCAGAGCACTCCTTTAACAAAGAGTTAAAAATCAAGAAAAGGGCTGAAAAACAACAACAGGCAAACAACAGAAAAAATCCTGACCATAAAAAGTTATTATGGTGACAAGAAACATCAAAACACACACTCAGAAGACGACAGCAAAATCAAAGATCCTACATCCAAACCCTCCAAGTAAAATACGAATTGGCCTCAGACCATGGAAGAGCTCAAAAAGGAGTTTAAAAATCAAGTAAGAAAACTGGAAAATGGGAAAGAAAATGGGAAAATTGGGAAGAAAAATGAGAGTGACGCAAGAAAATCATAAAAAAAGAGTCAACAACTTGGTAGAGGAGACACAAAAAAACACTGAAGAAAATAACACCTTAAAAAACACACTAGGCCAAATGATAAAAGAGGTACAAAAAGCCAATGATGAGAAGAATGCTGTGAAAAGCAGGACTGTCTAAATGGAAAAAGATATACAAAAGTTCACTGAAGAGAACTCCATAAAAAGCAGAATTGGACTAATGGAAAAGATGGCACAAAAGTTCACTGAAGAAAATAATTCTTTAAAAATTAGAATTGAGCAAACAGAAGCTAATGACTTTATGAGAAATCAAGAAACAATAAAACAAAACTAAAAGAAAAAGCTTTTACAATGGAGGGGAAGATGAGAGATGGGGGCGGGGAGAATTCATGAACCTTACTCTCATCAGAATTGGCTCAAAGAGGAATTAACATACACATTTAATTGGGTATAGAAATCTATTTTACCCTACAGGAAAATAGGAGGCAAAGGGGATAAGAAAAGAGGGTGGTGGTGATAGAATGGAGGGCAGATAGAAGGAGGCAATAGTCAGAAACAAAACACTTTTGAGGAGGGATAGGGTGAAAGGAGAGAGAATAGAATAAATGGGATGGACTTAGGATGGAGGGAAATTCAGTTAGCGATCATAACTGTTAAAATATTTTTGAAGCAAGTTTCTCTGGCAAAGGGCTCATTTCTCAAATATGCAGAGAAGTGAGTCAAATTTATAAAAATAAGAGCCATTCCCCAATTGATAAATGATCAAAAGATATGAAGTCAGTTTTCAGATGAAGTAATAAAAGCTATCTATAGTCATATGAAAAATGCTCTAAATCATTATTGATTTGAAAAATGCAAATTAAAACAATTCTGAGGTACTGCCTCATACGTATTAAATTGACTAATATGATGGAAAAGGGAAATGGCAAATGTTGGAGGGATGTGAGGGAAATTAAACATTAATTTACTGTTGGTAGAGTTGTAAAGTGATTCAACCATTCTATAGAGCAATTTAGAACTCTGACCAAAGGGTTATAAAACCACGCATACCCTTTGACCTAACAATACCACAACTATGTCTATCCTAAATAGGATTTAAAAAAACAAAAAGTAAAATGACATATATGTATGAAAATATTTGTAGCAGCTCATTTCTAGGGGCAAAGAATTAGAAACTGAGGCGATGCCCACGAACTGGGCAATGGTTGAACAAATTGTGGTATATAGATATGAGATAATACTATTCTGCTATAAGAAATGATGAGCAGGATGCTCTCAGAAAAACCCGTAAAGACTTGGATGGGCTGATGAAAAGTGAAATGTACTGTGTATAAAGTAACAGCAATATTGTGAGATGATCAGCTGTTGGTAACCTAGCTATTCTTAGCAATACAATGATCCAAGACAATTCTGAAGGATTTATGATGAAAAATGCTATCCAACCCCAGAGAAGGAACTGATGGTGTCTGAATAAGACTGAAGCATACTTTCTTTACCTTTTTTGAGTTTTTTGTCTATGCTTTCTTTTCACAACATGACTATTATGGATATATTTTGCATGACTACACATGCATAACCTATATTGAATTCCTTGCCTTCTCAATGAGGGAGGTGGGGAAGGAGGAAGGGAGAGAATCTGGAACTTTAAAACTTAAGTTTTAAAAAATGAAAGTTAAAATTTGTTTTTTTTTATGTAGTGGGAAAAAATAAAATTAATTCATCCCAAACTCAAAAGTATATAACCTCCACCTTGGGAACTTCATGAACTTTTTAAAGCCTCCAGGATACTAATTAGGAAAAAAGTTCCAGTGTCCTAATAGCAACTGATGGCCTGAGAAAGTTCATGAGCTTTAAAAGTATGTAATGTATTTCTATAAAGTAATTTACTCATTAGCACAACCTGAAAATCATTACACCAATACATTTTAGCTCCAAAATTACATTTTCTGTTATACTAAAAAAATAGATGAGTGGAAGTATGTGTGTATAGGTCATCTGTTTTTTTCATGTTGTCTCTCCCATTAAATTGACAGGTCCTTGAGGACAGGGACTATCTTCTGCCTTTCTTTGTATCCCCAGTACCTAGCACAATGTGTGGTATATATTAGGTGCTTAATAAATGCTTATTAACTGACTATGTATATCATAGGAATATTTTATGTACCATAATAGGGTTAACCCTATGTAGATGTAAGTAAAACTAATACTAACTAAAATTGTATAAGTAGGTTTATACAGTATATTTTATCATCAAATAAAGTTCTAAACAAAATCAACAGCACAAACAACTAATGCTAGTTGTTATTAACAAATATTTTCTTCCTGTCTTCTGTCTCTTTTAACTCCAAACAGAACCAAATGTGAATTCATAACATAAATTTTAACTTCAAATAGGAATGTGTAATATCGATTGTCCTGAAAATTACAATTCCATGTCTTCCTGTTTTAATATTTAAGAGTCCTTCATATTTGCCTGCAGACCATAATTGGTCAAGTACAAATAGGATCTAAACCTAATCCAAACAACAGAATGTTAGAAATTTCCTCTATATAGCACTTCATTAACATAATAACTGTAAATCTAATTATCCAATCCATATCCTGATCTTGTGACATGTTTTTATCTGTAATTTTTTTTCAAAATGACCTTCATGGACCTATCCATCTGTACCCAAGTGGCTCAACAAAATATTGATTCTAAAGAAATATTCCATTTTGTATCTCTTCAGAATGATAGTATCACTTTTTATTAGAATATTTCACCTTTAAATATAACATATGTCCATGCTCCTTAATGTCTTAAGAAAATTCCTATTTTACATCTCTTGCTTGTTAATCATACTTAAGTAACTACTTTCCAGTCTTCATTTTATCCTTCCTTTCCCTTCCCATTTCTTCTTTTACTTCTGTGTTTTATATTCCAACTTTCTTCTACCTGGTCAACTTCAACTGTTTTTTTTTTTTACTTTCTATATTGGCCATGTACACATTTTATTGATTCAACATATACTAATGAAAGTTTTGTTGTTATTTAGGCCTGTGATTTCATTGGTATAAAATCTTACTCATTGGCAGGTTATAGTTTTAGAGTGTTATTGGGTTACTAAGTAGTTAAGTGACTTGCCCATGGTCACATAACCAGTGTGTATCGTAGTCAGGACCTGAATCTGAGTCTAACTCCAAAGCAATCCTTCTATCCATTGAGTCATGCTGCTTCTCATTGTCTGCATTGCACTGAAGCAAGAAATGGTGCAGTTGACTATATAGAGAAGGTAAAGGCATCTGAAACTGATCAAATGAAAAAAATGCTAAAATAGAAAGCACAGAAGGATTAAAGTAAGCTAAAAAGATGGGATTATTGATTTTTTTTAAAAGCCTATCCCAATAGTCCACAGAACTACAGATTATTTTTCCCTCTACTTGTCTCCCTCCCCAAAATGGAGCCTATTCAATGTTCAAATTCTTAAGTTTATCAAAAATTTCACAGATCACATCACATTAAAATTGAAATAAAAATAGAATTATTTTAACTAAAGATTTCACAAGTGACACTTTCCCAGCTTGTGCATTTTAGAAAATGATATGGGATATTTTATCAATAGGGAACTGATCAATCTAGAGAACTCAATTGGTTAAAATATCACATAAGCCTTTCAAAACCCAGATGAAATACACCTTGGAGGAACAGTACCATACAAATTCAAAAATTTGCTATTTTAGACAATGTTCTGAATAAAGTATACTCTTGGCTAGCACTGCTACTTCGAAAAATAAATGTATCTTAATTTTTTTACCTGACAAGGTTTTTTCATTTTAATTGCTATTACATGGTATCTATAACAGCAGAGCTCACAGGTCCATGACCCTCTTTCACTGATCCACTTTAATAGGCATAGCTGATGTGTATACCGAACTGACCCATCACATCGGCAAGGATTTAACAGTTCACCCTAAAAATAAAAGAAATCAGTATTAATGTTGTGGTGGTGTCTATATTTTCTATATTTTTTCTCTTTTGTTTCAGAAAACAAGTATCAGGCTCTACCCAACTAAATGAAATTAAAATTTCATGCTCTGATTAGAATAACCATATAATCTTACCCAAAAATACTGATAACACTTATCATATAAATGTTCTACCAAGATACAAAATGTCTACAACACATAACTTCCAATGCCCTTGGGGGAACAGCAGTACTATTAAATCTCTTTAATAACTTTTAAGTAGATGGTCAAGTGCATTTCCTCTGCAGTTATTCTTAATCATTGCTAAAGAAGAAATGCATGACAACCCAGAGAGTAGCTTACAGTAGCACTATGCTTTTATTTTTTTCTAGACTTGGCATCATAAATATTGACTTAATGCACTATATTATTGAAAGCCTCTGTATTCCTGTGCAATTTCCTTACTTTTTAAAATATCCAAGCTAATGTCATCTCAGACTACAAATTATATTTTACCTTCTTTTAATTCATTTAGTTCTTTTCATAAAATTTAATGGTTTATGCTATATTACTACATATATTGTTTCAAAATGTTAGCAATTACTGAAGCATACACATTCAATAAAAGATGTCATTGTTATCTTCTTTAGAACATCAAGGATTCCTCCTCCACCCCAGGGTTTCCTCTGTCTCTTGTAAAAATCTAACTCTGAGACCTAAAACTGCAATATTAAAAACGATACAATAATCTTCATGTTATGTGTTAGTATTGTGAGATTGTATATCCTCAAGATATTTCTGCAGCAATATGTGAACCCAAGAACATAGTCATTCACAAAAATCGCTTTGGCATCATGAAGGCACCTGAGGAATGTGTAACCCCCAAAACCTTGCCAGAGAAAGAGACAGAGAGAGCAAGAGAGACAAAACGCAAAGCAAATGAAATACCCTCATTGTGTATAAGGCAGTATGACAATGTGTGTATCTGCCTGCAAAATAAAGGGAAAGGAGTGAAAGGTAGGGTAAAGTGGTGAAAATAAAGAATCCTTGCTGTTCAGAAGGCCAAGTAAAGAGAACTCTCAGAGAACAGGAAGACTTGTCCATGGTGCTGAACATCTCCGGGCTGACAGTTTACTGAGCGCCGGGCGAGGGAGCCTCTGGATTTCTGAGCTTGCAGCCAGCCACCTGTCTCGGGGCTCCCAACTTAGCCCAGAGTCCCGATGGGGGTGAGCTAGAGTTCAGGCGAGCACTCTATAAGTGGGTACGGGCATCAGTGGTAGGCTCCTTACCTGCTCAGCCCCCTGAAAGCATATCTTGCAGATGGGCTGGTGGTGTTGGTGCTGGTGGTGGTGGTGGTGCCCCGTGCGCTGGTCGCTGCTGCTGCTGCTGCTACTGCGGCTGCTGCACACCGAGCGGGTCTCGGGCTGCTCCGAGGAGCTCGGTCCTCCCGCCTCCCCGCCGACTCTCGCAGCCTGCGGCTCCTCCGAGTCCTTAATCACCGCCTCCGGAGGAGGAGGTTCAGAGAAGCGCTTCGGACCTTCGCCAGAGTCTCCGGCAGTTGACGGCTCTTGCTCCGCCAGAGGAAGCGGGAGCGGGAGCTGGAGCAGGAGCGGGAGCTGCGGCGGCGGCGGGGGAGGCAACAGCGGCGGCAGCGGGGGCGGCAGCGGCGGCGGCGGGGGCTGTTGCGGCGGTGGGTCCTCTCCCGCTGCTCTCCGCGGGATCCCCTCGGCCGTCGGCTGAGGCTCATCCTGCCTCTGGGCCGGTCCCGGCGGCGCCTGCTGGAGCGGCGGCAGCGCGGGCAGAGTGGGCAGCGGCGGGGTTAGTGGCGGTAGGTAGCGCGGGCGGCCGGCCGCGGCGGCTTCTTCGGGGGGCGCAAGCGGGGGTGGCTCGGAGTCCCCGCTCTCCGCCCGGCGGCGCCGGCTGCTGTTGCCACCCCCCAGACTCATGGTGTCCTCTAACCTGCCAGCCCCGGTGGCCGGCCCCGCGAGGGAATGGGGACGAGGACGGGGACGGGGATCGGCACAAGGCGGGTAAAGGAGCAGCTGGGGCGGGAGGAGCAGACTTGTAACGGGAGGAAGGAGATGTGGAGCTCCCGGGGTGACCTAGCACCGGGCTGGGAGTGGGGCGACGGGAGGCTGGCCGGAGGGAGGGCGCGGGGCTCGGCGGCGGCGGCGGCGGCGGCGGCGGCTGGAGAAGCTGCTCCTCCTCAGAGCTGCCGGCTCTCGTTTAGTGGAGGCGGCGGCGCTGCCGCTGGATTCGACTGCGTTAGGGAGCCGCGCGGGCGGGGGAGGGGCAGAGGAGGGGGCCGTGCGCGGCCGCGGGGGACTGGGGGAGCAGAAGAGGGAGGGGGGCGGGGTGAGTGTGAGTGTGTATGTGTGTGTGCGCGCGTGTGCATGTGTGTGGGAGCGTGCGCGCGCGCCGGTGGGGGATCCCTTAGTCGGCTCCGAGGACCCCGCCCCTAGTGCAGCCCAAGTCTATTCCGGGAGTGGATTCCCCTTCTCCGAATGGAGTGGCACTGCGGCTTTCACTGGAGGGGAGTGGGAGATAGAGGTGGGAGAGTGGACGGAAAGGCGGAGGGCATTAAAGAAGGGATGGGGATGGGAATGAGAGAGAAGCCTTAGAAGAAGGGAATGGGGCGACTGGGGGCGGGGGCGGGGCAGAGGGAAGGGATACGGGACTGTCGTTATCCCACGCGCGCGTGGTCGTGGCCAGGGGGCGGGGTGGAAAGGTGCAGAGATGGAGAAGGGCTGGGGGGAGGGGCAGCACGTGGGCAGCCGCCGCCTGGGTTAGAGAACTGGTCGCCTAGCATTGAGAGGGGTGGCAAGTCAGCATCCCGGGTGCGTCAGAAAGCCCGAGGAATAGGGGTAGCGGAAAGGCACGTGGGAGTGGGGTAAGGTCACGAGGACTGGTGGAGCCGTTACTGATATTGCCCTGGACTCGCTCCTCGGTTTTCATCTGCCACGGTTATTCCCATTCTACCCACATGTGCTCCCAAGAGAAGGAATCACTCAAGCCCAGCCTTCTTGGAGTTTCACATTCCCTGCCTCCCACTCCTCACCCCCTCCCTCTTCTCCTACTGCCACTCCCAATTCTTCTTCCCCCAAAGGTGGGAACGACCTTGCGGTTGGAGTTTATCTTTGCAAGAAATTCTGCAACCAAATGCGGGCACCTCGTGGTTATCCGCTACTGGTGCCATACACCAGCACTCTCTGGTCACTTTAATCTTCCAAGAGCAAAGGACCCAACTAGGTCTGCTGAAAGGAAGCTGCAGTACCAGATGTCCCTTTGTTATCCACATGCATAAACCTAAATAACTTAGTAGTGCCCTGGTCCTACAGAAGCCCAAACCAACTACTCTCCAGAGAATAGTGACCATTAAGCGTTTCTGGATTAGTTTTTCCTTTCGGAACTTTCTCATTTAACTCATATCCTGCAGCAATGATCCAGACACTGGTATTAGACTAAATTCTCCTCTTACAGAAAGCAATCGATATAGAGTAGTTTGCAAATGAATCCAGTGTGCATGCAAAGGCATGGGACTTGTGTATTATAATAGTATGGTTTTCACTCACCTTCTAAGAACCCTGGTAACATTTGATCCATCTCCCTTCTGGCCTTCGTTATATTTCTACACTATATCATAATTTAGTGTTCTTTTCTCACCTGAGAAGACCTTAAAATCATCCAGTTGTCATACTCACCTTTGTATCCCATGTCAGTCTAGCACTAATACAGCATCTTGCATGTGTGCATATCAGTATACACACATGAATTGTGTATATAGGGCCTAACCCTCGGCAAGGCCTAAAGGGAGTGCCCTCCCTCCTTGGTCCATACTTTATGTCCATCTAGACATACTAGTACCTATGTGTACATTATTAGTATGTGACATTGTAAGGGGACTAACTACAGAGAATCACCAAGCTAAGCATAGTGAAATGCTATTGAGGTAAACTTTCATTTTAAGTTAGTTTTTAGATTATATATTTTGTCATCAAGGAACACATTCATTGCACACTCAGCCCATCCAATATTTTAACAGAGCTCAGGTGGGAGAGGAGGGAGAAATCAGGGAAAAGGAGGAGGAAGTGGAAAGGAAAAATTCAAAAATGTTTTATCACAGATGGTCCAAAGTGAAATTGTTTCCAGGAGTGTCCTCTAGCTCTCTCAGCTTATTTTGTATCTCAAAATGGCAATCAGCAATCACATTTCCGAAAGACTATCCCTAATGCCCCAGTAGCTTATTGTTATGAAGAAAATATAGATGTAAATAGTTCTTCATTTTCAGTCTTCACCTGTCAAAGTCACATTCCATAAGTCTGTAAATTGCTGCAGTCTTTAAGATAATAAGCTGACTCTAGTACTTGGATAGGAAAGTTTGTGAATTTGTCACGGTATTTCCTAGAATATCTTTCTTTATGAGTTGTAAATTTCTACCAGGGGTGATAGGATTTATTTTTATTTTTAATAGCATAGAACAACAGGATTCTGTATAAAAACAAGGCAGAATGACTCAGACTCTTTAATAGCATAGATGAAAGATGTTAAGGTGCTAGATGTTTCCTCTCTCAGATGATTGTTTCTGAAAAATTATTAAGTAGGACGATAGAAACCTAAATTTTACGAATGGACTGGGTAACAAAAATACAAATTTATACATAAAACTTTTTTGATGGCTCCCCAAAGATGAAAAAAAAAACTTTTTTCCCATTCATTCTCTTCAACTAATCTCGTGAGTCTTCAATGAGGCAAAGAGAATATACTTCTTTGTAACTGACTCCTTAATCACAAAAGTTCAAAGTAGTACAGCAACAAGAAAGAATTTAATGTTTAGATAGCCAAAGATTTTAGTGAAACAGTTGGTAGGAAAAAACAAAAAAAGCAGACATGTCATTTCATGGTTTCAAAGAGAGCAAACCGTACCACATTAACAACTAGTTGAAGGAACTGGGAAGGTATAGATGTCTTCGATCTTAGTTCTGCTGCTCACTGCGTAGGTGATTTTTGACAAGTCTCTTCACCCCAGTTTTCTCACCTGTAAAATGAAGAATTGGACCAGATGATCTCTAAGGGTCCCTTGTAGCTACTAATCTGTGATCTTAAGATCCTAAGTATCTGAAGGATTGTCATGTGGAAAAGGGACTTAAACTTATCTTGCTTGGCCCCAGAAAGAAATAGGAACAAGTTCCTGAGGGGAATTTTTTTTTTTACTTGATATGAAGAAAAATCTTCCTAACCATCAGAATTGTCCCAAAGTGAAATAGTCTGGGAGGTAGTGAGTCACTGAAGGGAAGCCACAGGTTCTCTCCCTTGTTAGACTATAAGCTCCTGGAGGGCAGGGTCTGGTTTTGCCTGTCTTTGTATCCCCAGCACTTGGCATAAAGCCTGGCACAAAGTAAGCACTTTATAAATGCTTGTTGACTTGATTTGAATGGCTCCAAGTATAGACTGAATAACCACTGTAGAAATGGAGGAAGATTCCTGTTCACTTATGGGTTGGTCTAGATAGCCTCTGAGACCCCTTCCATCTTGGAGATTTCAGCGGTTCTGTGATCAGATAAAGAATAGCAGGATGTCAGCAGGCTGTTGGTAACAACCAAATAGCTGGTCTGTGAAAGCACCTACCTCAGCCAATTGAAAATAAATGAGGAGAAAAGTGATTCCATCAATTTGAGCAAGGGAAAACGAGCAGGAATCGTTTGGTAGGATTATTTTAAATAAGAAGGAAACTAAAAATAATTGAATGTTTAAAAACTTTCCCTTTCCCCTCAAATAAAACTAAATGCCAGAATTACGCCGGTTCTCAAAGGTAGTGTTCAATGTCGGTATGCACTCCAGTACCTTTAGAGGTCCCTTGATTCCCAGGAGTACCAAGGAAACTAAAGGATCCTGTACTACCATTAGAGGTCATATCAACAAGGATTTATTAAGTGACAATTTAATAAAGTTAGGCACTGGAAATACAAAGACAAACATGAAGCAGCCCTTGCTCTCTGGGTACTTACGTTTCTGTAAAATATACTTCTTAAATATGCCCTAAATGATCCTCTGGGATCAGCTTTGGGACTGTTTAATTGATGCCCAGAGTTCACAAGGTCAGGTGTCTCCAAAAAAAATAGACAGGGAAGGCTCCTGAGGAGAAAAGCAGTGACTTCCTCGTGTTGTCAAACATCTTAAATCTGCATAAGCAAAGTGCTCTAGGGATTCATAGTAGCATTTAAACTGGACTTGAAAGGTGGGTGTGATTTCTAAAAGCAGAGATGTAGGAGGGAGATCCAGCCCGAGGTGGGTTGGGACTAGATAATAGATTTTGAATTGCTGTGCTAAAGAGATTTTGAGTAGGAGAACTAGGTGATTAGAAAGAAAGCTTGACTAGACAGCAGGGATTAGGATTGAAGTGAGGAAAGATAGAGGGCAGAGAGATCTATACAATTATTTCTTGTAGTAGTCCAGATGAAAAGCAATGAGAGCCTTAATTCAAAGGATAGAAAGGGAGGCATAGACATTAGAAACACTGTGAAGGATCTGGTGCCTAGATGCTGCAGGTACATGAAGGGAAGGAAATTTAAAGGAAGATGTGTGATGCGAATGAAAACCAAGTAGTCCATACTGTTCAGATTTTTATGCTTTCTAAAGGCTAATGAGGTTAAGGATTTAATTATTCCTTATAAGCATTGATAAGCCCTTCACAAGAAAAAATTTGTCTGTGCTACAGACTGCTGTACTCTGCCCCATCTCCCACTCCCACCATACCTACTCATCCCTAACCCGCACTTCCAAAAAATCTACAGTGGCTAAAATAGTTACAGCTCTACATTGACCCTCTCCCTAATATTCACCTGACGCAGTGGATAGAGTTCTGGGCCAGGAATCAGGAAGACTCATCTTCCTGAATTCAAATCTGGCCTTAGACACTAGCATTATGACCCTGGGCAAGTCACTTAACTCTGTTTGCCTCAGTTTTCCTCATCTGTAAAATGAACTGGAAAAGGAAATGGCAACGTGTTCCAGTATTTTTGCTGAGAAAATCCTAAATGGGGTCACCAAGAGTCAGACACAAAAGAGCAACTCTCTATTCTCTGATTTATTTATCTTACCCCCCCCCCACCTACTTTAATCTTGAATTTCTCTCAATCCTCCGGTCCTATCCAAAACTTTGCTCAAGTTCTAACCCAAGGATGTAAATACCATCAAATCATTAAGTCCATAAGCTTGCAGTACTTGTTGCAATAGAAAACATCCTCCATCCTCACCAACAAGAACAAAAATGTAGGCTTCCAAAAGCATATGGTATTTTAAATAATAAGTTAGAATTCTAATAGGTTCTATTCCATTGAAATACAATTACAGAGGAAGGGAAAGGTACAGCCAAAACAGCATTTACTTTTGAAGGAGCTACTAATTTTAAACTCACAGAAGCTGCTTTTTGCACACTTCCCACCCAATTTGTTGTTTCTTGCAAATAAAATATACATCAGACATGTGCTTAAGTAGAGTTTTTTTTTAAAGTTTTCCTCTATAAAATGTAGCAATATATTTTTATGCTAAATGGGTTGAATATAGCTAAAAATGTGAATGTCCCTTTAGCTTTTTAAAGCAGCATTCTTCCTTTATAAAGGAAAGCATATCTATGTTAATGACCTGAAAATATTGATGAAAAGATGTTCTTGCCCTCTCTCCCTGCCCCTCCCTACACAAACACCCTTGTACTCAAAGTCCTAGCTTACTTCTGAGGAGTCCCTGGGAACAATGAGGAGGAAAAAAAAGACCATTGTTCTAAAATACACTGATCACCTTGAAAGAAAGGCAGGCACCAAGTTTATATACTTTTATATGTAAATCGCTAAGAGGCAACATGTCAAAGTGGATATAGTGCTGACCTCCAAGCCATAAAGACCTGGGTTCAAGTCTTAACTCTAACCTTTCTTGTTATATGGCCACAGGCAAATGACTTAAACTTTCAAAGCTCTAGGGAATTTTCTCAACCTATATTTTGCAGAGACAATGCCTACCTACATTGAAAGGAGTTTCCCTCACTGATTTCTTTTTGCCAATGAATTGTCAATTCCTATCCTAAATCCTTACATATAAAAAGGTTATGTAGATTTAGGAATATGTCTGTTTTGTATAAATATGTAAAGCAATTTGAGACCCTTCGGAAGAAAGATAGTGTGTGTGAGTGTGTGTGTGCATACCCACACACAAATACTTTGGGACAAAAGTTATAGAAAAGGTATTAAATCAACTAATTACACAGAAAGTTGCAAACCTAATTGAAAATTTGTATATAAATAAATCTTAAGAATTTGATGGCATCCACCTAAGAGTTTAAAGGAACTCAAGGGTGAAATTGTAGAACTGTTTGTCAAAATGTGATAGTCCATCATTATAAATATCCATTCTGCTGTAAGACTCAAGGAATACCTGTCACCAGTCCTTTAAAAAAGTCAGGAAAGCCAGGGACTTGCTTAAGCTCGCCCCAAATCCTTCCAAATACCTGTAAAAAAATGGCTCTGAACAAATTCTAGAGCTGTGGAATAGCAGAGGGAAACAGATCTCCAGCCCAGAAGAGCCTGGATAGTCACCGGGAAGGGTCTATTGCACGGTGCTGAGAGCAGAGGATAGCCCAGTGTGGGCTGCGCCGGGACAGGCCAGACTGGAGTCAGCCAGCTTGAAGAGGCCTTGGGGCCATGAAACAGTGAGCAGTGGCAGTTACCAGACTTCTCAACCTACAAACGCCAAAGAGCAGGTTAGGGGGAAACTATGGTATCTAGTACAGAGCTCTGGGGGTGTAGGAGGTTGTGCAGTGGTGTTGGTAGCAGCAGCAGGAAACTCCTGAGGCTGCTTTCCAGAGTGCCAGCGTCAGCAGCTTCCCGAATCCCTGGCTTACACGGTGGGAGGAATCTAGCAGCAGATTAGAGTGGGAATGCACAAAGGCAGATTCTCTTGCTGTGCCCTGCTTGAATCTGAATTGAAGTCTTGGTTGGTGGTTCTTGGGGGAGGAGGAACGCTGCTGTGACATAGCCTGGGGTGAAGGTGGAGTAGAAGTAGCTCTGAAAACAGCAGTGCTTGGACCCTAAAGCTTGGGACAAAGTACTTTCTATAAGCAGTCAAATCCTGACAAAAAGCTCAAGGGTCAAGTAGTTGGCTGGGAACATGGCCAGGCAGCAAAAACAGTCTCAGACTCAAACTCAAACTCTAGATTCCTCTTTTGGTGACAAAGAAGATCAAATCATAAAGCCAGAAGAAGGCAACAAAGTCAAAGAGCCCACACCAAAAGCCTCCAAGAAAAATATGAATTGGTCTCAGGCCGTGGAAGAGCTCAAAAAACATTTGGAAAAGCAAGTAAGAGAAGTAGAGGAAAAAATTGAGAAAAGAAATGAGAATGATGCAAGAAAACCATGAAAAACAAGTCAATGACTTGCTAAAGGAGACCCAAAAAAATACTGAAGAAATAACACCTTAAGAAATAGACTAACTCAAATGGCAAAAGAGCTCCAAAAAGCCAATGAGAACAAGAATGCCTTGAAAGGCAGGATTAGCCAAATGGAAAAGGAGGTCCAAAGACCACTGAAGAAAATACTACCTTAAAAATAAGACTGGAACAAGTGGAAGCTAGTGACTTTATGAGAAATCAAGATATTATAAAACAGAACCAAAAGAATGGAAAAATGGAAGACAATGTGATTGGAAAAACCACTGACCTGGAAAATAGATCCAGGAGAGATAATTTAAAAATTACTGGACTGCCTGAAAGCCATGATCAAAAAAAGAGCCTAGACATCATCTTTCAAGAAATTATCAAGGAAAACTGCCCTGCTATTCTAGAAGCAGAGGGTAAAATAGAAAT
>CM053622.1:274933750-274952410 GCA_028646595.1 Phalanger gymnotis | reverse complement strand
AACATAGTTAGCCTTTCACAATATGAACATTGTGGAAATGTTTTACATAATGATACATGTGTGATCTATGTTGAATTGCTTGCCTTCCTAGGGAGGGTGGGTGGGAAGGGAAGAGGGGAGAGAATTTGGAACTCAAAGTTTTAAAAGCAGATGCTTAAAACATTTTAAAAAATATTTCTGCATGCAGCTGGGAAACAAGATATATAGGGAATGGAGCATAGAAATCTATCCTGCTCTACAAGAAAATAAGGAGAAAGGGGATGGGGGGAATGGGGTAAAAGCGGGGAGGGTTTACTGGGGACCAAAGCAATCAGAATATATGCCATCTTGGAATGGGGGAAGGGTAGAAATGGGGAGAAAATTTGTAACTCAAACTCTTGTGGAAATTAATGTTGAAAGCTTTTAAATAAAATATATACAGAAATTTTTTTTAAAAAAAGAAAGCCTATTTATAAATACTACATGTGATTTTCAAAAATAAAATAAAATAAAATTTCACCAGAAAAAGGATATTTTAAAAAATACACCAGCAAGGTACAGTGTAATTGGAGGCAACATTATGCCATCAACAGAGATCTGGTTTTGATCAAGAAACAAAGAGTAATGGTAAATAGATAAATAAAAGAGACAGAAAAAGATAAAAATGTGGTTCCATGTGGATCTGTACCAAAGCTATCTTTATTTAGCATGCTTATAAATGATCTGGAAGATAAGAGTACATAGTGAAATCTCAAATTTTGTACCTGACACTGTGATGATTAAAAAATTCTTAGAGACCAATAGTTTCTGGGTAATTTAATAATGTTATTAATAAGGCCAGCACATTTATTGATAAGAGGTTGGTCATTTGGCCAGCTCCCTTAGACCGAAAACCTCTAATGGCATTGGGCTTACAGTTTATATGCCCTTTCAAGAGTAAGTATTCCTAGGGGGTGTCCATCAACTCTGGTTAACACAGTAGGAGGTGGGCTATATTAAAATGAGGGTCTTGGGCTAAGTTACTTGGGTCACCCAACTCATGGTCAAAGAGGCATCAATTTCCATATCACTTGTCTTAAGAGAAAGGGAGAATCAACATTTCCCCAGACAGGCAAACACAATGAACAGGAATGCACCCAATTAGCCCAAACTTGATAAATCTCTAAGAGAGATTTCTCACACTTGTTGGTTTCTGGATAAGGAAGTAGAGAAGGGGAAAAACCTTGGTCCTGATTCAGTAATTAGTTATTAAGTATGAGAAGAATTAAATTCTCACACACTGTGTAAGAAAGTAGGTTTCCATTCTGTCCTCATTCCCCATACTAGTCTGCATACTTGTCTAGTCTGTCTCCTTGCCTCAGGATTATGGCCTTCAGTCCACCTAACACTGAGAACTTTGGCATGAATCATGTAAGGAACCCTGCCTTTGGCTTGGTATTAAGGTTCATTCTTATAGCTGGTGTCTTGGTCCTGTTGACCAGATCCCATACAGATTTCTTACCTCTTGTTTTCCCATTTAGAGCCCTGATTTCCTAATCCTTTATTATCCAAGCATTTACCAGTGCCCCAGAGCTTCTATTACCTAGGTTTCTAGCATGAGTTCTTGATATCAGCCACCTGAATGCCCACCTGTGAACTGCTCTTTCCTGGTTTTGACTTCTACTTGGGCTGGCTGTCTTGTTCCTGCCAAAGCCCAATAAATGTAACATACTTTAAAAGTCCTGGTGCGCACCACTACATTAAAGCACTATACAATAATTGATAGACTTTTAATGACTAAATCACCAGAAAAGTTAAATTGCATTCAATGTTGAAAAAGTTGCTAAGTGTAAATGCATTTTAGAAATATTTATATTCAATTTAAAAAAAAATTTTGTACCTAAAGGAATATACGTCAGGTACAGAGACTATCACTTACATGGAATATCTCATTCGGCAAGGATGCATGTAAATAATGTGTTTACTGCCTTACCTAATAGATAGCAAACTTATGGCACTCATTACTCCAAGAAGCAGTATGCACTGAAAATGCAATTAAGTTTAAAAAGTCTTTAGATAAATTCTTGGCTATATATCTGAAATACTTTATCACTGCTTGCTGGCACTTAATAGAGTAAGCTATGATTTGGGTAGCATAAGAGAAAGCCATAGCTTCTCACTCCGTCCTCTACTGACCATCTACCTGCCTGACAACACAGCACTTAAAATTCTCAGCATTAGAGTCACTGCTTTGGCTAAGGGCATTATCTCCCTAAATCCTTCCTTTAAGAATGTATATATGGTGGAACATGAAACATTGTCACAGATTAGCTTGTCACTGGACAGATAACAAGGCACTAAGGGAATGGAACACAGGACAATTAAGTTTTGATTGAAATGAATAGAATTGATAAAGATTTAAGTATGGGGCAAAAAGCTGGTGGGGGAAGGTCACTCTTGACTCTTCTGTGATGCACCACAAATAAGGCAGAAGTATAAGGAATTAGATGTTAGGACCCAGTATGAGTGCTCTAAAGCAGGAAGCCATGCACTGAGAAAGAAGGTATCCGGGAGAAGCTGAACATACTACTAAACTGTATCTACAATTCCCTAAATAGTAGGGAAAATTAGAGATTTTTGGAATAAACTCTTTCTCTTCTGAACTGATATAATCCAGGATAACTACTTGTGCTTTTCCATAAAATATCAGTTGGTATCACTCTCAGAGACAGGTCATTTATTTGACTTGATGGACTATTGATCTGACCCAGCATGGCAATTCTTAGGTTCTTAATGGAAAAATAATTTAGAAGATACAACAAATAACAAAAACTTAAAAAAATTAAGTGATAAAGGAATGATACATTTGTATGTAAGTTAAAAATTAAAGTATAAGGTAAGTAATAGAAAAGCCACTTAGGGAACTAGCAAAAGTAGTAAACAATTAAGTTATAAAAAGCAGTGTTAGAAAGGAGAAAAAATATAAAACCAAAGGAATTGATGAGAAAGTAATTCTGATGAAAGGACTGGCACATAAGATAAAAAGTTATTCTTTTTTTTTTCATTCAAAAAAAAATGGAAGTAATGAGAGAAACCTAATGTCCCCAAACTAATTGGACACCATCTAAAATACGACATAAGCTTAAAATTAAAAGGCAATTCAATTAAAACTGATAAAATGCATGCAAAGGTAACCCATATGAACTGATCATAGCCTCTTTCTTTGAGCCTGTCTTTCATCACATTCAATGTTTTGTGAATATGCTTCCTACTGATTTCAAGGGAAAACTGGGATCTTCGGATTAATTTTGCAGAAGGAAGGAATTACACAGAAACAAATAAACAAAAATAACTCTAATAGTTTAAATTGTGTATTCTCCTAGAAGACAGAGATTTTTGTTTTTCTAACACACATTATCCTCTGTACCAGAGAACATTGAAAGCTTTTAGATCATGGTAATGATGATGTCTATCAAATTCTAGGGACAAAGTGATAATGGTAGTTCTTTTTTTTTAAAAAAAAAAAGATAACACTACAACAACATGGAAAAGTTGTCTAACAAAAGAGGTTTCAAAAAGTCATAATGCAACTCGGCTCCATTCAATTCAGCATTTATGAAATTCTCACTGATGGTAGGTAATGAAAACAGAAAGATGAAAGAGAAGAGAGCATGTTCACAAGTTGCAAAATTTTAAATAATAAGAGAAATAGAGAGTCAGGAGAGATTCAAAAAAGTAGGCACTTCTATCCGGGACAGAGGAGAAGCTAGGTGGAGGGGATAGAACCTGAACTAGGCCATGAACAAGGAGGAAGGATTTCAAATGTGGAGATGGATGAGTGGAAAGGAGTATATTTCATTCATGGAGAACAGTATACCCATGTGCACTGAGATGGAAAACAAAAGAATGGGCAAAATCGTAGACTATATTATTAAATATATTGGGAAACATGACATACTATTTAGTTGCAGTACGCAGTGTGCAAGGGAAATATGGTGAAATAAGGATGGAATGGTTGACTAAAGTAAAGTGTGTGCTGAACTTCAAAAGCCAGAGAAAGGGGTTAATATTTTATTTGGTAGGCAGAAAGCAGCCACTAAACGTTTTGTTGATGTTGTTTTTAACCATGAGAATGACATGTGCATTAGAAGCATTGCTTTAATAGCAATATGAAGGAGGAATTGGAGAAAGGAAAGTAAAGAGACTAATTTAGAGGCTATTATAATAGGATGAAAAAGCAGGGTTAAGGTAGCATACTACCATGGAAAATTAGGGGCAGCTACAAGAAACATTGCTAAGGTAAAATTAGACCTACCAATTAATTGGACATTGCAGATGCAAGAGAGGGAAGAGTCATAAATGACTCAGAGCTTTAAAGCCTGTGAGACTAGGAAAATGATAACGCCATCAACAGAAACAGGAAAATTAGGATGATGAGAAAAATATTTTTTTTGGTAGGAGAGGAGAAGATGACAAATCCAGTTTTAGATATGTTGAGTTTGAGATATCAAAGCAACATTCAAGTAGAAATATCCAGCAGGCAGTTTGGAATGTGAGCCTAGATATCAGGAAAATGGTCAGGGCTGAAGATACAGATTTGGGACTCACCTGAATAAAAGTGATAATTGAGGGCAAAGAAGTAGATGTGGTTTCCACGAGGGTATGTAAAGAATGGATAAAAGAGGATCAAGAGTGAAAACTTAGGAGAATTGGCTCAGAGTACTAAAGTTTCCTGGTTACTGAGGTATAAAAAGCCATAGAGAACTCTAGACCGACCATTGTTTTTTGACCACCATAGGCAACAAAGAAGCAAAGGAACCATGACCAACTAAATCTAGATAATTTCCTCACTGAATATTCTTATTGACTATCTTTTCCCTACTAATGCTAAATCAACTTATTTTTGTTAACTTTTAGATCTTCTACAAGTATATCATTTTATTCTAATATTAAACCTAAACTACCAGGGGAACAAGTTGACTACCACACCAAAGGAGGAAAAAAAATTGAAGAAGAAAGTGGTTGATAATGGCAAATAACTAAAGAATCAAGGCTGAAACAAAGACATTTTAGGCATCATGGCTAGAGTTTTTGGTCTTTTCAACCCTAGCATTTCCTTTGTGTCTGTTTCTGTATTCTTTTAAGGTAAAATAATAGAGATAGAAAAATAGATTTCACGGTTGATTAGTGATGAAGTGGAGACATCAAGGTCATGGTACCCTCAATAGTCAAAACAGTTGGCATCTTATCTAGCATACCAGTAGAACATCTATAGAACCTGTTCCTTCTTGCCACTCAAATAGCCACCACCCCAGCTCAGGGCCACTTTATTTCTTACTTTGACTATGATAATTGCTTCCTAACTGGTGTCCTTACTTTTATTCTATCCCCTCTACAATTCAACCAGCCTAGCTACTGAATTGCTGTTCATGAGGTTGATCTGACCATGTAACTCTTCAGTGTCTCCATATAGCCTGTCCATTACAAAAACCTTCAGTGACATCCCATTGCCTCTAGGATAAATTACAAATTCCTCAGCCTGATTCTTAATGCTTAACCACTTTTCAAGTCTTTTTCATACTACTCCTTTTCACAAGCTTGTAGGTATACTGGATTATTAGCTCTTCTACAAACTTAGCACATTCTCTTTTGAGAATTTGAACAGATTATCCCCTGTTCCTGGAATGTGCTCCTTTCTCATACCTGCCTGTGCAAATCCTTGATGAGAGTATGGGAACGGGCAGCAGGAATAAGGAGAGCATGCTAGAACACCCATAACTGGGGATGATAGGAATTATAAGGACAGGAGGGAATTATGAGATCATCAGATTCAGAGTTAATTGTCATTTCATCAAACCCTCTGATTTTGCAGTTGAGAAAACTGAGGCCCAGAGTGGTTAATTACGTCTTACAGGAAGTAAGTGGCAGAATTGGAATTGGGACGCATGTCCTTCTGTCTCCAAATCTAGTTACTATTCATTCCTTTGTGCTAGGCTGCCAAAGAAAAAAAGAACTTGTCAGCCACATCACATATGCTAGCCATAGGTTTCGTTGAATTCATTTAAACTAAATCACATTGAATTGGCAAGGAAAGTCTAGAGTAAACAGAACATTGTACAGTAAATCAGTCTCTAGATTCTTGGTGGCTTCCAGTAGATTTGTTTGTGTCTTGGGCTTTGGCCGTGGACAGGAGTCAAGGTCAGCTACAAGTCTTTGTGAATAGAACTATAAAGTACACATCTATTACAAATAAAATATTAAGACATTACTATTCCTTGACAAAGAAATACTAACAATATACCAAGTAAATTATCTAAATAAGGGATTAGCAGTAATTTTATTCTAACATTACCCACATTTTTAATACCCAAACTTTCCTAGGCTGTTGATTTTATATCTGTGTCCCTTTTCCTCACTTAGTCCTATCATCAATTCCTTTACCTTGATAGTATCATCACATCCCCACTCTCATTGTGCCTAATAAATAACTAACGTCCCTTCAGAATATATCCTTAGCTTTTCTCCTTTCTCTCAGTGCATAAAGAACTCTATTCTTCACCAAAACAGAACTGGGGAAATTCTGATTTTTAGACAGTGGAAATAAAGTGAGCTATTTCATGGAATACTTCAGGTGTTAGCCTCTCCATGATAGCATTTCTACCTTAACTCCCATCCTTTGTATAGCCCAGGACCCATTGGCATACCCCTCAGAGGTTAAGGCTAAGACTAGGACAGGCATAGAAGATGTAGAACCTCTTTTTTTAGGTCTCTCCTAAAAAGCTGCCAAACAGAGAACCCCAAAGGTAAAGTTATTGGTTGATTCTAAATTCCTCTCATTAAAAAAAATAAGGCTTATTGCCTGCTCTTTCCCACAGGTATCTTTTCACACAAGTCCTCCCCTCTCCTTTTGTTTCTGGCCTTTTAGTCTAGTGATAAGGAGTTCTCAGTAATAAGGTTTCAATTCTAATTTGAGCAAGAGATCAAGGCTAGAAGGCTAGGCTTTGCTGTTAAGAAGACCAGGTTCCTGCCTCTTAAGCTTACTAAAATCTACATGACATTGGGTAAATCACTTAGCTTTTATGTGCCTAAAACCATTCCCTAGGACTTACCTTCTATGTACTGGATGTTCTCCATGCCGACAGAAATCATTCATTCTTTAGATATTTCATTAGAATACCAGGTAAAAAGTAAAGTGTTTATAGCAAGTCAAAAATAAGCAATTGTAAGAAAGAGGTATTAATTAGTAACATAATTTTGGCAATAAAAACAGTTTTGAAAAGGAAGCAGAAGACACCAAAAATTAAACCAAAGGCACAGCTCAAAATTTATTACATTGAACGACCCTGCCTGGAAAGGTGGATGCATAGAAAGAACCTCAAAGTCTCTCTTCTTGGCTTATATTCCTATTTCTTTCTAATAAAAGTCTAGCCTTTGGTCTTTACTTCAGAAACACAGCCACTTACTCGAAAGACCTTCAGCAAAGTAGCTATGTTGATGATAATTATACATTTTCCTTCATTTCAATTTTCTTTATCACTTTCATTTAATTGCATTTTTAATGTCATTTCATTGGGAGTTTTGCCTCAGCTGTTACTGCAGGATAGAGTTCATAATGCACAGTTAATCTGTGGCATTTATTGAAATAATTGCTTAAGATTTTCAGAGGATTAGATTTTTATGAGTAAGAGTTGCCCCTCACTTTGCGTCAGCTAGGATAAAATTACAAGAGCTTTTAAGCCATTTCCTTCTAAATAATAAATTAATAATTCTCTAAACCCCAAAAAAGAAATCTGTATCCATTAAGGTGGGCCCAGCAGCCTGATGTTTCTTAGACATTTACCCAGTGAAAAATGTACACCACTGACAGAGTAGTTCTTGTGTGAAGACGAGGTAGATGGCAGGATGTAAGGCAGCTGCTAATCCTAGTTCTCAATCCAGGTAGCTATATAAATATAAATTAGTAACATCTGGATTACATTTCAGTCTCTGGTTTAATTTTTAACATTATTCAGCCCAATATAAATTGACAAAACCAAATTCCTTAATCGACAATCTGATGATCAGACCCTACATGTGTGATGATGCCCTCTAAAGGAAAATGCCCTATGTGATACCTTGAGGATATTCTCAAAACCAAATAATCTCTAAATGAACATTTGCCCTATGATCTCTTTGATGACAATACTTCCAATCCTTGGGAGTGAGACTTTGAAGGTTCGTATACTTACCTCCTATCCTCTCCCTATCACAAAACAAATAACAGTTCTTTTTTTTTTTCAACTAACAAGCGTATATATTTCCTCTCTCTCACACTTCCCCTCCCCAGTTCAGCAGAAAAAGAAGGAAGGAAAGAAAAAGTTGTGGTATGTGATTGTGATGGAATAGTACTGTGCTATAAGAAATGGTGAGCTTGATGATCTTAGAAAAACATGGATAGATTTGCACGAAATAATGAAGGGCAAAATGAGCAGAACCAAGAGAACGTTGTATTGACAACAATGTTGTTTTAAGAACTACTTTGAATGACTGCATCATTTTGACTATTATAAATACCCAAATTATACACAAAGGACCTGTGAAGGAAAATGTTATCTGCACCCAGAGAAAGAACTAATAGAAGTATTTTTAGAATAGTTTTACATACATGCAAACATACATACATACATATTTGTATCTAATGGCAGCCATCTCTGGGCTGGGGGGAGGGAGGAAAAAAAGGGAAGAAAGTTACATGATAATTATTACATATTTAAAATGAATAGCAAATTGTATACAGTAGATTTGCAGTTTCATGTACAATCTTTTTTCTATTCTACTATGTTAGGGAAATGCTTGTTTTATTTCTTAAGTTCAGAATGAAAGATGAATTTAAAAAAAAAAGAAGGAAGGAAGGAAAGAAGATAGAAAGGATAGAAGGAAGGGGGAGAGAAAGGCAGGAAGAGAGAATTTTCATAACAAGTATGCAGAACCAAGTCAAGCAAATTCCCTCATTAGCCAGATCCAAAAATATGTCTCATTCTGTATTTCGAGTCCATCACCTTTTTGTTAAGGGATAGGTAGCTTCATCTTTTATTCTCTGGAATTATTATATGTCATTGTATTGATCAGGCTTCTAAAGCCTTTCAAAGTTGTTGGTTTTTTTTCATAATGTTGTTAGTGTTTAAATTGTTCTGATTCTGATGACTTTACCTTGCATCAATTCATACAGGTTTTCCTCTAAGACTATTCATTTTGTCATTAATTTCAATGCAATAATATTCTATTCTATACCATAATCTGTTTAGCCATTCTCCAATAAGTGGGCACTTACTCAGTTTCCAGTGTTTTGCTATTATTAAAAGAACTGCTATAAATATTTTTGTATTCATGATTCCTTTTCCTCTTTTTTGAGCTCTTGGGTGTATAGGCCTAGTAGTGACATTGCTGGGTCAAAAGGTATTCACAGTTTAGTGACTTTCGGGGAAGAGTTCCAATTTACCTTTCCAGAATGGCTTGACCAACTCACAGCTCCATCAACAGTGCATTAATGTGATTCATCTCCTTACAATTCATCCACCACTTTTCATTCTTTTCATTTGTCTTCTTTGCCGATTAACGAAATCTCTTTGAAAAAAAAAAGGCTATCTATAGAATACACAGGACTAAAGGTATGTTGATTAGTTAATGAACATTTTAACTTAATACAAATATGAAAATGTATCAAAGTAGTTTCTATGGCTGGAGAATTTTGTGTTTAGTCTCATCTTACTTTGGAAAAGCAGATTATCAAAAAGTTCAGCAAAAATAACCCCAAATATAGGTAGATTCTAATGGCCTAAAATTTCATTGAAGGAAGTTGATCAGAGATAGTGATTCAATGTGAAAATTCTTGGCTGACATTTCTTGGGATATGTGTGTATCCATAATATATGTTTGTGTGTATGTGTATGTATGTATGTATATACTCACACATGCATATATATAATATTTTAAAATCTATTATATATACCCACATATACACATATTTCTAAATCCTGAGAAAAATGAGTCAACAAATCACAAAAAAGTACTATAATTCTTTTGCAAGATTTAAA
The DNA here is from genome assembly GCA_028646595.1 of Phalanger gymnotis. Taxonomy (NCBI): domain Eukaryota; kingdom Metazoa; phylum Chordata; class Mammalia; order Diprotodontia; family Phalangeridae; genus Phalanger; species Phalanger gymnotis. The sequence continues at coordinate 274,942,379 of CM053622.1, read as the reverse complement.
CATTATCAACAAACAGAGATGTTACTACTTTGAAGGAATTCACCGACATCAAGTTGAAAGCAAGAGCAGGAAATGCTGACATGTGGCATAAAGAGCAAAGGTCAACATTTCCAAGAAATGGGACAGGAGCTCATAGGAAAGAAGCTAGCTAAGCTAAGCAGTCAGTCTTGATTGTAGCTGTTGCTGTAAGTGTGTATTCATGGCCCTATCTCCTGTTAATGCTGTGATTCTTACAAATAAAAAAATTAATATGTTTGTATGCATAGAATACCTTATACAAATTCCATTAGTAGTACAAGAAATACCAAGTTTTAGAAGCAAAATAACCCTTTCTATTGCCAGTTTATACATGTGATTCTGTATTACAGGTTTGCCAGTACTGTCAACCTTGCTAGGAGATCTGAATGTGACATTATTTTAATATTACCCAATAATGCTTGCTGGCATTTCCTGATGTTAGAATAGTGTAGGAGCAAGCAAAGTAGGACTTTTTACTGTTTTTTGTTTTGGAGTGCTTCTCAGCAATAAAGGCACTCGAGTGCCTTTGACTGATTCTTGCCTTGGTTTGTAGGAAAGTCGATACCCTTTTACTAATTAGGTTACAAGAAGTGTGAAGCCCTTGAGAGGTGTGAAGCCCTCAATCCCTGAAAAAGGGTATACATACTCCCAGGTTAGTATTTTGCTTTGGGCTCACTCACTGGAAGAGTGTACTGTGATTTGACCAGAGGAGACTCTGAGTAGCCATTAAGGAGCACCCCAGCTTTGAAAAACCCAGATGTTTGGTGCTTCTCTCTCTGGTAACTATGTATGTAATGTCTTGGATAGACAGCTAGAAGCCTCTCTGCTGATTTGTGTTATTTTGCTCTGTTGATATAATTTCTTCTTGTAATTTCTGTTTGTGTTTGCTTTGAAGTTCAGGGTGATGACTTTTTCCCCTGAACTAAGTGAATGATATATGTATGTCTGATTAAAGTGAGATTATAAACCCCTTAAAGTTGCTTTCCTTAGAAAAGCAGATCAAAGAACCTGTGCTAGCAGCCCTCCTGTGTGCTGGTGTTATTGGTCTTACACAGCCACAATAGCTGCAAGTAGCATTGGTGTTACAAATAGTCACTATAGACTACAGTTCTTTGTGAATATTACTAAACAATATTTCTTTTTTATTAAAGTTTTAGATACCCATAATAATAAATAAAGACTATGTAGAATGTTGGATGTATTTTCAGAAAGATAATGGAAATCAGGTCATCACCAGATATGTTTTAAATCATGATCACAATATATTGGCTCGTAATAATAATAAGCCATGCATTTATTATTATAGCATATTTTTACAGAAAACCTCTGAAATTTTTATTATAGACCAATCTCAGAAAAAATGATTCACTATTTATTATTATAGTCACTCATTATTTTAAAACACATGAGTAAAATATTTTGAAAAAATACAAAATTACGTGATTTCAGGAATTCTCAATAATAATAATAATAGTTCTACAATGATAATGGCTAACAGTTTGCAACAACGTTACTTGCAGCTACTGTGGCTGTGTAAGGCCAATAACACCAGCACACAGGAGGGCTGCTAGCACAGGTTCTTTGATCTGCTTTTCTAAGGAAAGCAACTTTAAGGGGTTTACAATCTCACCATATATCATTCACTTAGTTCAGGGGGAAAAGTCAGCACCCTGAACTTCAGAGCAAACACAAACAGAAGTTACAAGAAGAAATTATATAAACAGAGCAAATAAAACAAATCAGCGGACAGGGCTTCTAACTGTTCATCCATAGCAATACATACATAATTACCAGAGAAAGGGTTTTCAAAGCAGGGTGGGGTGGTACTCCTTAAAGACTATCCAGAGTCTCATCTGGCCATGTCACAGGAACACTTTTCCAGTGAGTGGGCCCCCAGGAAAATGCTTACCTCAGAGTTTATGTACACTTCTTCAAGGTCAGAGGGCTTCACAACCATGTGACTCAAACTCATGTGACTTAGGCTTTCTTGTGACTTGAGCAGGTCATCAAAAGCTATTGATTCAATCAAAGACTCTTGAGTCAAAGGCAAGACTCAATCAAAGGCACTTGATTGCCTTAGTGCTGAGAAGAACTAGAACTCCAGAAGAAAAAAGAACAAAACAAAAAGTCCCACTTTGCTTGCCATTACACAGTTACAGATAGCACTTAACTATGTGCCAGACACTGTATTAAGCATTTTACAATTTTGTCATTTGATGCTCACAACAATGCTGCCAGTTTGTGCGATTAATTATCCCCATTTTACAGATGAAGAAACTGAGGTAGACAGGTTAAATGACTTATCCAGAGTCACACAGCTAGTGTCTGGAGCAGCATTTGAACTCAGGTCTTCCTGATTCCCAGCCTAACATTCTATCCACTGTGCCTCCTAGACGCCTCCAGGAGTTCCTAGGAATGCCAGTTTCTCATTTCAGAAACCCAGAGATTGATGTCTTGGAAAATTTGGAAACAGTAGCCAAAGAAGTATGAGGATCTCTCGAAAATGAAATTATAACAGCACAGATAAGTAATTCCAGTGGATAAGATAAAGGAGAATTGTCTAGAGATTGATGTAGGTACCACATACACATATACATATATACTCTGTTTATACCATATATATGGAGTTTCCAACAAGGCAACAAGCAACTAGCATTTTTCTATATTGGTTAATGAATTCTGGTTGTATCCACTTCAGTCTTTTTAGACAGTTCTCCTTTTTCTTTACTTACCCAGTTTCATTCATGAGAGATCCCCATCTCTGGCTGCTGTTTACAAATTCTCAACAGATATTAATTTTGGGGATTCTGGAATGAGAAATTAGAATACCTAGGGATTATTGAGAATTCCTGAAATAATGAATCCTGTATTTTTTCAAAACATTTTATATGTATATGTATGTATATACATATATATGATATATATCTTGATGTGCATATTTTTTTACATGTCTCTCTCACTTGAATGTGAGTACTTTGTGGAAAAGCACTGTGTTTTTGTCTTTCTTTGTATCCCTAAAACTTAGCACTATGCCTAACATGTAGTAAATACTTGATAAATATTTTTCGATTCACTGGCTGACTGAACAATACAATTAAAACTACTTTAAACAAATTGTTACCTCAGAAAATGAGAAATGGATACAACTAGAGATATTTATTGTTGCCATTTCTGAGGGAAATTTTGGACTAAGTGAAATATTGGTCAACTCTTCATGATATGATCAATGATTGCTTTGTTGGACATCATATTCTGTTACTCCAAACATGCAGAACAATTAAAATTAAATTTCTTATTATTTCCTGCAGGTGAATCTCATCTAAGTGCTTCCCTGATCCTGTTAGCTGCTTGAAACTTTCCCCCACCAATAACCTTCTATTTATTTCATGTACTTTTTGGATAAATGTTGTTTCCCATATTATAACCACAATAAGGAAGCCAAAAGAACCCAGAATAGATTTGAGGCGGCAAGCATTTGACCTCTTTCCCAAGTGTGGAGATAGGGTAGCTGAGGCAGCACCAGTATAGCACGCAAGTTCATTTGCAAAATATTAAAGAGCGGGATGATGAGCAGTAAGTTCATAATGAAAAAAAAAGGAAAAGAAAACAGTGAAGAGAAAGCCAGCCCACTGAGAGCTTAAAATGAAATGAAATAGAGCTAAGCCAAGGTCATGTTGAGAGAATTTGTCAATGATTCCAACGTCAACACTATTTATGACTAAAAAAAGGAATTGAGCAGAATTAGGCAGTAACAAGGAAAAACAGATGGAGAGCCCACGTGCTGTATTTGTATTGTTATTTGTGAAATATTAATAGAACTGTAGGGAGCTCTACCATGTTGAGTAGATACCCCATGGAGGGTTTATGGAAAGGTATGGACAAAAATTCTCACAAGATGAGAAGTCTGGATGGCTTTGATCTGTATAGATGGAGGGACTCCCATCATCAGTGAAGTCACAGATACATCAAAATACTGATGCATCTTGTAAACAGAAAAGTATATATGAATTACTGTGTTAAGGCTCCATTGAAAGAATTCATAATTTCTTGAGCCAATGATTTCACAAAGCTACTGGTTTTAGATTAATTTTCCCTATATTACCAGGTGAGAACCCTAAAACTTTTGGGAGAAATGACATCCACTGTTTTATTGAATGAGTCACAAATTCCATGTCTGAATAATCCTGTTTCTGAAATAATGACATTTTACTGTAAAATTAATAAAGTCGGCTTCCTTTGCCTGCTGTTCAATGTTCATCATTACACATTTGTTGACCTGGGCTACTTATAAACTATGCAGAAAAATCCAGAATAGGAACAAAGTGGTTTTCCTTCCCTGTGCACGCCCCATATGTCTCACTAATGGCACTCTGTGATGTACCAGTAGGGGAAAAGGGCCCAGTGGAGGTTCCCTCTTAATTAATAATAAGCACATTTAATTTTAATTGTTTTACATGCTTGGAGTAACATAAAATGTGTTCCCCAATAAGCAAATCATTGGCTAGATCTTCAGCTTCAAACAGTTGACCAATAATACGATACAGTAATATTTGAACAGATGGTTAATTGTTTTTATGATGATACAAAATGTGTTCATTCAAAGAATAAAACTGCTTTCTGAAAAGGAACATGCATTCATCCTATTGTAGAGTTTTTTGTGGCATGTATTCCAGTCTATAGTTGAATGTTCATGTATCATAAAAAGCTTCCTACTTTTAAGACTTCTAAATGGAACATTCCCAAATGTTTACACTCCCAGTTCTACTGTTCACAAATGCTCATCTTCCCCCACCACACACACACACACACACACACCTTTTAACCCCTGTGGTGAATCTCCCCTTCTTGTGTTGTACCCAAGTACAACAATAACGTGAACAGAGGGGAGGACAAGGAGAAAGGGGAAGGGGGAATAGAAGGGAAAAGGAAAGGAAGAGAGACAAACAAAAAGCAAAAAGAGCAAAACTGCAAAAGTTCTCACACTATTGTCCTCCCTTTCAAGAAAATAAAAATAAAAACTCTCCCAGTCTCAGCTGATTCCAGTCCCTTACAAGGGTAGTTACCCACTGCCTGCTGATCCAGTCCTGAACACAGTGAGATAGAAACCTCAGTCATTCATAAGAGCTGGAAGGGAAACTTTTTAATATCCTTCAATGTTTGCTAGCTGATCATAGAAGTAGAGGCAGAGATCAGAGACCATCTAGCCCCATGCCCTCCTTTACACAGAAGGAAACTGAGACCCAGGAAAGCTTAGTGGGACTTGCCTACATTGACACAGATAATATTTTAAGATAGATTTGAACCTGTGTCCTCTGACCTCAGAGGCAATACTCTCCAATGTGTCAAGTGCTCCCCATGATTGGCTCCACACTTGAACTGCTCCGCGTCCTGGCCTCTGTATCTCATACCATTCTCCGCCCCTCCCCCCTTCTACTGGAAGCACTGACAACCAGAATGCAACAGCTGTCAGTATTGAAACATATCTTCCTGTCATCAGACCTCTGCAGGAGGAAATGCAGCTCATGCAGAAAAGTTCCTGCTCCATGGCTAATTCTCTTCCCCTTCACTTTCCCAGCTCTTTCTCTTCTCCCCCATCCCTTCCTTTCTGTCTTCATGCTTCTCATCTGGTCACCTCTATCTCAACTTCTTTGGGGACATCATCACTTGCTGAAGCTCATAAGGCATTCTGGGCACTGTAGTTTGCAGAGAAAATATGCCATTACCCAGTCAGGGAAATAGTAGCGAACTGGACCATCGTTGTAATACCTCTCTCTACTTAATTTGCAGTGGTTTTGTCTGGCTTGCCTTGAATAATCTATATCCTCATTCGACCCAATAATATGCCTGACTACTGACTACCTCCAAAAGCTTCTTGTATTTTACGACCACAAAAACTGATCCCAAATTCATTCAGCAAACATTCATTAAGCATCTGTTACATACTTTGTACTGTGGTAGGTGAGGACACAAAGATGAAAAATGGCCAGTCATGGATTTCAAGTAGCTTATAATTTACTAGAAAACAACAAGTCACATTTACAGAGTCTGTGACATATACAAAGTTTGAGAGACATAGTTTCTGGGTAATTAATCATCTTATTAATTATCGCTAGTGGAATAATTAATAAAAGGGATCAGTGGCACTCTCAAATGACAGAGATGGATCATGGTGGCTTCTTGCTGCTTATATACCCGTAGAAGATTGGGTGTTCCCAATAGACAGGAATCAACTCTGATTGGTTAACAATTAGTGAGAAGAATGAATATAATACTGAGAGTTGGACTTATTCTAATAAAGGGGTTGGATGCCATGACTGATTATGTCACTCTTACTCTCAGACCACCCCCAGCCTTAGGCAATATAGACAAAGGATCTACCCTACCCAAGCCTGAGTAGAAAACAATGGGCCTGAATTCACCCACAACAGATTTTCTTTATAAAATTTTTCTAATTGGATGGGGCTAGATAAGATGGTCTAGGTGGGGTAAATTTTGAGCAAAGTCAGAGATCTCCTTGAAAGATTGGATTTTGAAGAAATAGGAAAAAGGAAAAATCCCTGGATCTCCCCAATAATTGGTTATTTAATGATCATTTCTCTTGGCTCTAAGATTTAACAAAGTACTTTCCTACTAACTAGCTCTACCCTCATTTGGGATGCCCAACTGTAAGGAAGGAGGATTTTGTTATTCTTTTTAGATTGTAGTTTCCAGGATCCTAGATAATATTTCCCAGGCTCATCACTTGTAAACATCTCCACCCCAGTTGTGCAGTGAGATATGGAGGTGACATAATTTGATTTTTACTAGGCTTGCGCTAAACGACAACATTGCTAAAGTTAACCTGTGAGGCTATTGCTGGCAATATGCCTTCTTTGTCTGTTTCCCTATAAAGCAAGTGGGCACTGGTCAATAAGGGGGAAACCCATAGGAGAATATGACAGTGTAATGCTGTGTTTGCCTCAACCAACCTCCACTGAGGCTTGAGGGGATTTAGGGGAGTGCACAAGCTGGAATGCCGTGCTTGTCTCGACTGACCCCATTGAGATGTAGAGGTGGTTGCCCCCCCCCTTATTGCCCACCCCTGTGAGAAGGGTGATTAGAAAATGCTGTAAGAGACGATGCTCCCATTAGGAGCTAGCAGTCCCCCAGAATCTTCAGCTGTCTTCGCCAATACTCTTCCCCACATAATAGCAATTTGGCTTTTTCTAACTCTGGCTTTAATAAAGGTGCCATAGAATGAAGATCCAAAAAGACTAATGCTCATCACTAAGTCTTTAAGACAATGATTGATCATTTCTTTGAATAACCAAAATGGTGGCTACAGTAGAATCTGTTCTGGGAAAAATCATTTTGTGCCAGTAAGAACAGTAGGATCACTGCCTGAAGCTGTGGAAACTGGTTTGTTCCATTTCAGCTGAGGCTCTTTATAAAGAAAGCAAAGTTCTAGGTTTGCAACAATGTTTTATCTAGCTACTTATCTCAGCTTCTGCTTGTGATGAAAATTTAATTGGGCATCTTGGAACAACCAGCTCTGACTGCTAGTCCCTAAATGACTTTCAGTGCTCAACAAAGGGAAGAACAGCATTTGAAGGAACATGTAGATAGGGAAGTTGGGACCCATGCCAGCTAAAAGTTCATTTCCTATTTTGTGTCATTTTGCTTTCTGCCCACCCAAAATCTACCTAGTCAGTTTCTTTAAATCATACTAAATATTATGATCTTTGTGATTCTCTTTGATATATGTGCTGTCATAATATAATGATAAACAGTATTTGAGGACGCAAATTTCTTACCAGTTTCCAGAATGAATAAAATTTGGCTAGTTTTGATTTAAACAAGAGAGCGAATGGAATAACTCCACTCAAAATTTAGAATACATCCTTATAGAGAATTCCCAGTTTCTGGATAAAACAAGAGGTTCACCTGAGATTGTGTTCTAATTTTCTTATTAAATGTGTAACAAATTGATGAGGCTCAGAAATCTAATTAACTTGTTATTCATTGTGAAACAAAGCAAAAGTAGAGTCCAAAATTTGATATTTGCTTTGGAATTTGGTTTGTTGAGTGGTATCAGGCAACCTGAAAACAAAACCAAAATTTCCATGTATAAATTTACAAGGAACAGAACTGAAATCATTCAGTAAAATACACACATATCAGAATTAGTGACTTTAATGCACTCATGTTTATTTTCTGAGTTTCTGGGTTTGGAACTGGGAGACTTCTCCTTTTGGGCCTCACAACCCATTGAAGTTCCCTAAATGTTTCATAATCTAAGAACTACAGGTCATTTTCATTGGCGTTTCTTATGTATATCTACTATCAACTATTCATTTATTCAGAAAACATTAAATAAGTGCCAGGCACTGTGCTAGGCAAAAAGAGGAATATTCTAAATAGGACTATCTTACACCTTCCTGTGTTGTTAAGCAAAATTGTCTCATTAGCATGGCTTTTGTTTCTTTTGAGTGGAAGTACTTTCAGCTGTTAAGTGCTAAGCCCCAGGCCCAGGGCCCTGTCAGGTGTGAAACCTGTGTGGGTGTGGATTGGTGACTTAGGAGGGGCCAGCTCGGGAACCAATGGTCTCTGGTCATTGAGGCGGGGCTTGAGA
>CM053622.1:274917281-274933250 GCA_028646595.1 Phalanger gymnotis | reverse complement strand
TGAGAAACTCCCAGTTCCAGGGGTAAATTTGATTTCACTGATGCAGAAACTCCTTCCGCAAATGCATACTTTCAACTTGTTTGGAATGAATGATCTTAGAGAGTTGCCTAGGGCATTGAGCGGGGTGAGGTTAAGCAACTTATTTGCCCATAGTCATATGGTTATTATGTATGTGATAGACAGGAAGACCTGAGTTCAAATTCTGCCTCTAATAACTGTGGGTCTGTCTGCAAGTCACTTATTCTCTAAGTTTCTCAGCTAGGTCCCTAGAATAGTTCTGCCACCATATGGCTCTTTGCATCTTGGACAAGCTACTTTTTTGTTTGTAAGCCTTAATTTCTTTATTAATAAGACTAAGTTAGTAATAATGACCTCATAGAAATGTTAAAAAAAAAGATGGATTTGAAAATAGTTTTAAAAATTGAAAAGCCATAAAAATTAAAGGTATTATTGTTACAACCTGTAAAAGCAATAAGTATAATTTCAGTTTAAAATGTTAATTATTTAAAATACTCGATGACACATTATTGTTTAGTAGGTAGACTGAGGGCTAAGAGTTAGGAGAACTAAGTTCCATGTTAGATATTTACAATTTTTTCTGGCTTACCTCATAACGTCAAGCAATGTTTCTCTTCTCCATTTATCCAGATATAAAATGATGCCAACACCTATAGCTTCTTATGATGGTGAATGACAACACCTGCCAAACAATGAGGGTTTAGAAAAAAAAAACTTTAAAAACTAAATAAGTATAAATTGAGTCCCTTTTTGTCTGGGTGCCTGCTTTCTCTACTACAAGGGGTTGATGAATGTTCCTACTTCCATGCAAATACACAGGAAATTCCCTGTGAGGGTATACAAAAATCTTCCAATCTGCTGGTGAAAGAATCAAATTGATTTTAACTTACATCAACATTACTCTTGTCTTCCTTTTCCTTCTTGGTCTCTTCCTCCCTCCCACCTGCATTCTCCCTCTTACTTGAATATAAAATAGTGATCCTGGCAGGAGAACTGAATCCTGACTCTGTGTCCAAGTGACAAGCAACAACTTCCACTTTGAGATCCACATCTTGGATTTGGTACCTTTTATTCTGAACAACTATATTAACATCAACTTTATGCCATCCTTGACGTTGGAAGTTTTGCCAAAAGACTTTTTAAACCATTGATTGTTGACTCCAGACAGTGTAGAAATATGTCATTGAAAAATCTTATTTTTTCAGGTAAGCAATCCAGATAGATAACATTTAGAAACCCTCAAAAATAGGTGTTATTATTATTTATAGTTACTTTCCAGAACATAAAGGAAGAGACAGTTTCCGTCTAGTAGAACTGTGATCCACAGACAAAATGAGAGACAGATAAAATAGGCAAGCCATAAACACAAGTCAGAGGAGGGCAGCTTCACAGCTGAGGTATTATTGACTTTTTGTTTCATTTTTCTTCTGTTCTCCTTGACCCTTCTTCCAATCCTTCTCCTCCTCCAAAGCAAATGTTCAGTGAAGGATTAACATCAAAAGTCTTGGTGAAATACTATTCGAAAGACAAATTTACTAGAGAGTTTTTGTTGAGCAGAATAGGAGTTTTTTTTTTCCTTCTTCCAGGAATAAAGAATAGTAGAAGGAAATGGTGGTGGGAAAGGGAATATGGACAATAAATACAGGGAAAAAATTTTTAAAAGGAACACACATAAAGAAGAAAATAATCAATCTGTCATCTCATGGATCCTGATTTTCCTTCCAACCATGCGGATTAAACCTATCCACATCTGCCCTTCCTGGGGACTCTTGCCTGTGTCCTTCTAGAAGTTCTTCCCAGGGAGGGGGGGCATACCCCCAACCTGCTTGAGGCCTTCCTCAAATTCTTCTCTCATCACAAGGATAACAGTGGTATTCCACACCCGTGATATCTTCATCTCCCTCAGGTACCACATGAATCACTTGTTTCTGGAAGTTGGAGCTTATGTTATGATACTTAAGGAAAAATAAAACTCTATAGTGGAAAGAAAAAATTAGGTAGGAAGTCAAAAAACCTGGATTCTGGCTTAACTCCATCACTTACACACCTCATGTAGCCATGAGCTCCTCATTCACTTCTCTTAGTCTCTGCTTATCTATCAAATGAAAGTGTTGGTTGGACCAGATGACTTCCATAGTTCTTTTCTTCTCTCTTCCTCTTGCTCTGAACCTGTGATTTCATCAATGTGGGGAGCTCCCTGTGGAAACTCTGTTTACTGATACGGGACAGAAATTCCTTTGTAACTCATCTCAATTGTCAAACCAAAGGACCAGATGCATGAAGCCACTTGACCCTTCCCCATTTTTCCATGCCATCTCCTGTTCTTCCACTCAGACTTTACTTACCTCCACGGTCACTGGTAGCTTCCTTAATGATTCTGTAGGCACCACCCTAGAAACTACTTAGAGAGTTTCCTGGGATCCTGAGAACATTAAACGATATGTCTGTGATCACTTAGCCAGTATTTGGGAGAGGCAGACCTTGAGCAGAGGTCTTTCTGATTCCAAAGACGGTGTTCTAGGCCACATTGTCTCTCCCCAAGGCCCCATGCGACTATGAATTTGTTTTGTTTTTGGAGACAATGGGGTCAAGCTACTTGCCAGGGTCACATAGCTAGTTAATGTCTGGGTTCACATTTGAACTCAGGTCCTCCTGACTCCAGGCCTGTGCTTTATCTACTGTGCCACCTACCGGCCCCAGAACTATGACGTTCTATGAGCTTGGTATTCAGTATCTATATTTGCTAAACATTCAGAGTTACATGTTTCTCTCATAGTCCTAACAGTACTCTCTAGCCTACTTTTCTTCAATGTTCTGGCTACAATTAGGTGGAGTTTGCTTTGGTATTCTGAGTTTTTCTACAGTGGCACGACTTCTCCCAGTTCAGGCACTCAGTGCCAACACCACTACTCAAAATTTAACAACAGAAAGGATGTTGTCTGTCTTAGTACGGATTTTAAGTGGATTACCTCACCTGAAACATTTTTTAAGTCTTATTTCATTGTGACATGAAAGATATTATTTAGCTCTGGTTAAAAGAATTCCAAGTATCAGTGAACAGTCGAGAGAGGTATTTGGGCAACAGGAGGCCCTTTTTAGAGGCCTTGTAATCATGTAATGTCAGCATTCTCCTTCTGCCCAACGTCGGCCTTCTCCAGTGATCTATCTATGATGTTTCTGAATCACAAGCAATCTCTGTTAATGCCAAGTTGAAGGAGACTCTGGGCCACTATTTTTCCACTCTCCATGTTTTGCTGTTCATTTGAAATTTCTATGTGAAATTTCACACCTTGTTACATACTCTGGGGAAAAAATCAACAGTCTGTTAGGGAAGCTTTTATTGGATCAGGACAGAAATAAGCTACCCAGCAACTATATTATTTTTAAGTCATGTAAAAGCAATTAATCAAATAATTAATCAAGGTCTCCTGCTAAATAGTATATGTATCAAAAAGACTTGCTTCTTTATATAATAACTTATTAAATAAAGACTGTGGCACCCAGGTGAAGGGGTAGAGAGAGCTAGAAATCTGAAGATGAAGACTTACTGACCAATGAAATAATATGTGTAAAACACTTTGCAAACTGTAAAGTGCTATATAAATGTTAGCTATCAGTATTATCATTGAAAGAAGGGGTAAGGTTATAAGAGACTGAATGAAAGAGATAGTAATATTAAGAAATTTAGAATTCTTCCCAAAGAAGAACTTTGAAGTAATATCGTTTTGCATGTTTAAAACAGTGTTATTTCTGTTGCTGCTCATCCCTAAGACTCATTTAAGGTAGAGAAAATCATATGACAATAAATATTTTATTTCTTGATCAATGGAAAAAACATTTCCCTCCAATCTTTTGTTGATTAACTAAGGTATCTGGGTCTTGTTGAATGTTTAGCTTATGTTTAACAATCACGTTGCAAAAATGAAAAATCTTAGTCCCAATTGTCAAAGCTTAGGACCACATAGGGTCCCTTTATCCCTCCTTATTTTTCCATTCCATTTTCTCAACCCCTGCTCTGGCGTCTGTTGTTTCCTTAGACACCTATGATTCCACTTTAATGATTCTGTAGGCCTTGCTCTAGAATCCATCACACAAATGACCAACCCCCCATTCCTGACCCAAGCCAAATCCCTAGTTAACCACCACCATCTGGTTTCTCTCCTTCTGCTCTCTAGCGCCTGAGCTCCAACAAAGAAAGTTGATACTCGGCACATATTTATAACGCATGACATTATTTCCTTAATCCCGTCTCCCATTTCTAGCTATCATTCCCTCTCTGACGTGTATCTTGCTTACTCCTCATCCTTTTACCCCTTAAGATGGGTCCTCAAACTTCTGCCCTTGGCTCTCTCCTTTCTAAACTCCCTTCCTTGAGCTGTTCATTCATTTGCATGGCTTGAAACACCATACCACATAAAAAGATGAATTCCAAACCTGGATTTCCAACCCTGATCTCTTTTCTGGCCTTAACAAATCGTTTTCAAGTCTATTGATTCTAATTCTCCAACTATTGGCCCACCCCTCTCCTCTCCTTCACTTCTCAAGTACCTAAAAATCATTGTCAATAGCCAATGCCTCTGCTTCCTCACTACCTGCTGTCTTCTAAATTCGTTATCATTTGGCTCTGCTGCCAGAACCACAGGTGTAGGAAATGGAGTCTTGAGTGAGAAACAGAAGGAAGGCCAGTTTGGCTGGATCACAAAGCAGAGGAAGAGGAGTAATAACCAAAGAAGCTGGAAGAATAGGTTGGGGTCCTGCTTTAAGAGTTCAGCAGAGATTTTGTATTAGAGGCAGTAGAAAGCCACTAGAGTTTACTGAGTAGGGAAGTAATGTAGTCCCATCTGTGGTTAAGGAAAACTACCTTGCCAGTAGTATGTAGGATAGAGTGGACTAGGAGCAAAGAAAGCAGATTGCAGGAGTCACCTAGCAATGAGTTTTGTCAAAAGATGAGCAGTGCTGGGGGACGACGGATCTGAGAGCAGAGAATAGTATAGAGTTTGAAATGGCTATCACTAGGGTCAAGATTAGAAGGGAAAGAAAATGAAGTCAGAGCAGAGGTAATGGCTTGAGAAAGTACTGAGGGATATGAGGGACTGCGACTCGTCCAAAGTTACCCAGGTAGCAAATAGTAAAGCTGAGATCCTTGAGAAAGTCATCTACAACTGATGTCTCCACTTCCCTCACTCAATTTTTAACCCTCTGAAATCTGGCTTCTGACCTCATTGTTTAACTGAAGCTGCTCTCTCTAAGGTTACTAATGCTATCTTATTTGTCAAACTGGATATTCTTTTCTCTCAGTTCTCATCCTTCTTGACCTCTCTTGTGGTCTTTGACACTATCACCCTCTTCGCCTTGATTCTCTCTTCCTTCTGGGTTTTCTTAACACTGCTCTCTTGGTTCTCCTTTGCTGGATCCTCCTCGCTGATCATGAATACACTCCAAAGGTCTGTCATTTGCCCTTTTCTTCTTCTATACAACCTCCCTTGGTGAGCTCATCAGCTCCTATTGATTCAATTGTCATGTCTATGAAGATGATTTTCAGATCTATTTATCCAGCCCTAATCTTTCTCCTGACCCCTAGTTTGAGTCTCCAGCTGCCTATTGGACATCACAAATTCAATATATCCCAAACTGAACTCATTACCCAAAGTCTTCCTCTGTTCTTAGCTCTTCTGTGATTCTCAAGGGCATCACCATCTGCCAGTCACCCAGGCTCGCCACATCGGTATCATTCTTAGCTCCTCACTCACATTCACTCCATGTAACCGGTTGGTTGCTAAGTTTAGTCATTTCTACTTTCACAATATATTTTGTGTATTATTCCTTCTCTCCTTTAACAGTGCCACCACCCGAGTTCAGGCCCTCATCACCTCATTGCTGGACCAACAGTAGCAGGCTGGTGGATCTCTCTGCTTCAAGTCTTGCCCCACTCCAGACTGTTTTCCACTCCTCAAAAGTGATCTTCCTAAACAAGCATAGGTCTTGTTTGTCCCCTCCAGCTACCCACTTGAATTCCAACGGCGCCCTATCACCTCCAGGATCAAATATGAAATCCTGTGTGGCTTTGAAATCCTTTCATAGTATGGTCCCTTCTTTACCTCTGCAATGTTTTTCATGTTTTACTGCCCTCTACCTGCTCTATGGTACAGCAGCACTAGTCTTACTACTGCATGTAACACCCCATCTGCCATCTGCCTGTTCTCTGGCTGTCCCTCTTGCTTGGAATGCTCTCCCTCTTCACCTCTGCCTACCAGCTTCCCTAGTTTCCTTCAAAACTCAGCTCAAATCTCACCTTCTACAAGAAGTCATTCTCAATCTCTCTACCTTCTAGTGCCTTCCTTCTGAGATTACCTCCCACAGCAGGCAGCTAGGGGGAAGCTCAATGGTGCAGTGGATAGAGCACCAGGCCTGGAGTCAGGAGGACATGAGTTCAAATCTGGCCTCAGATACTTAGCAGCTGTGTGACTTTTGGCAAGTCACTAACTCTGTTTGCCTGTTTCCTCATCTGTAAAATGAGCTGGAGAAGACAATAGCAAACCTCTCCCATGTCTTTGCCAAGAAAACCTCAAATGGACTCATAAAGAGTCAGACACAACTAATTGACACAACAAAAGTATCTCGGATGAAGATTTCCCCTGTTATGTGAGCTACTTAAGGGCAAGATCAGTGTTTTTGCCTTTCTTTTTATCTGTAGCACAAAGCACAATGGCTGGCACATCATAAGCAGTTCACAGACACTTAGGCGGCTGACACAGTGGATAAGACACTGGACCTGGAGGTAGGAAGCCCTGAGTTCAAATCCAGCCATGGGCATTCACTACTTGTATGACCTTGGGCAAGTCACTTAACATCTGTCTTCCTCTCTTTCTTCATCTGTCAAATAGAGATAATAATATACCTACCTCCCAGGGTTGTTGTGAGAATAAAATGAGCTATTTTTAAAGCATTTCGCAAACCTTAAAATTCTGTGCAAATGATAGCCATTCTATTATTGTTGATGATGATGATGTGAATTCAAGTCATCCTGAGTGCTACAATACGGCACACTTTCTGATGCCCCACACTTTACTCTTGCTCAACAAAGTTCAGTAACTCCCTGTTGACTCTAGGACAAAATACAAACCTATTGGATGGGTATTTAAAGCCCTTCATAGTGTGGCTCTAGCCTACCTTTCCGGACATACTTGACATTATTCACACTTGTGAATGTGTTCTGTGTCCATCCAGTCTGCCTAGCTTGTTCCCCAAACTCAACATTTTATTTCCCACATCCCTGTCTTTCATGGCTCTTCCCCCTGCCTGGATTGCATGCCTTCTTCACCTCTGCTTCTTCATTTCTTTGCTCCCTTCAAGACTTGCTTTTCCTATAGAAAACATTTCCCAATTTTCCCTAGTTTAACAAATTGGGAAATGTTTTCTATTATCCCCTTAAATTATCATGTATATACATATGCACGATACTATTTACATGTCCTAGCCTCCAAGGAAAGTAAGTTTCTTGAAGGCAGGGACAGTTTTTCATTTTGTCTTTGTGAAAAATGACTTTACTAACCACCTTGATTTGCTCGAGCTTCCCTACTATTCAGAGGAGGCCAGACTGACCTGGGAATCAGAATCAGCCAATCAGGAGGCAGACTGAGCATCCATGAAGTCTGACAGAAGAGAGATCCTTTGCAGCATTCTCTTGCTGAACCCCAAATTCTCTCTACTATGCTGGCGACCACAGAACTGACTTAAGCTGCTTCATACCAGCTCTAACAGACAGAACTAGCACAAGTACCCTAGTTCCAGGACCTTGAGGACTTTTCAGCCAGACCTTCTTCCTTGTTCTGTGTAGGCATCGCATGATGTCTGTGAAACGGCCCCTCTCTGGGAAACAGAAATTGAACCCAAAGGACTATGCAGTACCTGACTGGGCCATGACACAGCCATTCCTGCCTGGCTTTGCAGTTTCTCTTTGTCTTTATAATCTATACAGCTTAACCCCAAAGCAAGCTCAGTTCTGACTGCAGCTCCCACCATGGACCTACTCTCCTGACTACCTTCTCTACCGTACCAGAATCTGGAACTCTATTCCATGGGTCCCTAGCTCTGATATGGGGGGTTTTCATCTTATCATGCAGGGGTCCAGGCCTTAAAACATTTTCCAGCAGTATTATCATCAAAGGCCCCTCATGTGTATTCTTCCCTACCTCCTTCCCCCTCCCCCCATTTCTTTTTGTTGTTCAACCATGTTTGATTCTTTGTGACCCCATTTGGGGTTTTCCTGGCAGAGACACTGGAGTGGTTTGCCATTTCCTTCTCTAGTTCATTTTATAGGTGAGGAACTGAGGTAAACAGGGTTAGGTGACTTGCCCAGGGTCACACAGGTGGTAAGTGTCCGAGGCCAGATTTGAACTCAGGAAGATGATTCTTCCTGGTCCCAAGCCCAGTGCTGTGTCCATTGTTCAACCTAGCTGCCCTCCCACACTTTCTAGGACTCCTTTGTATGCGATTTCCCCTGTTAGAATATAAGTACCTTGAGGATAGGGGCTGTTTGCTTATATTTGTTTCTCAAGTGCTCAACAGCAGAGCCTCTGTCAACAAGTCAATAACTACTCCAAATCTAAGGAATATCATCATTGTCTAGAGGAAAATTGGTGAAATAACAGTCCAGTAATTGTCCTTTATAGAAGGAATGGCCTTAAATCTTTATGACAGGACTTCTGATTTATTATAGCATCTCATCTCATTCATTGAACAAATAGTTATTGCATCTAATTGTTTCTAGGCATTAAAGGTGAGACAACTAATGAAGTTTTACAGTCTGACCATGATCTGGGAGTTACAGGTCTAGATCCAAAGCAAAGACATTGACTATCTACCTCAGTTTCCTTACATATAAAATGGAAATGTTGGTACTTGATTCTAGAGATGAGAATGATCCTGATCAATGCCTGGTTATTAACTCTCTTTTTGCTTAGCTAATACAATCTGTTGGGTGTTTTGGTTGTTTTCTTTTTTTTTCATTAAAACTAGAAGCAATAATCCAGGCACTCTAGACTTTACATCTCATCTCATCTCTCAGCACTAGATCTAAAGTGTGTTCATAATCCTTCTCATGGCTTCTAGTTTATACCTTGCACTTTAATTCTGTTTGTGTCTGGAGCTAGTTTCTGTGATTGTCATATGAGGAATTATTTTGACCCCTGATAACTTTGGAGCTTGTCACAAGCTAAATTCACAGCTTGCATTCTCTTACCACTTTTACTGGATCTTCTCCCTGAGAGAGCACACAAATAGGAACCACAGGGGTCACTTTTAAGGTCTGATCTGATTTAACTTCTTTATTAATGATCTGGAAGAAGGAGAAAACACTACAATAACAAAATCTGATTCTAAATTGGGAGTTGTTGCAATGACAGAGAAATAAATTGGGTAGAAAAACTACAAAATACTGAAATTCGACTTGACAAGTTACAAACTAATATATTTGAGAACTAAACAGAATTCAAAATATAGGCTGTCAGTGAATGAGTGAAGTCAGTCAAACATTAACATCCCAAACTGCTTGAGGGTAATGGCAGACAGCAAAGTTAATCATGTGAGTTAGCAACACTTGCTGTGGTCTAAAAGGATGGAAAATGGTCAGCGTGAGCAAACGACCGGAAAGGAAAATATGATGATTTGTTGAGATGTCATCTAGTATTCTGTACTATATTGGGATGCTTAAATGATACAACTCAATTAGAAAGAGTTCAGAGTAGATCATCAGGGTATGAAAGGAAATGAAGGAATGACCTTGGAAAAAGGAAGCTAAAGTAAAGATTAAAATAGGTAAATATGAATAGATTGACTTAGCAACTATTAACAAGCAAGGGATAACAGTCTACAAATATTTGAAAAGTGAAAATACTAAGGAAGATAAATAATTATTTAACATGAATTTTTTGATTTTCATTTATTTGATTTAGAGAGAATGTTGACTTTCTCTTAATGATCCATTCTGAGGGGGGCTTTAAAAACACTATTTTGAAGGGCTAACCATACTACTTCATAGCCTTTATCCTAGCAGACTCTCCATGCTAAGTAGCCCATTGCCTCCCATTAAATCCTTAGCCTCCCAACACCATGACATTATAGAATTTCAGAATCAAAAAGCACTTCAGTGTCCAGCTACCATTTACCTGGTGGTAGTAATCTAGTATTTGCTTAAAAGTCTCAAATGAGGCCTCATTTCTTCTCAAACAATCCCAATAGCAACAATGTACAGAACTGAATTCAGTCTTGCTTAAAATTTACTGAATATGTGAAAAGCAGATGGTAAAGTTGAAGTTGTCAGTGGCAATGATTATATTTTTATTGGCTAATAAAATATAACTACTGAAAAACAGGGCTTTCACCCTTATAAAATTCTGAGGGCCTTCCTGGCCAGATGACTTTTCATTGTCAACTTAAAAAAAAAGATAAAATAGAGTCCACACAGCATCATCTGGGCTAATTGAGGAGAACAAATAATGGAAAACCTCTAAAAATCCAAAAACTATTTTTATTTGGATTTGGTATTGAAATATTTTAGTCAGCTATCCTCAGATTACACAGAGAGAATACTCAAACCTTAAAACTCAAACCATTCTATGATCTCATCAATTCAAGAGTTCTTTGCACAATGCAGATCACAATCCATCCATGCCGGCTCATTTGTGTGACTCTTGTAAATGTCCCCCCTAAAAGTTCACCATATCAGGTCCTTTCAACCTTTTGCCTTTCTCCTGCTTCAGGAGGGTCCCAGTGGCTCATATAATTCTGGTTATACAGATCCCTTGATCTAGTGACATCTGCCCTTTCTGTCATATAATTCTTTGATGACATCCTTTACTTCTTTAATCAAGCAAAACAAACTTCCATGTTGGTCACATCCAAAAAGGTATTTCTCATTCTGTTTGTATTAGTCAAGTTTCTCTCTCATGAGATGGGCAACGTTCATTCCTCTGAAATCATGGCTGATCATTTGCTGCATCAGAATTCTTTAATCTTTCCAAATTCTTTTTTTTTTGGCAGGGGGGGAAGGCATGCCAGTTGGGGTTAAGTGACTTACCCAAGGTCACACCACTAGTAAATGTGTCAAGTGTCTGAGACTGGATTTGAACTCAGGTCCTCCTGACTCCAGGGCCGGTGCTCTACTCACTGAGCCACCTAGCTGCCCCCAAATTCTTTATTTTTATAACATTGATGTCATAGTATACATTTTTCTTCTGGTTCTGCTTACTTTGCGCTGCATCCGTTCATATAAGCACCTTATGCCTCTATTTTTATACTTTCTCATTCCACTTGGGATTATAGCTATTTCTACATATATCTTAGCTCCTTTTCTACCGGCTGTTAAATGGTGCAGTGGGCCAAAGGGCTGAATCTGGAGTCTGGAAGACCTCAGATACTTCCTAGTGTGTGACCCTGGGCAAGTCCTTTTAACCTCTGTCTGTCCCACCTCTGTTTTCTCACCTGTAAACTAGGGATAACAATAGCAACTTCCTTGCACAGTTATTGAGATGATCAAATGAGAGAACTTTGGAAAGTGTTTTGCAAACCTTAAAGCCCTGTATAAAGGCTGTATTATTGTTGTTGTTGTTGTAATCTAAATTAAAAGCTCCAAGAGGGCAGGGACCCTGGCGGATGCTCCATTGAATCTCTAACAGTGCCCAATAACTATATGTAGAAGACAACATGGGAACATCCTTTTCAGACTGATGCAAAACACCAGGCTAAATGAAGCTGGCCTTTCTCTCTACGTTTCTTTATTTCATTAACACCTTTCTTGAGAGTCCTGCACATAATGAAGCCATGTTGTTTTAAACGGCCTTTCCAGGAGTTGAAAGCTTGCTTTGTCACTCTGAAGCTAGAGACTGGCTGCCTTCATTAATATGACTGAACTCATTCTTTTTTTCAAGTGAAAACCAGAGCTCTACTGACTGTTCATCTGACCTGATCCTCTGAAATAAAGAAAAAAACTATCCTGTACCCCAAATACTTTCTCCTGAAAAAAGAAATGAATGACAACATCCTTCTAGAATTCATCCATGTATGATAATTTCTTTTTTTTTTTCCAAATCGAGCTCCCTTCCCTCATCCACCCTCCCAGAAATAGCTTTCAGCTGATTCCTTCAGGGATATCATCCTTGGTAATAGATCAATCATTTCGACTTTTGCTTTGTCACTCTGTATTTTAATGCCATTGAAGTACTACCCTGGCTACCCAGTCTTAAACTGTTTCTAGACAATTACCTCACCCCACTTAAAGTAACAGGATGCTATGCCCTGATACCTTAACCAGATGAGAACACATCTTGATTGTTCATTTGGTGTACACAAGGCTCAAGCACTTCCATTGAATCAATTAATCAACCAATCATGAGCTTTAAACTAGGCACAAAAAGTCCTTGATCTGTTTAGATGTATTTGAAAGCTGCTCTATGGAGCTGTATAAAAAACAAAAAACAAACAAAAAAACAAAAAAACAATGAGCTAGCTGGAATTGAGCCAGAAGAGAACAGTCCCAGCCAAGCCCCTGAAAAGGAATTACTTGGGCAGTAGAGGAAGATTCCGTGGCAGCCTTTGTCTCAATCTCTCCTCCTCTCTTGCCACCACCGCGCCTGGCCAGAGTAAGACCTTGTGAACTTCAGAATGCTGGAGGAAGAGCAGCGGCTGGTGATAGTGTGTGTATCCAGTGCCAAGGATAGCCTGGACTTAGAGGAAAGACAGATTCCAAGTTCTATAAGGATCCTGGAATAAAAACTATATCATACCTAAGAAGATGATCTTGAGTATTCAGCGAAAGGCCATCCAGGAGCTATGAGTTATCTCTTTTTCATGTACTCTCCAAACTCGAGCTCACTTTCCCATTGATTCTGTACGTATTGATAGGAAAATATGTTACAGACTTTGAGGAAATAGGTTTTGTGCCAACTGTCCTTACTATATTACCTTAGTTAATATTCCTTTCAAAAAGCTAATTAAGTCTGTGTAACTAATTGAAATCAATTAACAACAGGGAGAAACATACTTGTGGGGATTTATGAGATATAGCACTAGAAAAAACACCTGCAAACTCCTCAGTGCTGCCCCTAGAACCCTAAGGAGGGCATGATAGCCAAGCTCTGCTAGTGTGAGTGTGGGCTGGAGAGTACCTCTAGAGACAGCATGTCCACCAAGTACATGCAAAGTAAAGGCCTAAGAAGACCATTCAGGTGATTCAAGATCAAAAATCCTTTCTATGAAGAATGAAGGAAATCATTTCGAGGGGATTCAGATGCTTGAATTAGCTGCATAATTACCTCCATTTCTCCATCTCAGCAGTTGATTGCAGAGCACCAAGAAGCAATATATTTTAAAATATAGTTGTTTATTTGGCCTCTGCTTAGAGACTCCCCTGGCAGTGTCAGGAAACTATTCATTTGGAACTATTTTAAAGGAATCTAGAAGGGAGGATGGGATCAGCCTTGGTATAAACTTTTTAGGGCTAGAACCCTCAAACAGCTAAATGATGCAAATTGTACAGACTGTGTGCTGTACTTGGACCTCACAAAGCACTTTTTAATACTCTGGCAATTTACTAATCATATATTCTCATGTATTGTAGGTATCTTTTGTAAGTATCTTCTTTCTCGTATCTGGCCACTGGACCCAGATGGCTCTAGAGAAGAAAGTGAGGTGGTGACCTTGCACAGCCCTCCCTCACTTGAATCCAATTCACTTGCATGTCATGTGATCACCTCCCTCATGTCAAGGTCCTCTTCAAGAACAAAGGACAAACAGCAGCAATCTTCTTTCTCACCCTACTAGATTATGAGTCTCCCGAGGGCAGGTACCATGCTTCCCCTAAACTTTTATCTTGCTTTATGCTTTTGAGCTAGGTCAGTAGTCTCCAAACCATATGCAAGCATTAAATGTTTTTGAGTTCAGTCTTGTTGAATCCTCTCCTTTCTGCAAACCCTCTCCATTCTCATGGTAATCCCTTCTTTCACATCCCAGGTGACGTTTTTTTGCTTGTTCTTCAGACCCTCTTGACTATGGTACTGATTCATGCCTCTGACGGGATACCACTTCCTGCCTCTGGCCTCTCAGATTAGTACATGATATCTCTGGCACCTGAGTCCCGTCCCTGTACATCTAACCTGACGTTTCCAGCCTTTCCCTAAGC
The DNA here is from genome assembly GCA_028646595.1 of Phalanger gymnotis. Classification (NCBI taxonomy): domain Eukaryota; kingdom Metazoa; phylum Chordata; class Mammalia; order Diprotodontia; family Phalangeridae; genus Phalanger; species Phalanger gymnotis. Next base: position 274,919,056 of record CM053622.1, on the reverse strand, counting down.
AATACCTTTAAGCTTTGTTTTTTCCTTTCTTCCCTTTCTTCCTCAGGGGGTATTGCGTTCAGTTCAAGAATTTAGAGAGCTTGGCCTTCTAAAGCAAAGAGGAATTCCTGTCCTGAGAGAAGAGAAGAATCACCCACATCACTCCCTAAGAGCCCTTGGGGTGAAAGACACATCTTGGAGCAGGGGGAGAAGGAGGGAAGATTCAGACTTTTACTCTGCCACTCCCTCACAATGACAGTGACTTATCCAAGACTTATCAGGAAGACAATGTGGCCAAGGGGTTAGAACCATAACAACCTCTGTGACACATCCGGGTCATGTGACCCTCAGCAGGTCAATGAAATTCTCAGTGCTCTTAGACAATTCCATGAGACTTTAAGTTGCAGAAAAGATGTCAACGTGTATTGGTAACAATAGCCCTCACCATGTGTCAGGCACTGTGCTTCGAACTTTACTATCATCTCTAATTAGCATCTCATTCCACCCTCACAACAGCCCTAGGAGGTAGGTCCTAGTATTATTCCCATTGTAAAGATGAGGAAATTGAGGCACAGAGAGGGTGAGTGACTTACCTAGGGTCGCACTGCTAGGAGGTGTCTGATGCTGGATTTGAACTCGGGTCTCCCTGACTCCAAGTTTGGGGCTCTAGGGTGTAGTATCTGTATTCAGACAGTGCCAATCTCATGGGAAAGGTGATTGCCGTCTAGCACCTCTAAAAATTATTTCCTTTCAGGGGGAGGCCAAACCTTCTGAGAAATACCATAAAACTTTGGGTTTCTGGAGGGCAAAAAGAAGGACTTGCCAGAATTTGGGGATGTTGGGGGGCGGAGCCAAGACTGCAGCTGGAAAGCAGGGACTTGTTCAAGCTCTCCCCCAAATCCGTCCAAACACCAGTAAAAAATGGCTCTGAACAAATTCTAGAGCTATGGAACCCACGAAATAGCAGAGGGAACCAGGTCTCCAGCCCAGGACAGCCTGGATGGTCGCTGGGAAGGGTCTATCAAACGGTGCTAGGAGCAGAACGCAGCCCAGGATGGGCCCGCCAGGTCCAGCCAGACTGGGAGTTGGGCAGGGCAGGCCTGAGGGCCATGAATCATTGAGCTGTGGCAGTCACCAGACTTCTCAACCCACAAATGCCAAAGATCATGGAGCAGGTTAGTGGAAAAACTGCTGGATAGGGGTGAGAGCGGTCCAGCCTGGGCTGTACCCTGGGGGTAGCGGAGGTTGTGCGGTAGTGGCGGCAGCAGCAAGAAGCTCCCACAGCTGCTTCCAGAGCTCCAGCATCAGCTGTTTCCCGAGGCCCTGGCTCACACGATGGGAGGAATCAAGCAGAGGATCAGAGCCAGAGTGCAAGGAGCGCTTTGTGGGCACAGAGGCAGGTTCTCTTGCCATGCCCTGCGCAGATCTAGATTTCAGTCCTGGTTGGCAGTTCTTGAGAGAGGAGGAGCACTGCTGTGACAGAGCCTGGGGTGATGGCAGAGTGAAAGTAGCTCTGAAAACAGCAGTGCTTGGACCCTAAAGCTTGAGACAAAGTACTCTCTACTCTACAAGCAGTCATACACTGACAAAAAGCTCAAGGGTCAAGTAGTTGGCTGGGAACATGAGGAGGCAGTGAAAATGAACTCAGACTCAAACTCTAGATTCCTTTTTCGGTAACAAAGAAGAGCAAAACATACAACCAGAAGAAGTCAACAAAGTCGAAGAGCCTACATCAAAAGCCTCCAAGAAAGATATGAATTGGTCTCAGGCCATGGAAGAACTCAAAAAGGATTTGG
>CM053622.1:274888810-274910090 GCA_028646595.1 Phalanger gymnotis | reverse complement strand
GAGATGGGCTTTCTGGGCCTGGAGTCTTTTTGTCAAGATGTTGGAATGGGGAGGCTGGTTCAAGGTTCTGCTGCAGTGGGGCCTAAATAAATTTCTTGTTGTTTTCTCCTTAGAGAATCTCTCATACCTTGCGATTTCGGACCATTCAAACATATACATGATTATATTTGAGATCATAAATTCGGCCTTCCTACTACAGAGGGCAAAGTGAATGAGTGGCAAGAAGAAGGAAAAGAAGTCCAGGGAGGAGAGTTAAGAGTGAAATGATATCACATTTGCTTATCCATTCCCCACTTGGCAGCATCAATTTTGTTTCTTGTTCTTTGTTATTTCAAAAATTTCTGCTATAAATATTTTGGTGTGTAGAGTACCATTCTTTTTATCATTGACTTCCTTGGGGTATATGGTCAGAAGTAGCTTTTCTGGGTCAAAGGCTATAGACACATTAGTCACTTTCTACTCCCCCTGGGTCAGAACCTTGGCAGTGTCCTCAATGCCTAACTCTTGTTCACCTCACATTTGCAACTTAGATCTTTCTATAAGCTTCTTGGTGTTGTTTCCTTTATTGACATTCTTGTTTTTGACATGACTGTCTTTGAGGTGATTAGTAATAGCAAGCGAGGAATAAAATTATAGAGATGTGGGTTCAAAGAAGATCTTTGCTGCTGACATGGAAGATGGCTAGTGCATTATCCACATGCAAGAGGCAAACTCCTTAGATAGTAAAGTCCTCCAGGGACTGCTATTTGTGGATGACATTTTACTAATTTTTTTTTTGCATTGGTGATACAAAGTCAAAAATGGAACAATCCCTGCCCTCAATCACCTTGCATTCTGCTTGGGAGACATAATAGAAACATGGAGAAAGGAGAAGGCAAAAACAGCTGAGGAGATCAGAAAAGGGTTTTTCATAGGAAATGAGGCCTGAGATGAACCTCGAAGGACAACCTGGATTCTAATGCATGAGCAATTAACTGTGTGAATGTATGGAGGTGGGAAATTATATATCTGGTATGCCAATGTAGACAAGGCCAGTTTGATTGGAACGAACAGTACATGAAAGATAATACTCTGAAATAAGGCTAGAAAAGTAAGTTGGAGCCAGATTGTGGACAGTCTTAAATACCAAGTTTAAATCCTTCATATTGTGTCCTAGGCTCAAGGGGTTTTAACCTTTTCTGGGCATTTTCTCTTGCTGTCCCCATGCCTGGAATACTCTCCCTCCTCAGCTCTGGCTACTGATCTCCTTGACTTCCTTTAGTTCCCAACTAAAATCCTACCTCCTACAGGAAGCCTTTCCCAAGCCCTTTCCAATTCCAATTCCTTTCTTTTGTTAATTATTTCCTATTTATCCTATTTATTGCTTGCTTTGCATATATTTATTTGCATGTTGTCTCTCCCATTAAAATGTAAGCTCCTCAAGGACAGGACTGTCTTTTGCCTCTTTTTGTAACCCCATCACTTAGCACCATTCCTGGAACATGGAACAATTTAAGGTCCTTTCCTCACAATAACCACGTGAAGTAGGCAGATGAGGAGACAGTTGATTTGACAGTGGTCGTAGGATTTAGAGTTGAAAGAGATCTAAGTTAACATCTACTTGAAGCTTTTTGTTTTACAGATGAGGAAACTGGGGCCCATTGAGATGGGGTCACTGCCAAAGTTCACACAGAGAGTTTATGTCAGAGCCAAGATTCTAACCAAGATCTTTTCACTCCTTGTATAATGTTCTCTCCATCACGCTGCTCTACATCTCATTCATATTCACTAGCTGGTTAAGGTGAAATTTGATGTCTTCTTTTTCTTCTTTGATGTTTGGAGAACAGTGGTAAAAGTGAGAAAAAAACAGATCTCTGTTCATTAAAAAAAAATTAATTAAAAAAAAAGATCTTATCACCCTATTGTTCCATTCACCATCCAACTATCCAAATGAAAATACTCCTCCCTGTCTACCACTTCACTGTATAAGTTGTTTATTCCTAATACATATTTTATTAATCTGGGGTCACTGATAGATTTGGGAACTATTTTAATTTGGATAGTTGGTTCATCTACAGTATTTCTCTGATCTACCCTTTTAACAAATCTTTATGATCAAGCAAAACTAATTTTCCACATTGGTCATGTCAAAAACATACATTTGTCTCATTCTGCACACTGAATCTACCCTTCTGTCATGATGAGGGTGGTATGCAGGGGTGGGGAACCTGGGGCCTCGATGGCCACATGTAGCCTTCTAGGTCCTCAGGTGCAGTCCTTTGACTGAATCCAGTCTTCACAGAACAAATCCCCTTAAAAAAATTTTGTTCTGGCCCCTCTTCCGCCTTCTCTCAGGACTCTTCTGGCTGTCGGGGCGACAGTGAAGCCGTAGAGTTAGGCAGTAGTGTTAATAAAGTGATGCCGAAGGTGGTCTCCCGCTCGGTGGTGTGCTCGGACACCCGGGACCGAGAGGAGTACCACTACGGCGAGAAACCTCTTCACATCTACTACTGTCTGTGCGGCCAGATGGTGCTAGTCCTGGATTGCCAGTTAGAGAAATTACCCATGAGGCCCTGGGACCGAGCCCGGGTGATTGATGCAGCCAAACATGCTCACAAGTTCTGTAACACAGAAGAAGAGGAGAGTGTCCATCTCCGGAGGCCCGAAGGCATAGAACCACAATTCCGGAAGAAGTGTGGAAAGTGCGGCTCGCTGCTCTTTTACCAGCACCAGCAGAGAAACGCTCCAGTGACCTTTATTGTGGATGGAGCTGTTGTCAAGTTTGGCTAGGGCTTTGGGAAAACCACAACATATACAGTCAAAAACAAGAACCTCCTAAGAAGGTAATGATGACTAAGCGTACGAAGGACATGGGCAAATTCAGCTCTGTCACCGTCTCCACCATCGATGAAGAAGAGGAGGAGATTGAGGCTAGAGAAATTGCTGACTCATATGCACAGAATGCCAAAGTGATCGAAAAACAGCTGGAGCGGAAGGGCATGAGCAAGAGCCGGCTTCAGGAGCTGGCTGAGCTAGAAGCAAAGAAAGCCAAGATGAAAGGGACCTTGATTGACAACCAGTTCAAATGATGGGAGACCTCGCTTGGGGCCAGTCGCAAACTTCCTTGACATGGGCGCACTGGTTACCACCACAACACACAACAAAAGTGGATCCTATTTTCCAAAATCTAAAGAGTTCTCCCTGCCTCCTGCCCTGTGTGCTCACGATCTAACAGCATTAATCCCAACCTAGAGAAGGATTCCTAACATCTGGCTCTGCTCGTTTTTTTTCCCTAGACTTTTTTTTTGTCCAGTTGGTGTTTTACTTACATTTCTCTGTTGAAGTTATGGGAACATAGAACAACGTCTGAATTCCTTTGTCTTTGAACATAATTGTTTTTACTGTCTTCCTTTGAACTTAATACAAAATAAAAGTCTTTAGAAAAACTCAAAATAAAAATTTGTTCTGTAAAACTTGGACTCAGTCAAAAGGCTTCACCCAAGGATCTAGAAGGCCACATGTTGCTTTCAGGCCACAGGTTCCCCACCCCTGGTGGTATGTTTCATGAGTCCTCTGGAACCACAACTAGCCATTGTGTCAATAAAGTTAAGCTGTTTACATTTCTAATAAATAAGTAAATAGATTAATTAATTCATAGCCTTTGGGATATGGTATTCTGGAAGGTAAAAGAACAGAGATTGCAACCTACCCAGAAAAATTGAGTATAATCCTTTAAGTGGGGAAAAAAAATGGATATTTAACAAAATAGAGGAGTTTCTTTATAGCACTGGAATTGGAGTCAGAAAGAGCTCAGTTCAGTTCCTACCCAGACATTTATCAAGACACTTAGCAATTCAGACCCTAGGTTATTCACCTGTAAAATCGAGATAATAATACAACCTTTCACAGGACAATTATGATAAGCAAATGAGATCAAAATGAAGTAATATATGTGAAGTGTTTCCAAAACCCTGATACATAAACGTAAGCTATTATTAATGTAAAGCATTTACAAATGCAAAGTTTTCTTAATCTGTAGGTTTCCTTAATAATTATGTGACACATATAAAAAGATTTATTACTTCGTTCTAATTTTTCAATATATCTATTTCAAATTTTCTTTTTTGGATGAAGAGCATATAAACACTTCATCTTTGGCTGTCTCATTAATGTGTCATTTAACCTCGTAAGATGTATCATGAGGTACCTTCCAAATAAAGAATTTAATAAACATTCCAAATAGGATCTCACCCATCTTTGCACTGGTCTGTGGTAGACCACAAGGCTTATGGTAATTTGTTTTCATTAATTGAAATGTTCTTCTACTTCCAATATTTCCTTCCATTTCAAAAGCATCTCCTAGAAAACTGGATGTGTCCATATATAGTTTTGGAATCTATGATTCAGAACACAGATTCAAAAACCCTTTGATCCCAAAGATTTCCAAAGCTATACTAAAAGGTTTCGAATTAGGCCAACATTGTTTAAGTTCAAGTGACATTGTAGATTGCTAAATATATCACGGTAATTATGTTATTTTATACTTATCAAGATTTCTTGCTCAAAGTTCCTAAATCATCTCTTAATTGTTTAGAAATAATCTACAAGTTCTTACTATGATAATGACTAAATTTATAGCTAAATTCCTCATAACCTTTTTCAGAAGTAGAAGAGAACTTGAGATTATCTAGTGCCACTCCTTCTTTACAAAAGAGGAAACTGAGTCCCAGAACAAAGAAGTGATTTGCCCAAGTTCCCATGGCTAAACAATGGCAGAACCAGGATCATAACCCATGGTCCCTGACTCAAAACTCAGTGCTCTTTCTACTGTCCCACAATTCTTATAGTAATTATTACTTTCCCATCTGATTCTCTAAAGCAGTCGTCAATTTAAATTGTAAAAAAATAATTGTGGTAAGTATTAGACTTTAGGAATTTGTTTATTAAAGAAGGATAGGAGAATATGGTATATGGCCCCAAATCTTTCTTTCTAATCCCTGGGCCTCATTTTTCTTCTTTTGAAAAAAAAGGTTATAAGGGATTGCTCTCTGGGTGAGGGTAAGAGGAGGGATATAGGAGCAAAACTAGACAACATAAACAAAAAAGATATCGATTAAAATCTATGTTTAAAATAAGGATTAATGACCTCCCAACTAAGGCTCCAAGTTCCATTAGGCCCATGGTTCATACAGAGATATGCCCTTGGTAACTGAGATGAATGAAAAGCCCAAAAGACAGAGTTTCTGGGTAATTAATAATCAATTTATTAATTAGGCTAGCTGATAGTCAATAAATTGATAGTCAGTGATCTCTCTCGATAACCAAAGAAAAAAAACCATAGAGATCACCAAATACTTAAATGCCTTTGGAAAAGCGGGTGCCTCTGACAAGTAGAGATCAACCCTGATTGGAGAATAATTAATGAGAGGGTGGACTTTCAAATGAGGAGGTGGTTCAGCCCCTCCTGCTGAGAATCTGGCTTGATCATGAGACCCAGCCATCTCTAGCAATTTGGACAAAGTAATCCATCTCTACCCAGATCATTCTGGTTGGTCTCCTTCATGAGATGTTACTCTAAATCCCAATAGAGGGGGACAATGCCATGGGTATATTTCCTAAGGGCAAGAATTCACCTAGTTTGGATTCTTTTTATACTCTAAACTATACTCCCACCCAAGATAGCAGAGCAAGTACCCAGAGGATTTGGGCAATCTCATCTGTCAGCAATGTCCTTCAGAGACTGACTAACTGGCCTATAAGGGCATGTCCCTAAATGAGGAAATAGAGAGAAAAAAACCTTAATCTTAATTTGATAATTACTTGTTAATATAATAGAAAAAAAATTCACTTCTTTCATAATCTAGCCTGGGGAGCTGCCACACTTTTTCATCCACATACACACTTTAGGTTGGAGATTCTAATAGACACACAGTTGCCTCAGGGTTATGGCCATTGGTAAAAGTCACAGCCCTGGTATTAGTGGCTACCCACACCCTACATCCTCCCTGAGGAATTCAGTCAGAGGATGTTTGACCCTTTGGTAGATAATTGTCCTTTTTGCTATCTATTCCCTTCTTCAGTTGTGCTTCTCCCTATCTGGCTTTGACTGATGAAAACTTTCTTTCCAGATCCTTTGTAAATATTTTTAGAAAACTAAGAATATTTAATTCTCTAGGAATCTCTAATAATCTAAAAAAAAAAGCTGGTTTTACCAAACACAAAGTAAAAACTTTAATGAATGAAAAACACACATGGCTCACGTATTAGATGGACACTATTGTTAGATAATGCCCAGAGCCCAGAGTTAAATAAGAAGAGGAGATTGAGGCAGATCTCATTTAGGGAATTGTGCAGTACTTGCAATAACCCAAAAATGTTTTCTGCCATGAGAGCTTATCTTTTTAACACTAATATTCTCCCATCGACATTTATATGGTCAAGAATCATGGAATACTATAGTCTGCTGAAATACAATTGCAGCTGACTCAAAGGACAATAGGGTAGCTAAGCAATGTAGTAGATAGAGTGCTGGGCTAGTCAGGAAGACTCATCTTCCTGAATTCAAATCCGACCTCAGACGCTGACTAGCTGTGTGACCTTGGTCAAGTCACTCGACCCTGTTTGCCTCAGTTTTCTCATCTGTAAAATGAGCCAGAGAAAGAAATGGCAAACCTCTCCAGTATCTTTGCCAAGAAAAACCCAAATGGATTCATGGAGAGGCAGACAAGACTAAAAACAACTAAACAACAAAGGGCAATGGAAAGACTTAGATCGTGTGTAGGTTGACTTCAGCATGTTGATACACAACGAGTGGTGTAAAAGATATCAAGGACATGCATGACAGGAAGAAGAGAGTGGAGGAGGTAGTCAGTCATGTTGTAAAGGTGAATGATAATAGATGAATATCCTGAGTGGTAGCCATGAAAAATCTCCAGTGCCTAGGGAATATCTTATGTGGAGGATTTACTGAAAGACAAGAATACTTCACTGCAAAAAGATGGGGATGTGCTGTGATGGTAGAGGCAGAGGGAACATCCACACCAGTGATATCACCCTGCATGGAAGTACGAAAGTAGATTCTTGTCTCCAGGATAGCAGCTTTGAAATTACTTATGAAGTTTGGTCTGAATGAAGAAAACATTTTCCTTATCATATTCTTTGGCTAACATCTGGTCTGCCTCTTGCACTCTCATCTGCCCACATCCATTGACATTGGCTGCTATTATTCCTTATCACACAAGAATCCCCTGGGACCATAGAGATCTTGTAGCAGTCAGGTATTGCCCCTTACTCACTACTCCTCCAGAAAGGAAGTGAGTCCTAAATACCATCTGTATAAAAAAGAAAACTCTAGAACTACAATATTAACATAAATACCAACTCATGACTCAATTACAAAATTAACAGCAGCAGTCATAAGTCCCCTCTTATTTCTGATATTCTTCTACATAAAAATTAAGTTCCTTTGCAAAGCCCCCCCCCCCCCCCCCCGTCAGTTAATTGGATTATAAATGTCACTTCTACTAGGCATTAGTACTTTTAGTTAGTATCTTTAGTACTTTTATAAACATAAGATATATGTAGCACTCTAAAGTTTGCATGGTGCCTCACATACTTTCTCAATTGGTCCTCACTTTTATAAACATAAAAGTAAGAAAGATATACTTAGCCTGGGTGAACTGGAAAGGAAAAAAAAAACCTTACTTAGTAGAGGTGACATTTATAATCCAATTAAATGATTATAAAAGTACTGACTTCCTTTCATACTTACAAAAGTACCAACTTCCCCGTAGCTCTCTGAGAGCATGGGCTTCATCCTGTGTATTAAGCTCACCTGACCTCTCTGTCCTTCTTACGTCAGCCCATCCCCAAACAGAGCAGTCTTTGAGATTTTCCCTTCTTATTGTCTTCCCCTTTAATATATTGCCTTGCCTGTGACAAACAGATCCACAGCCAAGGGCCTCTTTCTAAACACTTGGAGGTAATATAGTATAGTAGATAAAGAACCAGGTTAAGAGACTTGAAGACCTAGGCTTGAGTTCTGCCTCAGACTCCATCTAGCTGTGTGACCCTAGACATCACTTAACCCCTCTGAGCCTCAGTTTCCTCATGTGCAAAATGGGGATAATAATAGAGCCTATCTCAAAGGATTGTGAGAATCAATGAGAACATGTGTGTGAGGCACCACGTAAACTTGAGAGTGTAACATAAATGGGATCTATAAGCCCCCAGCACAGTGCCAAGGGTTTTTCCAAAGCCCCAAGGAGGATTTCTGCTGCAGAGCTTTGTAATACATAGTTTGACTCCACAATAGCACTAAAGCTTTGTTTAGCCTATTAGATCATACTTAAAAGGTATTTACTATAGTTGCTTAATCATATTTCTAGTACCAGTATTAATTTTGGATTTCATTTTAGAAAGCATTATTACTAGGTTAATCTCTTTGGACTTCATTTCATTCGTCTTATGCAACAAATTTAGAAAATCAGTGGGGAAAAAAATTTAAATCAGCTTTATAAAAACTCTTTCCCAGTCGTTTAATCAATTTCAAGGTCTTCTAAACAATTTGACAAGGAAAACATTTTCCTTCATTCAGGCAAAGCATATTTAAATTAATCATTATGGAATGGTGTTGTTAACTCTTCTAAACTGTTTCCAGAGTATTCTCCACATTCTAATCTAGACAAGACATGAGTCAGAGCTTTTACTTCCCTGACAGCCCAGACTAGCTTGGCTCTGCTGGTAGGGTGGGGAAAGATGACTTATTTACACCCCAGTAGTAAAATCTGCCGTCATTTCAATCCACAGCTGTTCCCAAATTCTCATATGACAGCTATAAACAGAATTCTTTTTTTTCATATGCATTTAGCTCCAAGGTTATGACCTCCTTTTTACAGAAGCAGACCTCTTAGCACAGTTGTTCAATCCTAAGAGATAGTTGTAGGGGGTGTATTCTTCCTTCAATACTTTAACCAATCTTTGATTTCATCTGTGTGCATACTCCTTGTCAATGCTTAGTAGATTTTTTAATGAGTCACTATGACCAAATCATGGTTGTCATCATCATCATCGTTATTATTGTCATCAGGCAGATGCTGATCCTTCTTAATAGATCCTTGGATGTTAAAAAAAAAAATTTCTGATTAAGATGAACTGTTTTTAAGGTATGGTGGTATTATTGGGAGAAAAAAAAACTTCTAGGAATCGAGAGATTGTGCTGAGCTTTTATATAAGACCAGCTCTCAAAGAACAAATGGACTTTGTAAATGTTGAAGAAAGAAATTAGGAAATAAAGCTTCTCAAAGGCAGGTTTCTTATTCTTAAGTGTCAGATATGGGACAAAGAACTCGCCCATTGTAACCACCTGTCCCGGACATTATCAAAGTCTCAGTGAGCTCCCTACCATGTGTATAGTACTGCAGCACTAACTGAGTCTGTGATGGTCAGAGAGGAAGACAAGATTATTTAGCAGTCTCCTTCGATTTAGGCAGAGTTTTGTTCCTCACTTTAGCCACGCCTATAAATGGTGTTTAAAGGTCAAGGAGTCAAGAGAAAATGAGGCTAGAGGAAGAGCCCAGGCTAAGCTACTCAACTGCTGATTAGAGTGATGACAGATTTTTACTATTTAAGGGCAAACAAGGCATCCTCTCCATTGTTTTGGAGGTGAGCTGAAATTTTCATTCTTTAGAGATTGTGTTATTCCTAACTTTCAACCACACAATATTACTGAAAACATATATTGTGTGTAGATAGAGAAAGATGATGGGATGGATGGAGAGATAGATATGCTTTGGTCTTAAATTATTCTTAATTAATTATCAAATTAATAAATTAAATTTAAAAAATTAATTTAAAATAAATTTAAAAATTAAATTGTTAAATTAAATGATTGATTTAATTAATTAATTAATTAAAAGATCTTCATAATTTTCTAAAGACAATCTAGCCTTCTCTCCTTCTGTTCAATTCTGAACCCAGTTTACTATCTATGTTCTTTCTGACCAAGATAGATGTACTAAATGAACAGTTATACAATAGACATTCCTCATCCACTTGGTTTTTCAAGTGTTGTTAATCTCAAAATCAGTGCTTAATAAATGCTTGTTGAATGACTAAGTAAATGCTCCCACATAAAAGGTTCTCCAATGTTCCAGTGCTTGATGCACTGAGCATAATGCCATGGATAAACAAGAGCACCAGCCATAAGGAATCTCTCCATGATAATGGCATAAAACTTTGATGTGCATGCCTTGTTACTTAATGCCTCATTTATTAGTAATAATCAAAGGGCTATCAAACAATCATTGCTGCTGTTAAATCTTTTATGGAATCTTATAGGATTTTGACAGTTAACAAGCATTTATTGAGTGCCTGTTATGTTCCAGGCACTGTTCTAGGTGCTGGTGAAACAAAGAAAGAGAGGGGCGGGGGTTCTCATAGTCTAATGGAGGAGACAATATGTAAATAACTATATACAAACAAGATATGTAGAGGATAAATTGGAGACAGTGTTGGGGGAAGGCACTAAGCTTGAGAAGGACTACTGGGAAAGACTTCCTGCAGAAAGAGGGACCTTAGCTGAGACCTGAAGGAAGCCAGGGAAGTTGGAGGCAAAGATGAGAAGAGAAATTTCAATGAGAGCTGGATTGTAATAACTTATCATCTTAGTTATGACTTTGAATGCTTTCCTAGACTCAAATAACTGGATGATACCTCAGGAAAAAGAGAGATCCTGTTAACATTTTAGTCAATGAAAAACTTTTGAAAGCTTCAGAATTACTTCCTACTTTTCTCTCTACCAATCAAAACTCCTATCCCTAATCTCAGGTAAATGTTAGACTATCTATTTAAAGAAAAATAGGCTAAGGTATGAATGAATTGTTAGAAATACGCTTGACACTTAAATTCAGGTATCAAGGGGCAATTTATTATTGAAGAATCCAAAGGAATTGGTAGACGTTCCTGGCCAGGAGTGGACTCCACCCTTCTTTAGGAAGAGGGAGTGGGGAATACAGGAGTGAGACCAACTTTATTCTGTTAGGCTGACACAGATTGATGCCCCATCAGCTCAGTACCTCCCTTCAGAGAATGGATTGGTCCGCTCCCGTCTTCCTGATACAGCTCTTCATATGTTCTCTCCTTGATATGTGTAAGCATATCCCTCCCCTCATCATATGTCCCATGTTCAAAAATGGCAGAAAACTCCTCCCTGTGGGTGTATAAGGTAATATTCAATTAGCCAATTAAGCATGCATGGTAGCCGTTTGACCCAGTTTTCTCTTCAACCCTGACCATTCTCTGGCCAGTTTAGACCAGTTTTCCTAACATCCTGAATCTGTGGTTTCTGCAAAACCACAAACGTATTCCGATTGGCTGGGGACCCTCATCCTGGTTAATTTTTATTCCTTCTTTGTTCAGGCTGACACTTCATTAATTATTCTGTGAAACTTAATTAACTCTTCTATGGAAACCTAACTTTCCCTAACTTTTACCAATTTCTCACAGAATAAAAGGCAAAATCTTCCTTCAGAGAATGATTTTTTTTTTTTGCCTTCGGAGAGGCATTTGTTTCTAGTGAACTTATTTACTCAAATGAATCATGCATTAGTTGAATACTATATAAGAAAATTTTGAACAGAGGTAGGAAAGGGGACTTGCTGTTGCCATTTGTCTCCTTTGATAAACCATACATTGACTCAACAGACTAGAAAAAGAAGAATCCACCAATGTGGTACCCAACAGCTCTGGTCTATATTTTAAAATAAAAACACATCAGGGATAAAAATAATTGAGAATCAAGACAAAAGTAAATTACATATGAACAACAAAGGTAATTACTTAAGTTTTACACTTTGCTACTGTAGGCTTGGCCTTACAGATTAAATAATTTAATCTTTGTGTAAAGCTAGTAGCAGATGTGCAGAATACTTTTGATGGCATCCTCCCACATGGAGATGCTGGGGATCCTATATCCTGAAGAAACATGCATGTGTTGAGATTCTGAAACTAGGTTTTGTTCTGTCAACTACTTGGTTAGGAGAAGCTATTTTTCAAAACTGACTGTATAGTTGACCTAAGTGAGCCCCAGCTTAGACTCTTCAAAATCATTCCTTTCAGTGACATTGTATTCGTGGCTAACCTTTCTGGTAAGGTACAATGCCTTGGACCCTCTCCACTGAGGACATAATGTAGGCCCCTGAAACAGAGCATGGTCTCTGACCTCTGAAATTGTTCTTTTCCATTCTAAGTGAAGAGATTGGAGCTTCTGATTAGGAGAGTAAGTGCCCAGGCTTCCCAGCTCTGGATCTTGCATCTAATTCAGCATCAGTGCCTAGAGGAATAAGGAGTAACTTTTGGAATCTACATCAGCCAGCAGTACCTGAGAAAAGAAGTCATCCAGGAGTCACGTTGTATCTGGGTGTGAATTTCAAAAAAACTAATGCAATATAGTAAGTCCTCATGATGCTGGGGGAAAACATTTGTACATTTGTTCTTGCTGTTTCTTTAAGGTAAATATCCCTTTGTAAAAGCTAAATGATATTGAGTGGTTAAAGGTACCTGGGGTACTACTCACAGGTCCCCAACAGTAGGAAGTAACAGGCAGCTAGGGCTTGAGATAATGACAGCAGAGTAAGAGGCACTCCCATCTGCTCCAAAGTATGATAGGACCCTGGAAGGCAGACTTGGCAGGCCTTACTCTAGTTGAGTGAAGATAGAGTATACTCTCTATACTAGGAAAAGAAGAAAATTAGAAAGGGACAAGAAGATAGCTTGTACAAGCCTTGCTCCTTCTAGAGAAGCTTTCCTTTGAAACCACCTACCTTTTCTGAGGTCCATTGTTCTATTCTGGCTCTTCCCAGGATCAATAATGCTCCAGGGTTCCCATTTTAGCTTTACACTCTTGCATATCAACAATAATTGTGATTCCCCCAAAGCGTCAGCTGAAACAAGGTGGAACATTGCTGGGAGATCACTGGCCAGATCAACCACCTCTGCCAAGAGAGTGCTGCCCGCTCCTTTGAGTACTACTGATTTCTCCTGGGAATGGGATTTTTAATCCTAGAAATTAAAGCTTAGTTTAAAATTATTTGGAGTTCAATGAATGTCAAGTTTCTGTACTGAAAAATTTGTTAATATTTCCAAGAACTCCTTTGGCTGATTTCCATTAATAGTCTCCATTTACCCTTATATCAAAATATTTCCTTTTCCCTTTATTTTTAGAGTGCCTTCATGCAATCTGTCTTGGAAGTTTGTTAAAGTTATTAAATAGCATTGTAAATGTCACTGCAGTCACACTGAATGCTCATAAATCTTGTGGTAGGCACAGACAATCTGAACTGATTTTTCTTGTTTCAGACAAATGTTAAAAGGAAGACTTGAATTTTGGTGGTTTCAGCCAATATGCAACCATTTAAAAATCATTTTGTGATTTGCCTTACTTATTGACAGTTCTGCTCTCCTTTTAGCATTTCTTCCTGTCTCCCACTCCTTCCCTGCTGCAAGATATTAGTGAAGATGTTTATATGTCATAATTGCTTTGATTAATATTAATATTTTTATTTTTTCTATACTTATCATTTCTCTGTATCAACCTACTCCTTGAATGTCTTAGCGCACTCTTTAATTGTCTTTCTAATTTCTAGTGCTTTTCAGCATTTCAGTTCTGTCATGATATAAATCTATGATGAAGAAAACCTGAGGTATAAAGGTCAGAGCATAATCAATTTATTAGCAAGGCTAGCAGTTGCCAATAATAGAGGTTAATAGCCCCTCGAAGACCAGACATATACCTTATAATCAGAACAGGTTTTTATACAGTTCGATGGTTACATTCATGCCATAATGAGATATTGGAGTTGTGTTTGTTCTTCATTTTCAAAGAGGACCATAGCATCAGGGAAGTGATGACATGACTTGCAATTGATTTTGATTTGAGTGAGGGAGGGCTGTGCAAGGTCACCAGCCTCATTTTCTTCTCCAGAGTCATCTGGATCCAGTGACCAGATATTCATCAGGAGATGGCCCAGGATGCAATGGAAGACCCCAGCCCTTTTAGGCTAAGGCCTTTTCATGTACTCACTTAGAGTGAGGTAACTCCCATTCACTCTTTAAGAAGTGAGTCAAGGGATAGTCCCTTTAATTATAACAAAAGAAAAAAAAATCATGCTGGGAGGGGAAGAATAGGACATTAGAAGAGGATATGTTGCATTACATATGATATACATGCACATAATAGCATATATGATGAGGAATACATACACTAATACATTGGATACATTTTTTTAAATCATCAAAAGATATCAATAAATTACATCAACATATGATGAATATATTTTTAGGACAGGATGACCTAGGAAACTAATAAAAATACAAAACGATCCTCTATCCTATCCTGTGTGGCCTCTCTCTGCTTCCTTGGTGAGGGGAGCAGCATGACTGAGGACGCAGCCAAGGGCACTGAAAATAACAGTTTTTAGATTGTCTGGAAACTGACTAGAAGTCATTTCTTTTTTGGTATTTCCAGGAAGAGGACCAGATTTAAAGTCAGAAAAACAGGGTTTGAGTCCTGATTCTCCCTCTTTTTGGTTACAAATCTCTCTGAATCTCAGCTTTTTCATTTAAAAAACTAGAAAGAAGATAATACTTGTTTTTAAAAAATATATTTGTACTCCCTATCTCAAGTCAATCCAATAATCATTTTATTACTTCATAGTAATTTGATATGAGGACCAAATAAGATATTGAACTTAAAACAGCAATGAAGCATTTTATACTAATTGTTTGGATGTCTGTGATATCTTTGCTGTGTATTTTCTCTTGATCCCTCTATATATTTTCATCCAGTGGGGCTCATCTTTCTGTAAATTCTTCATAGAGAATCTCCCACAATTCACTGAAAGCTGTCACCTTGTTAAAAAAAAATAACCTGTGAGAGGCAGATAGGTGGTGCAGTGAGTGGAGCACCGGCCCTGGAGTCAGGAGGATCTGAGTTCAAATCCAGCCTCAGACACTTGACACACTTACTAGCTGTGTGACCTTGGGCAAGTCACTTAACCCCAATTGCCTTGTCTTTCCCCTTCAAAACAACAACAACAAAAAAAAATAGCTTGGGGACCCCCATGCAGTATTTAGCCCACCTTCTGTTGTTCCTACTCTCAGTGTATGAGCAGCCCCTCTCCCTTTCGAGTTGTTCATGTTCTACACTATTCCTTGTGAACACATCATACTTGATAACATGCTGCAGCCTACTCACACCCACCATGCAGCTTTCCTTTGTCCTTTAGGCAATTTTAATTTTTCTGGTATAATGGGTTTAAAGCACAGTGCATGCCATAGAGTAAACACATAATACATATTTTTCATTCACTTGTTCATGTAGCATCATCAGGAGCATATTAAAATAAAAAAGATAGGTATTGGGGCAAGCAGTTTGGCATCATCGAATTGCTGTAAATGTCTCAAATACATATTAATCACCTATTATTCAATTATGGGACTAGCTCATAATTCATCTGAAGTGCTTTTTTCAAGATTTATGTATTGATGAACTCACTCACTCCTGCTCCTGCAACCACAAATCTTGATTTGGGCAGTATGTGTTTTTCGTCCACACTGGTTTTCTAGTTTGGTTGGTCAGACCAATATCTTTCAAAAGAATTTCATTGAGGAGACTGTTGTTATTGTTCATCCTTCATTTTCAAAGAAGACCAATGGGCATCACAGTGTGATGTCTTGACTTCTACATGAGTTGGATTTAAATGAGGCAGAGTTGCACAAAATCGCCAGCCTCACTCTCTTTTCCAGTCATCAAAGTCCAGGGGCAAGACAAAAGTCAAGACAATTGGCTATGACCTGGCACGCAGTGGAAAACTTTGGAGTCTTCAGTGTCTGGCCAAGCTCCAAGTGCTCCATAGTATCTGCTTCAGTCATCTTCACGGCCATTGGAACAAATATTTCTTGTCCCCCTGCCAGGGGAAGTCTTCACATACTTAGGGTAGGCATCCCCCCAACCCACCAACAGATTCGAGGCCTGGTGTTTATTCTCAACCTCATTTAGCCCATCTGCCAAGATAGTAGTGTTCCGTGGAATGGAATGCTACCTATAACATCAGATTTTTTTAATGTGTTTGTTTTGCCTGGGGCACTCTTGCTAGCTGGGCATGGCGGCTCTGAATAAAGAGCTGTTAACCTGCCATTATTAAGAAGAGGTTTTAGCTACTATATACCCTAGCAGAATGAAGCTGAGATAGTGGGAGTAGCTCTAAAAGGATGAACATGCCAACAGGGAATACAAGACCATCAAAGCCCAACTGAACAATGTGTCCATAGAGGAACTGATCCAGTGAAACAAGGGAAGCAAACAGCAGAGACACTGAACCAAGGAGAAATAAGTCTTGTTAGAGCAGCATGATGGCATTGCCGGAATACATCCAGAGTCCTGCAGTTTCAAAGGCCCGCATTACCCTTCCAAATGGATTCTCCACATGTGGGCCCCTCTCCCATTACACTAGTGTATGCACATTCTCCCTACTGATAGTGATGTATATATTTGTGGGAGAGTATGCCCTACAGTTATGAGGACAATGTTCTGTTGCAAATCTTCTTACTATGCTATTTCATTAAATATCTTAATTTTGAATTAATTGAACCTTCTGGCTGACTAGAGAAAAAGTAAACATATCAGTGAGACTCATGGGCTATTGTTTTGAGCAGATGTGTGTTCTAGGGTAACTATTTTAGGGGCCTCACATGTGAGAAGGGGGTGCCACAGATCCAGGTGTGATCTAGAATAATTTGAAAAAAAGGAAATCACTTTCAGCAGCAATAATCATGGAATGCTTCAAGAAAGAAGACTTTGAAGGAAGAGATGAAGGATTTCAATAGGTGTAGATTAGGACAACATCCATTACAACCGTGGCAAATGGGCCACTTGAAAATATGGAGGCAGGTCCTCAATTTCTGAAGATTCAGAGGGAGCTCTATTTAGATGGCTTTTGTACAGATGACAGAAATATCTCTAATTTCATAGAGGCACAGATGGATTCAGCCTAGATAGAATAGGTTATGAAATGCTGGTTCCTGGACTAGATGAGAAGGGAAAGTCAGGTGCGGAAAGGAGGAAGTAGTTTAGATTTTTCTGACATTATAAGAGTTTACAAGGGCAGTCAGGAACCAGTGGGTGTCTTAGCCCAGAGGATACCAATTGGGGATATGAACACCTCATCAACCATGTCTGAAATGTTCATCTTCTTGATGAGGGTGGTTGAGAGAAGGGATGAAGAGGGCTGATGAATGACAGCATAGGAAAAAAAAATTGTCCCAGGGCCAATTCATGGCTTTGAACCAATCTTAGAGCCTGTGAACATGGAAGGGAAACATGGCATTATTACTAATAGCATGAGATTTTTATCCAATGATGAAAAAATTACACACTATTTAAAGAACTCAATCACACCCACATTGACATTTTCCACTATAAGGAGATGAGAAATTATGTAGCAAGATATATAGCACTGGTACTCCTAAAATTAAAACAAAACAAAACAAAAAAAGAGGCCTCTGACTCATGAAAATCATTTAAGACAAGATGTATAGGGGTCATGATATGGATGCTTTGAAAGAATAGCTATTCCAATGAAACAATATGAGATTGGTCAGACTAGGTCCTTTCCCCAGAGGAAGAAATAGGAATATGCAGATGGAAACAATCAGAATAATTAATTAATCCCTAAGTGGAATTTTACCAATCTTTGTGTTCATTTTTATCCAGCTTTCTCATGATTGGTGTATTCAAAGCAACCTAGGGTCTGCTGTCAAATCATTTGCAAAGGGCTCCATCCAGTTCCTTTTGTCCTCCTGACCTGCTCCAAAAGGGTTCTCATCTATCATTCACCCCAGCCTCAGAGTACCAGGGATAGTAGAGGGGCTTCTCCAAAGGAGACTGAAATACATCTTCTCTCCCTAGAGACCTTGTGCCTCATCTCCTGCCCTTTCAGAATGAGGCTGTAGGATTATCATTCAATAGAATTCTTGTCTAGTCCTCAGGCACCCAATCAATACATTATTAGTCAGTGGTAGCTAGCACTTTGGAATTCAAAGAGGTCCTGGGTCTCAGGGTGCCAAGGACGATAGAGATTCAGCTCTGAGTGGAGCTCATTCAACACAAAGTGATATCCCTGACCAGGCAAGATCAACTCCCAGGGTCAATCGTGCAGAGCCACTGATGTCCTTTGGTGATGTCATTGCCCTGCCCTTGGCCTCTCTCTACTGGGTGTCACATCATCTCCACTGGGATGTTGTTTCCACTAATACGTAATTAGCATAATGAACCTCTGTAGCAGGGGTCCTTAACCTGGGGGGGCTGTGACTTGGTTGTTTTTTGTTTTTAATATTGTTAAGTACATTTTACTAAATTTCATTTCCTTTGTAATTCAATGTATTTTATCATATATGTTTAAAAACATTATTGTGAGAAGGGTCCAAAGACTTCACCAGATAGTCAGAAGAGCCCATGACACACAAAAAAACCCATTAAGAACCCCTGCTCTGTTGCTTACCTATAGATTTCTGAAGGAGTATTCATATCTAATATTAGATAGTGTAAAGGTCAAGCCTTCTATCCCAAGCCATGCTATTGACAAGTTTCAGTAAGTATATAAATAATTGAAAAGAAAAAAATGAGGAAGAGAAGTAAATGAAAACTAGACACTCTGAAAATCATGTCACTACTACATTAGTAAGGTCTTTAAGTAATCAGGGAGCTTTATAAAATAAAGTGTATAGATGTAACCTCCTTTAAAAGGAAGTTAGATGCCTCAGTGTCTTGAGTACTGGACTTGGAGTCAGGAAGACTCGAGTTCAGATCCTGCCTTAGGCAGTTAATACCTAAGGGACCTAGGGCTAGTCACTTAATTCCTCTCAGCCTCAGTTTCCTCACCTGTAAAATGGGCATGATAGCACTTGCCTTACAGAATTGTTGTAATAATCAAATAAGAAAACATATATAAAGTGCTTTATAAATCTTAAATCACTATATAAAAGCGAATTGTTATAAAATATGGGGCAGCTAGATGGCTCAGTGGATAGAGCTCTGGGCCTGGAATCAGGAAGACCTAAGTTCAAATCCAGCCTCAGACACTTACTAGCTATGTAACCCTGGGTAAGAGTCACTTAACCTCTATCTGCCTTAATCTACTAGAGAAGAAAATGACGACTCACTCCAGTATTGTTGCCAAGAAAACCCCGTAGATGATATGGTCCATGTGATCACAAAGAGTTGGACTTGACTGAAGAACAACAACAAAACTATAAAATATGGGAGGAAACACAATAGCTTTATTAATCTGTAATATTGCAGTTTTGTATATATATGTATATATGTATGTATGTATTATTTATAATTTTATTCCAGGAGACATAGTCAGGCCTGCAGTCTCACCAAATCACTGGCATAGAAAGATGTTTTTAGACAGGATTTAACTAGATATAAGTATATAAGTAGGATTTAGAACCGAAAGAGACCTGTAGAGTTTATTTAATCCATTCATATCACTTCACAAATGAGGGAACTGAGGCTATGACAGATGAAATGAATTGTCAAAGGCATACAACTACTTGGTGACAAGACAGGATTAGAACCCAAATCTCTTGGGGCCCTATCTAATGCTCTATTATAGCACCTCAAGCTCATGGCACCTCAAGCATCACCATCAATGATGAGATGGGCTAAGATTCTAAAGTGGAAAGCACCATGAGCAGATTCATTAATTACAATGATTTATACTTTGCTTGTCAAAAATAATCTCAGACATAACATATTTGTTGGAGCTATGATTTCCCTAGTCTGTTGGCCTCCTTGGTGATTGTCAGGATGTTGTAAGTTTCTTGAATTTGAGACTTGGGAGAGCATTTCAGACAGTCTGGCAAGGACCTGGAAAGGTCACTCTTCCCACTGAAAGGCAATTAGAATCATCACATCTGCATCTTAATTAATCAGACAAGGCATGGTTAGCTTGGAGAAGAGACTTGATAACTATCTTTAAGTATCTGAAAAGCTACCCTGTGCAGGAACGGTTAGATTTACATTTGAGTAGAAAAATCTACTTCACATTTGTAAGGTGGGGGAAGCAAGGATAGGCAGCAGTTGTCCAAATAAGAGATATGGAAGGATGAGGAGTGGAGTTTCCTTTAAGACAGTGTGGCAGTCAAAAGAAGCTGACACAATCCTGGGATATATTAAGAGGGGTGTAACTTCCAGAAATAAGGAGTTGATGGTCCATTGTATTCTAGCCTTGTTAGACTCCATGCATAGTACTGTGTTCAGTCCAGGCCTCCTCAGTTTATTTTTATTTTTTTGTAAATAGTATAGTATTTTTCCATTTGCATGTTGTATTAAGAAGGCAGAATTTATGATTTCAAAGAGAATCATATATATGTCTGAACGGTTCAGAACCACAGGATATAAGGAATTCTCTAAGTAGAAGGCAGAAGAATTAAAGCATTTATTCAGGCTCCAAAGTAATAGACCCACGAACCAGCCTCCCCATTTTGATATTTTGATCAAAAGCTTCCAGGCCCAATAAGTCCGCCTCACAAGAGTAACCAGGAGGCCACAGAAAAACATGATGGTATTAAACCAAATCATATTCATGCTTCCCCTCTCCAGTAAGAGGATTACCCACTGGCCTCAAGTCCTTGCCCAGCACTCCTCGGTCCACACATGGGTTGGCCCCACTTCCAGGTCAGCTCTGCTTCTGGGTCGGCTCTGCTTCCACAGCTCCTGCTTAGGCTTTGGCTTTATCTTCAGCTTTGGCTGTAGCTGTCTCTTGGCTCGCCTCTCCTCGCAGCCTCCAACCCCGACCCAGCTATTGGTCAGGAGCTTGCCTTCGGGACACCTCCTTGCCTCCTCCTTGGGTCCCAGGTCTATGAAAGGCTGCTAGAGGCTGAGGCACCAGCGTGGGAAGTTTTCGTGCTCACTTTGTTCCAAGACCGCGCTCTGCTTCATGGCTGCTGCCATGGTGACAGTGCTGAGGCCCCCTCCTCCCAGATGAGCCCCTGGCATCATCAAGAGCTGCCTGAATAACCAGAGCCCATTGGTTCCCGAGTTGGCCCCTCCCCCTAGGACCCTGGGAGGCTCACATCCACATAGACTAGGTCAACACCCAACAGGGCATGGCTCTGGAGTTAACACCTCCCCTTAGCCAGCCCCACCTTGGGCCCCACCTCAGTCATCAATCCACACCCACATAGGTTTTACACCTAATAGGGCTTTGGGCCTGGGGCTTAGCACTTAGCAAGATTC
>CM053622.1:274851608-274888310 GCA_028646595.1 Phalanger gymnotis | reverse complement strand
TGCACAGCCATTATCGATATAGTCAAATGTATATTCTCTTACATTTATTTTGTCTAACAAGATATTTGATGAAAGCCACTTAAGATATACCCAATCAGCCCTGACCACTAGTTAACTTAGTGATGTTTCACAGTCAAAACCACTCCTCCTAGTAGCCCACCTTTGGGCTATTTCCCAGTAAACTCTGGGTAAAATGCCTGCACAGTAGATACAAAAAGTACACTGACCACCCCTTAACCACTCCCTAATCTCACCCCAAAACACCTAATTGACATGTTATGCCCCTAAATCTCTTATAAAAGCTCTCCCTGCACCCCTCTAAGGTTGCAGGTTCCCTAAGAACTCTTGCCTACTGTAAAGCATAACAAATCTTTGCCACCTTGACTTAAAGAATGCTTGAGATGGTGAATTCATTCTGGATGGCCTAAACCCTCTCCAGTACTCGGGTCCTTGAGGGGCACTCACCCTCAACTGGGAACTCCAGTCATGGGAACTTTAGTTTTGGGATTCCTGAATCCCTGGGTTTTTCCCCCTCAATACAATCATGTTAAACATATTTCCACACTAGTCATGTTATGAAAGAAGAATCAGAACAAAAGAGAAAAACCATGAAAAAAAAAATGAAAATAATATGCTTCAATCTGCATTCAGACTCCATAGTTCTTTCTCTGGATGTGGATAGTGTTTTCCTTCATGAGTCTTTTGGAATTGTTTTGGACTATTGTATTGCTGAGAAGAGCTAAATCTATCATAGTTAATCATCACACAGTGTGGCTGTTACTGTGTACAATGTTCTCCTGGTTCTGTTCACTTCACTCAGCATCAGTTCAGGTTTTTCTGAAATCTACCTGCTCATCATTTCTTATAGCACAATAGTAGTCCATTACATTCATATGCCACAACCTGTTCAGCCATTCTTCAATCTATGGGCATTCTTTCAATTTCCAGGTCTTTGCCACCACAAAAGTAGCTGCTATAAATATTTTTGTACAAGTAGGTACTTTTTCCTTTTTTATGATCTCTTTGGAATATAGACCTAGTAGTGGTATTGCTGGATCAAAGGGTATGCACAGCAGAGTTTGATTGCCCTTTGGGTATAGTTCTAAATTGCTCTCGAGAATGGTTGGATCAGCTCACAACTCCACCAATAATGCATTAGTGTCCCAATTTTCCCACATCTTCAACATTTATCATTTTCCTTTTCTGTCACATTGGCCAATCTGATAGGTCTGAGGCAGTACGTCAGAGTTGTTTTAATTTACATTGCTCTAATCAATAGTAATTTAGAGCATTTTTTTTCATTTGACTATTGACAGCTTTAATTTCTTCATCTGAAAACTACCTGTTCAAATCCTTTGACCATTCATCAATTAGGGAATGACTTGTATTCTTATAAATTTGATTCAGTTCTCCATATATTTTAGAAATGGGCCTCCTCAGTTTAAAAAAGACATTGATCCACTGGAAAATGCCTAAACAAAGGCAACCAGGGTGGTGAACTGGCTTTGATTCCATGTCATATAAAGACCATTTGAAAGACATGGGCATGTTTAGCAAAGCTCAGAGAACACATGACAAAGGTCTTCAAACATCTGAAGTGCTCTAGTATAGAAGAGGGCAATATGAGGCTTATTCAGTGTGGCTTTGGGCACAATGGGCAGAAGATATAAAGAGACAAGTCTATATAATGCCGGGAAAACCTTCCTAGCAATGATAGCTATCAGAAGGTAGAAGAGAACCAGGGGTTCCTCCCTCCTTAAATAAAAATAAACTGAGGAGGCCTGAACTGAACACAGTACTACACTAACAAGGCCAGAATACGATGGAACCCTCAACTCCTTGTTTCTGGAAGTTACACCCCTCTTAATGTAGCCCAAGATGGTGTTAGCTTTTTTTGCCTGCCACATTGTCTTATAGGAGACTCCACTCCTCACTCCTCCATATCTCTTATTTGGACAACTGCTGCCTATCCTTGCTTCCCCCACCTTATAATTGTGAAGCTGATTTTTCAACTCAAATGTAAATCTAATCCTTCCTGCACAGGTTAGCCTTTCAAATACTTAAAGATAGTTATCAAGTCTCTTCTCCTAGCTAACCATGTCTCATCTGATTAATTAAGATGCAGATGTGATGATTCTAATTGCCATTCATTGCAAATAGTGACCTCCTCCTCCTGTAAAATGACTGGGGTGAGACCTTGAAAGTCTTTAAGCTGGGTATAGATGACTCTGGTAGGTCATAGTTGGGGTTTCTTTGATTGATTAGATGAACTAGATGACCACAAAGGTCCTTTCTAACTCAAATTCTATATTTCTGTAATAAAAGAAATGGCTTTCTTTCACAAGAAGACTATAGCCAAGGCCTTAACCTTTGGGGAATGTGGGAGACTATGTAAATTCAGTGGAGGCCAAGAGACCAAGAATGGAAACTGGCCTGAAAAGGAACATTGGCTTAGAGGGAAGGAGAGAATTAGGCTGAATTTTTGTAAACTCTGGAGAGAAAAGCAATGGCATGGGCATAAACTACAGGTTTTCATGTTAGTATTCATATTAATATAATTAGCTGCAGACACTATTATTATTAGGATTGTAAATACCTGCAAACAACTCCAGTTAGAATAAGCAGCTGCCTACCTGGAGAAAATGGGCCCCAGAGGAGCTCCTCAAGAAAGCCTTAGGAGATGGGCCAGGCCATTAACAGCTCCACCAGGAAAGCCAAGTAGAAAGCAAAGTTAGATTTAAATAGTCCATCAGCGTTACTAAGCATTTACATACTAATGAATGTTTAATGGACATGTTAATTTGTTGTAGAAAAAAAAAAGTAAAGTAGGAAGCAAATTAGTGCAGTGGAGAGAGGGCTGAATTTATTATAGTTGGAAAATTTGGGTTCAAATCTTGGTGCTGCTACTTCTATTTGTGTGACCTTGGGCAAATGGCTTAACTCATTTATGCCTTGGTTTCCTGGTCTCCAAAGTATTGATAATAATAAGGCACCAAACCTTACTGCATTGCTAAGTCAACTATTTGGTATGCAATGTAAAAATATGAACCTTCCATAAAAATTGGAGATTTTTAGTATGTATGTAAAGTGTGGAATTCCAGGGCAACATGAAAAAATCACTATTTCCATTCTGAGTATTTCTTCTTGAGGATATTTTGATTGGCTTTGTGCTAACAGAGTTTTTAATCAGAATGAAGTGGCGACGAGTTTTAACTCACATTGTACAAGCTCTCTCAACTCTACTTACCAAAGATCTGTGTTCCATACTGCTCCAAAAGAGAGGCTACTGTTAGGCATCTATATGTTGGGTATCGTTCTCTTGTCCCTGACATGTGATCCTCAAGCCAGCCAGGAGTGTTAGGCTACTTTACGTGGCTCCTGCTCTGCGCTGGACTTGATACTAGGTGTTCAAGCACCTCCTTCCCCTGGTTGTTGTGAGGATAAAATGAAAGGATATTCCTTCATTTTAGGTAAGTGCTTAGCCCAGTGCCTGACACATAGTAGGAGCTTAATAAATGCTTTTTCATTTCCTTTTCCATTTTTCGTCCCCTGTAAAATAATGGAGGTGAGACAACAGATCTCTTCACACTCTAAATCCTACTTTATTAGCTTAGAAGTGAATTTTTAGTCTAGTTTAGTACTATCTTCCACTCTCCAGCCTCCTCTTGCTCATGTCTACTAGGATAATCTTTTTCTAATAGCAATTTCTTCATGTCAATCCCCCCTCAGGAACCTGTGGTGATTCTCTCCTATTGTATCAAATCTAAACTCCTAAGAGTAGTATTCAAAGTACTTCCTCAACTCTCATAAAGACTCCATCTCATCTCACAGCAATCCTAATTATTAGGTGGACCAGTGGATTGAGTGTTGGCCTTTGAGGCAGGAAGACTCGAGTTCCAATGCTGCCAGATACTGGCTGTGGGATCATGGGAAAGTGAGTTAAAACCTCTTTCAACCTTAGTTTCTTCATCCATAGAATGGAGTAATGATAGTACCCACCTTACAGAATTGGATACAGAAGATCAGATGAGATAACATGTACAAACCTTTAAGTACTATGTAAAAATCTATCTCGACTCCCAAACGGGTGAGTCTCTTCAGTGTTTCCTGTTCTAACCTGACTCATTCCCCTGGTCTTACCTCTATAATTCCCCTTGATTAGGGAAGAATAAAAATTCACAAGAAATAATGGGAAAGTCTGAAGCTCCTTTTTCAAGTGTTGTACTTGGTTTTGCTTTTTTTTCTTTTTTAACAGAGGATATTCTCCTTATTATTGTAATAGCTGAGCAGCATTGATCCAGCTGTCCAGCCATGTGAATGATAAGTTGCTTAATTTACCTTATTTTCCCTTTTACTCTTCACTTTTTTTCACTGAATTGGTCAGTCTGGGTATACTTTTACCAAACAGCTCTTTCCACTGAGGTTGGATGACTCTACTGCCTGGAGAAAAGGGAGTTCAGCAAACCCATTAAAATTCTAAAGAATGTTAACCTCCATCCACATAACTACTCTCATGAAAGCCCATTTGTACTTTAGAATAGGAAAGTAAAACACAGTCAAAGACTTGGTATTACACTTTATATTGACAAAACCATTTCCCACCAAATGACCTCTTGAATTTCAGCTTTCTGAATGTGGAAAACTGTTGGAGCTGTAGGTGCACATCTATAATGTGTTCTCTTGTACCAAATTACCTTTTTTTTAAACAAAACCTATATTGTTCATTCTTAGGATTTCTGTGTCACAGAAAGATTACTTCAAGGATGATTTTTATTCAACATTTACTCAACTTAATTTTCTCTTCCACCTAGAAGAGTCAGTTTGTTATAATGACAAAAAAAAATGCTTCAAGCATTTTTTTTTTTGTGGAAGAGTGGGACCATTTATTCTGGGGAAAGCTCATTAGGGCTACACAAACACAAAAGGAGTAGGAACAAAAAAATGCTCCTGAACTTTGAAAAGACTTGCAATGGAGTGAGCAGTAAAGGGTGCTACTTCCTGTACCCTGAATTTTGATCCTGTCCCTCATCAGGGCCCCTCTCCCCTAATTCACTCCCTAAGACACCTACCATTTGGGCAGAAGAAGAAGCAGAAATGGAGGGGATAGAAGTAAGAGAGTAAAGAAAGAGTAGGGAAGGAAAAGAGGACAAACGAAAAGAAGGGAGGAAAAAGGGAAAATGGATGTTATCTTTCCAAAGTAGGATAGTGAATTTAAAACAATCAAAGAAAAGGAGCACAGCTTTACACACACACACACACACACACACAGTGTGTGGCTCCTCTTTGCAGTCACTGTTCCTCTTTTTGGGTCTCAATAATGTGTCTATAAGAATCAATATTCTCTTTTCTCATTTCCTTAAGTCTCTAATATTGAGTATTGGCAGTAGGAACCACAAGGTGGCCTGATTTTCTTGGGGTCAGAGTAAGGACCAATAGTAATGCCACTTTTGGGGCTTATGTATTTTGACCTTGTGATTTTGACCTTAAGGCATGGTGTGTCTATCCTGGATCCTCCAGTGTCTTAAAGAGCTGGAGCTCAATAACCTTGAAAATAAATGTCAAAGAAATCAAGTAATATTTCTTTACCTCATAATTTTTTTAAAATACATTTTCTTGCCCTCCAGAAATGTTGAGCCTTCCAATATAGACTTCAGCATTTTATTTCAAAAGCATACAAGGAAGTTATTGTTTTATTAGCAGTTAACATTTTCATAGGCTCACCAATTTCTAGCTGCTGGAAGGGTCCTTAGAGGTCATCCAACCCAACCACCTCATTTAATTGGTGTGTGTTGGAGAGGGAGGATAAATATGACCTAGGGTTTGAATCTATGTCCTTTGAATCACAGCTAGCATTCTTACCACAGCATCTACTCCAAATTTCTTCTACTGAACAGAATGAACACCAAGACTTCTCTGTTTTTGTCCATCATTCCAAATTCATGGCACAAGAAAATTCCTCTTTGATTTTTATTTCAGAATGAGTCTTCTTTTATTTATCAAATTTTAGCTCCTCTGTCATCGCTTTCATGTTTAATCATATATTTGAATGAATCATATCTCTGACATTTTCACCATTTTCACTCATGTTGGAATTGTGTGACTCCTTCCTGCAACATCATAGATATCTTCCCTAATGTCTTTAAGCTCTTCTTCCAGTAAAAAAAAAAAAATTTCTTATTCTTGACATTACATCATACCATCCCCATAAACTACTTTCATCAGGTTAAGGTATCTCAGTCAGTCAGTCAACAAGCATTTATTAAGTACTTCTTATATCCAAGTATTGTGTAAAGTAGTAAGGATGCAAAGAAAAGCAAAAAACAAAAATTTGGTTCCTGCCCTCAAGAAGCTCACATTCTAATAGGACAGACAAACATGAAAATAACTAAGATATGTACACAGTAGTTGGAAGACAGCATCAGAGGGGATTTGTTCAACTTAATGAAAATTTTTATGTTAATTTTTTGCTCTAGGTCATGAGTCCTCATTTTTGTGTTGAAATGAAACATTATGTGATTCTATTCAGCTTGATGCCAAACAAAGAACATTGAAATTGGGATCCACGAGACCTGAGTTAGAATCCCAGTTCAGCTCCATACTATCTATAACATTGGTCTCCAAAATGGGAGCTTTGGTGACCTTGCCCCAAAACATTTGTGATCAGCTGTATAAGCAAGGCAAGAATAACAACATAGATGATAATTGCCAAAATGCCTATGTGGCTCTGTATTGCAAAATATACAAGACTCACGACATAGAAGGCAGAAGAAGTAAACCTTTTATTCAGACATCAGAGAACCATATCCCACAAGCCATCTGCCCAATCATCACAGCGGCAAAGAATTTGATACATAGTATCACAATATGGAGCCTCGGCATCCCAAAACCTCTCCACCCCTTGCTGGGACCTTCCCCAAAACAATCAAAACTTACAGTACAGCTATCACAGGTCAACTCTCTTTTCCTCAGCTCTAATTGTCATAAATGCCATAACTGCTCTTTCGGCATTTCCTGTGACACAACTTTCTTTTCCTCTCCACAAGCTCCTCCCACCACATGTGACTCAGGCTTCCTGTGAGTAAGCAGATCACATGGCCTATTAATGAGTGGGAAAGATCTTCAAATCTAAATTGCTATTACATCAGCCAATCAGAAGAAATTAATATGACAAATACAGTAAAGTATAGAAACTTTAAATTAGCTGATTTAAATTGAAACAAATAGAGCTAAGGAAACAATATATACAATGACTACAGTAATGTAACTGGAATAAACAAAAACCATGAAAAAAATTCACATTGAATATTGCAAAATTAGAAAGGATAAGTTTGTCACCAAAGTAGACATATGAAAAGAAAAATCTTTCATAGAGGTGGGGAGGCCCATGAGTGTGGAACACTGTAAATAATGTCATATTTTTTCTACATATTGATATTTTCTGTTCTTCCTCATTTTCTTTTTTAAATTATTCTTTGTTCTAAAGGATGGCAGGGGAAAAGTGAGGGAGATACAGGGGGAAATTATGTAACATAAAAAAGAGTTATCAATAAAAGTGTTTTATTTTTCCAAAAGAAAAAATAATCTCCCAACTGGTCAGTCTGCCTCAAGTCTCCTCCCATTCCAATCCAATGCCAGATTTTCCTAAAGTACAAATCTGATTTGTCACTCTTTTATTCAATAAACTCCATTGCCTCCCAAATCAATTATTATTTTATGTTTATCTTTTCTTTTTAATGTCTATCTTTTATGTTTCATAAGGTATACAGTTATTAATATGGTAGTATATAATTTATAAATAAGCAAATATACATATATTGGGGATGCATGATCAAAAATTTTTTATCAATAGGCATGTGGAATTAAAAAATAGGATAGATACTATTAAACAAGATGAGCTTTGACAAATCACTTAAATTCTCTGGAACATAGGGGTGCTGGACTAAATGACCACTAAAGTCCCTTCTGACCCTAGATCTGTGCTCCTATGATTCCATGACAATAATTTCCACAGCTGCCAGGCTGAGCTGACTCTCTGCCTTTGAAAGTGCTACTGCTGGTGCAGCAAGATGAAAAACTATCTTTGATCCCATTTCTCCTGCCTTTTCTTGGATCTCACTCTATCCACCATCTCCTTTTCCACTCTTTTTTTCTCCCTTTCCTTCCAGACCCCTCACTCTCTTTCTCCAATAGCTTCTTCCCCTTTGCCTATAAACATCTTCAGTTTCCCCAATCTTAAAACAAAAAATAAAACACCCTGCCCTTGACCCTGCTGCCACCTCAAGCTGCCATCCCATCTCGCTCCTTATCACTCTGTCCCTTCCCTATGCTTTTTCCCACTATCTCCAACTCTTGATTAAAATGCTATCTTCCCTCTCTTTCTGCTGTCATCCTTTTGAATTGTTGAGGCCCAGACCAGATAACGGTGTCAGTACTCTCCGATCTCCCAAACAATTGGTCTTTTCTCAGATTTGTAGTACTTTGTACCTCTTCTATGCATGAATCATGCTTTTCCGCACCTTTCTTATTCCTCTAACTAGATATTAAGTTACCTGAGGGAAAAGATTATGTTTATTCATCTCTGGATCCTCCACGTCATGGAACAGAGTCTTGTACACTGTGGCTACGGATTGAAATAAATGGAGTAAGTTTGGGGCTCCCATGATCATTAACTGCCATACTTGTCACATTTCATCCAAGGCCTTCACCTGGGCTACCATTTATAAAGTGAGCTTGTGCTGTGCTGGAGAAGATGAGTTTAGAAGGCATTTGAACTCCAACTCCACCTTTTTGTCTTATTAAAGCTTATTAATGAAAATGTAATAATAATATTTGAGATCCCGGGGTTCAGAGCATCATAGATTTTCAAGTTAGAAAGAACCTAAAAGGACAATTAATCCAATTCCCTCATTTCACACTTGAGGAAACTGAGTTTATTGAGGACCCTAATTAACGCAAAAGAAAAGCTAGTTTGATGCAACTTACTATTATAACTAATAATAATCACATCTATGCAGATTTGCTTTACAAATTTGTATTGCTTTACAAGTACATTTAATTTTATCCTCCCAAACTGCCCTGGGAGGAAGGTGCTACTATTATTCCCATTTATAGATGAGGGAACTGAGGCAGACAGCAATGAAATGACCTGGCCAGTGTCACACTGGGGCCAAATTTGACCTCAGGCCTTCCTGACCCTAGCTCCAGTGCTCCCCTCACTGTACTTCCTAGCTGCCCACTGTGCTTTTGGAGCAGTTGTGATGGGAACAGAAGGAAAACGTGGAAAGAATCATTTTTATTTTCATTGCTTTCCAATCATCACCATTAAGTATTTCTGTTTGTTTTGTTCAAAAGGGAAAATGTCACCAAATGACTAATAAAATAAAAACAAATTCAGTACCTCACAGGGCTAAATATATAGACAGATAGAATTCCTGATGAGTCATAAATATTCATAGCAACATTGGATTTGACATATCAGAGGAGAGCAGCACTATAACTAATCAGATACCCTGTTGATTAGAAGAAATCTGTCTTTGGAGAAGGTAAAAGCCTCCCTGATGGTGTGTAGTCAATTATAGAGGTCTATTTGGGCAAAAACAAAAATAATGATCCATTTCCCCAAAGACAATGCAGTTATTCTTTAAAGTATGAGGTTTGCTTACCCGAGTTATCAATGTGACCTTTACTTAAACCTCTTCCTTTACTCCCTTCTCTCTTCAAAATAAGAGCAAAGGCTGAACTTAATTTCAACCACATGCAAATTTAGAGCCGAAGAAAATTAAATTCTTTGCTTTGGAAGGCCTGAGTGCTCAGCTGATTTTTAAAATTACCCGGGTTACTACAATGATACAAAGATCTAGAGAGCTGCTGAAGCTTAATCACTCACCATATTTACTCCTCTACCTTTTTTGAAAGCTGTGTTGCTACCCTAACTCATAGCTAATAGAGGTCAGGCTCTGGGTTAATAGCCTGCAACTCGACATTCATTAAGTCATTCACTGATCATTAAAACATCCTGAAAGAGCTTTGTGTTGAGGTTTTAAGTGTCAATATATGGAAACTTGCTATACTAATATACTAATGATACTCTTTTATGATGGTAAGAAAATATTTGCATATAGTCATTAACATTAATCTTGATTACAGGTTTATTTCTTTCAACTTGTATTCATGAGATTATTCATCTTAAAAAAAATTTCAGCAATCTTTTGGCATGGGATGCTTTTAAGCAGCTCTAGGGCATCCTG
The DNA here is from genome assembly GCA_028646595.1 of Phalanger gymnotis. Lineage (NCBI taxonomy): Eukaryota > Metazoa > Chordata > Mammalia > Diprotodontia > Phalangeridae > Phalanger > Phalanger gymnotis. Next base: position 274,878,063 of record CM053622.1, on the reverse strand, counting down.
ACCTAGGATAATTATTGCAGGCTGAGAAATCAGTAGGTCAGAGAACAAAGCCTATGGGGTGGGACTAGGACTGATTGAATAGACGTTCTCTGACCCTGAGAAATTCTGTTATGTCCAAATGGTCCAGGCCAAGCTGAGTGATCTCCAAGAGCCATATGGAAGTATCCTAGTTTCAGGTGCCTACTAAATTCTGATAGACTGGAGGTGAGGGGGATATCAGATAATTGAGTATGAACTAGAATGATTTTCCCCTTCATCTAGTAAATTGAATCTGACCTCCCTCCTTGCCCATCTCCTCTCCAACTCTTTTTCTCACTTTCCTTCTAGCTCCCTCACCCTCTTTCTCTATTAGCTCCTTCCTCTTTGCCTATAAACATATTCAGCTTCCCCAATCCTAAAAAAAAAAACCACCCTGCCCTTAACCAACCTGCCTAGAGTAGGATACTCTTGGGCCCAAAGCAGAAGAAATCTGAGAGATCATCTAAATCATCAGTCCTGTCATTTTGCAGATGAGTAAACTGAGGTAAAAAGAATTCTCCAGGGTCACACAGATAATTAATAGTGAGGCTGACATTTGAACCCAGGTCTTCTGATTACAGATTCAGTGCTCTTTGTACTAAGCTATGATGCCTCTTAACATCTACCCATCATTCCTATTTCTGTCCTTATTAGCCAAGCAGAAGAACATCTAATCTTCCTCCCATATAGATGCCCTTTCATTACATCAAGACTACTAATATATCTCCCTAAATCTTCTTCATACCATTCATCCCATTTCCTTCAATTGACTTTTGTACGGCATGGGGTGAAGTTCCTTTCACCATTCTGTTCAACCTCCTCTGGATGGATGCTGTCCGCCTTCTCAATGTCCTCCTTGAAGAGATGACTAGAAAGTCATTATGTTATCAAACCAAGGGTGCCATTGTTCTTGTGTACCATGCTTTCCTTAGAGATAGGGACAAGTACAGTCAGTTCTGCTTTAACACTACTTTTAAAAATGTGACTTTGTTATGGAATGATTGATAGAGTAGCAATAATGCAGCCCCTTTAATCCCTGACACCTCCAAGCCACCTGCTCGGTAAAAATCCAGAGATGCACCTCCTTGGTGGAAATGGGCCTGGCACCAGAGCTGGGGCAGGGTGGTTCCCCAGGGCACTTCATTGAGGAGGCCATGCCAACTGTCTCAAGTTCCTAGTCGTAGAAAGACCCCACCTATGTTCATTACAGGGCAGCGGTCACCAGAATCCCAAGGTGAAGGTTCCTCATGTTGAAGCTTCAGTAGTTTCACACCAGATGGAGTTCAACACCCACTTCCAACTTCAGATTTTTTTCAAGGCAAGGTGCCATATTTAGGGTATATCTTCTGTTACCGTAAGAGCTGTGAGTGGAGCAGGGTTGGTTCATACCCCCATACACCACCTATCACCCACCTTCCCCAGCCATGGAACTAGAGTACAGATCAAGGAACACCTGGCCAAGGACATAAGTTTTATTTGTTGTAGTATTTATCTATTTCTTAACCATTTATCACATATAAAATTGTGCTTCCATTGTTCATTAGGTTCCTATTTTTTAAAAAAAATTGTCACTGTCATTTTTAAATGTTATGCCCCTTACTTCATTTTCCCTATAAGCCCTGTGGTTTTTATTGCTTGAACTTATATAGCTCAGTGATTCTTTGTAATGCATATGTTGAGTTACAGCAGAACTGACCACTAGACTTGTGATTTAACTGATGTTAGAAACTTCCAGGAGCCTTTACCAATGCTGCTTAGCACCCTCTTTGATACTTACAGTTGTAAAGAGCTGCCTAGAACTTTAAGAAGATAAATGACTTGCCCAGGGTCACACAGCCAGCATGTGTCAGAAACAGGACTTGACCCCTGACTATCCTGGCTTCAAGATCATCTCTCTATAGACCATATCAGGCTCCTTAATTAATTATTAATACAACCAAATATGACATCGGTATTTTTGGCAGCTAAAAACCTAGCTCTTTTTTCCATGTTAGAATGTGGAATGTCCGTGAGTAGACATTCCATTATGTGTAATCATACCTGACTTATCCTGCATGAGTTAATTTTTTTTTGAAAACTAAAGTGTGTTCTATGGCTATATTCCAAAGAGACAAGTGGGAAAAGGACCTGTATGTATGTACAAAAATATTTATAGCAGCTCTTTTTGTGGTGGCAAAGAATTGGGAATCAAGGGGATGCCCATCAATTGGGAAATGGCTAAACAAATTGTGGTATATAAATAGAATGAAATACTATTGTGCTATAAGAAATGAGCAGATGGATTTCATAATAACCTGGAAAGACTTATATGATATGATGCTGAGTGAGGGGAGCAGAACCAAGAGAACACTATATATGATTATAGACACATGATATCTGTGATGACTGACTTTGGTAGACTTGGGTCATCTCAGCAATGCAAGGTTCTAAGACAGCTCCAAAGGACTCAAGATGGAAAAAGCTATGCGCATCCAGACAAAGAATTACGGAGTCTGAATGCAGATTGAAGCAAACTATTTGTTCTCTCTCTTTTTTTTCTCTTTTGGTTTTGTTTCTTCTTTCTCATGGTTCATCCCATTGGTTATAATTCTTCTTTACAACTTGACTATTATGGAAATAAGTTTAATGTGAAGGTATATGTAGAATCTATATCAGATTACATGCCGTCTTGCAGGGGAAGGGGGAAAGAAAGGGAGAGGGAGAAAATTTGGAACTCAAAAACTTGTAGAACTGAGTGTTGTAAACTAAAAATAAAAAATAAATTAAAAAAATTTTTAAAATAAAACTAAAATGTAGGGTTTGACATGCATCCTTATTTAATTGTCTTATCAGGTTTCATATAATATTCAATCATTCTCATGAGGCTCTTTTTTAGATGCAGATTCTTTAGTTCAGAAGATTATCCAGTTCTTCCAACAGGAAATAGCCCGTGGTGTTGTGGAAAGAGTGCTGGATTTCAAATCAGAGGACCTGAGTTAAAATCTCATCAACCCTTCGCTACTTGTGTCCCTAAGCAAGCCACTTAAACTCTGGGGTCCTCGGTTACCTAATCTGTAAGATGAGTGTGTTGAGGTCTCTTCTGACTCTATATCTAATTATCTATGATCCCATGTCATCCTCTAAATGTATACACCTACATCTTCATCTAAAACATTTATTAAAAACAAAACAGAACCATATATTACCTTCTCACCTCCCAACACCATCCTACCTCTGCCCCTCCAGAACCTGGATATCCCATTGGTTCTATAATGTTCTGTGCCATGAGGAATGGGGGTGTAGCATGGCCATTTCTGAAGTTGGACATATGCCCACTACCAAATGGTTGCAAACTTTCTGAATCCCAAAGTCCAGGTTATTCTGCTATTGTTTACATGGTAGAATAGTTTAGCATTCTCTTGGAAGACTTTAAAACTAAGACTTGATGTGAATAGCATATTTTGTCCTTGGGTTGAAAATTTTGCCATATTCTTTCTGTAGCCATTTCATCATACCATTCATCTTAATGAAACATTGACACATGCTGGCTGTGAGACTGCGGACAAGTTCTTGATCCTCTCAGAGCTCTGGACAGCTCTCTAATCCCAGTCTAGCTAATCTATATATACTTGTCTCTGACAAAACTTCTACCATATGCATGCTTCTTTTCATTTTCTCATTTTCCCTCTCTCCCTCTCTTTCCTTTTTTCTTCTCTTAGAACCTTAGGGCTGCTGTGAAGAACTTGGAGATTTTCTGATCTAGAGCTCGTAACTTTTGCATCATAGACCTCTTTGGTGATCTGGTGAAGTCTACAGATTCCTTTTTATGTTTGTACATGCATAAAATATATAAAATATAATATTTAAAATTCAAGCTTGATTCTCACCTGACTCTTGTTTAGCACTCTTTCTACTATACTACAACCATCCTCCTCATCTTCTTCCTTTTCCTTCTACATACTTTCTATTTGAATTTCTTCTATATTGTCTTTCTTCTCATTCATCCTTTTGTTAACTTTTAGCAATATATTTTGTTTTTCAATGTAAATATTTACAGATTTCTCCCTCTGAGGTACCACCTCACACCTATCAGATTGGCTAATATGACAAAAAAAGAAAATGATAAATATTGCAGGCAACTTGGGAAAACTGGGATACTAATGCATTTTTGGTGGAGTTGTGAACTGATTCAACCATTCTGGAGAGCCATTTGGAACTACGTCAAAAGGGCTATAAAACCGTGCATATCTTTTGACCCAACAATACCACTCTTCAGTCTATATCCCAAAGACATAAAAAAGAAAAAATGACTTATTTGTACAAAAATATTTTGAACAGCTCTTTTAGTGGTGGCTAAGAATTGGAAATTGAGGGGATTCCCATCAACTGGGGAATGGCTGAATGAGCTGCGATAAAAGATTGTGATGGAATATTATTGTGCTGTAAGAAATGACAAGCAGGATGATTTCAGAAAAACCTGGAAAGACTTATATGAACTAATGCTGAGTGAAGTGAGCAGAACCAGGAGAACATTGTACACAGCAAGAGCCACAGTATACAATGAATAATTGTGAATGACTTAGCTATTCTCAGCAATACAATGATGCAAGACAATCCCAAAGGATTTATAATGAAACATGCTATCTGCCTCCACAGAAAGAACTGATGTTGTCCAAATACATACAAAGCATACTGTTTTCTTTCTCTCTTCCTCTCTTTCTTTCTCTCTTCCTTCCTTACTTTCTGTCTGTCCTCTTGTACAAAATTACTAATACGATAATGGTTTACGTGATTGCACATGTATAATCTATCATCTGAGAGGGAGGAGAGGGGAGGTAGGAATAGAATTTGGAACTCAAAACTTTGAAAAAAAACTCCAAATGTTAAAAATTATTTTAACATGTAACTGGAGAAAAATAAAATATTATTTAAAAAATAAAAAATTAAATTACTGACAGGAAGGGAATTTAAAAATAAAAATAAAATATATAGAATTATAAATAAAACCAATTATACTGAAATATGTGTATGTGTGTGTATGAATTTGTTTTAAAAACATATATACATACATACATACATAGATAAATACATATGTGTGTGTTTTAAAAAACAAGTTCACAAATCCCTGGTTAAGAAACCCTGATCTAGCCTGACTTCTGTTTGAATGTGGGAATTCACTCTTTAAACACCTGTTAGGACAACTAACATTCACATAATTCCAATTTTGGACAGACCATATTATTAGAAAACCTTAATATATATATTTCCTGTAACTTCTACTCACTGGCCCTAATTTATCCCTCTGGTGCAACACAGAAAAAGCCTGCTCCTCCCTCTTTGGCATGGCAGCTTTGGCAGAGTGCTCAATTCAACAGTGGACCAGAAATAAAGTATTTGCCTATTCAGACAACTTTTCATTAGGTTATCTTCCTCTGTTTCACTGACAGCTCTTTCAATCTGTATATTCATATAGAAATAATTGAGTTTCAAGTCTGTAAGAATTTTCATGAAATCATATGGTCCAGCTCCCTATGTTTAGAGGAAAGCAAGCTTAGAAGGAGCCTGGAAAGTATTTTTTGAATGAATAAATATATAAATTTGGATCAGACAATTACATGGCCTTTCTCAGAAGCCTATTTAATGATTTTATACTCCTCCCTAAATATTTATGAAGTGCCTACTATGTACTAGGGAAGGGAATAAACATTCATTAGGCGCCTACTCTACCAGGCACCATGCTAAGCACTTTTTATAAATATCTCATTTGATCTTCAGAACAACCCTGCGAAATAGGTGCTATTACTATCCCTATTTTACATTTGAGGAAACTGAGGCAAATAAAGATTAAACGACTTCCCAAAGTCACAGAGCTAGTTAAGTGTCTGAGGTTTGATTGGAACTCCAGTCTTCCTGATCCCAGGTCCAGCCCTCTATCCACTATGAACCCAGCTGCTTCTAAGATTTCATTGGTCATTACAACACCCTGTAAATACTACAGGCATTATTATCCCCATTTTACAGATGAGGAAATTAAGGCCTAGAAAGTATAGGTAACTTGTCCATGGTCAAACAAATAGCAAATATCAGCAATAAAATTCAAGCTTGATTCTCACCTGACTCTTGTTCAGCACTCTTTCTACTATGCTACATCCATCCTCCTCATCTTCCTTCTCCTTCTATATACCTTCTATTTGAATTTCTTCTATATTGCCTTTCATTTCTTCTCATTTACTCTTTTGTTGACTTTTATAGATATGTTTTGTTTTTCAATGTAAATACTTACAGATTTCTCCCATTTCATGAGAAGTCTCCTATAACAAAACAGTTAAGTAAAACTAATAATACAGCAACCCCATCTGAAAATGCATATAACATTTCACATTGATAGCACCCCTTTTACCTTTCTCTTAAAAAAACCCCAAAAACCAGAAATATATTTTCTTCATACCTCTCCATCTCATTGAAAAAAAAAGAAAGAAAAACAATTTTCTTGTAGCAAATATGCATCATCAAGCAAAACAAATTCCTTCAATGGTAGTATATGTACATGTGTGTAATTCTGCAGCTTAAGTCTCTCGCCATTTTGTAATAGATAGTGTGTTTCATCACCAGTCTTCTGGAATCATGATGGTTATTGTATTGATCGTAGCTCTTATAGCTTTCACAGATCTTTGTTTTTACACTACTATTGTTATTGTACATATTGATTTCCTTATTGACCATTTTATTCTTCAGCAGTTTTTAAAAATCCTCAAAATAAATTATTTTTAGAATATTGATGTTGTAGTATAAATTGTTTGTCTGGTTCTGCTCCCTTCACTCTGCATCGGTTCATCTAAGTTTTTCCGTGTCTTTTTAAGATCATCTATTTACTTATTTCTGACAGCACAAAAGTATTCCTTCACATTCATGCCACAAGTTATTCAGCCTTTCCTAGACTAATGGACATTCCTTTAGTTTCCAATTTTTTGCCACCACAAAGAGAGCTGCTATTTTAAATACTGTTCTATGTGAAAGACATTTTCTTCTTTCTTTGATCACTTTTGGGTGTAGACCCAGCAATAGTATAGCACAGTCAAAAGGCACACACTCATTAGTAATTTTTATGTATAATTCCAAATTGCTTCTTTCCAGAATGGTTGTATCATCCATAGGGTTGATCAATGTGCTTGTTTACCCACAACCCCTCCAATATTCATTTTCTTTTTTTGTCATCTTTGCCACTCAGATGGGTGTGGGATGGAATTTCGGAATTGCTGCCATTTGCATTTCTCTAATGTGACTTGGAACATTTTTTTCCATATGTCTATAGATAGTCAAACTACTGAAGGATTATTTTATAGACCTAGAAAAAAATAACAAAATTCATATAGCAGAAAAAAAGGTTAAGAATCTCAAGAGAAAAATTGAAAAGAAATAGGAACAAAAGAAGCCTAGCAGTACCAGATTTCAAGCTAAACTAGAAAGTAGTAATTATTTAAACTATTTGGTACTGGTTAAAAAATAGAGAGATAGATCAGGGGAACAGATTAGGTACACACATTCAGAAGCAGATGTATCTAGTACTCTAGTATTCAATAAACTAAAACACTACCTACTGGAATAAAGACTCACAATTTGACAAAAATTCCTGGGAAATTAAACAGCAATGTAGAGGAAGTTAGATTTAGATAAGTGCTTCACATGTTATAAAAATATAAGCACCAAACAGTTATTAGGTAAGTTACCTAAAAGGTTACATCATAAACAAAATAGAGAAACAGGAAAAAACTATCATCAGATCTATGGCTAGGAAAAAAGTCCATGACCAAACAAGGAAGAATGAGGATAGCAGAAGACAATGCTGATATGTTTAATTAAGTAAAATTAAAGTTTTCGCTCAAATAAATCTAATAAAGATTAAAAGGAAAACAGCTGGGAAAAATAGCTTTGCTACAAGTTTCTCTGATAAAAAGAAATTCATTTCATCTCATTTCCAAGGTATAAAAGAATGGATTGAAATTTATAAAAAAAAGAGCCATTCTCCAATTGATAAACAGTCTAAGGACATAAACAGACAATTCTATTCATTGTTCTATTTGTGTTTGTTTTGGATGGTCACAATTTGAGCTCACCTTTTTAAGGTGATGAGTGAATGTAATTTCTTAGGTCTGTAGGACTTCTCTTAAAATATGAAGTATTGTTTAAAGAACTGACTAAATTCTTCCATTTTACTACCTACATTTAGCATCAAATGCTTCTCTAAATTAGTCACTGAATGCTAAATCAGCATCTATTATAGAAAATGAAAAGAAATGCTCATGAAAAGATATTCATTATACCAGACTGAGGCCTGAGAAAGACTAAAGATGAAATAATGCTGACTTCCCTTTTTGTACAGGAAGGGCTAGTACCATGAGTTAATAACATTTTACTAGTTTTCCTAGCTTCCCAGGAGTTCTGCAGTATTTATTGACATGAAAGCAAAGGTGTTATCCATTACCTCTGTTCCCAGATGTGTTCTTTTGATTAAATTATAATGCCTATTTCCTTTCAGCGTTTGAGTAAATTACAATGCCCATTTACTTTGAGCATTACAATTGGTAAAGAAAGTAAAAAGAAAAAGTGAAGGGATGAAAAGTATTACTTACCTCTTGGGTAAGTATAAATTTATTGACTATGTTCTCATAGAAATAGGGGCATGCTCTGATAGTCTTGACTCTATGAAATATCAATGTGTAAATTTTCTAGGCCCAGAGGTTCATGTCTCTATACAGGTTTCCATTAGAGTCTTCATGGCAAAACAATGAACAAAGGTATCATTACCTTTGTCTATATCCTGAACTTCTGATAATTCTTAACTCTCCCGAGCCAGCCTCCAAACTCTCAAGTACATTGTAAACACATTAAAAGGTTAATATTCACCCATGGCCTTTTGTTTAGTACTTCACATTAAAGTTGGCCTGCAGGTAATTACCAGGGAGTAGTATAGGCCCTACCACAAGCAGGAATGAGGAAAAAGGTAGAAATCCCAAAAAAGTATAATAGCAGTCTTTTTTTTTTCCTGGGGAAGGGAGATATTTTATTATCAGCATCCCCTCTACATTTAATAAAGGAAAAACATTTTCCCTTGCTGTTCTTGTGTTCTTGATGCTTTTTTATATAACAAAATTACTTTTTCCTCCCTACAGTGAGTCCAAATACCTGGAGACTAAACCATATTGCTTCAGATTTTACCATTCATAGAGAAGGAGAGAAAAACACCAAAAAATAAAAATAAAACCCTTGTAAACACACATGGGAAAAAAAAACTTCTTTCACATTTTTGTGTTATCACATACTAAAACCAGTATTCAAAGTCTGACATAATAAGATACTATAATCTTCTTGATCTGGAGTCTGTAAAATTAAGGAAGAGAATAGGATCCTAGAAATGGAAGGAATCTTGAGATTTAGCAAATTTTCGTTCTCCTACCTGATGTAATTATCACTTCTGCCATCTCCTTGACATGTGATCACACAATTTTTCCTTAAATGCATGCAGTGTTAGGGCCCTTGTTATCACATTCCTCCCATTTTCAAATAGTTCTAATTGTTAAATTTCATTTCATTAAATTTGCCCATAGTTCTAGATTATCCCAATCTTTATGGATATTAAATCTGTCATTCCTTGAATTTGTTCTTCCCCCAGCTTTGCATCAGTCTCAAGGTTGACAAACATCATCACGTCATCAGCGGTCCTATAATGGATCACCAAGTCATTGATTTTAAAAATCTGTTAGGGCCAAGGACAGACTCCCGAAGTATGCTACTAGAGACCTTTATCCTGGTTCAAATTATAATAGCTATGATTTGTAGAGCACTTTAAGGTTTGATTAACTCACCTGATCCTCATAACAACCTCTGGAGGTAGATTCTATCATTACCCACATTTGGTGACTTGCCCAGGGTCACAGAGCAACTAAGTAACTAAGATGGGGTTTGAACTTAGGCCTTCCCAATTCCAAGTTCAGCATTTGATCCACTGAGCCACCTAGGTTGACATTCATCCATTAATCAACACATAAAAGGAAATAATTCATCTTTCTTATAAAGGAATCATAGCATGCATCATTGATTTAGAGCTAGAAGGACCCCAGAAGTCAACTTCCAATTTCCAATTCCACCTTCCAAATTCCAATCCCTTCTTTTTATAGATGAGGAAACTAAAAACCGGAAAAGTGGAGACTAGTCCAAGGTCACACAAGTAGCCCAGAACTGACCTAAAATTCAAACCACTGTGATTTCACATGGAATCTAGCACTGTTTACACTATACTGCGTTGACTCTCCTGAGAACACAGAATAGAAGTACGACCCCACAAGTGCAGATTACAGAGTGAATGCGAACTCTTCTGATCTAGAAATTATACTTCTACTAATGTTAATTTAGGTTGGATCAGAGCGTCTCTGATTCTAGAACTTTCTGCCCCAGTAACAAGCAGAAATACATACATGGATCCTTGATGACAAGGCTCATAAAGCACCTCCCCTTTGTTTCCATTTTAGTTTCTGTTGCTTTTGCATACAATGGCAATCAACCATTAGTTGTATATTGTTGATAATTATGAATATCAACTATTCCTGCTGTCAGAATGTCATTCTTCAGTTCAGCCTCTTTGGCCAACTCCCCCCTATAGAATTTGAAACTACAAGGTCCTAAGGATTCCTTCTCTGAAGTCTGCTGTCCCAAAGTTCAAGGCATGCCTTTTTACCAAGAAATGCCTTAAATTCTTCTCCTTGTTGATCCAGAACTCTAGGATGGTGTGGTCACTTTCTCTAATTGTCTGGTCCTTTCTACTTTTGTCTTCAGTTCTTGCTTAGAAGTCGCAATCAGGTCTAGAATAGTAGTGGTACCCCTTTCTGCTTCTGCCATGTTCTGAAGGACAAAAATTATCACTGACAGACAGGTCAAGACATTCTCAAGGATCCCAAAGATCGATGGACTTGGTGTCAGGAAAATCTGAGTTCAAATCCCCTTCAGACCCTTAGGTACCTGGGTGATCCTGGGCAAATCACTTAATCTCTAAGCCTTTAGTGTCTTTGTCCATAAAATGGGGAATCCCTTCGTCCCTAGTAAGAACCCCCTAGTAAGAACGGCTCCCTCACAGGAGGATCAAATGAGATGACACCTGTAAAGTGCTTCGCAAACCTGAAAGTACTATATGAATGCTAGCTTTTGTTATCATCGACGGATCTCTTTTTAGTAGAAATAAACTTATAGTAGATTTCCAGATAGATGATATCTTCTATAACTGGGCTGATATTAGGAAGACCTGAGTTTATAACCCACCTCAAACCTTAGCTGTTTGACCCTGAGCAAATCACTTAATAACTCTCAGATTGGCAATTAGTAAGTGCTTTATCTAATAGTTGACTATTATCTAATAGTTTTAGATAATAATTGACTGACTGATATCTTGCCTCTAGGTGCCAGATCTATGATGCTACATTGTCCAATTCTTTTCTAGCTCAGTGTTCTTTAATTCACTACCCTTACAATATCTTTTTCTCCACTGCTTTTCAGCAAAATTCTGCCCACCTCATTTGCCTTCTTGAGTTCAAAGATTTTAAATCAAGAAGATACTCTTAGATAGATAGTGCTCAACCAGCGCCCTATTACATAATCTGTTCCTTTCGACTGAGGTATGTCTTTCTGTTGCCATATTCTAGTCCTGGGTCACATCCCACTAAGTCTCCATTATACTAAAGTCATAAATAAATGCTAAGGCATTTAACAAAAGCTCTTATAATTCCTTGTGGATAAGATGGAAAGCTATGTAATGGCTAGCAGTATTGTTCATTATATTTGGAATCGTTTGGGTGACTACAGTAGTGATTTGATTGAGGTCACTAATTTACTTGGTTCCACATACTTCGTGTGTTTATGTATAGACCTCTAGGCCGGTGAGTACTATTATTACTGTTGCCTCTATTCCTGGATCTGGTCACATGCAAACTACTAAGCAACCCCACCACTATTATATCTATGTCATAAATGCCACTCTGGTATCTGGCCTAGTGGTTATAAATAGGCAGCTTTTCTCTGCCTCCCTCTCCCCACCCAGATCTCTTCTTTTTGAATTTTAAAGTTCCACTTTATATCAGATCTCCTCACAGATATAGCTTTGGTAAAATGGCATATCTCTCAATTGTCCATATAATTCAACCAACAAACACTTATTAAGTACCTGCTATGTAAAAGGTTGACATATGGCTACTCCTTTGCCAACTACCAGGACTCAACCAGGACAACATTTGAGCACTGAAAAGCATTGAAACAGGTATCTAGTCCAAGCCCCAAATACAAGGAATCCCTACTATGACATAACCAATAAAGGGTCATCTAACAGTCTAAAAAGGGAAAGCCTACCACCCCACAAGGCAGCTTGTGGGGAGCTTGAATTATGTGGAAGTTGTTCCTGACATCGTGCCAAAATTGGCATCTTTGGGGCTTCTATTTGTTACTCCTGGTTTTGCATTCTGGGTCCAAAGAGAACAGAATTATCCTCTCTTCCTCATGGCAGTGCTTCAAATAATCCACAGTCACTCCCAGCATCTCTTTTCTTCTTGCAGTATCCTAAAGGTCTTTTCTCCGCATAGAAATGGTAGCACCCCCTTATCCTGCAGAGCCAACCAAGCCGTTTTGTTCATAGAGGGTCTACTCTCTAGCAGAGGTTCTTAGCCAGAGATCCATAAACTTGATTTAAAAAATACACACACGTATGTATGTGTATATATGTATGTACGGAGAGAGAGAGAGAGAGAGAGAGAGAGAGAGAGAGAGAGAGAGAGAGACCAAGACAGAGAACTATTTCAATATAATTAGTTTCCTTTGTAATCCTAGGTGTTTTGTTTTAAGCATTTAGAAACATAATTCTAAGAAGGTGGCCATCAGTTTCACCAGAGAAAGAGATGCCAAAGAGATTCATTATATTAAAAAAAGTTAAGAATCCCTGGTCTATGGGAAGAGCCTCAAACCAATTATATCATTTCAATGGTCCAGTAGATTATCTCCTTCTTCCTCTGTATCACATTCTCCTACCCTCCAACTTCCTGCCAGAGGTTGGAATCATTTCTTCCATTTTTTTCCCTTTTTTTTCTTTCCTTGCTAATGACTTCTTCCATTCTTATAAAGGAGCATTTCATTGCCAGTAAGCTGAGGGGTAGGACAGAATTCCTCTATCCCTTTCTGTTTCCTCTCACAGGGGGGTCAGACTGTATTTTGTACACACGTGGTTCTTCTTTTATACTAGAAGACATACAAACCTTGTACAATCTATGTAGGTCACTGGAGCATCCCTCTCACCTTTCATAACTTACTGAAAACGAGATGTTTTCTATTGCTACCCCTGATAACTCCCACTGCTAACTACCATGTCAAACTGCTTGCTAGGCTCATTCACTGAAATGGGTCTCCTCAGCCAGGAATTCCCAAGTACTTTTATTTGTTTTCTATTAGGCTTTCCCCCACCTCTCTGTCAAGCATTCACATCCTTTTTTTTTCCTCTCACTTGTGTTGGCACTACATGCACAGGAACAACTAATTGTAATCAATTGTCCAACATATCCATCATCCCTCCCAGCTCCGGGTCACGTGCATATTAAACAAGCATGTCTATTGATAATAAATATTGAACAGAATCAAACCAGGGATAGAGTCCTGTGGCACTCCACTAGAAACATCCTTCCATTACTCACTTTTCTTTGGCTCTAATTACCCAATCAATGTCAAACATACCTAACTACACAGTATCATCCATGCAATATCTTGCCATTTTCCATATAAGGTATTATGAGGAGCTTTGAAAAAGCCTTATTAAAATCCATTTACACTAGGTCTGCAACAAATCGCTGATCAGCCCTGGCTAAAATCACTGCAGGACACTTTACTGTGGTTTGTTGTTTTTTTTTTCTTACTAGTCATTCAGTCAACAGCCAATAAACATTTATTAGGCACGTGCTAAGTGCCAGGCACTTTACTAAGCACTGAGGAAACAAAGAAAAACAAAAGGCAGTCTGTACCCTGGAGAAGCCCACAATCTAATGGATTAATACACAGAAGGGCCTAAAGGCTAGAAAGAAATCAACACAATGGTTATGTTAGCTCTGGTCCAAAGGACCCCTCTTCCCACAAGAGGCTCTGGCTCTGAGCTCATACATATTGGAGTCAATCCTGAGGGATGTCTGACCCCAAATGCAGACTTTTTCACACCCTCTGGTTCATTGATCCTCCCTCCCAACCTGGAGTTACTCTGGGAAAATCTCCAAAAGCTTAGGTATGGCTCGCATTTAAGGTCTCTCCTAAAAGAGATTAAGAGTCCCTTCTAGAAAAGATATCTCAAGTACAAAATAAACATTAGCCATTTAGTTCCATCACCACAAAATAAATTTTTTAAAAAACAGGAGGATAGATAGGTAAAAACAACTTTGTAAGTCTGGTCAACCAATATTTCACATTCACCTTAGATTTATGCTGTCTGAGCAATTCATAAATCCAGATCTTCTGACCAGCTAGGGCATATCTCTTTAGTATTTTCAGCTGCAGAATCTTCCTGGCAGTGATGCCCTTCTCAGAGAAGTTGCTGCAGAAATCACATGCTGGGCAATCAATTCCCAACCTGTTAGACTCACAAAAGTTACAGTTCAGTGATATGGGCTCAGAGAAATAAACACAAAAAAAGAAGAGAAAGCCATATATCCAAGGTCCTGTCTCAGGCAGGAATACTCATATGGGTATAGTTGTCATTGCTGTGGGAGTGGAATCTCCTTGACCACCCCAACTCCTCATGGAAGTCCAAGGAAGAGCTGAGACAAACCAAATAGGGCTGAAAAGGGAGGGAGACAGACTTTTCCTACAACCCTTATGGTCTCTTGGAAGGCTGGGGGAGGGGTCACCCTGCCTCAGCCAACAATCATTTTCCACCCAGTGCTTCGGGCACAGGGACCATCCAAAGAGCAAGTCCTTCAGTGTTCAGTCAGTGCAAATTCTGGTGAAGCAGGGCAAAGTATTCTCAGCTCCATGAGAGGTGCCCTGCACCAGTGGATCAGGGGGGCTTCCTAACAACCCCTGTATATTTTTCAAACTGATAAAAGATAAACATGGTATCATTTTTTGGTTAAATTTCAAAGTATAAGAAATACTACAAAAAGTTAGCCCCAAATCAGTTTATGAACATCTTAAAGAGATTAGGATACTACTTCACAACTTAATTACCTAGACACAACTCCCAGCCTACTGATCTCTCGTCTCTGACAGCCTGACAAATCTGGTAGGTGGAGGGTCATTCTGTCCCTTGTGACATAATCATTAATAATTGCTCCAAGCCAACTAGGCCATAGAACTAGTAGGTAGCTAGAGGGACAGAGCTGAAGAGTAGTGTCAATGACCCCCCCCCCTTTAAGGTGCTTAATATTCGCACCACTTTTACCTCATTCTGTACAGCAGGTAACAGCACCATAGTTAAAGAGAACTTGATAAACGCTTTCTAGCCCTAGATGTTAAAATAGAGATAACTTATAACCATAATACGAATCTCTGTTATCCTTAAGTGCATGTCCCAAACATGCTTTCAATGAGTCCTCAGAAAAGGAACTTGAAACCCAACATTTTCATTCAACTAAAAAAATTAATCATTTTATCCAGTTGTATGATAGTCTAACAAGCATTAAACATTAAAACATGCATAACAAAACAGTAATAGAACACTCTGTCCCGGGACTGTTTCTATTTGAACTCTATGGAGCATAAAGAGAACAGAATAGTAGCAACAATAACGATAATGGCAATGACAGCTCACATTTAAATAGGGATTAAAAGTTTGCAAAGTACTTTCTTCATAATGATTTTCATCACCAAGCTTTAGAAGGCACCCAGTTGTGGTTACAGGGGGAGGCAGCATTTGGAAATAGAATCATAAATCAAAGTGACCATGACAATTTGGAAAAGTGGTGACGCACAATGTATCTGGGACAGGGGGTGAAAAGCCTGCCCCAAAATAAAGCAAAGTCTAGCTGGATATAGAAATGGCAGGAAAAGAATTAAAGGTCAGAGGGTAGCAGTAAAGGCTAGTCACCAGTCAACAATATTGCATTGAAGTTTTAAAGGCCAAGACCATGTTGAAATGCATAAATAGGAATCTACCCTATGTGACTAGATAATTTCCTCATTTTCTTTTTACTGCCAGTATCCAACTATGCATGTAAAAAACTTGAAGAATTTTTCATGGAATGTCCCAGAACTTTTTTAAAGGTTGAGAAATAAGTACTATGAGACAATGTTAGATTGATTAGAATTATCCAGTCTGAAGGAAGAAAAGTTGATGTGCGACATTATATAGTTCTCCAAATGTACCAGCACCTTACTATACTGATACCCTTGCATTCCTTGCCATTGAACAGCATCATAGATAAAATGGCCTTATAATAAGATGATAATTTTATTGCTTCAATTCAATTCAACAAACAGTTACAAAGTGCCTCCTATGTGCCCAGAAGTGTGCACAAAGACAAAAATGGAATTGTCTCTATTCATTGGTCCTCATATATATGGGGGAATATGACATGTAAACACATCAGTAAATGCAAAGTTAGTTGAAGGAAAGAGAACCAGTTCCTGAGTGAACCAGGGAAGGTTTCATGGAAAAGCTAACACCCAAAAGGAGGCCTAAAGATGATAATGATTCCGAGAGGCTGAGATGAGGAGAGAGCATATTCCAGATACACGGGATGGTTCATGCAAATGGGCCACAGAGACAGATTTTGGTATAATAATTAATAGTCCAGTTTGGCTGTAACTTGGAATATATAAAGGCAGTAATGTGAAATTTGGCTTGAAAGGAAGTCAGGACGAGAACCAGATTTGGAGGCAGCAATCTGGAGGCAGCATAGTTTCGAGTTAGTGTCAGGAACAGGAAAAGTGATTAGCTTCCATTCAATTACCTTTGCTTACAATCTGCAGGAACATACTATGTGCCAAGCACTATAGACAAGACAGAAATGAACAATCCCTGCCCTCAAGTAACCTACATTCTATGGAGAACAACAACATGGACAGAGGTAAATTAATGTAAACAGATCCAACAATGATTTAAAACATTCACAACTCCTCCATACCTGCTTATCCTCCAGTGTGCTGAGACCATCCTCTAGGTCCTTTAGTATTATGTGGCCATTGGTGTAGCTCTTGGTCTCTCCATTTCTTATCCTTTACTCTTGCAACATGACCATTCCATCTCATTGCCCAATTATATGCATTCGAGGGTGATACCTTTTATTTAATTACTTGTGCACAAGTTAGCATCAGTAATGGACCATAGACCAATTAAGCCAATGGTGCGTCTCTTCATTACCCTTTGGATCACCTGCAATTTTAATTCTTTATATTGGCAAATATTGGTTTAAATCTTTATGGTGGTGTTTCATGATTTTAAGGTACATAATTACCCAAATTATTAATGTTTGAAATAAAGGTTTCTTTTTCAGAATTCAACTTGGGATCTTGAGTACACTATGTAACTGCACAAATTCAACCCAGTCCACTCTCTCCCTCTTATTCAATTTACAGAGGCAGTGTGTTGTCCTGACTAGGGCACTGGACTTGGAATCTGGAAGATCTGGATTCAAATCCTTCTTCAGACATTTACTAGCTAAACTACTTTACCTCTTTGAACCTGTTTCCTCTATAAAATGAGGCGTTTGGAATCGGTGGTTCTAAAGTCCCATTTCAATGCATTTTAGCTTTGCTTAAGTAACCTTGCATCTCAGCTTACTTCCACAAGAGAAGGAAACAGAGGCAGGGAAATAGTCTGCCACTATTGTGAACCCTCAACCTCCCTGAGTTTCTGTAACCAATCCTTAGAGGCTTTTCTGGTTTACATTACCTTTGGGGGATGCCTGCCTCTCCTTTTATAAGACATTACTCTTAAACTGTCCTCACCCCCCAGCATTTCATATAAATCTTTACAGGCACTGGAGGTTACTCATGGTCTGTCATTTCCCTTAGGAAGACCCCTGGCAACTGGCAACTACATTCCTTATAAGAGTACAGAATGTTCTTCTCTCCACAGTGATGACAGGTTGTGCTGGTCTCACCTGGTTGGCTTCATAATCAGTAACACACTGTTGCGATACAGTTGCCCAGAGCTGAAGTCTGGAGCCACAATGCAAAATTTTGAACTCGCTGGGAGTTTGAACCTGAACCATGATTTTGTTAGTACCATGTCTAGCCAAGTTAGCTAACTAAATGTCTCAGATACCCTATATGGGCAGCTAGGTGATGCAGAGTACAGAGCCTGGAATGGGGAAGAGCCTAAGACATTCACTAGCTGTGCGACCCTAGGTAAGTCAAGTTACCATTTGCCTCAGTTTACTCATCTGTAAAATGATAATAAAGGCACCTACCTCCAAGGGTTGTGAAGATCGAACAAGATAACTGTAAAGTGCTTAAGCTCAGTGCCTCGCACATAGTAGGTGCTATATAAATATTAGCTATTATTATTAGATACCTCCTCTTAAAATACTTAAAAGAATAGCCTCTCATTTTATGGCGCTGTTTTGAAGAGTAATGGCATGATGATCTGTAATGCACTTGTATCTCCCGAGAAATATGAATGATTCAAATGCACAAAAGACTCGTGTTTGTTTGTAAGAAGGCTTGATATTCCAAAATTTAATCCTCTCCTCAAATTATTCTGCTTAAGAAAAAGCAAAGACCCCAAAGAAATTTCCTCTATTTCAGAAACAGCCACACACCCCCATCAGATAATTAGGCATAGGATTATTAACTTACATTTTGAGGTAACTTGCTTTAAAACAAAGGCAACCAAATACAAATAGCTTTTTGGGGGCTTTTTTGGCCTTTTTTTTTTTAATGGAATTGAGTTTCAGGGCCCCGTAGGTGTTCAATAAATGCTAATTGACTAGCTTTGGAAGACTAAGATAAAAAATAGTCCACAGTTGTTTGTGTTTATTATAGCTACATATTTTATGCAAATGTATCATTATATGCAAATTAGGTACTGCCTGGAGGTGCTTGGCAAGTAGCCAGCGTGATTCCAAGCAGTAAAGTTCAGGCTTCTTTCTGGTAGTTAACTTCACACACCTGCCATGAATAGTAAGTTACTTTATGCAACTTTTTGGCTCTCTTAACTGTTTTCTTTTGGAGGTGCCTCACTTAGCTGTACTTGAGTTCTGCTTCATTCCTGACTTGTCCAGCCATGAACATCAGCCTTAGTCCTTTATGCCCAGAGTATAGTCTCACCGAAAACCAGCCAGACAACTTAAAAATGAAATTTAGTCCTAGAATCGTAGTGCTACAGAGAGACATTTATCAGGATCTAGTCTAGAAGTGTCAAATTTACAGCCATCCAAACTCCCACATGCTACCAAACTAGTTTAAAATGTAATTGGGAATGTTTAACAAGATAAATAAAAATAGATAGTTAATGTGTATTTTTCTGAATCAATATGCAGCCTACAGGAATCTGTTTTTATTTGGGTTTGACACTACTGACTTGTCTAGGCTCTATCCTGATAATTATTAAGGACCTTCTGAAGATTTGGGGGGAATCACCCTTTGTTCATTCCGATGTTTTATCACCTAGTGTCAAGAAAATACATGCAGTAGGAGGAAAGAGGGGATTATGTTCACCCCTCATTTTTTCTCTTGTTATAAATATACTTAGTCTAGGAATAAACAATACTCATTGGAAAGCCAGGAAGGCTTTAATTATATTTTACATTTATTCGTCCTGAATAAATGGGTGCATCTCTTGAACGTAGTATAGGAGAATACAAGGACTCAGACAAATGCGGGTCCTTTTATTGACTCCCAATTCGAATCTCCCACCTGACTTTTCATTGGCCAGATGCAAACCCCCGATTGCCTATGTCATGTCCTCCTAAACAGCTTGTTAAGTTTATGAACAAGCCTCTAACCTTTCACCGAATCAGAAGACTGGTTTCTGCTACATCACAGATTAGAACCAGTCACCTGACTTAAACCCTGCTATCACTATCCTGTGGAAACAAAATTCCTTCCACCATTTCTCACATCTCTCACTATTCTAAGTTATCTAAAGGTAGACCCTCTAAGGAAAGGAAAAGTAGTGATTTAGGAGATGGCGAAATAATTAATTTTGTTGGGAAAAGAAAACAAAGGAAGCTGATACAACCAATTGCTTCACTTCCTTAGAATCCTAGCCCACCCTCACCTTCTGACATTCCTGCCCTGCCAGTCTTCAACAGGGTGAAGCCTAGCCTCATCCAATTTCTCCATTCCTGGGCCAACAAGTATCCACATGGGAAGTTACAGAATTAATTTATAGTTATAGTTATATTATGCTACAAATCTATGCAAATTTATTTCAGCTGCATTCTAAGGATAACCTTTAGAATTATTTTTCATTGACTCTCTATTGTATTCTTCAGTTCATTTGTTCATTTGTTTGTTTGTTTTTTACCAGAACTGTGATTGTATTGGTTCAGGGAGCTCCCACCCAATCACATATCAGCAACTGTTCAGCACCTTTTTGTCCTAGAGGATTGACT
Organism: Phalanger gymnotis; assembly: GCA_028646595.1. NCBI lineage: Eukaryota > Metazoa > Chordata > Mammalia > Diprotodontia > Phalangeridae > Phalanger > Phalanger gymnotis. The sequence continues at coordinate 274,857,499 of CM053622.1, read as the reverse complement.
GCGATTATGTGACTCGCTCCAGCATCACACAGCCAATATGTGTCAAAGGCTGGGCTTGAGTCCAAGCCTTCTTGACTCCAAGGTTAGTTCTCTATTCACTATGCCATGCTGTTTCATATTCCCCACATATTTTTTTAAAAAAATGTATTTGTTTGGACCTGTGATTTCACTACATAGAGAATTCTTGGGGACAAAGCCTCTCCTCCCAATCCAGATTGGCAGCTGCTCTGCATGTTCCCTACCTTCCTCCCACCATGAGAATTTTACTTTGTATTTCACTGAAAAAAATCAAGCCACTCATTAGGAGCTCTTTTTTCTCCTCCTTCACATCACTAAGATACTTTCCCCACAATCTCTCTTTTCACACCGATGTCACATGAAGAGGTGGCCTTTTTCTTTGCCAAAGCAAACAGCTCCACATGGATGTGACCCCACTCTGTCCTATCTTCTCCAGCAGATTACTCCAGTTGCTCCCTCTGTCATCCCCACCCTCTCACTGATCATCAGTCTCTTCCTGTCTACTGGACACTTCCCTGATATCCCAAAACATACCCATGTGTCAGTATCCTAAAAAAAAATCCTCACCCAACCCATCCATCCCCACTGACTATCATCTCATATCTCCTCCGTTTCCAGGCTAAATAAACTCTTTGAGAAGGCCATCTGCAATCTAAGTGTCCACTTCTTTTCCTTTCACTCTCTTAAATCCCCGAAGTCTGGCTTCCAACCTCATCTTTCAAATTGCTCTCTCTCCAAAGTTACCAATGGTTTCTTAATGGCTAAATCTAACCGTCTTTCCTCAGTCCTCATCCTCATTCACACTCTTCTCCGTGATACTCTCTTTTCTCCAAGTTTTCATGATGATGCTGTTTCTGGGTTCTCCTCCTACCTGTCTGACTGTTCCTTTTCAATCTCTTTTACTGGATCTAGGCAGTGTCCCCCAAGGCTCGGTCCTCAACCCTTTTTTCTTTCCATATTCTTTTGCTCGATGATCTCATGAACTCTAATGTATTAAATTGTCATCTCTATGCAAATGATTTGCAGATCTATTTATACAGCTCTAACATCTCTCCTGATCTTCAGGCCCACATATCCTACTGGATATGAACTGGATGTTCTATGGACATCTTCGCTCAACAAGTCTAAACCCAAACTCATTATCTTTTTCCCAAACCGTTCCCTCTTCCAAATTTCCCTATTACTGTCAATGGCATTGCTATTTTCTTAGTCGTCCAAACTCAGAACCTATGTGTCGTCTCAATTCCTTATTCTCACTCTCCTTACGCATGTGATCTGACACCCTGTCTCATTGTTTCTACCTTCACATTTCTCTGATATGCCTCCATCTCTCTTCTTAGCCAGCCAGCTAAGTGCCTCGGTGGATAGAGCGCCAGGACTGGAGTCGGCAAAACATGAGTTCAAATCTAGTCTCACATGCTTACTAGCTGTGAGACCTCAGGCAAGACCTCTGCTTGACTAAGTTTCCTCATCTATAAAATGGGGATAGTAATGGAATTTGCCTTTCAGGATTGTTGTGAAGGTCAAATAAAATAATAATTATAAAAGTGCTTACAGAGCGGCGTGTGGGTGGCGGTTGGCGTTTGCTGTCTTGCGCTCGCGACCCGGCTGTGTGTGCACGGGATGGTGCGAGCTCTGCACTGGGTCTGGGCGCTGGGGGGGGGGGGGGGGCGGGCCCTGGGGTATCTCTGCGGGAGGCCCGTCCCGCTACGTGGCCGAGATGCAGGAGCTGTTCCCAAGCCACAGCGAGACCGAGTTCCCGGCGCACAGCGCCAAGGTGCACCCGGCGGCCTGGAGCTGTGACGGGCGCCGCCTGGCCTCGGGCTCCTTCGACAAGACGGCCAGCGTCTTCTTGCTGGAGAAGGACCGCCTGATAAAGGAAAATAACTACCGACGGCATGGGGACAGCGTGGATCAGCTTTGTTGGCACCCGAGTAATCCAGACCTCTTCGTCACTGCATCTGGGAACAAAACGATTCGCATCTGGGATGTTAGAACTACAAAATGCATCGCCACTGTGAATACTAAAGGAGAGAATATTAATATTTGCTGGAGTCCTGATGGGCAGACCATTGCTGTGGGCAACAAAGATGACGTGGTCACTTTCATCGATGCTAAGACCCACCGTTCCAAAGCAGAGGAGCAGTTTAAATTTGAAGTAAATGAAATCTGCTGGAATAATGACAACATGTTCTTCCTGACAAATGGCAATGGTTGTATCAACATTCTCAGCTATCCTGAGGTGAAGCCTGTGCAGTCCATCAATGCTCATCCTTCCAATTGCATCTGTATCGAATTTGACCCCATGGGGAAGTACTTTGCCACAGGAAGTGCTGATGCACTGGTTAGCCTTTGGGATGTTGACGAATTAGTGTGTGTGAGATGTTTTTCCAGGTTGGATTGGCCAGTGAGAACCCTCAGCTTTAGCCATGATGGGAAGATGCTTCCATTGGCATCTGAAGACCACTTTATTGACATTGCTGAAGCAGAGACAGGTGACAAGCTCTGGGAGGTGCAGTGTGAGTCTCCGACATTCACAGTGCCCTGGCATACCAAAAGACCCCTTTTGGCATTTGCTTGTGATGACAAAGATAGCAAATATGACAGCAGCCGGGAAGCAGGAACTGTGAAGTTATCTGGGCTTCCTAATGACTCTTAAAATGAGATTGGAGGATCCAGTGTGCAGAGGAGGAGTATTGATTCAGAAGAGAGCCTGGGATAAAAGCCTGGGAAAGTCAGGCATCATTTTGTCTAGTTTATTTGGTCTGTTTCTCCCTGTGTACATTCTCCCCCATCCCCAAACATCCCAGTAGAAAAAGAAAGTTATTTCCATGTTCATCCACTTGAATACAATAGCACAAATGTTGGCAGTTTTTTGTGGGAGTGGCGGTATGGTAGAGTTTCCATTGTAGAAATCTGTTAATGGCAAAGAGCACTGAAGTCAGAGCAGCTGAAAGAAGACTGGATTTGAGACTGGACACCTCTATTCATAGCTTAGTTCCGATACTACCTAGAGCTTTGCCTCTCTGGGCCTTAGTTTTCTCATTTTTAAAATGAGGGATTTAGATGATCTAAATCCTATTACCTTTCTTTCTCAGGGGATTGTCCTATGTATTTCAAGAATCCTAGGGGTTTCTACAGGGAGCTGAATAGTCTAACCAGCTTCCTCCTTATTATCTTATAGCTTTTAATTTTTGAGAAGATGTTGTAATGCTACATTTTGTAACCTTTGCTGTAACCTAAAAGTTTGTTGGTCTTGAGAAGTGACAACCTCACTTCTTGATCAAAGATTGCATGCCCATATTAGTAATTTTATTTTGAATAGAGATGAAAAAGAAACACTGGCGCCTTAGTGCCTCACTCCTGAAAATAACATCTCCCTCCTCTGTAAAGAGAGAGGTTTGGATTGGATGACTTCTAAATTCCGGTGATCCATTTTTATAGCACTTGGTTTGCAAAATAATTTCCTTACAATAACCCTAAGAGGAGGGTGGATGTGTTGTTTTGCCTAATTTATAGGTGATGAAGCTCTGGCATAGGGAGGCTAAGTAATTTACCCAGGGGTCACATGGCTAGTCAAGTAGGCATTTCTACCTGAGTGACTGTGGGTGTATAGCATGATTTCAAAGTCCAAGTTGCTACCTTATTCCAATATCCTCATACGTGTTGTCTTCCCAGCTCTCCTCTGCTCACAAACGTTCTACTTGTGGGGCTAGGGTTGGTGAACAGGAATGGAACATTTTGGGGAAAGTATTTTGTAAGAATAATTTTGATATTTCAGCATTTAATAAAAGGTAACTTTTTGGGCATTCTTAAAAAAAAGTGCTTAGTACAGATTTGAGCACATAGTTCTATATAAATTTTAGCTATTTATTATTATTATTGATATTGTATATAACATATTAGATATTATATATACTAGCCATATTATTTTTATTTAGCATTATTATTATTATTATTATTATTATTATTTCGACACTGACACCACCCTGGTGCAGGTTCTCAAGCCTGCACTATTTTAATGGCCTGCTGATTGCTCTTCTGCCTCAAGTCTCTCCCCATTCCATTCTATCCTCCCCTCAATTGTCAAATCAAATTTCCTTTATTTTAAAACTCTAATGTTTCCCTATTGCCTCTAGGATCAAGTATAAAATCCTATGTTTGGCTTTTAATCCCTTCATACCCTTGCTCCTTTCTATTTTTCCAGTCTTCTTACACTTTATTCTCCTACAAGTACTCTAAAATTCAGTGACACTATCTTCCTTACCTTTCCTCAAACAAAATGCTCCCATGTCCTTACTCCATGTATTTTCACTGACTGTTCCTCATTCCTGGAATTCTCCCCTTTACCTCATGGCTTCTCAAGCTTCCTTCGAATTTCAGCCAAAATCCCACCTTTTTCAAGAAGCCTTTCACAGCACCTTTTAATGTTAATGCTTTCCCTCTGAGATTATCTCCAATTTACTCTTTGTATATCTTGTTTGTACATAATTGTGTGCATGCTATCTCCTCCATTACAGTCCCTTGAGATCAGAGACTCCTCCCCCCTTTCTTTGAATCCCCAGTGCTTACTTAACACAGTGCCTGGTATAGCTTTGTGGTTCCATCAGGTCCAACTCTTCATGGCCCCATGGACCATAGCATGCTAGACCCTTTTATCCTCCACTATCTCTTGAAGTCTATCAAATTCATGTTCATTGTTTCTGTGATACTATCTATCCATCTCATCCTCCTTCTTCTTGCCTAGCACAGAGGAGATGCTTAATGAATGCTTGTTGACTTGACAAGCACTTTTGCCTTGTGTGATGACTGAATATTTGAAAGTATGCTTCTTGGAAAATGAAGTCTGATGCTTTATCAGCATGGAGGCATATGGATGACTTTCTATGTATGTCTGACTTGCTAAATACTAATAATAATCATTACCCTCATTATCGTAGTGGTATATATAGGTACTGAATAAATGCTTGTTGCCTTGTCTTGACTTGCAATTTAGTCATTTTGCTTCTCGAGGCACTGAGAGGCTAACCAGCCCAGGATCCCACAGCCAGTATGTACCAGGGGTAATCCAGATCTTCCTAGGGTGGAATCCAAGGTTCAAGCACTTTGCCTGAATCTTTCCTTTCTCCTTATCACATTCTACCTACTATCATACTAATAGATATGTGTATATATAAATACATATATAACATATGTGTGTATGTAATTATTAGATGGTAAGCCCCTTGAGGACAAAGGTTTTTTCATCTTGTTATCTTTTCCCCTGCCAACATATAATAGACAGTAAATAAATGTTTGTGTAATTGTTGCCTAAATTTGTCTCCATGCCTCCTCTTGATAGTTCCACTGTATTTAGTGAAAGGCTCATGACTTACTCAGAAGGCTATGAATATTTTTTTACATTCTTTATTTTTTTAATTTAATATATTTAGTTTTCAGCATTGATTTTCACAAGAGTTTGAATTACAAATTTTCTCTCCATTTCTACCCCCCCCCTCCAAGATGATGTATATTCTGGTTGCCCTTTTCCCCAGTCAGCCCTCCTTTCTGTCACCCCACTCCCCTCCCATCCCCTTTTCCTTTCCTTTCTTGGAGGGCAAGATAAATTTCTATGCCCCATTGCCTGTGTATCTTATTTTCTAGTTGCATGCAAAAACTCTTTTTTTTTTGTTTTCGAACATCTGTTTTTAAAACTTTGAGTTCCAAATTCTCCCCCCTCTTCCCTTCCGATCTACCCTCCCTCCCTAAGAAGTCAAGCAATTCAACATGGGCCACATGCGTATCATTATGTATAACCCTTCCACAAAACTCATATTATGAAAGACTAACTATATTTTGCTTCTTCCTAACCTATCCCTCTTTATTGAATTTTC
>CM053622.1:274818856-274851108 GCA_028646595.1 Phalanger gymnotis | reverse complement strand
TTGGGGGAATGTGCCAGCTCTGCCATACCAGCACTCCTCCTTCCCCAAGAACCCCCAACCTGGACTGGACTTAGATCTTCAGCAGGCTCTTCACTCCTGCTCTGATCTGCCAGTTAATTCCTCCTACCAGATGGGCTGGGGGCAGGAAGCAACTGCAGCTGTAGTTCTGTAGCTGCCGCTGGGGCGGTGGCCCAATGGAGAACTCCTTCCATTCCTGCAGCTTTTCCCACTAACCTTCTCTGTTGTTTTTGGTGTTTGTGGGTTGAGAAGTCTGGTAACTGCTGCAGCTCACTGATTCAGGGCACTAGGGCCCGCTCTGCCCGGCTCCTGGTCTGGTTGGTCTGCGCGGCCCACGGTGGACTCTGCTCCGCTCCACACTGCTCTGCTCACAGCTCCGTGAGGGATAGACCTTATACCCAGAGACCATCCAGGCTGTCCTGGGCTAGAGTCCTGCTTCCCTCTGCTAATTTGGGGGTTCTGCGGTTCTAGAATTGGTTCAGAGCCATTTTTTATAGGTTTTTGGAGGGACTTGCCGGGGAGCTCACGCTAGTCCCTGCTTTCCAGATGCCATCTTGGCTCTGCCCCCAGGCTATGAATATTTTGGCCATTGCATTTCCTGAAGACCACCCACCAAGGCACAGAGGAATGATAATCTGAATCCAGAGGAAAGAGTACCCACACCAACCAAATTAGAGATCCTATGTGGTTGTAGGGGAAACCAAGGTGTGGAAAACCACTGAAAGTATTTTTGTAAGAAAATAATCAATAACTGTATTTCCTTAATGTTAAGGCTCTTCATGAGCAAGGGGGGAATTGGTAAGGTAGGTGGAGTCCATGTATATTCACTTGGACAACTGACCTTTTTTGTGTGTCTAGTAAAAGAGCATTCTGTACAAAGCTGGATTAATCCTAGATATCCCTCAAGATACCAGCCACAAGATACCCATGGAAAAACAATCATTCCAAATGGAAATTGGAGAAGCTTTTTCCAACAAGGCCGCAACATCCCTCACTCAAATTCCCTCCATCTCTGAAATTGAATCCAAGACTCTATGCAGCCCTAGAGCCAAGACTCAATAATGCTTCTTATTAATAGCCATTTGGGAGTGTTTAGGAAATATGCAAAAGGCATAATTCCTTAACTTTCTTTCCCTAGGGGCTAGGAGTTCCTACTCAGAGAGTTTCTCCATTTTTCCTAGTCTGAGAAAATTAAATCTGGCTTCAAACATAATTTTCTGATATCATTCAACTCTAAGCTATTTTGTTGACTTTTATGTTACCCACACCACATGTACCATCACTCCAGTATAGAATTCCAAATAAGCAAATGAATCCATATTTCTCATCCCCAATTAAATAATTCATGCCCGTAACTCAAAAGTATCCCCATTCAAGCCATCATGTTGACAGTAACTCATCTACTATATTCATTAGGAATTCATCTTCTTTTCCTTCTACTTCCTTCAAGTTGTTGCTTTCTACAATTCTTTTCATTGTTTCAGAGCACACTGAACAGCTCCAATCAATACCTCATTAAGTCATTTCAAATCAGGGCACCACAGCTGCTTTAGAGTATGAAGATGAAATATAGTTTCGCCAATAGAACCATAGCCTGTGTCTATACAGAGACAAGACAACTAGTCAGGTTAGTCAATTCAATCTCTACTCTCCCCATATCCCACCCAACCACCCATCCCCCATCCAAATCATCCTTTTCATGAAAAAAAAATAGTCAGATTGATGGTTTTAGAGTAGCAAAGACCAAATGACTAGTTGACTGGCTGAATTTTTTGACGTTTCAGCCAGTTGTTTTGGGTGTCTTATAGAATTGGTAAATATTCCTGTTGTTTTCTAGGCCATTGTTCTGCCTCCAAGAAAGAATTAAAGCAGAGAAATATTTGTTCTATCCTTCAAAATCACAAGGAAAAGATCCTCTCTTAGTGTCCCATTGTCTGTCAGATTGTAGTCAGCAAATCCTTTTGGAATTACGGAAGTACCATATCATCTACTCATGAACGAGTCTCACTGGGCATTTTCCACAAGTGTATTGTTCCCTGTGCATTCATAGAAAAATGACAGAGTCCCTGTCCTCAAGGGTTATAGTCAAGATACAACACAGCAGTGTGTTAGACAAAAAAAAAATTGAATTCAGTAGGAAATTGTAGGTTATAGACTCTAAGCTATCAGAGCTCAGAGATTGGGGGGGGGGGCAGAAATGAATAAGGAATTGCTACAATAAGAAGAAAAGAAACTTGATCATACCAAAGTCAACAAAGCTCCCAACTGGGTAGAATAGACTCATTCTAAGCAACATTCTTCTGGATTGGTGGAAGAAGTTGATTACTTATGAAACTGTAGAACTTGGAGTCAAGGATCTGAGTTCAAATCATGGCCCTAAAACTACCTAGTCAACCTTGGCCAAGTCACTTAACTACTCTTTATGCCACAGTTTCTCCATATATAAAATGAGGATATTGAAGCATATGAGTCCTAAGGTGCCTTCCAACTTCAGATACTATGAATTAGAGAGAACCAAAATCTAATGCTAGTAAAAGGACAGCAAATCTAGAAATTCAAAGTTAAGCTAATTGAAGACAAGTACAGAGTGGGTAGGAGGAGAAGAGAAGGGAACAAGGGTTCATTCAGCACCTACTATATGCCAGGCACCATGCCAATCACTTTAAAGATATTGCCTTATTTGATCCTCCCATCAACCAAACTGGTACAGACAGAGGTTAAATGACTTTCTCAGGTTCACACAGGTGTTAGGTGTCTGAGGCCATATTTGAACTCAGGTCTCCCTGGCTATAAAACCAGCACTCTATCCACTGTGCCTACTAGCTGGAAGTAGGATCTGAACAACTCTCATTGATTCCTAACTCTATTAATTCATTTTTCTTCGGGATTCTCAGGTAGGGGATATAACACTGGACTTGGAATCAGGGAGATGAGTTCCAAACCTACCACAGAAATTTACTAGCTATGTAACCCTGAACAAGTACTTAACCTCTCAGTCCATTTCTTCCTTTATAAAATAAAGATGATAGTAGAACCTCCCTCAGAGGTGATATACAAAGCACTTTGCAAACCTTATAGTACCATAAAAATGTTAGCTATTGTTATTTTAACTTACTTTTCCAAAGAGCAAGACCAATTATTCATTTATCTTTTCCTACTAAAACAGCACTAGATTGAGAATAAGCATTGCAAAGTAGATAAAATGCTGGATATGGACTCAGGAAAACTTGGGTTCTAATCTTATTATTGACATGGGAAAGCCACAAATTCTCTAAGCCTGTTTCCTTGTCTGTAAAATGGGACTAATAAATATGGTAGTATCTATTTCACAAGATCATTATGTGGCTCAAATAGCGTGACATATCTGAAGCACTACATGAACCATAAAGTGCTATGTGGATCTCTTACAATACGTAACTCAACTAACATTAAATAGACAGACTTGTAGAGAAAAAATTAGCAGTAATTTAAAACTGACAAGATATCTTCAGGATCTCTGATTCAGGATTTCAGAAATTCTTAGGCTTTAAAATACTCTCTAAAGAAGTAGATTAAACAGTAGCTCTAACGTCTCTACAATATAGCCATCATGGTACTCTGGGTCAATATCTTTCATTACATATCTTTGCCCATCTGAACCACTCTCCCTCTACCTCTTAACTTCATCTATCATGTACTCCTCTTTCAATGCAATAAACAAATGCTTATCTTTGTCCTTATTTTAGAGTACCTTTCAGTTAATATTTATGATTTTGAAAGTGAATGTCTATATTTCAAAATGATCTGAAATACAACATGTGTAATATCTACTATAAAGCAAACAAAGAAAATAAGACCCATTATGTGTCCCTGTCTAAGCTTGCAGTATTATGAGCAATTTCTGCTTAATGGTGACAATTAAGGATGTGTGCGTGCAAAGAGAGGGGGAAAAACATGAACACAAAATTGTAACCATACAGTAATGAAACAATGGATAAATAAATGGCAAAATACCAAGTGTTTCATCCATATATTTTGTGTGTGTGTGTGTAATAAACAGCACAATAAATTAAATAAAGAAGACTGTTTTGAGGTGTAGGAGAGGAAATCTAGTTTCACCCCTTACTAGCAATGTGACCCTGGGCAAGTCATTGAGCTTCTTGTTTTCTTTATTTCTAAAATGGTTAGACAGATCATTAAGTCAGTAAACACAGGGAAAAGTGATTGCAAAGGCTCAGAGATGAGAAATAAAGCGCTACATTCAGCAAACTGCAGGTACATGAGTGTAGATGGATCATAAAGTATGTGGAGAAAAGGGAGGTAAAAGAAATCTGGAAAGATAGGAAGGGGCCAAGTAACGGAAAGCTTTAAGTGCCAAACAGAAGACTTTTATTTATCTTGGAGGTAATAGGAAGCCCCTGGAGCTCACTGAGATTATGGTCAGACCTACACTTTAGAAAATCCCCTTGGCAGCTGAGTGGAGGATGGATTGTGGCGGAGATAGATTGGGGGCAGGGAGATCAGTTGGAAGGTTATTGCAATAGTCTTGGTAAGATGTGGTGAAAGACTGAACTAGAGATGTGGCCTTACGAGAGGAAAGAAGAGGATGAATATGAGATATGTTGTGAAGGCAGAAATTACAAGAGGGATTACATGTGTAGGGTGAGTGAAAGTGAGGAGCAGATGATGAAACTGAGACTACCATACTATGTAACCAAGGGAATAGTCATACCTGCAACAGTGCAAAGGAAATTTGAAAAGATGTGGAGTTTAGGGAGGAATAGGAGATAATAAGTTCTATTTTGGAAACAGTGAGGCTGGCACATCCAGTTTGAAATGTCCAAAAGTTAATTAGAGGAGGTAGAGTCAAGATGGTGAAGAAAAGGCAGGAAGTTGCCTTAGCTCTCCCCAATTTCCCTTGAAACAACTTTAAATCATGCCTCAAAACAAATTCTAGAGCAACAAAACCCACAACAAGAGAGGGGAAAACAATTTTCCAGCCAATTTTCCTTCCAGATAACTTACAAGGACTACAAAAAAAGGTCTCTCTCACTTGGGTGAAAAAGGAATGCAGCTCAGCACAGGTGGTATCCTGGCAACCCCAGCACAGAGTCCCAGCTCAACAGGTCAGTGGCTCAGCAGGCCAGTTATAAAGCCTCCAGCCCCAACACAACAGCATAGTGGTCAGACCTGGCAGGTCAAGATGCTCTGGCACATCTGAATAGACTAGGCCAGGTAACACCAGTGTAGCAGGAGAGCTGCCAGCCCTGGAGGCCACAGCACAGAAAGCCAGTCAACAGCACCCTGGTCCCTGGCCCAAGAAGCCTGGGACACTACCTCCTGTATCCCAGGAGCAGAGCTCAGCTTTAAAAGTCATGAAATAGTCTAGAAAATGAGCAAAAGATTTAGAAAACCCTGACCGTAGAAAGCTACTATGGGGACAGGGAAGATCAAAACACAAGCTCAGAAGAGGACAACAGCATCAAAATACCTACATGTGAAGCCTCAAAGAGAAATATGAATTGTTCTCAGGCCAAAAAAGTCCTCATGGAAGAGCTCAAAAAAGACTTTAAAAATCAAATAAGAGAGATAGAAGAAACAATGGGAAAAGAAATGAGTTATGCACAGAATCATGAAAAAAAGAATCAACAGCTTGGGAAAAGAAAAAATTCCTTAAAAAGTAAAATTGGCCAAATGGAAAAGGAGGTACAAAAGCTCGCTGAAGAAAATTATTCCTTAAGAATTAGAATTGAGCAAGTGGAAACTAATGACTCTATGAGACATCAAGAATCAATCAAACAAAATCAAAAGAATGAAAAAATAGAGGAAAATGTAAATTACCTCAGTGGAAAAACAACTGACCTAGAGAGATAATTTAAGAATTAGTAGACTAGTTGAAAGCCGTGATCATCAAAAGAGTCTGGAGAACATTTTTAAAGAAATTATCAAGGAAAACTTCCCTGATAGCCTAGAGCCAGAGGGTAAAATAGTGTGAAAGACTCCGCTGATCACCTCCTAAAAGAGATCCCAAAATGAAAACTCCCAGGAATATCATAGTAAAATTTCAGAACTCTCAGGTCAAGGAGAAAGTACTGCAAGCAACAAGAAAAAAAAATCAAATATCAAACAGTCATAATCAGGATTACACAGGATTTAGCAGCTTCTACATTAAAAGATTGGAGTGCTTAGAATATAATATTCTAGAAGACAAAAGAGCTTGGATTACAACCAAGAATGAACTATCCAGCAAAATTGGGCATACTCTTTCTGAGGTAAAAAAAATGGACATTCAATGAAATAGGGGACTTTCAAACATTCCTGATGAAAAGATGAGAGCCAAACAGAAAATCTGATTTTCAAATAAAAGACTCAAGAGAAGCATCAAGAGGTAAACTGGGGGGAAAGTATGTTACTCAATAAAATTAAACTGTTCACATCCCTATACTGAAAGATGAGACTTATAACTTTCAAAAACTGTATCTTTATTAGGACAATTAGAAGGAGTATACATAGACAGAGGGTGCGGGTATAAATTGACTTTGGGATGATATAAAAAATTAAGAAGTGATAAAGAGGATTGAACTGAGAGAAGGGTGAAGGCAGAGGCAGAATGGGGTAAGTTATATCACAGGAAGAAGTACAAAAAAACAATTACAGTAGAGGGGAAAAAAAGGAGGGGTGTGAGCATTGCCTGAACCTTACTCTCCTTGAATTTGGCTCAGAAAAGGGAAAAACAAACCCACTTAGTTGGGTATAGAAACTATCTTACACTATAAGGAAGAGGAGGGGAGGGGGACAAAAAAGTGGGGAGGCTAATACAAGGGAAGACAGATTGAGGGAGGCGATGGTCAGAAATAAAACACTGGTGAGGAAGGACAAGGTAAAAGGAGAGAGAAAAAATATATAAATGGGAAAATAGGGTGGAGGGAAATACACAGTAATCATAACTGTGAATGTGAATGGGATGAACTCACCCATAAAATGAAAGCAGATAGCAGAGTAGATTAAAAACCAGAATCCTACAATGTTGTTAACAAGAAACACATTTGAAGCAGAAAAACATTCACAGGGTAAAGGTAAGATTCTGGAGCAGAATATATTATACTTTAGCTGAAATAAAAAAAAAAGAAGCAGGAGTAGCAATCCTGATTTCAGACAAAGCAAAAGCAAAAATAGATCTAATTAAAAGAGACAAGGAAGGAAACTATATCTTGCTAAAAGGTACCATAGACAATGAGGTAATATCAATACTAAACATATATCCACCAAATGGTGTAGCATCCTAATTTCTAAAGGAGAAGTTAAATGAGTTATAGGAAGAAATAGACAGTAAAAGGATACTAGTGGTGGACCTCAACTTTCCCCTCTTAGAATTAGATAAATCTAACCACAAAATAAACAAAAGGTACTTGTAGAGCCATTAGACTGTGAGCTCCTCTATGGTAGGGACTGTCTTTTGTCTTTCTTTGTATCCCCAGCTCATAGCATAGTGTCTGGTATATAGTAGGCATTTAATAACTGTTTATTGACTGATTGATAATACATTAACATAATTCAGCAAAGAGACTGGGAATGGATATAGGGATCTGGGAATAGCCAGCATAGAGATAATTGAACTCATGGGGAGCTGATGGGATCATCAGTTGAAGTAGTCCAACCCCCACCCCTATTTCAACTTTCTTTTGTGTATTTTCTTTATCCATTACATTGTAAGCTCCTTGAGGGTAGGGACCATTTGTTCTTTTCTAATCTGTTTCCTCAGAGTTTAGCATAGTATCTGCTACCTAGTAGGTACTTAATAACTATTTATTGGCTATTTATTACTATAGAGTGAAAAGAAAAGGGAGCCCAAGACAGAGCCTTGGAAGACACCCACAGTTAGGGAGTATGGTACAGAACCAGCAAAGAATAGTGAGAAAGAACAACTGGATAGATAAGAGAACCAAGAAATAGCAGTGTCATGAAATCTTAGAGAGGAAAGAGTATCCAGAAGAAAAGGTGATTAACTGCGTCAAATGCTTCAGGGAAGTCAAAAAGGATCAGGATTGAAAAAACACCATTAGACTTTGCAGTTAAAAAACATTGGTAACTTTGAAGAAGGCAGTTTCAGTTGAATGGTGATGATAACGAAGGTTAGACTGAATAGGGTTTGGAAGGGGAGGAGCGGAAGTGAAGGCACTGAATATGTATGGCTTTTTCAAGGAGTTTATCCACAAAGAGGAGGAAGAAATAGGATGATAGCTAGGGGAAATGGCTGGATCAAGCGAGCATGTTTTAAGGAGAAAGGGACATAGACATGTTTGCAGGTAATACAGAAGGAGCCGGTGTTGTCAATAGGGAGCAATTGAAGATAGCTGAGAGAGTGGAGGACAGTAGGGGCTATTTGCTAGAGATGATGTGAGGGCATGGGATCAAAGACACAAGTCATTCAGAGACAAGTACCTTGACAAGGAAAACGGCCACATCTTCAGCTGAGACTAGAGTGAAGCAGATGGTGGAGGTATTCGTCTATGTGGTAGAAGATGAGGAGGAAAGAAGAGAGTGCTTTCAGCAAATGGTCTCAATTTGTTTTTTTAAGTAGGAAGTCCCGCATCTGAAAGTGTTGGGGTAAATAGTGCAGGCGGAAGGAAGCCTGAGGAGAGATGAGGTTTGGAGCAGCCACCATGGAGAGCGGGATAGTGAATCAACTAGGAGGAAACAGAATGTTTGCCTTGCAGAGTGGGCCCGGTTGAACTTGTTGTTGTTCAGTTCCTTTGGTCATGCCTCACAATTCATGACTCTATTTGGGGTTTTCTTGGCAAAGATACTGGAGGGGTTTGTCATTTACTTCTCCAGTTCATTTTACTGATGAAGAAACTGAGGCAAACAGGGTTAAGTGGCTTGCCCAGGGTCACACAGCTAGCAAGTATCTGAATCCAGATTTGAGCTCAGGAAGATGAGTCTCCCTGGGTCCGGGTCTGGCACTCTATCTACTGCACCAATGAAATTAGAAAACATACATTTGTAGCGGGTCCAGTCAGCATAGTTTAGTGATTTCCTCCAGCTCTGTTCAGCAGCATATGAATAGGATTGAAGTAGGTGGATGGTGGGAGTAATCCAGGGTTGGAGCTTGGCAAGGCTGAGTAGTAAAATAGAATTGATGGAAATTGAGAATCGCATAGATGCAGAAGGAGAATGAAGAAAGAGTCTTAGGAAACTGAAGTTTCAAGCCAGGTAACTGACTAAAAGTATAGTTCCTAAATTAGTTCCGATATTCTATCAATGATTTTTGTTAACCAAGAGGACCAGCTGCCTTTGGCACCATGTAAAGATCTTCTTAGACTATACAGGATCATAAAATTATTTTTTAAAATCATAAGATTTAAAGCTAGGAGAAATCCTAGAATTCTAGTCCCACTCCCTCATTTTATAGATGTCAAAACAGAGCAACCAGAGGGAAGTGACATATCTAAGGTCACAGAGGTCATTATTTCCACTGCAGCACATTTTGGTCCTCTCGGACACTTCGGCCTCAACTAAATACAAATTTCAACAATTATTTTTAAGCTAGTCACTGTGTACAAAAAAAGGTCTTCCCAAATTTTATATATACATAGAGTCTGAGAGATCAAGACAGAACTAGAAAGAATCAAAACCAGACAAAGGGCTAGAGAGAGAGATAGAGAAAGAATGAGCTTTGCTAGGAGAGGACTATAACCCTGAAGAAGACAACTGTCATATACAATTAGCACCAAGAAGTTCTAACTGAGAGGCATTCATTGTTAACGCAGATATAAAAGGGGCTCTCAAATTCTGCTATCTTGTAATTGGATTTTAAGAGGATGTGTGGACATGTAAATGAGGGAAACCAACTCAAGCAATCAACTCATCTTTTGGCAAGCTAACTAACAAAAAGTTCCATATTTGTCTTCAATTCCCTACTTCTCCCCAACGAAGAATGCCGACAGTCAATCCAGCAGATCTTTGAGGTAGCTCTGCAGCAAAATGTGAATGGTGCAAATATAATTTGCCCAGACTCTATGCCAATACTATAAGAGTGAGCTAGAATGATGCAAGTGCACCAGAATGAGCGGAAGAAATGCAACAGGGACACCAGAAGCTCAATTTGAAGGACTGGGCATCAGTGGAGTAGTGGATAAGAGCTGGGCCTGGAGTCTAGAAGACTTTCCTTCCTGAGTTCAAATCTGGCCTCAGGTACTTACTAGCTGTGGGATTTGGGGCACCTAACCCTGTTTGCTTCAGTTTCCTCAACTGTAAAATGAGCTGGAGAATTATTTCTGCCAAGAAAACCCTAAGTGGGGTCACAAAGAATTGGATGACTGAAAAGGACTGAACAAGAACAAGCAGCTGGATGAAAATTGTAAGATGACAGTGTTGGACCACGGAGAACAAATCTTGCTGACATTGGCCATAGCCCCTTTCCAAAGGACAGAATGAAGTGGGAAAGACCATGAATCTTATGTTGAGTTTTCCGTTCATATTTGTGCTATATGGATATACCATTTCTTCCATTCTTCCATGAAGCTTTTCCTCCTATCATTTCTGAAGAAAATAATCCCTCCTAGTGACTTGTGTAAGGTGTGAAAATGGATACCTTGATTAGCTTGAGGCCTCCCTTCCCCCTCCAATTATCACCATAACCAGATGAACTCAATAAGGACAGGCTGTATTGGCTAGGATACAAAGTGGCTTGACATACCAACAATCTTTTGCAGTGACTGAGAGTAAACCTAACCAGACAAGCAGAACATCAGCAACTCTGAAGCCAATTAAGCTCATACAAGCTTTGAAGCAGACCTTGAGTCATATGGTAGTTTATAGACCTCCAAGAGACATTTTTACAATTACAAGACTTCTTGTTTTACTTCCTCTTATCTTATTGTTTGTGCTCAAGCCTTGAATTCTTAGGCTGATTTGTGTATCAAAGGGCCATGCTCAGACACCTGGAATTCCTCACTCCCCCTTCTGGATCTCCTCATCCCCTTGGACGATTCCTGCTTTTCTCCCCAAATTCCTAGACTCCCTTTGTTTGATAAGTATAGATATCTCACTCTTTCCAACCGGGCCTTAAATATGTCAGAACAGACATGTTCCAGCTTGTAAGCTTCTCAGGAAAATAAATACATTTATAATCTGTGTAAACTGTTATGGGACTCTGGTTCATTCCACGTTCCCCTTTTTGGGCCTGAGATGTCTCCCATTCAACAGTTCACAGGGTTTTTTCTTTAACAAAGGGAAGAAACTTCCTAATAATCAGAAATTTCCAAAAGTGGAATGACTTGCCTAGAGAGGTAAGGAGTTCCTCTGACCTTGGAGGCCTTCAAGGAAAGACTGGGCAGCCTCTTGTTGGGGAAGTTATAGTGGGGAATCCTTAGAAGTGTAGGTTGGATGAGATTGGTGCTGACCTCCCTCACAACTTTCAGTCTCTGATTGTGGGATTCTATGAATACAGGTTCTTTGAGGGCAGGAATTGAAGTGTTTTCCATTGTTTTTGTCTAGCACCAGCATGGTGCCTTTCACATAGTAAACATCAAATAGTCCTTGGTTAAATGGAGTTAAAACACTTGACATAATGCAGATAAACCATTATGCAAACTTCAAGCAAAATAGGCATCAATTATCTCTTCTCATTACATTGTCAGCAGTATTATCAAATACAAAGCAAATATCCATGCATAGTTTAAGGGCTGGAACTGTGATTTCCTTGGTATAGGGAACTCACAGGGTAAGGAAACTCCTTCTCTGCAATTTAGGGTTTTGAAAAATTGTCCACCCTAGACCATTAAGAGATTAAGCAACTTGCCCAAAGTGTCACATAGCCAGTATATGTGAGAGGTAGGACTTGAAGCCAAAACATCTTGGCTTCTAGGTCAATTCTTGATCCACTAAATTCTGCTGCCACACACACACACACACACACACACAGACACACACACACACTAATACATTGTCTATTTGCTCATACTTTTCAATGATTACTGTCTATAGTTTCTAGCATTTATTGAGTCAACGCGATGAATTGTGGTTATGTTTATTCTTTTGTATCTGAAACTAATGACTAAGTCTTTAATTTTCTTTTGTTTTACATTGGAGTTGTTGACTTCTTAAAAATAAACTTATCTTACTTAAGATTCCATTTAGATTGTATTTGATTCTAGGGGTTCAATCACCTCATCTTCTCTGGCTTTTAAAGTGTTGTCATAATTTGCACTGGCACATAAAGTAACCTAATCATTTGTGCTGCTTCTGGGAAATAAATTAAAATTGTTGTCTAAGCAGGAAACTTGAAAATTCAGCATGTCCATTGAACTGTTGATACTTTTTTTCCAACTAATTTCACTTTCTTGGTTAGAAGTTCCAAAGTAGATGAAACCATCCTTCTCCATTGCTGGCACATATGTGACATTTCAAATACATCATATGATGCATAACAAGATGATACGATAAACTGGAGTCATTGAATTCCAGAGTTGGAAAGGAGGGTAGAAGCCGTCTGGTCCAAGCCCTACTTGAACAGAAATTCTTCACTACAAAATAATCCAAAAAGTGGTCATCTGGTCTCTAGAAGACCTTCAGTTATGGGAAACCCCTTAGGCAGCCGAAGCCAGGATCACTGTACTTGTTAGGATGTGCTTTCTTATAGCAATAGGAAATTGTGCCTTTCTCTGAACCCCTTGTTCTCAGTTGTGCACTCTGGATCCAATCAGAACATGACCCCACAAAATGTCAATTACCTTTGTGACTTTGCAGAGGCTGTCCTCTATTCCTAGAAGGCTCTTTCTCTTTGCCTCGGCCTCTTCGAATCTTAGCATCCTTCAAAGCTCAGTTCAAATGCCACCCCCCTTCATGAGGCTTTTCCTGAGCTGCCAGCTACTAATGCTCTGCCCTCCAAAATACCTTAGATTCACTTTGCATATATGTTGAATATACTTACACACGAACATGTTGTTTCACCTAATAGTATGTAAACTTTCTGACAGCAATGGCTATTTTATCTTTGTCTTTGTATTCCTAACTCTTCACACAGAGTCTGGCACATAACAGATTCTTAATAAATGCTTGTTCACTGAGAGATTGGGGGCACTTAGGTGGCATAGTAGATAGAGTTCAAGGCCTGGAGTAAAGAAGACTCATCGCTCTGAGTTCAAATCTGACCTTAGAAACTAACTAGCTGTGTAACCCTGGGCAAGTCACTGCTGTAACAATCCTGCTAGCAGCTTCTGTGGGGGTGTAAGATCCACCAACAACCAGCACCCAGAAAGCTGCCAACACAGGTTCTTTGATCTGCTTTACTAAGGAAAGTAACTTTAAGGGGTTAACAATCTCAGTTTAATCAAACACACAAATATCATTCACAGTTCAGGGGGAAAAGATCAGCCCCCTGAACTTCAAGGCAAATACAAACAGAAATTACAAACATCAACAGACAGATCTTGTCTGATTCGAATCACAATACATAGTTACCAGTACCAACATCTGGGTTGCAAAGCTGCAGGGCAGTTAGCAGCTTGCCCAGAGTCTCAACACTCCTTCCATGAGTGTTCCCCAAAAGTCAAATGCCAAGCTCTCCTCAATGATATCCAGTTTGAAGCCCTGAGGGCTCTGACCTCACCTAGCGTAGGTCTGGGAAATTTCTTCATCCCCAGGATCACATCATATACAAATCAATGACTCCCAATTGTCTCAGTGCTGAGAAATACTCCAAGACAAAAAGATTCCACTTTATCTGCCCCATTCAAACAAAGGCCAGAATCATTACAGGCACTTAAGAGAAGAAAAGCAAAAAGCACCTTAATTACTATTACAGTCACTTAACCCTGTTTGCCTCAGTTTTCTTTTCAAACACTTGAAAAGTTATGTATCATAGCATATTGTTTTCCTCTTCTCCAGACTAAAACAACTCTGTTTCCTTTAACCAGTTCTTTTGTGGCATAGTCTCCAGTCCTCACCTACTGGTGATCCTCTTTGGACGCACTACAGCTTTTCAATGTCTTTCTTAAAAGGTGTTGCTCGTAAGGTATTGAATACTCTGGAAATTGACTAAGAAAGGAGGTAAATAGGATAATTGTCCATCTGGCCACTGTGCCTTTATTAATATAGCCTAAGATCACGTTAGTTTTTGTTGTTTTGTTTTTAATCCTTATCATACTTATTGGTTCACAGTGACTTTACAGTCATCTAAAACATTCAGGTTACATTTCACATCTGTTCTCTAACCATCTCTTCCCCATTTTCATATTTATGTAGCTGGATATTTCATAAATATCAATAAAATTCCATCTCATTAGATCTGTCTCATTGTTTTGCTCTGTCAAGAATCTTTTGGGTCCAAATTCTGTCATTGAATGAATTCAATGAATACTACCCAATTTCATATCTGCATTCATTTGATATGTTAGTTACCACCACTTGGACACATAATTTGAATTATTGGCCAGTAATAAGAAATTTTTTGTGATAATTGATTCATATTTTCTTGTCCAGCTCCCAAGACAAAAACTGAGAGATGGTTAGCTGTAGTTGCGATAAAATTAAGTAGTTTTTCTCTATAAATCTAATTAGCCCATCTGCCATAACAGTGCTACTCATAGTCACATATGTCTCAGGACCTACTTACTCCTCCTTCTCTTTCTGGGTCCAAAAGAAATGAGAGGAGAGGGGAGGGACAGGAATAAGAGGTATATTACTTCATCAGCTCTATGGAGGATGGGTTGAAGTGGTAAGAAACTTGAGGCAGGGAGGTCAATTAGAAAGCTATTGAAATAGAAAAATAAAATTTGAATCACCAACATTATCATTGCCAGTGAGTTATTATTTGGGACTGGTAATTTGAGAATAGAGCCTAGGTCAAGATCAGAATTCTAGGAGTTCTTCTGTAATGCTACTTTTGGTAGCTTTACTTATTAAAGAAAACTATAATCTTCCACTGAAACCACTCCCCAAAAGAAAGCTAATTGTTATAGTCCAGGTGAGTGGTGATAAGAACATAAAGTAGGATGGTAACTATGTGAATAAAGAGAAGGCAACATAAATGAGGGATATTGTGGAAGTACTTATTGCAAGATTTAGCAATGGATCAGATATGTGGGGTAACAGGAAGGAGTCAATCAATCAATCAAACAACATTTATTAAGTGCTTGCTATGTGCCAGGTACTTAAGTGCTAGGGACACAAATATGAAAAAGAGAGATAGTTCCTCCTTTCAAAGAGCTTACAACCTAAAGAAGGAAGACAACACCAAAAAAAGGAAAAGGGGGTTGCAGGGGAGGTACCTGAGGCATGGTGGAAAAGTCCAAAAAGTCCCAAAGTATTACAGCCAGATGAGAAATGAACAGAGCTCTCTCCCTAAATGGAGGCTTTAGAGTTCATGGCTCCACCCTTCAATCACAGGAAGAGAGGGTGGTAAGAAGACAGAGTACCAAAACTGATGGGATCTTGCAAGATGATGAGGTTTTTCCCAATATTATGCTTCTTTGGAATATGGTGGAAAAGTGAGAGAAGTCCCAAAGTAGAGTAGCCAGTGCAGTAAGATGAGAAATAAAATCAAGTCAAGGAAGACGGTAAGATTTTAACCTGGAATATTAGGAGATGATTGTGGTTGTCATTCAGTCTATTAGTCTAATTCTTCATGATCCCATGGACCATAGCATGCAGGCCTGTCTGTCCCCCACCATCTCCCAAAGTCTGCCCAAGTTCATGTTTGTTGCTTCCATGATACTATCTATCAATCTCTTCCTCTGCCAACCCCTTCTTCTTTGGCCTTTAATTTTTACCAACATCAGGGACTTTTCTAATAAGTTCTGTCTTATTTAAGCTTCAGTATTTGACCTTCCAATGAATAGTCAGAATTAATTTGAGTATTTAGTGGTTTGATCTCCTTGCTGTCCAAGGGGCTCTCAAATGTCTTCTCCAGCACCACAATTCAAAGGCCTCAGTTCTGTGGTACTCAGCTTTCCTTATGTTCTAGCTGTTACAACCACACATTGCTACTGAAAAAAAAACCCATAGTTTCAACTATATGGACCTTTGTCAACAAGGTGATATTTCTGCCTTTTAGTATGCTGTCCTGATTTGCCATAGCTTTTCTTACAGGGAACAAATGTCTTTTAATTTCATGGCTGTAGTCTCCAGCTTCCATGATCTTTGAGCACAAGAATACAAAATCTGATACTGCTTCCATTTCTTCTTCCTCTGTTTGCCAGGAAGTGATTGAAATAGTTGCCATGATCTTAGTTTTTTTATGTTAAGCATCAAGCCAGCTTTTACACTCTCCTCTTTCACCATTGTCAGGAGGCTTCTTAATTCTTCTTCACTTTCTTCCATGAGTGGTATATTCCACATATCTAAGAATGTTGCTATTTCTCCTGGCAACCTTAATTTTGGCTTTTGATTCATCCAATCCGGCATTTCACATGATGTATTCTGCATGTAAATAAAACAAATAAGGTGACACCATACACCTTTATCATACTCCTTTTCCAATCTTAAACAAATCAGTTGTTTCATGGTCAATATTCAGTTCTATTTGTTGCTTCTTGATCCACATACAGGTTCCTTAAGAGACAAGTTAGATAATCTGGTACTCCCATCTCTTTGAGGATTTGCCACATTTTGTTATGGTCCACACAGTCAGAGCCTTTAGTATAGTCAATGAACCATAAGTAGACTTTTTTTCTGGAACTCTCTTGCTTTCTCCACAATCCAGCAAATGTTGGCAATTTGGTCTCCAGTTCCTCTGTCTCTTCAAAAACCAGCAGCTCTTCTACTAATTGTCAGTTCACATATTGCTGAAGTTTAGCTTGCAGAATCTTAAGCATAATCTTGCTAGTGTGTGAAATGAGTGCAATTGTTTGGTAATTTGAACATTCTTTGACATTGCCCTTCTTTAGGACTGGGATGTAAACTGATCTTTTCCAATCCAGAGCCTACTGTTGAGTTTTTCAAATTTGCTGGCAAATTCGAATGCAACACTTCAACAGCACCTTCTTAACAATGCTTCCTAAGGCCCACTTGACTTCATTCTCCAGGATGTCTGACTCTAGATCAGTAACCTGTGGTTATTGGTGATGTTAAGATGTTTCTTGTATAGTTCTTCTGTGTATTCTTGTCACCTCTTATTAATCTCTTCTACTTTTGTTAAGTCCCTACTATTTTTTCCTTTTATCATGCTTATTTTTGCATGAAACATTCCCTTGATATCTCTAATTTTCTTAAAGAGATCTCTTGTCTTTCTCATTTCTCTTGTTTTCTTCTATTTCTTTGCATTGCTCATTTAAGAAAACCTCTCTCTCCTTGCTATTTTCTGGTATTCTGTATTTAATTGAGTATATCTTTCCCTTTCTTCTTTACTTTTTGTTTTCCTTCTTTGCTCAGCTATTTGTAAAGCCTGATCAGATAGCCATTTTACTTTCTTGCTTTTCTTTTTCTTTGGAATGTTTTCTATAGCTGTCTTCTGTATAGTATTTCAAATCTCTGTCCATTTTCTTCAGGCACTGTATCTATCATATCTAATCCCTTAATTTTATTCATCACTTCCACTTTATATTCGTAAGGGATGTTATTTAGGTCATACCTATACGGTCTGATGGTTTTCCCTACTTTCTTCAATTTAAGTATGAATTTTGCGATAAGTTCATGATCTGAGCTACAGGCAGGTCCAGGTCCTGCTTTAATTGAGTATATAGAGCTTCTCCAGCTTTGGCTGCAAAATATGTAATTAATCTGATTTTTATATTAACTATTTGGTGATATCCATGTGTAAAGTAACCTTTTGGCTTGTTGAGAAAGAGTGTTTGCTATGACCAGCAAGTAATCTTGACAAAACTCTATTAGTCTCTGCCCTGCTTCATTTTGTATTCCCAAGTCAAACTTGTCTGGTATCCCAATTATCTTTTGATTTCCTATTTTAGCATTCCAATCCCCTATTAAGAATGTGACTTTTTTCAGTGTTATTTCTAAAAGATGCTGTAGGTCTTCATAGAACTGATCAGCTTTGACCTCTTTGGCATCAGCGATAGGAACGAAGACTTATGTTGCTGCGATGTTTGCCTTGGATTTGAACAGATATCATTCTGTCATTCTTGAGATTATACTGGAAGAGTGTCATGTGATTTGACCAGATGAGACTCTGGGTGGCTACTGGAATCCCCCGGCTTTGAAAACCCGGATGTTGGTGCCTCTTCTCTCTGCTAACTATGTAATTCTTTGGTCAGACAGATAGAGGCCTGTCTGTTGATCTCCTGGTTTGTATTATTTGCTTTGTTTATATAATGCATGCTTGTAATTTCTGTTTGTATTTGCTCTGAAGTTCAGGGTGCTGGCTTTTCCCCCTGAACTAAATGAATAATATATGTATGTTAAATTAAAGTAAGATTGTTAACCCCTTAAAGTTGCTTTCCTTAGAAAAGCAGATCAAAGAACCTGTGCTAGTAGCCCTCCTGTGCGCTCTTGTTGTTGGTCTTGCTGTTGGTCTTTCACCCCCACAACAGCTGCTAGCAACATTGTTGTTACAAGGCTTGAGGAGAGACAACAAAGTTTGGAACAGCAATGGTGGAGTGGAAAAGAATCAATGAGAGAGAAGTAGGATTGCTTTTCTTCCATTAGAGTTAAGCTGGGAATCAGCATGGTGGTATGATTTCCTTAATCTCTTCTTAGCAGCACAGTAATAAGAGTGAAAAAAGATAATGGCGGTAAGCAAAGGTCCAGGTTTGGCAAGGTATTTTAGGTAAGAGATTGGACAAAGCAACAGGATATTAAAGAGTAGAGGATAGTGTAAAGTTGAACTGAGTTGCCTGGGGTAGTTGGGAAGGGAGAGAGTGTAGCCAGTGTAGAAGTGATGACCTGGGAAAATATTGAGGGACTTGGGGTTCTGGTGAGGATAAAGAGCAATTAGGGGTTGAAAGTCATGAGGAAAGATGGAATGATACAACATTATTATCAGACAAAGGAATTTTGACGTTCACGAAAATGGAAAACATTTGTGGGTGATGTCAAGATCGAGAGTATAACCACCTGTGTGTGGCTGAGGTGGAATAAAGGAGGAGGTCAAGGAAATTGAAAAAATTGAAGAAATGGATAGTTTAAACGTTTGAGGGAACAATAATATTTATATTTAAGTCCCCTAGATTCAGGGAAGGTATTGGAATAGAGAGAAAGCTGAGCAATGAACTCACTGAAAATGGAGGAAGAATGGCCTGAGGGTTGGTTGAGAATGGCCACCTGGATCTGGATTCTGTGATAAATTTGCATAGTATGAATATCGAAGAAGGAAAGGTTGCTACATAATAATGCAGAGGGAGAGTTCTGGATTCCACTGAGACCAGTGAAAGGAAATTTAACCTAGAAAGTGTGACCAGGGAAGTAGTGTCATCAGAAGGGAGTCAGGTCCCAGTTCCTGCCAAAAAATGGAAGGAGTGAAAAAGGAAATAGTTTACAATGAAAGGAAGTTTGTTAATTATGGGAAGGCTGTCTAGAGACCCCAGTAGAAGGACAGGGCAGATCTTAAGTGGGACACTATGGGCCTAGAGTTGAGGTGGATAGTAGTAAGGGGGCTGACAGCTGAGATTAGGGAAAAGAATTTGACTCTGGCAACCAGAGAGGGTTCAGTTCCACTAGGATAGGAGGAGTAAAACAGAGTAGGAATATGCTGATCATTGACATAGGAGTCTAGTGGATAAAGAGAGGCTTCTTGAGGGAGGCAGTTGGGGTGATTCAATGTTATCCCTCAGTGCCTAACTTAATAGAGGGTAGTGTTGTGGTGACCTGTGAGGAGGTGTGGAACAGAGAGACAGAGGGCCCCAACAAGATGCATTAGGGGTAGTCCGTGCCCCCACCACAGACCATCAATTTAATAATACAGGCAAAGCCAAGTTCATCAGTCCATAGTTTAAAGACTATCTCCAATCAATCAACAAATATTCATTTATTATCTATCAGGTACTACATTAAGCACTGCTTAAGCAGTTTTTGGAACAGAGAAAAAAGCAAAACGGTCCCTGACCTTAAGGAGCATACATACCCTTTAAAAAAGAAAATAAAATTGGGAGAATTAATTGCAGGTCTCCAGCCCTGAACACCTACCTCTCTTTTTCCCCATTTGTCAAGATGACCCACAATCATATCTACCGATTCTTTCAGTAATCCATAATACAGATAATTTCAAACATAAAAAATGTCTTAAATATAACTCATTCTTTACCCTCACCCCCTAAAAAATTATACCTCATCCTGCCTCCTCTACTACCGCTAATTACACCTCTATCTTCCCCATCGCCCAGACTAGGAACCTCAAAATCACTTTGAACTCTGCCTCCTTCTTCAACCACCACATTTGTGTTAAAATTGTATCTTGTTCTGGTCCCCCCTGACCACCCACCTCCTTGCTAATGAGTACAGATGGTTCTCATGCAAATGTACCTGTTAGTACACCTCTATCTAAAGTTATTTTTGCTTGATGTGAATTTACCCAAGGTCATGGGGATGGGAGAGGGAGAGGAAGGCAAGAAAGAGGCACTCGCCAGTGGAGACCCAGCGTGGGTCAAGGACACTTGGAGGCTGGGGGCTAAGTAGCAGGAGCAGGAGAAGGTGCATGCAGTGGGGGCCTGGACAGAATCAGGGACAGACGCATGGAACCTGAGCCCAGACAGACAGAAAACAATGTGTCTACACAGGGGCCAGATATGGGGCAGGTGGCCTAAGTGGGGCAAAAGTCTCAAGCCAAGTTCCCTATTCCAAGCTTCATGTCCATTCTTCTGCTTTCACTTGGAGAGGTTTTGTTATCTTTTTATTTTGTAGGGGTGGTGGGGGTAAATTTGGAGGTAGGGGAGGCCCCAAAGCACCTAATGGGCGGGGGGGACAGGAATGAAGAGAGAGCACTGTATTGTATTACACAGTAAAGTTAACATAGGTATTCTTTTGGAATGCTGATTTCTTTCAAAATTCTTTATATAAAGTCAAATTTACATAAAGTGAGAATTGTCTGTATCTTAAGTTTATAAATAGCCAGTAAAAAGTAACAATGGCTGGAGGTAAGATGGCAAAGGGGAACCCTGAAGTCACTTAAAAATTAAAGGAGCATAATTTTCAAATTGTATCACACATTAGAGGTTGGTGAAATAGTACAATAGACAGTTGTCAGGAATCTTCATGGATTCATATCCGGCCCCAGACACTTACTAGTTGTGTGACTATAGGCAAGTCACTCAACCCTGTTTGCCTCAGTTTCCTCATCTGTAAAATCAGCTGGAGAAGGAAATGGCAAACCATTCCACTATCTTTGCCAAGATAACCCCAAATGGGGTCACAAAGAGTTAGACACAACTGAAATGACTGAACAACAATAACAAATTATATATTAACTAAAAATTACATCTCGAGATTATGCACTAAATCAAGGCTTTTTGATCCTATGATATGTAAGCCTCCAGACATTTGTGGTAAGACCAGCAGAACTCCAAATGTTGCTAATAACTTTGAGATGATGAGGACACGTTAATGAAGCAACCCTAAGGTGACGTAGATAACAGTTAGTGTGTCTCCCACCAAAACCCTATAAAAATGAGACCCCAAACTCCTGCCCCAGCCCAGCACTCTTCCATCTTCATCCCATCCATGCTGCATATTGCTTCCAACTCTAATCCATGGTTATGTAAATGACTCTCTGTGCCTCCACCTTCCCCGTTCTCCTCCCCACCATTGCCTTCCTCCACCATCCCATCCCTGTCTTCATGTCTTTGTACATCCCTCTCCCCTTCACTGCTTGTCTCTGCACTTTCTGTACCATTCACCTCTGCGCCCTTTGTGACTTACTAAAGTGTGATTAAAGCATTACTCCCCACTGCCACTTTGATTATTCCCAGCAAGTACCCAAAACCCAGGCATGCCTGCCCCCATTTCATAATGCCATAAATTACTTAGTAACTGAACATCTTGTCAGTTAACAAGGCATGGCCATTCCATCACCATAATCTCTCTCTTTTCCTTTCCCCTGTCACTGCAACCATCCTAGATTAGTTCATAATGTATCTGGACAAGGCTATTGTAACAGGTCTCAGACTTTTATTTTATTTTTTTATTGAGCCCAGTATCTCCTCTGTCCTCTTCATTTTTTTATTGAGTCCAGTATCTCCTCTGTCCTCTTCATCTTTCACATCAGTGCTCACGTAATCTTTCTAACGGCACTATTATCACCTTACTCTTCTGTTTAGCAAACAAACAAAAAACATTCAATGGCTCCCTAGTTCCAGTCAATAAGTATTATCAAACACTTATTAAGTGATAGGCATTGTGTGGAACATTGGTGATTTTAAAATAACAATAATAATAATAAAGGCAAAAACCAGTTCTAATATATTCTTCTTTGCATACTCTATATTCAAGAGAAATTGGATTATCCCAATTTTCATGTTTCCTTCTTCTGTTTTTGTGCCATCATTCATTCCAAGACCTAGTTCAGGTGCTCCCTCTACCATGAAGACTTCCTCAATCTCCAACCACTTCCTCCTCTACTCGAAAATAGTCTCTTTCTCCTCGATTTTCTCTTTGAACTTTGGATTTCCTTTTTGCATTTCTGATATTCTGTCTTATATTATTGTAGTCATTTATGTGGATGTATAATTCTTCCTGTTTTGCTATAAACTCCTAAGGAGCAGCAAGGGTCTTCTCATCTCTCGCATCTAAACAATGCCTTATATACAGTAGGCATGGCACTGAATTACATCAGCTCAGACAAACTGAAATTAGCATTATATGGACATTGGAACTAAGTACTATTGGTTTCCCTTTAAGTGTAGAATTTCATATTTGCAATGAGACAATGTATTCCAGATCATTAAAACCTTTGCCCAATCAATGTAAGTATAAATCTAAATTTTATATACCACAGTTTAATTACATGCAAAATTCTCTCATTAGCCATGCTCCAAAATTTTCCACAATATACCAAATCTGTTAATATATTTTCCTGTTATTAACATTTTGAGAAGAAAATCAATAATTTTCTGCATAATTACCCACCCTGCTTTTTTTTTGTGCACTTGCAGTAGCAATTGCTTCTGTGATTAGAGGTTTATCTACAATGACTATACTTCATCCTGGGCTATGTAAACAGAGAATTAAATCAAACTATTAGCCAATCACTTGTAACTGGCTGGGTTTTTGGGGAGAGGGCAACTAGTCAGTATTCTACCTCTCTGCTTTCTTTCACTATTCGCTCTCTTTATTTCTGTGTCCATCTTGTCTTCTTGTCTCCCTTCCAGGCTAAGGGTATAAAATTACATTAATGTCAACTCCAAAATATTCTAATATCCTTATAGCATCTACTTTGTCCTTCTTCCCTCATACTTAAATCACAATCCTGAAACTTGAAAGGAAAAGAAAACCTGAATATTACCTTTTTAATCACAGACAAATAATTTCTTTTTATGTCTAACTTTTAATTCCCAAATAGAGTCAGACAGTCAGCAAGCATTTATTAGGCACTTACTTTGTGTCAGGTATTATGCTAACTATACACTAAAAATACAAAGAAAGACAACAGACAGTTCCTGCCTTTGAGGAGCTCATAATCTAATGGGGAGACAACACGCAGACAATTATATACAAACATGCTATGTACAGGATAAATAGGAAATAAACAGCGGGAGGAAGGCACAAGAATTCAGAGGGATTGGAGAAGGCTTCATATGGGAAGTAGGATTTTAGCTGTGACTTGAAGGAAGCCAAGAGGCAAAGATGAGGAGAGAGAGCATTCCAGGCATGGAAGACAGCCAGAGAAAATCCACAGATTTATTTATGTAGCAGTCTAACTCCAGTTAATTTGGCCACTAATTTCTGCGTCACTCAGAGTGGTATCTGATAAATAATGATGACAATATCAAAGATTAATGAAGATTCCTAGTCTGTTCACCCACAGAACATATGGGGGAGTCAATCAGGAATATCTCAAGACGCTAACACTTAAGCAAGTGTCCAGGTTGAGACTGGACAGGGATCTGGAGAAAGAAGTTCAGGAAGGGAAAGTGATTGAGATCAAAGATCAATTTTTTAAATACCATGTCTGGAAAAAGCTAGAAAGTAAGATCTGTCCAACTTACTCTAAGTCAGCAGGAACTGAGGGAGAAGGAATAAAAACAACAAACCTAAGACCAAAACCAGGAATCTACAAAAAATAGCAGATTGCAGTATGAATGCATGTAAAGGATTCTGCAGTTTGCTTGGCCTTTTAAAATAGAAAGTTTACAGCTGGGACTGGTCCCCCAGACTCCCAGATGAGCTATACCTGGGTAGCTATGAACAACAACCTCCGCTACTTCCTAAACAGGTCTGGATAGTGACAGATTGCTTAGGGTTACACGGCACATGGTCCCAGGTGATCATAAGATTTCCCCTGGTTTTAGGGTGGCAAAAAGGATGCAAACATATCCCAAAAGTAATTCTAGGAGAAACTGATCAGCAGTTAATTTCACTTCTAAATGTACCTGTTTCCGTGGTTTCTAAAGAAAAGAAAAAAGAATGAAAAAGAAAAACCCATCCATAAAATTCTTTTCCCTAAATTGTATTCTTTATTATTCTTTCTAAGCAGCAGATGAGCTGAAGCAAGGAAGGCAATGTACTCCTTTATTACTTTTTTTTTTAAACTGAAACCCCTTTCCAGTGATCCGTGTCTATATCCTCCTAAAGCACAGCTTCAATTTTTCCTTTGAAAAATGGGCTCAAGCCATTTTGTCAACACACATTCTTCTCAGCTAGACATTTAATTTGTTCTGGCCTTTCTGGATGGCATCGTAGTCCTGAATCCTGCCAGCAGCCTTAATGGAGTAATGCCCCTGTAGCTTTCCCATCAGGTTTGCCAATGGGAACAGCAGGCCTTGTAGACAACTGATAGAATACCTGGCTTTCACAGGATGAAAATACTGTATCTGGTTTATTCCATCACTGGATATTCTTTTTGGGTCACAAATAATACAAATATACTAATTTCTTACATGTATAGAGTAGTTGCTAGAGAAGAAAGGCTGTTCAGAAACATGACTGTCAACCCTATTCTTGAATTTTTTAACCTACATAAAATGACACGCTGGATCTGGGTCAAGGTCAAATAGGGGTCAGTGTAAAAACTGCCATGTTCTCCAGCCTCTGCGAGAAGTCGAGTGCTCTATTTGTCGCTGTCATGTTGTAATAGGACATGATTCTAAGTTTTAGCATTTTCTTTCCCACTTTCTAGCCATATGACTATGGACAAGGCGCTTGAACTCTCTGCGGCTGTTTTCTCATCCGTGAAAATGGGAGCAACAGTATATGCCCTACCTACTTCACAAACTTATTACAAGGATCAGATGAGATAAGAAAAGTAATGGACTTTGCATGCTTTGAAGTGTTATATAAATATGAGGTCTTATTATTTTCCCCCATACTTCATCGGGTTCTTATGTATTCTTTGTTATCTCTTCCCATTAATCTTGGTACTACAATGATGACTGAATTACTTGGTACAAGGTAATGTAAATTTATTGATTTGCACAATAAACCATACAACTTTTTACATCTTCATTGTGAGCTTGAATGATCCTTCAAACACTTGATATCCCCACGTTAATGGCCATCACAATAACACTAACAGTCACTGAATTATGCTCTTTAAGAGCCACAACTTTTGTATATTTCTTTGGAGTGATAAAAACCATGGAATTTTCTAAAAGGGGAGAGAGAATGCCATGAAATTTATGAATGGCACAAAATCTAGTACTTAATTGAGAACTAGCTTACCCTGAGGAAAACAGCTCAATCTTGTTTCATGTGGTCAAGGTCAAACATTCTGTGTCAGCCTAGGTTAGCAGAAGAAGCACACACTTGACCACTGCTATCACGAAATAAAACTTTGTCAAAATTATTTAATTTTCCAAGTAATTCATATACCACTGTATATGGAAATGAGGCCATCTCTATGAATCCACAGCATTAGCAAACATGGAGAAAAATATATGTAAGAGGGAAAACTAAAAGAGCATTTCTTCCTCATTTTAAGGGTCTCACAATCAGTGACAGCCCTACACCAACACAAATGAGAAAATGTGTAAGGATTTGGGAAGCACTGTTCAGGTCATAGTTCCGTTGACTTTGTGATACACAATTATTGGTGTTTAGTTTTTTGGCTCTTTACCTAAGATATCAAGCAATATACATCATAGTCCAATGCATTAGATGTTTCCTTAGGCACACATGCAACACAAAAGAACACAAACATATAGGGAGAGCCATTCAGGTCATGACATTCCATAGAGCTATACTGCTCTACCACAAAGAACTCTTACCTGACTTTGTTGTTCTTCTACCTTCCAAAACATACTATGAACCCAACATAGAATAATGAGGCAATCTAAAAAACTAGCCCAGAAGCCTGAGCTGTCCCTGATTTCATCTCCTTCCTCACAGCGAGACTAATGCTCTGCTCACACACCACCATCTCTACTACTGGCAATATTTGCTGCCTTCTTGCACTTCCCAGATCAACTTCTCTGCCTCCATAATTGTGGTAGCATCAGTCTTAACAATTCCTGAAAGCTACTTTGTTTGATTATTGCCCATTGCCCAGAAGCTTAATTAAAATTCTTATAATTCCCTAAATACTCAGTGCTAAATAAAACTTTTTTATTAAAAAAAACAGGCAAGCAAATGTAACATTCTTCACTGTATGTTCATTTAGGTCATTCTTGTAACTACAAAACCATTTTTTTAAAAAGGCAGGTCCGACTTACAAGTTGGAACAATGAAATTATACCTATAATTAGATTATCAACTAAGCTCTAGTAGTGACAAAATAGTAATAGTTCCTGTCTCTTTTGTTCTATTAGTCTAGTAAGTAATGTTCTGTAGGTTCTGTAAGCCCAAAGTGCACTGGAAAGTATGTATTAAAGTTAAGGATGTTAGAATGCTACTTGCAGATGTTTTCATCAATTACCTTAGCTTCTCCCAGCTCTGCCTCTAATTATGTGGCCAAAGTCCTGGTTTCTGATCCTAACTCTGCAGCTAACTTGCTGCTGTCTTAGGCAAATCACTTAGCCTTAGTTTTCTCGCCCTTAAAAGAACAGGGTTGGACTAGTTGATCCAAACATCAAAATTCTCATCCTTCTTGATCTATCTACAGCATTTGACACTGTTGACCACCCTCTCATCTTCAATACTGTATTCCTCTCAAATTGTTCATGACGCATGACTCTCCTGTCTTCTCCTACCTGATGGACCAATATTCTTCAACCTCCTTTGCTAGATCTTCATCCATATCCCATCCCTCAATGGTGAGTGTAACTCAAGGCTTCATTCTAGGTCTTGTCTTTTTTGGTGACCTAATCTACTTCCACAGGTTTAATTATTATCTCTATTCAAATGACTTTGAGATTTCTATATCCAGCTCCATCCCTCTCCAAAGCTCTAGTCCTGTGTGATCTCTTCGCCTAGATGTTTCATAAGCATTTCAAACTCAACATGTCCAAGACAGAACCTTTCCCCCAAATTCCTTCTCCAACCCTGTCCACGATAGGGAGTAGTCCCAGCTCATTCCTCTTTGCCTTATTTGACAGAAATTGACTAAGGCTACAAACTGAGACCAGAGAAAAACCCTAGCTTAAAAAGGCGAAGGCCTCCCAGTGCATCCAGGGCCATCTCCAGTCATCCTGATCTATATCTTGCCACTGTGCCCAGATGGTTCTGTAGGAGAAAGTGAGCCTGGGAACTTTGCACAGCCCTCCCTCACTTAAATCCAATTCACTTGAAAGTCATAGCATCACCTTCCTGATGTCATGGTCCTCTTTGAGAACAAAGAACAAATAACAATGACAGGAATTAGCCTTCTCTAAAAGGAGACGAAGTGATTGTCTGGACCAGATTGGTCTCCCTTTTTATAAGACAATTTTTTATTTACCTAAAGGCACAAAAATTCTAATCTCACATAATCAGGGCTCCTCCAACATGATGGATTTCTGAAGACCATGTGAGTCACCACAGCCTTCACCATTACCTGCCCTGATGACCAGACAAATTTCTACCTCCAAAGAACCTAAATACCAATGTATCCTTGTTACATATCCTTACTGTATCAGAGCAAAGTAAACTTCCTTTTGTTAATTGTTCAATGACTTGTGAGTGTCTTATTTTGTTCCAACATGGAATCTAAACTAAGAGAGTGCTGGAGTTAAGTGCTGATAAGAGAGTCACCTTTGATATGACCCCTCTTTCAGTATTTCCTATCTCTGCTGAGGGCAACATCACCTTCCCAGCCATACAGGTTTGTAATCCCAAAGTCATCCTAGGCGTTCTACCTTACATATCTAATTAGTTCAGGTCTTACTGATTCTTTGTCCATGATATCTTTTATCGCCATTCCTGTCTTTCCACTCATACAGTCACCAGCCTAGCTTAGGAATTCATCACCTGTTTTTCATGTATTATTGCAATAGATTTCTAATTGGTCCCCTTGCCTTATATATCTCCTTTCTCCTCTCCATCCTCCACACAACTGCCAAAGTGTTTATTCTTAAAATACAGGTCTGATCATGTCACTCCTACTCAGTCAATTCCAATGACTTGCTCTGACATTTGGGATTTAATAAAAAAACTCTTCTATTGGGCATTTAAAACCCTCTACAACCTGGCTTCAAGCTTCCTTTCCTGCCTCCTTCCCTTCACTCTCTCTTTAGCTCAGCCAAACTGGATTTCCTGCTATGCCCCATACAGAACAGTCTATCACGATGCTAAGTGGACACTCCATGTAGAGTGTCTAGAAAGGGACAAGCAGGATGGCAAAGGTCTTGAGAACATGTTATATAAGGATTAGTTGAAGAAACTGGAATGGTTTGCTTGAAGAAAAGACTTAGGGGGTCATGCCTTTAAACCCTATTTGAAAGGCTTTTATGAGAAAAGGAATTAAACATTGACCCCAGAGGCCAAACCAAAAGCCAAACCAAAATTTGGAAAGATGGCAATTTAGACTTGATCTCAAAGGAGCTCTTAACAATTAGAGCTGTCCAAAAATGGAATGCACTGCCCTGAGAGGTGATGGACTGTTTTTCCACCATGGAGGTCCTCATGCAGAAGTGGCACAAACATGTTTTGACTATGCCATAGTAAGGATTTCTTTTGTGTATGGGTAGGACTTGAAGGTTGCCAAGGTCCCTTCCAATTCTCAAGTTCTTTCATTCTTGCCTCTCTACCTTTGTATAGGCTCTGCCCTATGCCTAGAATATACACCTTCCTCATTTTCACCTCTTAGAATTACTAGCTTCCTTCAAGGCTCAGCTCAAATGCTACCTCCCACATGAAGCCTATTCTAATTGTCCAAATTGCTGATACCCAAATAAAAATGCCTTGTACTTATTTCATCTGTATTTGGTATATATTCATAATAGTGTACATGTTATCTTCTCCTGTGGAATGTAAGCTCCTTGAGGGTAGGGATTGTTTCATTTTTGCTTTCACATCCCCAGTAAACAAGCTTGGCAGAAAGCAAATGCAAAATAAATGCTCATTGGTTGATCAGTTGACCCCACAAAGTCCCTTTCCATTCTAACATTCTCTGATTTTATGAATCTACATCATTTAACTTCAATTTCCTAATCTCTAAATTTAAAGGATTAAATTAGATAATGTCTATCATGTCTTCTAGTTCTAACCTTCTATTGTCTCATAATTCTGTTATGATTATCCAAGACTGACCAGGCCAAATCCCAAACTGTAATCTGTGTGAGTAGAAATCAACATCCATAGTCACCAAGCCTCACACATCCTGATGTCTGAGCTTGAATACAATGGCTGGAAAATGAAGGGTTCCATTCTCAATGTCAAGAGAAACTATTTCAAAAGATGTGATCTCAACACAAGGTAAAGTTGATAATGAAAGCGAATGACAATTGCTCGCTATTGCATAAATACTTAATTAAAAAGAGTCTAGGAGGCAATGAGACTTGGCAAATATGAGATTGATTTGATAAAAATGATGAGAAAATTCTGAAGCTGATAAATGAAAAATGAGAATCTTACACGGCTTACCAGCAAGATAGTTCATCCATCTCTAAGAAGGTAGCATCTAACTTCATCAAAAGTGCAAGCAAGGGCCAGCTAGGTGGTGCAGTGAGTAAAGCACTGGCCTTGGAGTCAGGAGGAGCTGAGTTCAAATCTGGCTTCAGACACTTGACACACTTTTACTAGCTGTGTGACCTTGGGCAAGTCACTTAACCCCAATTGCCCTGCCTTCCAAGAAAAAAAAAGATACAGAAAAGTGCAAGCAAAGCTCACAGAGATGCAGGATTCTTGGCTCAGTAAGAAGACAAATGAAACTTAATTTTACATGATAGTAATAATCCAAAGCACTTTTATGATTGCCTGAATGCTATTTATGGGCCAAAGACCTACAGTGCATCTCAACTACTCGGTGCTGATAGAGCTACATTGATTAGTGATCAGGACATGATCCTGGACAGATGGGCTGTACACTTCCATAGTGTTCTTAACAACCATCATCAACCCAATGCTGAAGACACTGACTGTATACCTCAGGTTGAAGTCAATCCCTCTCTAGCTGAACTTCCAACTCAAGAAGAGGTTTTTAATAGCATTAAGGCCCTCTCATGGCAAAGTACCTGGTGCTGATTCTAATCCAGTAGAGATTTACAAGGCAGCGAGTCCACTGCTCATAAAAAGCTGACTAAAATCCTCCAGGGCATATGGCTTGAGGACATGATCTCCCAGGAATTCAAGAATGCCTCCACTGTCCATCTCTACAAAGAAAAAGGAAATAAGTTGTCCTGTGACAATCACAGGGTTGGTGGGGAGCCTCTCTTTCTTAGTCATTGACAACATGATTCTTGCCAGAGTCCTCCTTAACAGACTTATCTTTCACCTAGAAGATGGTCATCTACCTGAGAGCCAGTGTGGCTTCAGAAAGGGCCAAGGAATGGTCAATACAGTGTTTGCTGCCCAACAACTCCAGAAGAATTGCCATTGATCTGACTAAGGGTTTTTATACTATTAGGCGTGATGGCTTGTGGAAGATCGTGACAAAATTTGGTTGCCCAGAGAAGTTTATCAGTATTGTACATGAGTTTCATGAAAGTATGTTTTCATGGGTTCCAGATAATGGAGGATGCTTTTGTGCTTTCTCGGTCGCCAATGGTGAAGTAGGGCTGTATGCTTGCTCCCACACTTTTTAACATGATATTTTCAGTAATGTCATCAGACACCTTCAACGAGAACAAAAATGGCACCAAGGTCAGCTACTACACTGATGGTAAATGATTTAACTTGAAAAGACTACAATGCAAGACTAAAGTGGAGGGAGAGTTGGTGTGTGACTTTAGTGCAGCCTCTGAGGCTGAGACGCAACAAAGTATGGATAGATTGCTCCTTGTGCTAATTTTGGCCTTACAATTAACACCAAAAAAAAACCAAGTTCTCCACTAGCCAGCATCACTTTATCCATATTTGAAAATGACAAATTTTGAATGCTGTGGATAATTTCACTTACCTTGGCAGTCTGCTTTCCAGGAACATATATATAGATGATGAGGCTGATGCTGATGATACCAGTGTTTGGGAGGCTCTGAAAGAAAGTGTGGAAGAGAAGTATTAGACTGCCTTCCAAACTGATGGTCTACAAAGCTGGTGCAGACTGTTATGCCCTGACCGCCCCCTCCAATTTCTCCATCTTGCCCCAGCTCACCCTACTGTTTTTACTCCCATCTCCACAGACCCCACTGTTTGTACTCCCATCTCCACGGACCCCACTGTTTGTGTTCCCTTCTCCATGGAAATAATCCTGCCTCAGCTTGTCCCACTATTTGTGTCCCCATCTCCATGGAAATCTAATTGTGTTCTTTCCCTTTAAATACTCTTTCTCTTCCCTTACTCGTTGCTGTTGGATTTGAGTGATTACTCTGAACAGTCGCACGCTTCAATAAATCCACATCTAAATTTATATCTGGGTCTCGCTTGCTCTTTTTCGGCACAACATTTCTGAAGGCCCCAGCGAGATTTGGGGGTGGTCTGTGGCACCTCCCGAGACCTGGGCCAGGTAGGGTCTCGTCCTCGGGTAGTAGGCATCTCCTAGTCCCGACCTCTAAGGAGAGCTGGCCTCTGAGACATTAATAATTGGCTTTTAGGCCAGATGTTTCAGAGCCCCAAGATCTGGAGAGGGAGGAGAACTAACCCCACCCCACCCCCCACCCGAAGCTGACCTGCCTCTATTCGGACTTTTGTGGATCAAAAAA
>CM053622.1:274801865-274818356 GCA_028646595.1 Phalanger gymnotis | reverse complement strand
CCGCCCACACTGGGCTCTGCTCCACTCAGCTCCGCTCCCCTCTGTTCCCAGCTCCATGCGAGATAGACCTTACCCAGAGACTATCCAGGCTGTCCTGAGCTAGAGCCCTGCTTCCCTCTGCTACACTGTGGGTTCTGCAGTTCTAGAATTGGTTGAAAGCCATTTTTTATAGGTTTTTGGAGGGACTTGGCGGGGAGCTCACGCTAGTCCCTGCTTTCCAGCCTCCATCTTGGCTCTGCCCCCCGGGACCCATGCTACTCTTTAGTTGCTGTTGTCCTTGTTGCTAAGTTACTATTTCACTGTATTAAATGATTCCTGTTCATCCTAAAAGAATTAATGTAACTTTAATAGCTAACATGAAACAGAAGTTATATAATATTTAAAAGTTTTCAAACTACCTTACAAATAGTTTCTCATTTGATCTCAACAAAAACCCTGGTAGGTAGGTGTTATTATTATCCCCATTTTGAGGAAAAGGGAAACTGAGGCAGACAGTGATTAAATGACTTGCCCAGGACCACACAGCTAGTAAGCAGCTGAGGCTTGATTTGAACTCAGATGTTCCCTACTCTAGGGCCAGTATTCTATCTACCATAGCACCTAGCTATGGCACAAGATTAGAAACCACATTGTTCAGAGTAAAAAGAGAGTGAGAGGAAAGGAAGTAGAGGCATTGATTGTAATTGACCTTTTAAAGAAGTTTAGCCAAAAAAGGAGAAGGGAGAGAAGTGAGGGTTTTGGTTTTTGTTTTAAGATAGAAGATAGGCTTTCTTGTAGGTGGTAGGCAAGCAGCCAGCAAGGAGGGAAAGCTTGGAGATAAGTGAGAGAGTGGGGATGATAGGGGAGCCACCTGGATAAGATGGGCTGGAATGGGATCGCTTGTGCGTGTAGAGGTGTTTGCCTTAGCAAGGAGAAGGGCCACCTCCATGTGAGACAGAGTTGAATGTTGAGATGGTGGCAGAACCATTTGGAGTATGTGAAATGAAGAGGTGAAGAGAAGAGAGAGCTCTTGGTGGATGGTGAATGGATGCAATTTTTTTTCACAAACATAAGTCAAAGTTTTCAGCTGGTAAGGTAAGGGGAAGGGGAACTTTGGGAGATTTGAGGATAGATGAAAAAGTATGGAATAGCCTTTGTGGTCATTAGGATAATGAGTCGGGGAGGTGTGATAGGATAGCCTTGCTAGAATGAGGGCCCAGTTGAGATGGTGCAACATAAATTTATAGTGGATCCAGTCAACACAGTTTTATGATTTTCATCCAGCAGCACCTGAGTAGGAATGAAGCAGATGCTGTGAGAAATCCATGGCTAAGGTTTAGCAGGGCAATTTGGCAAGAAAATAAGGGGGCAAGGGATTGAGAGAAAAGGACAGAGTAGAGCTCACCTGGTTTGAGGGGACAAGATGGGGATGAGAAGAGAATGCACTAGTGCAGGGATGATTGTCTGAGAAAAGACTATGGGGTGGAGGGAGTTGAGATCGCAGTGAGGATGAAGAACAGGGCTTGGTGTTGCAAGGTAGAGAGAGAGAGATGGAATGACAAGAGATTGTGATCAGATGAGGGAATTTTAGTTTATAGACACGAGTGCACTTGTAGGTGATGGAAAGACCAAAGATAGAATTATTTCTTTGTATGGTTGAAGTAGGGTGGAGGATTGAGTCATGGAAATGAGAAAGGTAAAAACCTGGGATGTTAGAGTGTTGAAGTCCCCTAGTACACAGGCAGGAATTGGGGGGGAAAGAAAGATTGTGAGTCAGGTACTGAACTCATGGAAGAAAGAAGGAAGCGTCCAGAAGACTGATAAACAACACCTACTGGACTTTTGATTAAGTAGTTGATATGGTTTGAATGGAATCTCAAAGGAGGAGAAGTTATCATCGAGTGATGGTGCTAGAGAGTGACCTTAGAAGTGTCAAAGAGGAACAAGAAAGCATTCCAACTCCTCCATCTGAACCAGCGAGTTGAGGGAATAAGTGGTAATGCTACTGGCGCTGAAAAGAGTGGCTAGGGAGGCTGTGTCATCAAGAAGGAGCCTGGTCTCGGTGAAAGCCAAAAGACAGAAGGAGTGGAAGAGGAAAAGATTCAACATGAAAGCGTTTGTTACCTAACGGACAAGCATTCCAGAGAGCACGGAGGGGTTTGGGTTGAAGGGATTAAGAATAAGGGAGCAGGCAGCTGGGGAGTGCAGAGCAGAGTTGGGTCAATGATGACTATCATTGTCATTGTCATTCAGCATCATGAGGATAAAGGAGGTTGATAGTCTCTGACAAATTGTAATGACTAGGGGTTCAGCACCAGGGTGCAGGTACTCTGTTAAATGGCTCAGGCATGGAGACCAGTGCGGGGAGCTGATGGAATGCGTTTTCTCTTCTTTCCCCGAGGGCAAGGCAGGCAAGAGATAGATGGAGGGAGCGGGATGGAATGACATCTCTACTCCCTCAGGCCAGGAAGAGTCCCCTGCAAGGGATAATAGGACATACTAGAAGACCCATTGTGCCCTGCAAGCAGAGGCTGAACTCAGAGTGGTTTTTTGAACAATCGTTACCATGGAGAACAGATGATGAAATGTACAGCTTTCCTTTCTGTAGAGAGTTAGGAGTATTGTGGATTTTATCTGTCAGCTGTGGTGATGGTATTAGTTATTTTTTCTTTGTTACAAGATAGGTGTTCATAGCCTACAAGGTAGGCTATATAAATAGCAATAGATGGTCTATATGCATATATATATGTATATATATATAATATATACTTAAAGTTTGCAAAGCATGTTACATATGTAATCTCATTTGACCCTCAGAACAACCCTATGAAATAGGTGCTATTATTATCCCCATTTTACGGATGGGGAAACTGAGACTAAGAAAGGTTAAGTGATTTGCATCTGAGGCAGGATTTGAACTCAAGTCTTCCTGATTCCGAGTTCAGTACCCTATCCACTTTACCTTCTAGCTACCTGTAGTATATTGGCTAATGGCTCTGTAAATGGCTTTAACATAAAAGTTTAAAAAAATCAATAAAACCTTTTTTTTTTAAAGTTGAAATTGAAAAAAAATTAGAATGGGTCTTAATGTCGTCAAGAATGGTCAAGCCAGTCCTGCCTAGAGATCTTACAATGAAAAAGCACCATGCTGACTCTTCTAAACACTACCGCACTTGCCAGTATGCAGTTAGATGCCTGAAGCAGGCTAATAGCCTTATCCCAAGGAACTAAATAGACACACCAAGACCATATAAGTTATTGTATATCAGATGAGATATTTCCACTGGAATAACACAGGGCCTATGTCAACATACAGCTGGTCCTGTCTAATAGAAATTGGGAGCCTTCGAGTGAGGGGTTCTTAATTTTGAGACAATGAACTTTAAAATATATATTTTTTGGTAAATGTATTTCAAAGGCTTGGTTTCTTTTGTAAACCTATATAACTCATTTCATGCAGTTAAAAATATTGTTCTGAGAAGGCTTTGCCTGACTGCCAAAAGGGTCTCTGACATAAAAATATTATGAACCATGTTCTGAGCTAAATGAGGGCAAAGAAATAATCAGATTTGGGGCAAGTTCGTCTAAAAGTACAAAGTGGCCTATTCTCTTCAAA
Source organism: Phalanger gymnotis (assembly GCA_028646595.1). Taxonomy (NCBI): domain Eukaryota; kingdom Metazoa; phylum Chordata; class Mammalia; order Diprotodontia; family Phalangeridae; genus Phalanger; species Phalanger gymnotis. Next base: position 274,814,761 of record CM053622.1, on the reverse strand, counting down.
GCTATTGCTCCCTGTTTCATATGTCTAAATTGTTTAGGTGTGTAATTAATTGGTAGTGATAGGGTTTCTAGTGTCTTGGGCAAAATATATTGTACAACAGGTGGGATAACAGTTTCCTAACACATTTGCTGAGTGTATTCAGCAAGGTAGGGTCAGGGCTTGGAAGATCTTTGTTGTTTCTTAGTTTATACACTTATGTTCGATTTCAGAAATAAGGCAAGTTTTTTCCACACCTTCTATCTCTTCCCAAAGTTGGCATTTCAGCAGCACAGTGCTTTTTCTAACTGTCTGTGAAGTGTGAAGTTAGCAGCCCTCCCTCCAGCCCCAATTTAGTACCACAGCCTTTAGAAGCAGCAGGCCTGGTTTTCTTTGTAATTCTAGTTTTGTTACCCAGAGCATTCTGCTAAGGGTAGATAAACTACTTTTGAGGAGTGACAAAGGCCAAGGAAGGTTTCTCCTGGGGTCATGCTTCCTCTCCCTGACTACCATCTTAATATAGCCTGTCTGGCCTACGGGCTCCAAACTCTCCCGATTTATCTGGCTTGCTAGAAAAATAAACCTAAATGGGTTTATAAATATAATATATAAAATATAAATATATTTATATAAAAATATGAATATGTATTTATAGATAAAATAGGAGTATATATTTATATATAAAATATAACTATATATTTATATATAAAATATGTATTTATAAATATATAAATTAAATATAAAATATAAGTAAAAAAAGAAATAAACCTAAAAGGTTGATTAGGCATATGGGTTACATTACTGATGAATTTTTGTATGACTGATAAAAGTCAATTGGGTGGTAGAAGAATAGCCAGTGTATTAGGGTGGTCAGATGATTTCAGTTGTGGAGTTCTGGTCAGAGCTTGCAATGAGGCATCCTAACCATATTCTTCAATTAGAAGACTTAGACTTGTTGACTTAATAAAAGTGATTAAAACAATTTAATGACAGGCATTGCCTGCAAAGAAGAAATAGCACTGATTTCACAAGCCTTGTTTCCATAAGGAATCAGCTAAAAAAGAAGTGTATAGAATGGATTTCAGTGTTCCTTGCTATAAATCAACACCTCTCATTGGCAGCCTTCTTGCCTTATGCCTCACTGTGTACATAGCCTTTCTCTGGCATATTAGTCAACAGGTGCGATCAGCCTTGGAGGAACTTGCAGGGAGAGGGAATGGCATTTGCAAGTGTTATGCAGCTTTATTCAGCAAATCCCAGTCTTCCTTGGCACCTTTGCTTAGTGAAACAGACCAAAGGCTTCCCCTCCTCCCCAACTCCTCTTGTAGGCCGAATGCCAGCTCAACAGATGGAGAGGAGGGCAGGCAGAAGCCTAGAGACAGCGTTTGTGTGTATCTAGAGTGTAGTGCCGGTAAAGGGCAGCCCGCCCAACCTAGATGGACCAAACTGTAACTCAACCTGAGCTCATTTGCAAATACGGAAGAGGATGGATGCGGCATTGCTAATGGAGCTCTGTGTTAGCTAGGGAAGATGATAAACAGCTTGGGGGAATTTATTCTAAATCAGTGTTTTGACCTTGCTGACTTCTGAGGGACTTTCCAATCATATGAACCTCTTCTTGTCCATTAGCAAGGCAGACCCTCCCTCCTCAGGAATCTAAGCTCTAACCCCCATGCCTTGAACCCTGCTTAGCTGAGGATGAATTGATTATGAATGAATACGTGGTGCAAACCTGGAATACCTTATACTGTGGGAAAGGGAGGGGCAGTGGTGGTGATTCAGATTGTAAAGTTGTTATGGATAGACTTCAAAATGCTGCCAGTGTGGGTAATGAAGTGGAGCCACGGCACATTACCTTATGTGAGGAAAGATTGGTGGTGGGGTGTGGAAGGAATATAAAATCACAGGTTTACAGCTGAAGGTGACCTCAAAGGTCACAATTTCTTGCCCAAACATTAGCTGGGCACAAGCTTTTCTCTTCCTGAGCTACTGCAGTGAAGCCTCTATAAGTTACACATGACTCAGAGGAGAGGAGAGCTGATGTCTGCAGTCTACAATCAGGGCTTCCTGTCAAGTTTAGTTACTTTGACCTGAGGTAAAAACTGCCCTACAATGCCCTCTGTGGACATTGCCCCATCCCCCTGCCCTGCCACTGAGGTACCCCTTCTGGCCATGGCGAGGCATCTTCTAGTAAGTGGGAAAGAAAATATTCATTTATTCAGTAAATATTTGTTAAGTACCTACCAGGTACTGTGCTAAGTCTTGTGATATAAAAAGAAGCAAAAGACAATCCCTGTTCTCAAGGAGTTTACAATCTAGTGGGACTGGAACTGGAAGCCATAGGTGGAGAACTTTAGGGCTGTCAGGAGAAAGTTAGGTTAATTTTTTTTCTAAAAATGTTCTTATTTTATTATTGACACTTTTTGTTTTTATACCACATTACTTTCCAGATATAACCCTTCCCTCTCCCCTATCTAACACGTTATTCCTTGAGAGAAAGAAGAAAAAAGAGGGGAAAACATTTAAACAAAACTAAGCAATGCATCCATTCTGTCTGACGGTATTTACAGTGTTCCACATTCATAGAGCAGTTAGGTGGTGTAGTGGATATAATGCTGGGCCTGGAGTTGGGAAGACCTAAGTTCAAATCTAGCCTCAGATGCTATGTGACCCTGGGCAAGTCACTTAGCCTTGTTTGCCTCCGTTTCATCATATATAAAATGAGCTGGAGAAGGAAATGGCAAACCACTCCAATATCTTTGCCAAGAGAATCCCAAATGGGGTCATGAAGAGTCAGACCCAACTGAAACGACTAAACAACCACCACCACATTCATAGTCCCCACTTCTGCAATTCAGATGGATCTGTTTTAATGTGAGAGCCTGAATGTTGGAGACCAGACCTGGCTCAGGCCAGGGTTGAGATTGAAATGAAATTAGACACTTGTAACCAATATTTAACAAAAAATTTTACTTAGCTATAACAGAGGAAGGACATTCAGAGCAGAAAAAGGATATTCGTCAAAGCTGCAATATTGGTCCAGCTCAGTGTAAGCATCTGGTCCAGATCATGCTGCTGATTCCCTGACCCGAGGCCTCAAGTTGTTTGTCCATTGTTTTTGAAGAGGACCAATGACATCAGGAGTCTTGCTTTGCTCTCAAATTGGATTTAAGTGAGGCAGAGCTGCACAAAATCATCTGCCTCACCCTCTCCTTCGGAGTCATCCAAGTCTAATGGCAAGACAAAAGTCAAGACAACTGGCAACAGCCCAGGATACAGTGGATGATCTTGGCCTTTCCAAATTAACAATAGGCTCAACCTCTAATTCTGACCATTCATTGTATATTTAAATACCTACCAAAGATCAAAAACCATCCATCAGCAAAAATCCTTTGGCCTGCCTGGGAAAATCGCTGGAAATGCATGTTCTGCTGATGAGACTTGGTGTGATACAAAGAAGGCGGGGCTACAAATGGGGGGTGGGGGGCTCCATCCTATTCCTGTTCTATCACTCTACCATCTGTGTGACCTTAACCACTCTGGGTCTCGTGGTACTCATGGGTAAGTGAGAGTTGAATTGGGTGATTTCTTAAGTTCATATGCCATGATTCTAAATTTATCTCTTGTTTATGCAGGTCAGTCCACAAACTGCATATAATATACAGGGTGGCCCTAAAGTCAGGACACGTAGATAAAAATGCATATTTTGAAATATTTGGAATATTAACAGACCTTCACTCCCTTGGTTTCTTTTTCTGGGGTATGCTAAAGGAGAAGGTGTACTCAATGAAAATCACAAATGCAACATGTGATTGAACGCATAAAGAGTGAATGTACTAAAATTGACGGCAACATGGAGTTATTGCATCGAGTTCACGTGAATCTTGCAAAGTGCATCAACCTTTGCATCACAAATGATGAAAATCATATTGAAGATGTTATTTGTTAATATTCCAATTAAATAAAATGTTGTTGAAAATTTCATTCATTTCATTTCTTGAAAATATGCATTTTTGCCTATATGTCCAGACTTTAGGAACACCCTGTATAAATGCATGTTTATAAACATGAGGGGCAAGTGACAGAATAGATAGTAAATGATAGACATGAACTGAAGTCCTGCCTCCAGAACGTGCTGGTTGTATGAATATAGGCAAGTCATTTCACCTCTCCAATGTCCTAAGCAGCTCTCTAAGGCTATCCAGTACAGAGGGTTGCTTATTTGTGTAGTGAAGGGAATTTCCACACTGTGAATTTGTCACACTGATGAAAGTCTGACCGCCTTCTGTGACTTTGTTGGTCCTCCACTAATACTGTTCAAAACCCTTCTATGTTTTAGTAGAATATTTTCATGAGGTGTTTTTATTTTTGTTTTGTTTTGTTTTTGACTGAAAAATTCATCATGTGTTGTGCAGCTTTCTGGAGACAAACTTTTCCCAACTTATCTTATCCTTGAATGCCCGAAATACAATTTGTCCTTTGGCTTGTACCCAGAGCCTTTCTTGCTTGGTAAGACTTGCTTCTGGAGTTTGCATTACACTAGAATAGCCTTTGAGAAACTGAGGTCACTTCCATGCCAAAGATGAACCATCAGCCAAAATTTTAGTGAAAGAATTGGATCATCAACTTAGATTCTCAGTTTTCAAGGTGATTTTGGGCAACAAGAAGACATAACCACAGAGTAGAGAATGTGCCCAGGACCCAAATCTTCCTTGTGCCTCCTTCATAAAAGGAGATGCCCTTCAGCAAATTTAACTTTCTGTCAAAATTAACTCCATGTTAGCAAGATTAAAGCAAAAAGATCTAGGTTTAAGTTATATCTGTGCCACCTACTGGCTGTGTGACCTTGGGCAGCTTTCTTAACATCTCAGTGGCAATTCTTGGAGACTATACATTGCACAACAGGTTTCCATCTGGGATTCCCTTAGGAGGAGTCTTCTTCCTACTCCTTCCTCCCCTCGCCAAAAAAAAAAATCCCTCAAGGTTAATGGATACAGACTTTTGTTCTCATCTGATTAGGTCTAAAAGTTTGACCTTGCCTTGCCTTTGGTATCTCTGAGTTAGGCCCACTTTTATGAAGAAGTTCACACATGGGCAAAATATTGGAAGGTGAGAGGATACCCATCAATTGGAGAACAGCTGAACAAACTGTAGCATATGAATGTAATGGAATACTATTGTGCAGTAAGAAATGATGAACAGGGGCTGCTAGGTGGTGCAGTGTGTAGAGCACCGGCCCTGGAGTCAGGAGGACCTGAGTTCAAATCCAGCTTCAGATACTTACTAGTTGTGTGACCTTGGGCAAGTCACTTAACCCCAATTGCCCTACCTTCCCCCCTCCAAAAAAAAAACCCAACACAAAACCTGGTCTCTTTAAAAATAATAAAAAAAAGATATGATGAACAGGCAGGTTTCAGAAAAGCCTGGAAAGACTTGTATGAACTGATGCAAAGTAAAATGAGCAGACCCAGGGAAACATTGTACATAGTATCAGCCATATTGTGTGATGATCAATTATGAATGACTCAGCCCTCTCAGCAACACAATGATCTAAAACAAGTACAAAGGACTCACAATGGAAAATGCTATCCACATCCAGATAAAGAACTGATGGACTACGAATATAGATTGGAGCCTGTTTTTGTCATTTACTTTATTCTTTTTCATTTTTTCCCCTTTTTATCTTTTTCTTCTTTCACAACTGTGACTAATATGGAAATGTTTCACATGATAGCACATGCATAACCTCTATCAAATTTCTTAACATTTTCAGAAGAGGGGAGGGGAGGGAGAAAAATTTGGAACTCAAAATCTAGTCAAAATGAGTGCTAAAATTGGCTTGACATGTAATTGGGAAAAAATAAAATACTATTAAAAAAAAGTTCACACATGCTTATTTCCCACTTTGCTACTTGGCCTTGGCATTTAAAAATGAGAGAACCAGAGCTCGACAGACAGAAATGCTGGAGAGTGGTTACACCTAAAATTCAAGGCAGTTCCTGGGAAACAAGCCTAGGCCCTTCCAGGGAACCACATGGTCCTGGAGGAAAGAGAACTGTGTGGCCCCAGAGATGAGAGTGGATGCAGGCAGCATTGAAATGAGGAGGGGTTCCTGGGCCAAGCTGGGAGGTAGACGAATGCAAATTGATGATGAGCACATCAGCAGTGGTGGAACAAAGGAGAAATTCATTGGACCCAGAAGAGTGAATGCTGAGTTCCCAGACTGAGTCTTCTGAGCCTGGAAGAGATCAAAGGGGAGCTAGAACAGAGAAGTAACAAGGCACGGAGCCATGATATGAAGGAGCAAACCCAGGCCTGTGCCCTCCTTGGGTCAGGAATTGATTATCACTCTTCTTTATTCTCAGGGCTGTAACAGTGCCGTGCATATATAGTATGTGCTTAATAAATGCTTATTGAATGACATTGAACTGTTACATTCTCTTGTGCTCAGAGTTATATGGATTGTAAAATTTGGGGAGAAGAGAGCCAAATGTCTAGTAATTCCAATGGCTTTCCCCTTGTTGGGGAGGATCAGACCAGGGGTATTACTATAAGACTGGAGGATTATATAGATAAGTACCTGGACAAAGTGGGTTTTGCTGGAGTGCAAGGTTGCTTAATTCTCTAGCACTGCAGTGTGTTTTCCACTTGTGGAAAAGTGCCAGTCCAAGGATAGTGCTGTAAGTCTGGGAGACTGTCTGGGTCCTGGGAAGATATTGATGCCCTTCAGAGAAGTAAAGGGAGTTATCTGGATTATTTATGCTCAGGGGCAAGTCCTGTGCATTTTTCATTGAGTTAAATAAAAGCTGTTCTATCTGATGTGTTGTAAGCCTGAATGATTTTATGGGAACTGAAGGACTTTTCCAATAGAGATTCTGACCTCAGACAAATTTTGATGTTTCCAAGGTATGCCCTTGGTAGGGGCATGAGCCAACAAAAGAGACCTTAGTGAGAAGCCCCTGAAATTGAATTTGGCTCGCATAAATGCAAACTTCAGTTCTGTGGTTGCATATATCAGTCGAATCTCACGGATATTACTGGAATGTAGATGTGTACATACTTAGATATATATGCGTTGAATACAAGAAACACAACTACATGATCATAATTAAAAAAAGATACCAGAACTTAAGCATCCAACTCAGTGTTGTTGTGTGGTCATTTTAGTCATGTCCAACTCTTGGTGACCCCATTTGGGGTATTCTTGACAACGATACTGCAGTGCTTTGTCATTTCCTTCTCCATCTCATTTTATAGAGGAAAGTGAGGCAGACAGGGTTAAGTGATGTGACTTGCCCAGAGTCACACAGCTAGTAAGTGTCTGAGACCACCTAGCTACCCCATCTCACCCAGTATCGAACTTCAAAATAATGACCTGGGGTGGCTATATTCTAATTCCAGTCATTGCTTGAGTGCTCAAAACATTTTTTGGGAGGTCCCCTTTTATAGTTGCCTTCAGTCCACAGCTCAGGAGCCATACAAGAAAAATTGTCTCATTATGCTATATTCATATTTTGGTTTTTTACCCCAAATGGTATTACCAAGTTTGATGCCTTACCGTGTTCACAAACCTTGGCTATGAATGACTTTTTGTTCATTCCAAAAATCAAATCCACTCTCCAAGGATGAAGATTTGCCAACTGTTGGCAATACTCAAAAGAGTATGATTTAGGCTGCTGAAGGGCTGGCATGTCAAAAAGGAATTAGGCTTGTTATGCATGGCCCCAGAGGGCAGCTCTATGTAGAAGTTGTATAGAGACAGATTTTTCTTTGAGGTAAAGAAAAACCTTCCCCCAAATCTGAGCTGTCCAAAAATGGAAGAGGCTGCCTTGGTAGTCAGATCCTCATCCCTGGAGGTCTTCAAGTAGAGGCTTGGTGGGGAGGCTGTAGAGTCAATTCTACTTCAGGTCCTTTTTAGACTAGGTGACCTCTGAGGTCCCTCCCAGTACTTCCTGAAATTGTTTTAAACAATGACAGCTTCATTGGAAAGCTTCCCAAAGTGGTTCTATTGAAGGAGGAAGAATCAACTCGATAAATGTGTTCTAGAATTTTCATTTAAGAAAAATCAATCATGTTTTTGTAGTCGTATTTCATCTGTATCATTATTAAAGGTATACATATGTACATGTATGGATATACAGAGAGATATGCTTTGGAAATTGGAGAAGGTAAAATGAATTGTTGGCCAGGAATTAATGCTCACTTTCTACTTTTGTTGGAATCCTTCCAGCTGGTCATGGAAGCTCCTGGGCATGCAATGAATTTTTTGCCTTTGGAAATTATTTATAGGATTTTCTCCAGTTTTCCATGAAATATGGAAAAGTAAATTCAGTGGAAGAACTGGATAGTGGCATTGTAAAGAAGACAGTCCTGGAGTGGGCTTTGGGACTGTATGTAATTCTATTAAAGGTGGGAGTGTATGCTTGATCTGGGGAAAACAACCGCTGTCAGCAGGGAGCTATGAGCTGGATTGAGTGTTTGCAAAGCTTGTCCATGTTTTGAAATGATGGGCTGCATTTGATCAAAGCACTGCTCTCTTTGGCATCCTTATCTTCAGGGAGGAAGAAAATAAAGATGAGAACTCCCTGGTGCCCTCCTCCAGCCTGCTGCCCCCGACAAAAAGCTCATTATAACGATGCTTTGCAGACTATCCCTTTAAATTCTTGAACATCTTAAAGCACCCAGCATATGGTTCTCATCGCCGTGACATCAGCCACACCTCATAAAAGTCTCTAAACGTGTTGGATGTTGCCACGTGCCAGCGAGCCAGAAGTTGCCAGCTTTGTTTAGCTCTCCTTGCTGCCATTGCTAAGGCTGGGCTGACCATTCTCCAGGCCTGGGTTAAAACCATTTAATGTACAGCCCGGCAGGATTCCAGTTTTATTGCTCCTTTTTTCTGAGAGCTGGGTAGGAGACTTCCATAGGGGGAAGGGGAAAGGGAAGATGTCAATTGGAAGACTGGCTAGTGATCTCTCTTAGAAATGCAATGGACTATTGATCCATTTTTTCCATGATGATGTGTGACGAAGTGACTCATCTAGTCGTTGATTTTATTATTCCCACCATGCAGGCAGACTTTGAGACCCATGCTTTCTAGTTACAGATTTTAAATTAAGCTCTTGTTGGAAAGAGCCATTCAGAAATAGTCTAACAAGTTTCTTTCTTTAAAAAACAAACAAATACATCCAGGACCAAATGAACTACATTAAAAATTGATAAAACTTATGAATATAGAATAAAATTCTAATCCATTACCCATAGAATTCTTTTCACCTGCTGGTGTAGCTTTGAGTCAATTTTCTGTGGCTTCAAATACAGCAATTAAAATAAATTGTCTCTGAATGAGTGTTTACTTATAACTCTTTCTCTATAATAATGCCTTAAACTACCTCATGAATCAATGGGACTCCTGTAGCCTTTGGTTTCTTCCTTTACTCTTTGATAGGAAATAAATCTAGAGCTCTGAATGAAGTAGGAAAAAAAAACCAAATACTAAGCTAGAGTGTGTTTCAGAACGAATTACTTTTCCTTTGTCTTCGTTTCTTCTTAACAGTAAGGCCTTTTGTGGACTCCATGTGACACCCTTTAGTAAAATAATGCCCTGGGGCAGTGTTAGTGGGGCAGGCAGATGAGCCTCAGTGCAGTACTCCACTCGGACCAACTAAGAAGGAACTAAAATAGGAGGCTATTTCTGAGATCTTGAACATGGCAGACAAGTATTATTCCAGTGATGGATGGTGTGTCTTTCACTTTACAGTATCCTCGCTTATTCATCCAGAATAAGAAAACCAGAGTGTCATCATACGAATCATACTTTGTGTGAATTGAATGTTCTTTAAAGGTGTTGAATAAACAGAAGAGAAATCTGAAGATCATACATCGACCTACCCATTGAACAGGTAGAAGCTGCAGAAGCTTCCCAGATGAGTTGTACTAGAGCATATGTACATATTATCAAAGTAGAACTTGTTTTTCTCACTCTTCTCCTCCCCCCCACTTGCCTCTCTTTCTTTCTCTCTTTCTTTCTTCCTCTCTCCCTCCTTTCCTCCTTCCTTCCTTCCTTCCTTCCTTTCTTTCTCTCTATATCTTTCTTCCTCCTCTCCTCTCCTTCTCTCTTCTCCCCTTCTCTCCTTGTCTATTTCTCTTCCCTCTCTCTCAAGTTTCTTCTCTTGCTTTCCTTTCTCACTTATGTGCTTCCTCCCATCTTTTCCTCTTGCTTTCCTTCTCCATCTCATTCCTTTTCTTTCTCTCTCATCCTTTCCCTTTCTTTTCTTCTTCTCTCTCTCCTTTTGTCTCTGTCCTTTTCTTCCTTTCCCTCTCCCTCTCCCCAATGGCTTTGACAGATTGCTGACTTAACAGAGGCAGCCACAGAGTTCCAGATTCCTGACTCTCTGAAGGGACCACATCCTGTTAGCCTGCACACTCAATACAGGATGTGCTGAGACCAGACATCCACAATCGACAGAAAGTTTTATTTTATGCCCATGAGACACACAGTGCTTATCATCTCAATGAAAAGATCTTGGAAAGGGAACGCGTAGAAGTAGAAAGTAAAATCACCATCCATTCTTTGTTCCTTAATATGCCCTAAAAAATTCCCTATCTCTGTCCCTTCTCTCTTTTGCCTTTGGTTCAGAAGGGAAGAAGAAACAGATGGGTGGGCAGCGTATAAATAAAGCAGGAGACTGGATGGCATCGAGGCGGTGCAGGGATTAGAGCACTGGGCCTGGAGTCAGGAAGAACTGAGTTCAAATGAGACTTCAGATGCTTACTAGCTGTATGACCCTGAGGAAGTCACTTAACCCTGTTTGCCTCACTTTCCTCATCCGTAAAATGAGCTAGAGGAGAGAATGGCAAACCACTCCAGAATCTTTGCCAAGAAAACCCCAAATAGGGTCGCGAAGAGTCACACATGACTGCAACCACTGAACGACAACAACAACAAGGGACTGGTCCTGTTATTTCATTGGTAGAGGGCAGGGCTGTCCAAAATGAGGCCCGAAGAAGAATTTTTGGGGCCCACCTACAAGCGTAGAAATTTACATAAATGCTTTAGTAAACAAAGCTGAGTTACTGCAGAGCTCTCGCTAAAATGGCAAATCAAAATATATTGCTATTGTTTCAGTAAAAACCTGTAGTTGGACAGCCCTGGTATAGGGGACTCCATGATAAAGAATCATAAGTAAGCCCCCTTTGTCAATGTAAGTTTGTATCTTCTCTGCACCATCTAGTCTTAGAGAGTTTTCTAGAACACCGAAGGGTTAAATGACTTGTCCTGGGTCAGTATGTATTAAAGGTAAAACTAGAACTCAGGTCTTCCTGGCTCCAAGGCCAATTCTCTATCCACTATCCTATGCTGCTTCTCAGCATATAAATATATATTAAATAAAGAAAAAAATAGGAAAGGTGAATGGATATTAGAACATGTCAAATAATATAACCTAAGAAAAAAGATTATGAGAAAAACAGAAGGAAAAAAAACCCATAATGCTGCAACTGAATACTGCCAGGAAGGAAATCAAGGCAAAATACATTGGCTAACATCCTCAATAAAAACTTCTGTTATAAGAAAATACCCTACTCAGGAACAGATGAATGTGTGTTGTATTAGACTAAGACAACAACTGAAGCTTCTCTCAAAGGACACAGTCATCAGAACCGAGGTCATAGGGTAATATCCAAAGAATCAGTGATATTTTTTTTTTCAGTTCAGAGAATTTCTCCACCTAGTTTGCCACCCTGCCTAGAAAAATTCCTTGAGTCACACAGAGGTTAGCTGACTGGTCCAGGGTAACCCAGTTCGTAAGTGTCAGACATAACATTTGAACATAAATCTTAAATCCAAGCCCAGAATCCATCCACTGTGCCATGGAATGCCCATAATTTTCAGGTTCTACTAAATTTCCCCCTTATCTAACATGTTTCTATGGCAAACTAGCACTATTATGTGACATGAACACATTTTCAGGTATTAGCCATTGGAAATAAATTGCATTTAATTTCATAATTCTATAAACATAGAATTTAGAGGTAAAGAAAACTTCAGAGATCCTCTAGTACAATCCTGTTATTTTACAGATCAGGAAACTGAGGCCCAGAGGGGAGAAATAACTTGCCCAGCCTGGAACATAGGAGCAAATGAAGGGTAGATTCAGTACCAGAATCTAGTTCTCCTTATTAGACCTAAGGCCTCCTGTGATCTTTTCTTCATACCATACCATACCATTTATATGTATATGTACATGTGTATAATGTGTGTATGTATATATATGTAATATAAATATAAATAATGCCTATTTACCTGTTAGTTTTTATCAGAATAACAGATTTACAGATTCACAGAATTTGAGAGTTGGAAGGAACTTCAATGACCCTCTAATCCATTTCATGCTTGAAATGAATCCTGATTACAATATGTCTGAAAAGTATTCATTCAGCTTCTGCTTGAGGACTTCTCTTCATTATTTTCCTTTTTTTTCTTTTTTTTTGTGTGTGGCGGCAATCAGGGTTAAGTGACTTGCCCAGGGTCCCACAGCTACTAAGTGTCTGAGTTTGCATTTGATGTCTTGATTTCTCATCAAGTCACTTGCTTCCACTTGCTCCAATCTAATTTTTAAGGTAGCACTTTCTTCAGTGGTCTTTTGGACCTCTTTTTGCATTTGGCTAATTCTGCCTTTCAAGGCATTTTTCTCCTCATTGGCTTTTTGGAGCTCTTTTGCCATTTGAGTTAGTCTATTTTTTAAGGTGCTGTTTTCTTCAGTATATTTTTCAGTATTTTTTGGGGGTCTCCTTTAGCAAGTCATTAATTTGTTTTTCATGGTTTTCTCTCATCCTTCTCATTTCTCTTCCCAGTTTTTCCTCTACTTCTCTAACTTGCTTTTCCAAACCCTTTTTGAGCTCTTTCATGGCCTGAGACCAGT
>CM053622.1:274767008-274801365 GCA_028646595.1 Phalanger gymnotis | reverse complement strand
AAAAAAAAAAAGAAAAAGAAAGAATAGTGTGGCTTCCAAAGGCTCCTGGCCAAGATATTTCTTTGCCATGTTATCAATGCAAGATATAGAACTGGTCATCTGGAATCAGTTGGCCTAAACATCTTATGACAGTAATCAGAAAAACTGGTGTCAGGCCCAGCCAAATGTCACTACAGTAAAGGCAAGCCACAGCGAGCCCAGCTGAGTAAACTTTATGATCTCAATCTGGTTCATGGTTTTGCTAGACAGCTCAGTTGATTATCTATCGAGGATGGAAAACAACAGCATTGCTTATCTTCCTGCCATGGCCAGTGACCACTGTCTATGCTGCTCTGGCTCTCACTAGAGAAAGGAAAAAGGCTCCAAAAATATCTCTCCCCTCTCCAGGTAATCAGGGAGAATGAAGAGCTCCTTAAAATTGGAGGGACTTGGCAGGGAGCTCACGCTAGTCCCTGCTTTCTAGCCTCCATCTCAGCTCTGCCCCCAGCTCCTTAAAATTAATAGGAGGACTTTTATGTAAAAACAAAGAAGAAAAAGATGTGAAGCGACTGAGGAGCAACTTGACCTCCTGTGTCAGGGAGGTGGATGATGGGATACATAAAACAAAGGGAGAAAATGTCATTAAACACTTGTAGCTAAGGAACCAATAGGAGGCTCTTCCCAAAGAGAAAAGAGCTAGACAGACCCTCTGAGAAGGAAGCAGCTTCTTTCACTCAGAGGAATAATGATGGGGACCCAGAGGGGCTGTCAAGAGAGGGATCACTATGTTGTGAGCTCCTTGAGGGCAGGGGCTACCTTTTGCCTTCCCCCCATCTCATTGTTTGGCACAGTGCCTGGCATATAGAATAATGTTTATCAATCAACTGATGGACTTATTTGTGGTTGGTGAGTCCCCTACTGAGGGGACTCCTTTGCAATTGTCTTAGACCATTGTATTGCTGAGAATACCTAAGTCATTCGCAATTGATCATCATACAATAATATTGCTGTTAGTGTGCAGAGTGTTCTCCTGGTTCTGCTCACTTCATTTTGCATCAGTTCATGTAATTCTTTCCAGGTTTTTCTGAAATCTTCCTGCTTGTTATTTCTTATGGCATAATAGTTCAAATAGCATTACATATGTTACAATTCATATATTATTACATCATTTACCACAACTTGTTTAGACACTTGATGGGCATCTCTTCAATTTCCAATTCTTTGCCACTACAAAAAGAGCCACTATAAATATTTTTGTACATGTAGATCCTTTTCCCTTTTTTTGGATCTCTGGGAAACAGACCTAGTGGTAGTATTGCTGAGTCAAAGGGTACGCACAATTTTTTAGCCCTTTGGGCACAGTTCCAAATTACTCTCTAGAATGGTTGGATCAGTTCACAATTCCACTAAGAGCACATTAGTGTCCCAATTTTCCCATATGCCCCTCCAACATTTGCCATTTTCCCTTTCTGTCATATTAGCCAATCTGATAGGTGTGAAGTGGTACCTCAAAGTTGTTTCAATTTGTATTTCTTTAATCAATAGTGATTTAGAGCATTTTTATAAGACTTTAGATAGCTCTGATTTCTTTGTCTGAAAACTGCCTATTCATGTCCTTTGACCACTTATTAATTAAGGAATTATTAAAAATATTTTTAAACAAGTTCACAGACCCCAGGTTAAGAGCCCCTGGTCTCAGGAACATATCTAGGATATGACAGAGAACCTTTCAAAGTCTGCCAAAACTGCTAACTTCTACCCACTTCTGATGATCCACATGGAGACAAATAACACCAATAAAATATAAAAGGAACCTAGAAAACAGCATTTAGGAGTATATAGCCTTGAACAAGCAACAGAAGACCTCAGATGAGCACGAATTATGTTTTTGTTCCTGCAACTGATGGAAGGCAAGAGCTTCATATGAGAAAGACAGGCTGGGGAGTGAATAGTCAATTAAGAAGATACTATCAAAAACATAGTTGGATTTCTAGATCATAGAGTAAAATATATGAATGATGGACCAATACTGGAGCCCACTTAACAAGGTAAAGGCTGGTAAAGAGATATTCACCTGGAGTCTTACAAATCTAATCAAGAGACATTTCAACTGAAAAAGAAATGAGAGAAGAAAATTGCATGTATGTATGTATGTATATAAGGCAACTGGGAGCATATTGGATAGAGCGCCAGGCCTGGAGTCAGAGACCTATGTTCAAATCCAGCTTCAGACACTTATTAGCTATATGACCTTGTATCACTTAAGCTATTTGTCTCAGTTTCCTCATTTGTAAAATGCAGATAATAAAAGCACCCATCTCCCAGGATTGTGGTGGAGTCAAATGAGATAATATTTATAAAGTGCTTAGCACATAGTAGTCACTATATAAATTCTATTATTATTTTTATATGAATAGACATATATAGTATTTGTGTGTGTAAATTCATGTAACCATATACCATAGAAAATAGTTTTAATAGCACAACTCAAAAATTTATAGACGATAAAATCTAAAAAAGCACAATACAATAAAACTCCATAGCCTGTGATATGTGTACACAGATATGCAAAGTATGGGGAACGATCAAGGTGAACTAGAAATCCTCATTCCAGGAAGTAAATTTAGCTCAGAGATATCACTGAGACTTAGGAGGATTAGGTCCTTTTCTATAACATGGCTTTTTTTTTTGGGGGGGGGAATATATTTAAGATCATATATTTAGAGCTGGCAAGCACATTAAAGGCTCTATAGTCCACCACCCTTGCCTGAAAGATGAAGGAACTGAGGCCTGTAGAAGGTAAATGGGCCGCTCAAAGTTGCCTAGATAGTAAATGGTGGGAGAACCAGGGTCAAAGCCAGGCCCTGACTCCAGGCCAGCACTTTGTCTCTTTTCCTATCTAAAATGCATAGGACGGGTAAAGGAAAGAGAGGAGAGATTGTATGTTGTAGTAAGAATATATATTCATGTGAGGAAATATGGTAACCATATGGGGGAAACCTGTTGGAGAATGCTACTATACTACTCAGAGGAGTTGGTGAGTAGCTCAGGAAACAGATTCCAAGCCTAGCACAGAGGCATGATTTAGTAGGGATGGCTAACTTCAGTTGTTCAGAGATCTTCTGGGGCTCTTGCTCTAATAAAAGCAGATCATCCAATAATTCATGGTCTTGTCTCAGTAATTTCATTCCTCAAAAGGCAGAGAAATTAATTAGGAGAATTTAGTGGATTTAAGTCTTACTCAGCAAAGGGGAGCTAGTTGCTGAAGCAGAAATGATGGGAACCTTGGAAGAAAGTGAACACTCTATTTAGAATTTCTGAAAGAAAAGTAAAGGAAAGCCAGGTGGAGTCTTATACACATGCTGGAGTTTGAGATGACAGATTACAAAGGGTCTAGACAAGATCCACAGGATCCCGTAGCCTAAAATTTTTCAAGGCAACTTGTCTCAAGAGGGACAGAAAGATCTTAAGGATGAAATTCTGAAAACACAAAGACTAACAATTTCAGTACAGAAAAAGGGGGAGTTGTCTAAAAAGACCAATATAGATGAACAGAAAACTTACCAATCAATTTAAGTTTTAAAAAAAAAAGATGGTAGCAAGTACAAGTAGGGGCAGCTGAATTCAAAAGTATGACCAAATAATGTTTTTAAAGGCATTTTAAAAAAGAGTTCTATATATATAGTACCAGGATTCCTAAAGTCTATAATGAGGTAAGGGTGCAAAGAATACCCCTCTCCCCACCCGGAGAAAAGCAGAGGTAGGGAGAAGTTAGCTATAGTAAGCAAAAAGGAGGATTAGAGAATCGATAGGAGCATTGTTTGGAATGTATAGAATGATGCTGAGGCAACAGGAATCAGAGCTGGAAAAGGCATCAGATTTTCTAATCTAACTTTATGATGGCAGTGAAGTTTATTGAGGGTAAGTGACTTGCTCAAGGTCACACATTAAAAAAAAATAAGATTTGAACCCATATCCTCTGACTTGAACTAGTTGTCTTTGAAGTAGTGGATTACCCATAACTACATGTCTTCAAATAAAAATTGTGACCAGTTTTTTTGTTACAATGTTGAAAGGTTTCTTAATCAAACACAGGTTAGATTAATGGGCTTTTGACATTCCTATTAGCTATAAGAGTCTGAGAATGAGGGTACCCTCTTCAAAGAGGATGGTGAGTTCAGTTTAGGACTTACTGAGTTTAAGGTACTAGAAGAACATTCAGATGGTGTCCAAGAGAGAACTGGAAATATACAAGTGGAGTTTAGGAGAATAATTGGGAGTGGGTATATGCATTGAATTAGCAAGAAAGCAGATGAGATAAATGTGAGAAGTGTGAGAGTGACAAGGGAAGCATGGAGAGAGAAAAGGGAAGTGTGGAGAGAGAAATAATAAGGGACCAAGACAAAGTTTGGGGACACTGATGCCTAAGTCCTAAGAGATGGATGGTGATACAATAAAGAAGACTGGGAAGAAGCAATAATAAAATTTGAAGGAGAATCATGAGAAAGCAGTATTATCCAAGGGAAGGTAGAATTTGCATAAGGGTCAATCAGTATGGTGATTAAGGAAAATGCCACAAGATTTAGCAATTACAGAATCAATGATAACCTTTGAGTGAGCAATTTCAGCAGTATGGTCAGGTTACAAGAGTATAAGAAGTGAGTAGGTAGTGAAGAAGCAGAAACTCTGAGTATACACGTGGGTTTTTAAGCACACATCATGGAAAAGGAGGCGAGATGTAGGATGATAGCTTCAGGGGATGGAAGGATCAAGTGAAAAGATTTTTGTTTGTTTTATTTCGTTTCTTGCATGGAGAACACCTAAGCAGCAGGGAAATATCGAAGATGAGAAAGAAACCGATTGCTGGACCATGAGGTGAGACCTTAGAGGAAACCAGAAAGGATGGAATTAAGTAGATTAAGCATTAAGTAGAAAGGTTGGTCTAGACAAGAAGGGACACCTTACCCTCTGAGTCTTGAGCAAAGGCAGAGAAAATAAAAATAGATTTAGAGAGGTTTTGAGTTGTGTAGTAGGGGAGAAAAAAGAGCTCACAAGGGATCATCTTAATTTTCTTTGTGATGTAGGAGGTCAGGTCATCTCCTGAGACAGGGATCAGCTGCCACCATGGGCCTGAGGAGAGAGGAGAAGGCATCTGGTAATATGTGCTTTTGGTCACGAGAGAAACTCCATGAGAAAGTGAGCATGGACCAGTATAAAACTATATCCACTGCCAGAGGGAAAACACCGCAACCCCTCAAAGCACATGCCTGACCAACTGTAGGTCAATAGAATTATCTCTGGGCACAAATGTAGCCTAGGGCTTTTCGAGAAGAATCTCAGGGCTGAGAGGCACACTCTGACTCTCCACTCGCATTATCCAAACCACTTTAGTCCACTTTTCTGGTCCTTGTTGCTATTCTCTACTTCCTTTTCCTGTTATGTACTTTCAAAATACTTATTAATTTATTTGGGTTCCAATAAGAGTTCACTTGATGACGGTCAATAAACTGGCAGTGCTATTAAATGATGCAGGCCTGCTCCTAGGAGCATTGCCAGCATGGTCCAAGGAGAAAAACCTCTTCACAAGCCATCCTGGGCCTCTCTTCCTAGTCTAAGGAAGCATTCCTAGTTCCATGCTGAATAATAAATGGGGTCATTTTGTGATACGGTCTACTATCTAAAGTTTAGTGATTTGAAACTACCCAATTTATTTTCCTTCCGACAAAGAATCTGACAGAAACTAAAGTATTAGAAGGCCATTAAGTATTTTTCCATCCATTAACTATACTAGGAAATTCCTCCTTCCTGCTATTAAAATTCTTCCATTGGACTGAAATATGGCAGGGGGGAGAAGAAATATGTTATGTGTAGATTATAAAATACTATTGATTTTTCCTACTATGATAAAGGTGTTCATTTTACAAAATAAATGATATATTATTGGGCCTTAATCTTGTGATCTCTTTCTCTTAAGTCTTACGTGCTTGGCAGACTTTCTTAATGGATTAACATCTATTATAGAATGCAATATTATTAAGACATTGGATATAAAATGAAACATCTTGTTGGAAATGAAACGGATCCACAGAAGTATAATTTGTTTCTTAATTAACATGATTCCCCTCTTGCCCTGTGTATCAAAATATAGTGATTTATATATGAATCATAACCTATTATTGAATTAGAAATCTCTTGACAAAAGGGCCTGTAACTTATCTAAACTTTGTATCCCTCCCAGCCCCCTGAAAAGAGTTCTGTGGATGATGTGCCTATTGGTTGAATAGCATTTAATAGAAGTAAAATTTAAATTCTTCAGCCTATTCATCTTCACTTCTTTCCCTCAGCTTAGACATACTTTTCACAAAAGATTCCTTCTAATTATTTGAATGTATAGAAGCAGAGCAAATCCTCTCCCTCTCTTGACTCCAATCAGTACAGAAACGGTCCCTATTGGGTCACTTATTGAAGGGACAACCTTCTGTTCATAGATGGGGCACAGATGGCAACACGGCACAGCGGAAAGAGCACTTGGACTGAGTTTATGCGGTCATTAACTGAGCTACTCTTTTCCCTACATCCACATTCTTCATGGTCCCCACTAAACATCTCTCTCTTGAAGAAGATCCTATCTTTATTCTGTGAATCTCAGGTTCCAAATTCTCCCGCAGCAGGGGTATGCTGGAACTAGCTCTTTAGGCTATGGAGAGCTGGTGGTTAAATTTTCCACATTGAATGTTTACACCTAGGAAATCCTCAAACAACTAATCAGAGCTGTGTATATCATTTTGTTGATTGTCTAAACTTAAGAAAGTGTTAATGTGAAATTTAAACTTAAAAGTGTATACTTTTTTTTTCTTCAGAGAGCTGGTGGTTAAACTGAGGCACACTCCTGCCTCACAGCCCATGCCCTAGAAGATTGCAACAGTTACTAGATGCCATCACTTTTGGGTTTCATGGACTTAACTGAGGGTTATCTGCCCAAATTCTGTCTCACTCTGTAATGTTAAGCAGGGTGGAACTTTTTTTTATTGTTTTCTCTTTTGGAACGGGCAATCAAGTGCCTTTAAAGTGGGACCTTTTGTTGTCTTTTGTTTTGGAGTGTTTCTCAGCACTGAGGCAGTCAGGTATCTTTGTGTCTTACCTTTGTTTGAATCAAGAGTCATTGATTGGAAACAATGTATATGATGTGGTGCTAGTGATTAAAGATCTTTCACATACTCTTTTGCTAAGTAGGTCCTGAGCCCTCAGAGCCCTGAACAGGGTATATGTGCTCAAAGGCTGGTGTTTTGCTTTTGGGGGTACACTCATTGGAAGAGTGTTGGTGATGAGATTCTGGGTAGCCATTGAAGCTCCCCTGGCTTTGAAAGCCCAGATGTGGGTGCTTCTCTCTCTGGTAACTATGTATGTGATGTCTTGATTAGACAAAAGCCTATCTGTTGATCTGTTTATATTTTCTGTTTGTATTTGCTTTGAAGTTCAGGGTGCTGATTATTTCCCCTGAGCTAAGTGAATGATACATGCATGTTTAATTAAAGTGAGATTATAAATCCCTTAAAGTTGCTTTCCTTAGAAAAGCAGATCAAAGATTCTGCACTAGCAGCCCTCCTGTGTGCTGTTGTTGTGGGTCTTTCAACTACACAGCAGCTGCTGGCAACATTGTTGTTACACACTCTTAGCAGGCTTGATGATACCTCCACACCTCCCGTCACACCTGCCTCTTTTCATTCCCATGCTTTTTCACTCCCTTCATTCATTTGCTCCATGTTTTATACAAATAGCTTGCTTGTAGCTTCCTCACAAATAATCTACGACCATCACCAAATGGCATGTTTTTCACTAAGAGTACCTAAAAAGCGTTGCTCACATCCCGTATCACGCAGTTACATGGCATGAGGGCCTGCTACAAATCCAACTTCATCCCAGTTAAACTAGTAAGGTATCTCACCATTTTTTCTACAAAACCAAATAAAGCTGACTTCTGTGGGATAATAGCTGGCCCAGCTTTCAATTCATAGATCGAAGAATTGGACTGAATAGCCACTTGTGGAACATAGTCTGTGTTATTAATGAAACCATAGAATCTTAAGAGGTGCAAAGGACCATGAAGACCATCTAATCCAATGTCTCATCAAATCTGTGAATTCTCTCTACAACATAGAATTATATGTTTTAGAACTGAAAAGAGCTTTGGAGATTATCCAGTCAAAGAACTTCATTTTACATAGGAGAAAATCGGGAGTGGGAAGTGATGTGCAAAATCACAAGTTGTTGGTCAAACTAGTACTTAAACTCAGTTCCTGTGACTCCAAATCTTGTATTTATTCTGCTACAGATGGCACACTGCCTACCCTCCCTATCCTTTACAGGGGATCTTTTGTGTTGATAGAGATGCCATGCTTACCCCAATATGAAGAGCCACATAGTATGATTTATTTGAGTGGGACAGGCCAGGGTCCCCTGTCCCAAAGATTTCTTCCACTGCTCTAGTGTCTGATACTTCCACCTTTAGCTGTTCTTTGGGGTTAGGACATTGAAAGTCCCTGTTAAAATACAAATATGATACTTAGAAAGGGTAACATATTAAGCCAGTGTTTCTGAAATAAGGTTCCAAGAGTCACATAAGAAATTCAAAGAAGAGGGAGAGAAGGGAATAAAAAAGCACTCAGTTAAAATACCAGACAAGCACCTACAAGGGTCCCCTCAACTTTACTACCTAAGTCTGATACAATTTATGTCAGTCAATGAGAAAGAAAGAGAGGAAGGAAGGAAGGAAGGAAGGAGGAAAGGAAGACACAATGGAGACTCATTCAATGTATGACTGATAAGATGGCTTCTTATTTGTATAGATATGTCCAAAAATGTATACTACACAACGATATTTTTCTTAGTTAAATGCTGGCTAATTTTAGCACCTGTAGTCTTAGGTGGTTTTTTTTTTTTTTAGCTATAAATATTTTTACGCCAATGCCTTTAACAGAAAAGACTTTACCATTGGGGAAAATTGGGTAGACAAGAAAGCTAAAGGCTTAATAACAACATTGACACAAACATCTGCAAATCTAATTCTAGTAGAAAATCCCCAATACAGATGAAACACAAATATGGCTGTAGAGAAGTCTGATCCCTGTTCTGACACTTTTTGTATGACCTCTGTCAAGAAGGAGCCTCACTGGGCCTCAGTTTCCTCCTCTGTAACAGGGGAAGGAGCAATCTAATGACCTCCAAGGTACCTTTCGATTCTAATCCATAAGCCTGTGATGCTACGATTGCCACTTTGGGTTTATTTCTAGTGATCCTAATGTGCAGTATAGGTAATGTTGCCAAGTTTTAAATTGCTGCCTAGTTCTGGCTAAATTACAAAGGCAGTTGTCAACAAAATAAAACAAAATTAAAAATGAAACTCAGGATTTTTATAAAATATGATTGGGTAAAACATTTCTTCCTCCTTTCTCCACTCCTCCAAAATCCCCCAAAATACAGACTCCTGTAAGTAAAAGGGAAATGAAAATTCTAGACAAGCATCTTCCAAGGTAATCTATCAAAGCCAATATCATTCCCAATGATAAAACACTTATTAATAGTAAACAATGCCATCCTTCTTGCCAAGGGAGTTATTTGTAATACTAGTAAAGTTGAGCTGAAAATTCAAGTTGTTGGGTTTTGGTTTTTTTTTTAAACCAGCCTTATGTTATTTGGTACAATTAGCAGTAGGCATTTCAAAGGTTCTGCCAAAGTTTTGTTTAAAGAGCTTTGGTAGTGGAAAAATGTTGAAAACCATGAAACAATAAGAATAAGCAGTCTCAACAAAGTGCAGCGAGAAAAGGACACAATAAAGGTAAGTTACAATGAGGGATGGGGTGAGGTGGAAGAAGAGAGAAAACAGGAAGGGAACGGAGAAGAATCAAAATTCATAGGATTATAGTTGGTAGAGCTAAAATAGACATTAAAGAGACATTAAGGATCATCTAGTCCAACTCCTTTATTTTACAGATGAGGAAACTGAGGCCCAAAGAGATTAAGTCAAGCTCACACAGATAGTAAGTGCCAATGTGTGCTCTGAACTCAGTTCCTCTTAGTCCAAAGCAATTGCCCTTTCCATTGTCCCACATGGACTCTCAAAAGGTACTTATTTAGGCTAGGAACAATCCAATTGCAAACTGTCTACAAATATCTCACAGTATTTCATGAGCTTCTCGAAACAAAATAACTTGATTGATTCACAGTGACACCATGTGAGGTCCCTGAAGACAGGGACTGATTCATTTTTCATCTTTGAATACCCAGTGCCTTGCTTTTTGCCTTAGGCACAGTAGGTTCTTAATATATGATCTTTGATTTTAACACATGAATATGTTACAAAATCACAAAATGTCAACAGGAAGTCAAAATTCCTCAAAGTTAACAACTTTGCATATAATACCATGAGGCAAAGTGCCCTTAGTTAAGCTTAGCTTATGGTGGTGATGAAAAAATAGATACATTAATGCTATTTCAGGGACAAGGGATAGAGTGCCAGGCCTGAAGTCAGGAAGGCTCATATTTCTGAGTTCGAATCTGGCCTCAGACACTTACTAGCTGTGCGACCTCAGGCAAGTCACTTAACCCTGTTTACCTCACTTCTTCATCTGTAAAATGAGCCAGAGAAGGAAAGGGCAAACCTCTCCAGTATCTTTGCCAAGAAAACCCCAAATGAGGTCACGAAAAATCAGACACGACTGAAATAACTGAATAAGAACAACAAACTATTTTAAATAACAATCATTTAGGCTAAAAAATTTAACATTCTCTCATAAGAATGCATGTATGGAAGATTAACAATAGGGAGGGGATTCCAAACTTTGTCATGTGAGAACTGGTTGAAAGATCTGAGTAGAGAAGACATGATAGGTGGGTGTCTTCAAATACAGAGTGTTCCAAAAGTCTTAATGTAGTTTTAAGCTTTAATCACTTTAAATGGCACTGACTTTTGAGACATCCTAGGAAGGGCTTCCATGTGGAAGAGGAAAGAGAGAAGGAAAAAATTAAAACGTGAGGGGAGGGGAAGGAAAATGGGGAATTGACTCAATATAATAATTTCCTAAAAGTTATAGCTCTCTGAAGATACAGTGATCTGCCTGCCTCATAAAACAGTGTATACTCAGTTGCTAGATATAAAAAGAGGAAGCTAGAACATATTGTAGGTAGAAAAGTCAGGTGGGGAAAAGTTCTGGAATTGTTTAGTTCATCACATATCATGCAAATCTATGATTCTGCAACTTTTTGCCATATTGATTACATAGGAACATGCCATGTAATCTTGATGCCCATAAATCCCCTACTATTTATTCTGTTTCCAAAGTGAACTGACATAGTATTTAATCTGATTCAACAATCTATGAAAATGTATGGTTATGGGGTTGCCCAAGTATTATGGCAGTCTGAAGAGAGACTAAAAATAGCCTTGTCTTCTCCCTGCATGATTGAATCATAGCTGTTTACTTGTTTGAAAAGGACAGGCTTTTTCTTTTCTTAACTAGTACCAGGAAGGGTGGTTCATTTCAGCCTTATACTCCATGACTAACTGAGCCCCAACCTTTACACCATGACTAACTGAGCCCCAGCCTTTACACCATGAATAACTGAGCCCCAACCTTTACACCACGACTAACTGAGCCCCAGCCACACTTTCATTACCGAGCAAATGAAAACAAACCAATTGACTGACAGGCCCTTGATTGAGTTGATAATGCTGGTTGTTGAAGATCCTAGTTGTCTTATTGTCAGGGGGTGCACTCTCAATGCATACTTAAAGAGAACTTTGTGGGGGAACTGACTCACCAACCTGGTTCTAAAGATAGCACAGGAGAGGAGGATGAACAATGGGAGTGAGAGCCAGCAGACCCTTGCTCTAGTCCCACCACAGACGGACTCCCTGTCTCTGGACCTCGGATTCCTTCACTATGGAATGAAGTATCTCAACTGAACAATCCTAAGGTCCTTTCCAGAGGTAATATTATATAGTTCTACAGGGCAGCTTTGTGACTCAACTGATAAATTTGGCTTTCCAAAATCCTGCTAGCTGCTCCTTCCTAAGGAAGACCTTCCATCTCCCACCTCTATTCCTTTGCATGCCTGAAATGTTCTTCCTCCTCCCTGCCTTCCTGCAAATTACTGGGCTTTCTTTAAAAACCAGCTTAAGTGGTACAACATCCTCCATGAGGTTGTTTTTGATTGTTGTTGTCTTAGCCTCACATTCCGGTTATGAGCGCTCTCTTCCTCTTGGCATATTCTTGCTTCGAATCTAGCCTCAGACACTTACTAGATGTGTGACCCTAGGCAAGTCACTTCACCTAGGTTTACCTCAGTTTCCTCATCTCTAAAATGAGAATAATAATAGTACCCACTTCCCAGAGTTGTTGTAATGATTAAGATCAAATGAGATAAAACTACAAAACATTAGCACAGTGCCTGGCACAGAGTAAGTGATATACATACACACACATATACATGCACACACATATATACATTACGTATCTAATTATTGTCATAATTATCATGTTGTCATGTCCTTCTCCTAGTAGAATATAAACTCCTTGAGGAGAGGAATTTTTATCCTACTCAAGAGCCTGGTATAGTGCCTGGCACTCTAAAAAAAATTTTTTTAACCAGATCTGTGACTTCATTGCTACATGGCCTTCCCGAGGAGGAAACTACCTGTCAGTTCTACCCTGTCAGAATCTTTTGAGATCCAACACATTAGCTCTACTCACCAAGATAGGGCAGAGTAGCAATTATCTTGCAACTCAGAGTTGCCTGGGGCACTGAGAAGTGACTCCTCCAACTTCACCTCACTGGCCAGCATGTTTCAGAGGCAGGACCCAAACCTAGATTTTCCCGACTGAGCCCAAGTCTCTCATCCACTCTGCGTACATAGCATGCGGAAAGTGTTAAACAAGTTCTTATTTAATAGAGTTGTTGAATTATCCAACTATTTGTATGTATTGACCAATTCAAAAAACATAGCTAATTTTGTCATGCTGGGGACAGTGTCCGATTCAGTTTTTCTGACTATTGCTTGAAAATAATCTGAGAATTTGCTAAGAAGTGCTAAGTGGGGCCTCACAGACTGTTTGAGGTTCCCAATATCTGTCTTACGTAGTCTCATCCGCCTTAAGTCTGCCATGCATCACCTCATAAACTTAATGTAATAAATGAATATTCATTTTCCTATAATCAGTAGTAATGCCATGGAAAGGCTATTGAGACATTGCAACCTAGCAATCTGGAAGAAGGAAATTGAAAACAGAAAAATAAAGGTGTCAATTTTCAGATGGGGAAGAGAAGACTCCCTATTGTCTTTTCTCAATGATGGAAATTGTTATTACACAGAAGGATATTAGGGAACAGCAGGAATGGGGCAATTGCATGGTTACAAATTAATGTACACAGTGACAGAGAGTGTTAATTCGTTATCGCTATCGCCACATGAAAGTTATCAACATGATTCCATTTGACAAGTGATTCATTCTGAAAAATCCAGCCTGTGTCATTAGCTATCAGTCATCTGCATGCTGTTTGCTTCTTCCTCTCTCCAGCCAGTCTGCAGGTATTCAGGCTGGCTGATAACAGTAATGGGATGCACAGGGAAGGCTTTGATTTACAGGGACATGTCCTCCAGTATCAACACAGCAAGGCTCATTATCGCTTTTTGAAACTGTTGCAAAAGAGCTGACGATTTCCCTTATAAATAGTGTTTATAAAGATCCCAAAACTAAATGAGCCAGATTTTGTATTTCAAAACACAGGACAGGCTGATCCAGGGTGAATCAGTATGTATTGCTGAATTATCCTGCTCTCCTAATGGTGATAGAATGTATTTTTACTTAATCCCATAGAATGACAGTTGGGAAAGGAAGATAAAAATGATAAAAGAATAGAATTCGCCAAATAGCTCGAGTCCAACATCAAGACCAGTTTCAGCATCTCTCGGGAGGTCTTTGTGGCCGAAGTTGAGGGGCAAAAGAGGAAGTACTGTCTCCCTTCTCTTCCTTTGCTGATCCCTTTAATCTAGACAGATAGGGCCCAAGGCTAATCCATGAGTCATTCTGTTTCACGAAAAGGAGGGGAGGGAAGAATCCTATCTTATCTGCTTGCAAAGAGCTTTATTTGAAAAAGGCTAAATATAATTGAAGCTAATATTATTAACATGCATCAACTCAGTGCTTTTTTTTAAAAGATCCATTTTGCTTGATACATTAATTTTCATAAAAGCTTTTGTAAGAGTTCAAGGCTCTTAGCTTTCGCTCTATTAACTAAAAATGGTGGAGAGAGAAATGAATATTCCAGAGCCCCAACCACTTCTTATTCCAGACAGATCTTTCCCAGCATAGCAGGCAGATAGTCTCCAGCCCAGCCTTCTGAAAATACCATTTTGCTGAATTCTCTGAGACAGTTCAAACCATAAACATTATTGACCTCTTTATGGCTATAATTATGCCGCTGCCACCCCCCACCACCACACCAATGCCACAACATTTTGAAATGCAAAAGATTTTGTTTGTGGTTTTAAGGTTTTCACAGCTAATTTAAATAGCAGTTAAACATCTGTCTTAATATTCTTGAGAAGCTCCTTTGCATAAAGGCAGCAGGTGCTGGGTCCTGCCATCAGGGTAACTATATTTCTTGCAAATAAATGTCTCAAGTGAGCTTTACTACTGGTACAAAATAGTAAAGGTCAAAAGATTTCTATTCACCCAGAAAATGACGGTTAGCTCTTTAGCCATGTTTCAAGCTTTTAAGAATAAATTTTCAGAATCTTATAGGTAGGAGGGACCTCTGAAGCCATCTAGCCCAATCTGCATCTGACTAATAATGTCTTCTACATACCCAGCAGGGATTATGCAGTTTTCACATAAAGATCTTTAGAAACCCATTGGTTTGCCCCCCAAAACCCAGCACACTTTGGGATAATCTGATTGTTAGAAAGTTTTTCTTTAAGTCAAGCCTAAATCTGCCTTTCTGCAATTTCTTCCCTAGAGGCTGAAAAGAGTATGTCTATCCCTTCTTCCATTCAATAGTTCTTCATAGTTAAAGACCTCTATCATTCCCCTTCCCAGAGTCTTCTCTTCTTCAGACTGAGAATCTCCAATTTCTTTAACTGAGCTTCCTAAAGCATTCCCTTTACCCTTGTAGATGCCCTCCAGAACTCAAAAGAGTTCTCCAGACATGGTCTGGCATGGGCAAAGTATGGTGGAGCAATTACCCTACTCATTCTGGACACTCTGTTTATCTGGATTCAATTTAAGATCACATTAGGTTTGTTTTTTGTTCGTTTGGGGTTTTTTTTTTTCTTGCTGCCACACCATATATTCAATTTTCAGCCCACTGAAAACTCCTGATCCTTTTAATATAGAAAGCTGTCTAGCTATTCCTGTATAATATTGAACTGGTAAAGATGAGTTTTTGAACCAATGCATAAGACTTTTTGTTTATTTCTGTTAAATTTCATCTCATTAAAATTGGCCCATCATTCTACCCTGTCAGAATCTTTTGAGATCCAACACATTAGCTTTACTCACCAAGTTCTGTGTCATCAGTTAATATATTAAGCTTGTGCCTTTGCCTATTTTATTGATAAAAATATAAAACAATATAGGTTTAAGAATAGATCCCTAATGGACTTCATTAGAGACCCACCTCCAAGCTGACATCGATAGTGACTGCTCTTTATGACCAAATCCTCCTCTCCTATCGTATAGCCAATATCTCTCCATGTTGTCTGTAATGTTAGCTTAAGAAACTGTCAAACACTTTGCTAAAATCCAGGT
Organism: Phalanger gymnotis; assembly: GCA_028646595.1. NCBI lineage: Eukaryota > Metazoa > Chordata > Mammalia > Diprotodontia > Phalangeridae > Phalanger > Phalanger gymnotis. The sequence goes on along the minus strand of CM053622.1, from coordinate 274,785,580 downwards.
AAAATATGTGTAGACTACCAGTATATAAATTATGTCAAAAAAGGAAATAAGGTTACTTAGATATAGCCTGTTTATAATTAAGCCATCCTGGCTCTGTTGATTACTATTTCCAATTATAGATGTTAAAAAAATTACAAATAACAATAATAATAAGATGAAGTTCTAGAACTTTTCTAGGAATCAAAGGCCAATTCACTGACCTTTCGTCCTCAGCCTTCACTCTATTTCCTTTTCTAAAAATTGGGACATTTGCCTTTCTCCAGCCCTGTGGCCATGCTCTCACTCTGTTGTCTTTTGATGATCACTGACAATATCTCAGCAATCATGTCTACCAGCATTCCGAGTACTTTGACAGAGTTCAACTGGGCCAGGTGACATGAACTCAGACTAAGGCCGCCAGTTACTCTTTTATCATCTCCTAATTTATATTGTCTTTTAACTCCCAATTTGCCAGTCTTGTTCTGTTCTTTCTAGGCCAAAGATTCCTCTCTTTACCCAGGAAAATGGAAATTAAAGAGGAGTTGAGTAATTCTGCTTCCTCCTCATCATCCATTATCATTCCATCTACCCCAAGCAGCAGTCCTCACACCTCTTTGAGCCCCTTCTTTAACTCGATCTTGCTAGAAAAGCCCTTTTTTGTGATATTTAACATTCAGTGCCAGTATCAATTCATACTTTTGCTACTTGCTATTCTTATATGATTTTTTATTCATCTTATTGCCTATCTTTGTTTTTTTCCTACTTGTTCTTTTAAAATGTAAGTTCATTGGTGAGTGGCCTATACATTCACATCAGTCCCCTCCTTTCTTTCTTACTGGAATTGGTACTGCTTATAGCTTCAAAATTTCATTCTTGAGTGCTTCTTATACACTTTGAGCTGATTTTATCTTTAGAATTTTAAGCTCCAGGGTCTTCAAATTGGATATTTGGATAAAAGTAGCAGCTTATTTTTACAGTAAAGTTCATTTAAATAACTGAAATAAGCAGATTTGGGGATGAATGTATATATGTGGGCAGATGATACTCTGCAGCTCTAAAGTCAACCCCACTTTCTTCTGCCTGAGCAGCTCCCCAATATTATCTATTAATGTAGGTAATGTAGAAAGAGCATCCCCTTTGAAATCAAGAGAAATGAATTCAAGCCCAGGGTCTGCTACTTCCTAGACATGAGACTCTGGGCAACTCACTTAGGCTAAGTTTCTTTATCTGTAAGTTTGAAGCACAATAAATATTCACAATCTCACAAGGTTGTTGGGAAGAAAGTACTTTGTTAAGTGTAAATAACTATAAAATGGAGGTATTCCTATTGTCATCATTGCCTAACCCTTAATAGCCTCCAATTTTATAATGTATATAGTTCTCCTCCATTAAGCTCCTGTTCTGATGTCTCACTGTAATGTGGTAGTGACCTGGGTTTCAAAGGCCGTAATAGTTGAAGATGTGTTAGAAGGTTCTACCAACTGGAAAGGCTTCAAGTCTAGGCCCAGAGACAAATTATACTCTATGGCTATTAATTATCCCAAGGCTCATTGCACATTGAATGCAAGGAAAGGAGAATTTTAATCACAGCCCCTCTCAAAGATCATCTCCAAAGTTTTCCATTTCCCTGGTCCCTGCTAAAAAAAAATATAGGACCCCAGTGAGTGATGGAGTAGAAAGAACATGTGACTAGGAATCAGGAAACCCGGATTCAAATCCCAGCTCTGCCACTTACTAGCTCTAGGACCTTGGGCAAGTCAACTTTCCAAGGGCTCAGTTTCCTTATCTATAAAACAAAAGAGCTGTACTAGATGGTTGTTAAGGTCCCTTTTAGGACTAGCAATCAATAAATCTATGAAAAACCTTTAAAGAAGGTACAAGCTCTCCACTAAAAGTTTGGGACCTTCACTATAACACACAAGACTTGAAATAAGTACCTAGAGTCAAGGAAGATCAGGATTTTCTGGCATTAAAAATGTGCATTTGTAGAAAGTAATATTTATAAATGCCTCCTATTGCACCACCCTAAGGGACTATCTACCTCCACTGGACTGGGCAAAGGACTGAGCCTTGGATATTTTTCACTTTTGCTCATAAGTTACTATAGAGACATGACATTAGTCATGTTGTGAAAAAAAACACACAACAAAAGAAAGTGAAAAACTGCATGCTTCAATCTGCATTCAGACTCCACTAGTTCTTTCTCTGGGAATGGAGAGCATTTTTCAACATGAGTCCTTTGGAATTTCCTTAGACCACTGCATTGCTGAGAAGAGCTAAATCATTCACAGTTGATCTTCATATGATATCGCTGTTACTATGTACAATGTTCTCCTCAATTTCCCCTCAATTCCCAATTCTTTGCCACCCCAAGAAGAGCTACTATAAATATTTTTTGTATAACTAGGTTCTTTTCTTTTTCGGAAGCAAAATGAAAGGAGAGAGATAAAAGGATAAATGCGGCCGGGGGGGGGGGGGGTAAGGAGGAGGGAAATACACAGATGGTAATCATAACTGTGAATGTAAATGGGATGAACTCACCCATGAAAAAAGAGTTAATGAAGAACAAGAATGCTACAATATACTGTTTATAAGACACACACATAAAGCAGAGAGACATATAGAGTAAAAGTAAGGGACTGGAGCAGAATCTATTATGCATCAGCTGATAAAAAAAGGAGGGGTATCAACTATGATCTCAGACAAAGCAAAAGCAAAAATAGGTCTAACTTAAGAATCAAGCAGGGAAACTACATTTTGCTAACAGGTACCATAGACAATGAAATAAGAACAATATTAAACATATATGTCCCAATGTTATATCATCCAAATTCTTTTTTAATTTTTTTTATTTTTAAGGAAACTTTATCTTGAACCTCTTATGGAAAGAAGTTACTGATTTTAAACTATATTATTCATTTACTTGCACAACCCTCATAATCAACAGAGATGGAGGAAAGAAATATTTAACTGTTCATTTTGTATCATATATTTTAAACTGAAATGAACCTGAGATTAAATCTAGTCCAAATCTCTTATTTTAAAAATGGGAGATTACTGTCTCAGGGAGGGGATAGGTGAGAGAGGGAGCAGGAGAGAGAAAATTTGGAACTCAGTTTGGAACTCAGTTTTATAAAAGAATGTTAAAATTTGTCTTTACATGTATCTATGGAAAATAACGTTTTTTAAATGAGAAAACTGATGCCCAGGGAGACAAAGAGATTTGCCAAAGATCACACAAATTGGAAATGGCAAAGCTTTGGATTCAAGGCCAGCTCATTTGACTCCAAACCTATGGACCTTTCTAGTTATAATTAGCTCAACAACCAAATTCTTTTTTTTGTTTTTTGTTTTTGGCAGGGCTATTGGGGTTAAGTAACTTGCCCAAGGTCACACAGACATGTCAAATGTCTGAGGCCACATTTGAACTCAGGTCCTCTTGACTCCAGGGCCAGTGCTCTACTCACTGCGCCACCTAGCTGCCCCTCAACAACCAAATTCTTAAAGGAAAAGTTAAATGAGTTACAGAAAGAAACAAACAGTAAGACCGAACTAGTGGAAGACCTCAACTTTCCCCTCTCAGAATTAGATAAATCTAACCAAAAAAATTAAAAAGAAAAAAGAAACAAGTTAAGGAGATGAATAGAATTTTAGAAAAGTTAGATATCATAGACCTCTAGAGAAATATGAATGGAAATAGAAAGAGTTATACGTTTTTCTTAGTGGGTACATAGCACCTACACAAAAATTGATTATATATTATGGCATAAAAACTTCACAACCAAATGCAGAAAAGCAGAAATATTAGAAGCATCCTTTTCAGATGATAATACAATAAAAATTATATTTAATAAAGGGCTGTGAAAACATAGATTAAAAATTGATTGAAAACTAAATAATCTAATCCTAAAGGATGAGTAGGTCAAGAAACAAATCATAGAAACAATGAATTGATTAAAGAGAATGACAACAATAAAACATACCAAAACTTATGGGATGCAGCCAAGGTAATGCTTAGGAAAAAATTTATGTCTCTAAATGCTCATATCAATAAAAGAGAGAACAAGCAGATCAATGGATTGGGCATGCAACTAAAAAAAATAGAAAAAGAACAAATTTTAAATCCCCAATTAAACACCAAATTAAAAATCCTGAAAATCAAAAGAGAGATTAAAACAATTGAAAGTAAAAAAAAAACAACTATTGAATTAATAAATAAAACTAGGTGCTGGTTTTAAGAAAAAGTCAATAAAATAGACAAACCATTAGTTAATTTGATTTTTAAAAAGAAAGAAGCCAAATTATTATCATTGAAAGTGAAAAAAGGTAAATTCACCACCAATGAAGATGAAATTAAAGCAATTAGGAGCTATTTTGCCCAATTATATGTTAATATATCTAACAATCTAAGTGAAATGGGTGCATATTTACAAAAATATAAACTGCCCAGATTAACAAAAGAGGAAATAGGATTCTTAACCCTATCTTAGAAAAAGAAACTGAAGCTCTTCCTCCTCCTCCTCCTTTTTCCTCTCCTCCTTTTCCTGACCATCATCTTCCTCCTCCTCCTCCTCCTGCAGCTGCTGCTTCTCCCACCCCACCCCCCAACCCTCCAACTCCAGCCCCCACTCCTGGTTCCCTTGGAGCGGACCATCCTGGTGCCTCTTTTGTGAAGCGGCGGCTGAGGAGCCTCCCGGACTCACCGTGGCGAACGAAAAGCCAAAGGAAGGAGTCAAGACTGAAAACAACGACCACATTAATTTGAATGTGGCAGGGCAAGATGGTTCGGGGGTGCAATTTAAGGTTAAGAGGCACACACAACTTAGTAAACTAATGAAAGTCTATTGTGAACTACAGCGTTTGTCACTGAGGCATATCTGATTCCGATTTGATGGGCAACCAATCAATGAAACAGACACACCTGCACAGTTGGAAATGAAGGCTGAGCATACAACTGATGTATTCCAGCGGCAGACAGGAGGCGCTTACTAAAAAGAGAATCTACAACTGTTCTCCAGAGCTGTGCTCTCAAGGAAAACAATACATTCACAACTAGAAAACTAAGATTTGGTTCATCTACATACTGACTACTGCCTATAGTTCTCTCTCTTCTTTGATTCCCTTTCCCCATTCCTTTATTGTACATAAAGTAACTGGTGTATGTGCACAGGCGTCATGCACACATTTTTTAACTAAATGGCCAATGGTATGTTTTGATCAACATCAAATGGAGATGGGGAGGGGAAAAACAAAGTGGTTCTGTGAAAATATCCTTTTTCTCCATTAGTGGCATGCTCATTCAACTTTTATCTTTATATTCCAGTAAGTTATTTTGCTCTCACTGTTTAACAACAACGACAACAAAACACACAAAAAAAACTTTGCATACCCTTTTTGATTGGATAATTTTACTGTTTTTCACTGTAAAACTAAGGACAAATTTATAACTTTTTTGTATGTAGCTGTTACATGTAGGGCAATCTCTGTCTCTCAGTAGGGATAAATTATTATAAAGAAATTGATCCTAGATAGTTTTCCCTTCAAGTCAGGCATCTTGTTGTTTAAATAAACTTGTTTAAAATTTAAAAAAAAAAGAAACTGAAGAAGCCACCAATGAGCTCCCTAAGGAAAACTCCCCAGGACCAGATGGATTCACAAGTGAATTCTACCAAACATTTAAAGAACAATTAATTCCAGCACTATATAAACTATTTGGAAAAATAGGCAAAGAAGAAATCCTACAAAATTCCTTTTATGACACAAATATGGTTCTGATAACTAATCCAGGGAGAGCAAAAACAGAGAAAGAAAACTGTGGACCAATTTCCTTTATGAATATTAGTGCAATAATTTAAGGAAGGAGATTATAGCAATATATCATACGCTCTGATCAGGTGGGATCTATACCAGGAATCCAGAGTTGGTTCAATAACAGGAAAACTATCAGCATTATTGACCATATTAGTAACAAAACAATAAAAGTCATATGAATATCTCAATAAATGCAGAAAAAGCTTTTAATAAAATATAACACTCATTCCTATTTTTAAAAACTGGAAAGCAAATAAATAAATTTTCCTTAAACTGATAAGTAGTATCTGTCTAAAACCACCAGCCAGCATGTAATAGAGATAAGCTGGAAGCCTTAGCAATAAGATCAGGGGTAAAGCAAGAATACCCATCATCACCATTCAGTTTTGTACTAGAAATGTTAGCTATGGAAATAAGAGAAGGAAAGGAATTTTAGGGAGTTAGAAAAGGCAATGAAGAAACAACAATATCTCTCTTTGCAGATGATATGATGTACATTTGGAGAATCCTAGAGAATCAACTAAAAAAACTAGTTAAAATAATTAACAACTTCAGCAAAGTTTCAGGATGTAAAAGAAACCCCCATAAATCATCAGCATTTCTATATACAACTAACAAAATCCAGCACAAGAGATAGAAAGGGAAATTTCATTTAAAATAACTGTAAACAATACAAAATAATTGGGATCCTACCTGCCAACACAAACTCAGGAACTTTATGAATATAATTACAAAACACTTTTCACACAAAGTCAGATCTAAATAATTGAAAAAATATTAATTGCTCATGGGTAGGCTAAGCCAATAAAATAAAAATGACAATTCTACTTAAATTAATTTATTCATTCAGTACCATACCAATCAAACTACGAAAAATTGTTTGATAGAGCTAGAAAAAATAATGATAAAATTATCTAGAAGAATAAAAGGGCAAGAATAGCAAAAGAATTAATGTTAAAAAAAATGTGAAGGAAGGTGGTCCAGCTGTATCAGATCTCGAACTGTATTACAAAGCATCTTCAAAACAATCTGGAACTGGCTAAGAAATAGAGTGGTAGTTCAGTGGAATAGATTACGTACACAGTACACAGCAGTAAATGACCATAGTAATCTAGTATTTGATAACCTAAAAACTCTAGCTTCTAGGACAAGAACTCACTACTTGACAAAAACTGCTGGGGAAAATTGAAAGCAGTTTGGCAGAAACTAGGTATAGACCAACATCTTGCATAGTATACCAAGATAAGGTCAAAATGGATACATGATTTAGACATAAAGAGTAATATCATTTTTTAAAAAGTGATGTCATAAGCAAATTAGGGGAGCATGGAATAGTTTACCTGTCAGATCGGTGGAGAGCATTATAGGATATTAAATGGATAATTTTGAGTAAATTAAATTAAAAAGGTTTTGCACAAACAAATCTAATACGACCTAGATTAGAAGAAAAGCAGAAAACTGGGTGAAACTTTTTACAGTAAGTTTCTCTGATGAAGGCCTCCGTTCAAATATATAGAAAATTGGTCAAATATATAAGAATATGAGTCATACCACAAATGATAAATGGTAAAACAATATGAACAGGCAATTTTCAGATGAAGAAATCAAAGCTATCTGTAGTCATGTGGAAAAATGCTCTGAATCACTATTCATTACAAATGCATATTAAAACAACTCTAAGGTGCCACCTCATTCCTGTCAGATTAATATGACAGAAAAGGAAAATGACAAATGTTGGAGGAGACATGGAAAATTGGAACACTAATGCATTGTTGGTAGAGTAATAACTGATCCAACCATTCTGGAGAACAATTTTGGAACTGTGCTGAAAGGGTTGTAAAACTTGGCATACCCTCTGATTCAGCAATACCACTACTAGGTCTGTATCCCAGAGATCTGAAAAAGGGGGAAAGGATCGACATGTACAAAAATATTTATGGTGACTCTTTTTGCACTGGCAAAGAATTGGAAATTGAGGAGATGCCCATCAATTGGGGAATGGCTGAACAAGTTGCAGTATATGATTATAATGGAATACTGTTGTGCTATAAAAAATGACAAGCAGGATGATTTCAGAAAAACCTGGTGAGACTTAGACAAACTGATACAAAGTAGAGTAGCACCAGGAGAACATTGTACATAACAGCAATATTGTACAATGATAAACTGTGAGTCACTCAGCCATTCTCGGCAATAAAATGCTATGCAGCTCTGGAGAATGAACTAATAGAGTCTGAATGCGGATAGAGCTTCTGTTATTTTTTCTTAGCTTTTTTTTTTGGTCTCTGTTTTCTTTCACAACATGACTAATATGGAAAATATGTTTTGTATGACTGTACACATATAACCTATATCAAATTGCTTGCTTTCTCAATGGGGGGGGGGAGGTAGAGAGAGAGGGAGTGAATTGGGAACTCAAAATTATTTTTTAGAAAAAGAATGTTAAAAATTGTTTTTACATGTAATCAGAAATATATATTATATATATTTTTAAAAGGACATTACTCAAACACAACCTTCAACACAAAGCACCTCCTGACTCTCATAACTGCTAGTGCCCTTTCTTCCCAACTACCTCGTATTTATTTTATGTTTATTCTGTATATACTTATAAGTGTACATGTGATTCTGCTGATAGAACATGAGCTCTTTTAGAGAAGCAATGATTTCCTTTCTTTTCCTTTTTTTTTTCTTTTTCTTTTCCTTTTCTCTTCTTTCCATCTTTGTATCTCCAAGTGCCTACAACACTGCTTGGTACATATAAGCACTTAATGAATTCTTGTTGATTAACTGTTGGGTTGTAGAAGGTGACCCTTAAGCTCCTCCTTTAAATGTGTGAGGATTTCAAGACAAGAAGTGGAAGAGGAAGTCCATTTCAAGCGTAGGGGACAACATATGAAAAGGCATGGTAATGGGGGATGGGATGTTATATGTGTTTAACAAAGGCCAGTTTGGCTTTACTGTCTGGGAAGAGAAGTGTTATGTCCTAAAGCTAGACATAGGTTGTAAAGGGTTTTAAATGCCAAAGAAAGGAGTTTGTATTTCATTCTCTAAGTAATAAGGAGCCACTAGAGTTTACTGAGTAGTGAGTTTCATGGCCAGGCCTGTATTATAAGAAAATCACCTCAGCAGCCAAATGGAGGATGGATTAAAGTAGGGAGATACTTCAGGGAGAGAGGCTTTTGCAATAGTTCAGGCAAGAGGTGATGAGGGCCTGAATTAAGGCCCTATGATTAGAGAGATATGGGAATGGATACAAGAGAAGTGATGGATATACAAATCACAAAATTTGGCAACTGATCAGCTATAAACAAGATTGAGACTGAAAGATCACGCTAAGAAGGAAAAAAATAGCACACTAAGGTGGGGAACCTAGGTGACCAGAAGGGTAGTAGTCCTGTTGACTGAAATAGGGAAGTTTGGAAGAAGCGTAGGTCCTGAGGGAAAGATAATTAAGTTTTGCCTTGGACATGTTGAGTTTGAGATGTCAATAGGACATCTAGTATGAAATGTCTAGCAGGCAATTGGTGCTGTATGAGTGGAGCTCAAGAGAGACTAGGTTTGGATACATAAATCTAAGAGTCATTTGTTTAGAAATGACAATTAAGCCCCAGTGGATTGATGAGGTTACCAAGGGAGACGAAGAGAAAGAAGAGAAGAGGGCCCAGGTCAGAGCCACTCACTGTTAGAGGAATTGACAGGATGGTGATGATCTTGCCAAGGAGATGGAAAAGGAGTGATCTGACAGGTAGGAGGAAAACCAAGGGAGAACAGAATCATGGAAACCCAGAAAGGAAAGAATATACAGGAGGAAAGGGTGGTCAACAGTGTCAGATCCTGCAGAGAGGTGGGGTTAAGGACTGAGAAGAAACCAGTAGATATGGCAATTAAGAAACCACTGGTAACTTTGAAGAGACCAGTTTCAGTTGAGTGATGAGGTCAGAGAACCAAGAGGAGAGGTGGTAGAGGCAACAAATACAGGAAGCTTTTGCTAAAAGTTTATCTGACAAATGGAAGAGATGTATAAGATGATAGATTAAGAGGATAATAGATTCTAGACAGGATTTTATTTTTTGTTGTTGTCGAACAAATTTATTTTTTAATTTTAATTTTTATTTAATTTTAATTTTTAAAATTAATTTTTAATTTTTAATTAGTTCCACAAGTTTTTGAGTTCTAAGTTTTCTTCCCCTCCTTCCCCTCCCGTGTCCCCCAAGACAGCATGTAATCCAATGTAGGTTCTATATATACCTTCACATTAAACTTATTTTCACAATAGTCAAGTTGTAAAGAAGAATTATGACCAAAGGAATGAACCATGAGAAAGAAAAAACAAAATCAAAAAAAGAAAAAAAAGAGAGAGAGAGAATATTTTGCCTCAATCTGCATTCAGACTCTGTAATTCTTTCTCTGGATGTGTATAGCTTTTTCCATCATGAGTCTTTTGGAGCTAGACAAGATTTTAAAAAAAGATGGAATTATGACAAAAGTAGGTGTAAACATTTTAAAAGCATAGTAGTCTGCAGTCACTTACTATCTTCAGGAACTCCTTTTGAGGATAACCGAATTACATCACAATATCATATCTGATGTTTATAATGATGACCCCAATTCATAAGAAAAGGTTAAATTCTATTCATTGGACTCTATTTAAGAGGGCAGGAATGTATGCATTACATTTTAGAAAGGTTTTCACCCTAAAGGGTTAAAATTTTAAAAGCTTGGATACTTGAAGGATCAAGACACAATTTGCTGAAGATTCCCTTATGTGAAATAGCTTGCGCCCCATGTTAGATAAATGAGAGATTACTGTAGGATATAACATTACGACTACTTTAAAAAACGAGCTAGTCTGTGCAGAGCATCTATGAGAAGAGTAGGTTTTCAGGATGAGTCAGTGCACTTTCTTAAGGGATGGATGTACTAGAAAGAGAGGAATGAAAGAATGTTTGATTTTTTTTAAGCCTACAAATGCAAACATCACTAAAATTTAGGCTTATCGATTGCTAGAACTGGAAGGCGCCTTAGAGATGTTTCAGTATGATCCCTCCTTTTTCAGAGTGGGAAACCGAGGCCCTGAGAGGCGAAGTTGGGGAAGGTAAACTTTGTAAGTGACAGAGCAGGAACTTGAACCCATTTTTCATGATTCTAAATCCGGTGTTCTTTCCTCAACACCAAGACATTGTTTACTTTCTTTTTTCATTCCATTGCCAGTTTTGGAAATAATCATCATAGGACAGACAACGCTAAGGCTTGCAGTTGCTACATAGGGGCCAATCTGCTTTAACAGTGGCATTTTTTAAATATGATTATGAAATCGCATATCCAGCCCACAAAGAAAAGCCTCCAGTAGTCCACAAGGAGAACTAGTGGCTATGGTGCGAGGGCTTGCCGAGCCCTTCGGAGGGCTGCTCATCCATCTTTGATATCCATCTTTCACTCAGTTCTCACCTGTAGGTCCAAACAGACCGGCTGGCTAAACCGAGCTGAGGGTAACCGACAGGCCTCAAAGCCCTCAGTGAGTTGGGGGGATGTCTACCCCAAGCATGTGAAGACTTCCCCTGGAGGAAGGGCAGATGAGAACAAGTTGTTCCAAGGACCATGAAGGCAGCCGAAGCAAGCACCGTGGACTGCTTAGAGCTTTGTAAGACGTTGAAGACACCGAGGTCATATGGTCGTCTTGACTTTTGTCTTGTCATTCAATGACTCTGGAAGAGAGCAAGGCTGAGGATTTTGTGCAACTCTGCCTCACTTAAATCCATTTCAAGGGCAAGTCAAGACATTGCCCTGTGATGTCATTGGTTCTCTTCAAAAACAAAGAACAACCAACAACCACAACAATATAATTCCTTAAGGTTTATCATGCATTTTCCATTGGAAGGCAGCAAGGCAGAGGATAAAGTGTGCTGGACTGAGAGACAGGTAAAGTATTACAGCTGAAGGAATCATTAATTAATTTATCTATCTATTTATTTATCCATGCATTCATTCACGTTTGTTTGTTTATTTATTCACACAACAGCCATAGGACCCGAGTTCACATTCCACCTTGTCACTAACTTCAGATGACCTTGAACAAATTACCCTTTTTGGGCTTCAGATTCCTCATCTATAAGGGAAGAGATTAGACCTGATGTCTCCCTAAGTTCCCTTCTAGCTTTAGGTCTATGACGACAATTGATCTCTAGCTCTGTAACAATAATCACGAGCCCCTTGGGAAATAGGCACCATTATTGCTCCCATTTTCAAGACAAGGAATCAAATGCTGAGAGGTTCAAGTGACTTGTCTGTGGCCAGGCAGCGGCTCACCTTCTGTCACTTAAAGAAGCACTTGGATTCGAGCACAATATGACAAGCCTATGTTCTACAAAAGTTATTTTTATTTGAAAATTAGTTTTAATGCTTTTAAAAACACTCCCGCTTCCATTTAATACATGTAAAAGACACCCCAGCCTGTGAGGGTACACGTATATGTGATCACATCGATTTCTGAAACACAGGAAGGCGTTGTCAGTCTTTGTACTCTAAGCACAGAAAGTCTGAGGAAAAGATGCAAGGATGAGCAGACTCCCATTTGTTTTTGTCAGTTTGTACAATTAATTATGCAAGCAGGGAGGATATGAATTAGATGTCTGCTTCTGCTGCTGATCAATCACCAGATGCTTATTGAGCTTCTGCTCTGTGGGAGACACTACGCTAGGCACTGAGGGGAAAACGGAAAAATTGAGCATGATCTCTGTACTCAAAATCCTCACAGCTCTCAAAACTTTAAGGCTACTAGTACTCACTGACCACTTGGACCATGAAAGAACCTCATTCCAGGCTCTACAGAACATGCGTTTTTGAATAATATTGCATCTTTGTGATCCTGTTGGGATGAGCTAGATGAAAAATGTACCTCACTGCTCTACCCGACCCTACCCCCAAGTAGCTAGATGCGTGCTTGAATTCTGGTGGAAATAAATTAAATCATTTCTATAATCTTGACACTAAAAATAAATTTAAAAATAAGAAGCTTACTTACAGTCTATAAGATCTCCTCACCAATTTGTTTAGTGCATGGAAAGCTAAGACTTTTCCATAAAGATTAACCACCAAAATTGGACCTTATTAACCAATGTAGGCCCAAGAGCTGTCTCAGTCTAAGTAAAACTCCACCAATACTATAGACTGCCCCTGGCTCCCTTCCTGATACCTTTCTTGAGGGGCTACTTGTCAACAGGGATTTAGGTAAAGGGGTGTGGGTGGGTCACATCTCCAGTATAAACAAAAGCAAACATAAATAAGACTTACCAATAATATCTTCCTATAAGAACACAACCAGTGAATCATACATGCTAGATGGCAACTAAGAGAATTTATTTGTTCATATAACAGGCATTTATTGAATGCTCATTATACTTGCTAAGGGCCTATGGAGAGGAGAAGGTACAAAAATGTGTAGAACGTCACTTTCTCCCAAAAATGCCTATTACGATTTAAGTGGAAGTGAAAACATGAAAGAGAGATCGTACCATGGGTATCACTTTACGAGGTGTCTACATCATATAGTTGGACTGCCCAATCCATTTTAAGGACTGGTAAAAACTCTTTTGCAAAGACCTTTAATTTGGCAAAAGAAAAAAACAACAGTGCTTTCCTCTGGCTAGAAATCTTACAGAGGGTGGAGGAGAGAGCCCTATTATCTAATAAATTATCTACATTAAAAATGCATTAGTAATCAATCTTCATAATATCTGGTGACAACTACATTGCTTATTAAAAAAACAACACCACAGTCTCCTTTCTCTGAGTATATTTTTTATGGCCCTTCCTCTGAAAGAAGCACGTTTAACCAGACTATAGGAGAGAGTAAACTGCTCTATAATAAATTATTGTGTTATAAATAAGGTAACTCTTTGCATAATATTTTAATTGGTATTTTAATTTATGGTTTGATGTATTACTGCCAGGAATGTCTATGGCAGACTCTTAAAGAATAAAATTATCACCATTGATCGTTAATCTCTCAAAAGGGAGGTACATAGTATTTATGTTTTCTATTCTTCTGACCCTGAAATAGAGAGTCTTCTGAAGAGCTAAACAGAATATCCTTATCAAATGATAAAAATTCTCCTCCTTCCTTTTAAAAATCAATGAGCCCATTCTTCTCGGTGTCCAAATAACTCCCTATTGGAAAGGTAGATGCTTAGGAAGGTACGTTAACTCTTTCAGGTCACTAAAGCGAGTCTGGTATTTTACTCCTCCTACCATGGCATATATTGCTACCTTGTTCCCGGCACCTAATACAAGTTCCAAAGGGAATCATAAACACTAATTAGTTATGGATTTGCAATACCATGTTGAAGACAAATGGGTCAGTTCTCCTTTAGGCTGCTGAAGAAGCATTATTTCATAGAACAAAGGAGACCTCCATCATGCTACGTGATTGTTAACTCCTAGAATCCTGCTCCCAGATCATTCTACCCTGGATGGCTAAGGGAAATCGAGAGATGAATGAAAATAGTTAAGCGTAGGAAGAGATATCCCGAGATCTCACCACCCTACAAAACCCATTCTCTCCAGTGTGACAAAGGACCTCCTTATTACCAAATCCAACGGATTATTTTTTCCCCCTGTTTTTATCTCCTTTACTTCTCTATAGCGTTTGACACCATGAACCAGCTCTCTCTCTCTCTTTGTGGATAGTTTCTTCTCATCTGGCTTCTGTAATTCTATGTTCTCACAATTATTTCCCACTCTTCACCCCTGACTAGTCCTTCTCTGTCTTTTTTTCTACTTCCTCATCTTTCTTCCACCCCTTATGTGTGTCATCCCACAGGGTTTTTGTCATTAAACCTCTTCTCTACTGTCCTAATTCTCTTACGGCCATTGCACCCATTCCCATTTATGACAACCAAATCTATATCTCGACTTTCCTATTTTCTCCTCACACAGAGCTATCATAAACAAAAATTATATAGTCAATGAAGCAGTACAGGGCAGCTAGGTGGCACAATGGATAGAGCACCAAACTTGGAATCAGGAAGAGTCATCTCCCTGAGTTCAAATCCAGCCTCAGACACTTCCCAGCTATGTGACCCTGGGCGAGTCACATAACCTTTTTTGCCTCAATTTCCTCATCTGTAAAATGAGCAGGAGAAGGAAATGGCAAACTACTCCAGTATCTTTGCCAAGAAAACATCTCAAATAGGGTCACAAAGAGGTGGATATGACTG
This sequence comes from Phalanger gymnotis, assembly GCA_028646595.1. Lineage (NCBI taxonomy): Eukaryota > Metazoa > Chordata > Mammalia > Diprotodontia > Phalangeridae > Phalanger > Phalanger gymnotis. The sequence goes on along the minus strand of CM053622.1, from coordinate 274,770,572 downwards.
AAATGACTGAATGACAATAACAACAGGATAGTGGAAACAATGCAGAATTTAGAGTCGGGGGCCTGGATTCAAATCCTGGCTCTGCCACTTACTATCTGTGTGAAATTGACTTCTCTGAGTCTCAGTTTACTAATCTATAAACTGAGGGGGTTGGCCTAGATGATCTTTAAATTCTCTAAGTCATGGATAGACTGTGTTAGAGGGGGTGGGGAAGAGGGTCATCTGGAAAATGTTTTAATGGCCTAGCCTCAAGAAGAAACATGAATTCTTCAGCTCTGTTGAAGAGTTGGAATAAGGAGGAATAATATGAATATGACAGTTATGGAAATGATTACAAATAAATGATAAATGAAGGAAGATGGATTAAAAAAAATGAGGTTCTATCTTTTGTTTTAATAAGGTCACACAAACCCCCACTTCCTTATTTTGTTCCAATCCCACCCATTTTACTGCTCTTCTGTTTGCTTCTCCCTCTCCTGTTCCTGTGCGTTCTTCATGGAAATCTGTACTCTACCCACTACAAGTCCTCCCTTCGTTGTCAAAGCCCTTTCTGATACAGACAGTGATTGAAGCTGATGTTGCCCCATCTTCACACCCCAGAACCTGAATTCCAGGAGCAAAGCCATGATTCCCCTCAGCGCCACCATTTCCTTAGTGCTCCCTATTCTTTCCCTAGACCTGGCTCTAAAGTTGTATTGAGATACAGCTCTCAGTAGGTAAATATTATATAGAATTCATGCCCTTATCTTCAGTCTCTTATTTTCTACTTTTCTAATTTCTTCTCTTCTGCCTTCACATATATTAAGGTCTGTCCTATTTTCTAACCAAAACCAAAACCACATTAAAAACAATCTTCATCTTTTAATCTTGCTACTGTCCCCACCTCTCCCTTCATCTTCCCAGTTACACTTGTAGAAAGATAAGTTTCCAGTCTTACTTCTGTCCTCACCACCCTACAAAAACTATTGTTTCCAATGTGACAAATGACTTCCTTCTTAGCAAATCCAAAGGGTTTTTTTCTGTCCTTATCTTCCTTTACCTTTCTATAGCATTTGACACTTGAACCAGTACCTTCTGTCTCCTCGTGGATAGTTTCTTCTCATCTGGCTTCTGTAATTCAATGCTCTCATGATTCTTCCCCATTCCTGTCCCCCACTAGTCCTTCTCTGTCTCTTTTCTACCTCCTCATCCTTCTTCAATCCCTTACATGTGGTCTGCCTCAAGGTTCTTGTCATTGAAATTGTTTTCTATTGTCTTAATTCTCTTAGAGTGATAGCATCCATTCCCGTTGATGACTTCCAAATCTATATCTCTACTCCTCTATTTTTTCCCCAGAGCTACAATCTTGTATTTCCAGTTATGTGTTAAATATCTCCTGTTGGATTTCCCATTTTTCTTATGATAAACCTTTCAAAAACTGAACTCCTTAGTTCCTTGAGGGGAGGGATTATTAGTTTCAACTCCTCAATATTTCTTATTCCCATATCCAATCTGTTGCCAAGGTCTGTCGGTTTACTTTCACAATATCTCTTGAATACTCGCCATTCTTTCCTCTGACACTGCTACCACTCTGATGTAAGCCCTCATCGCCTCGCATCTTTGCTATCGCAATAGCCTGCTAGTGGGTCTGCCTGCCTCAAATCTCTCCCCGCTCCAATCCATCTTCTATCCAGCCGCTAAAATGACTTTCTTGAAAAACAGGTCCAATCGCGTCACCCCTCCGCTCAATAAACTCCAGTGGTTCCTATCACTCTCGGGATCAAATATAAAAATCTTCTACTTGGCATTCAAGCCCTTCATAACCTCCCCTCCTGCCTTTCCAATCTTCGTACATTTTACTCCCTACCACATGTTCCTGGATCTAGTCATACTGACCCCCTTGCTCTCTCATGAACAAGACAGTCAGGTGGCCTGGAGCATTTTCTCTGGCTGTCTCTGACACCCGTAAAGTTCTCTCGTCGTCTCAGCCTAATAGCTTAAGTCCCAACTCAAATTCCATCTTCCACAGAAGTCTCTCCCAATCCCTCTTCATTCTAGTTGCTTCCCTCTGTTAATTATTTCCTATTTATCCACTCCCAAACCTCCATTCTTGTCCTGCACTCTCTTGACTCCGTGTCTTGAATGGACGCTATCTCCCCTTTCCCATCTCAGCCTGCAAAAATGCCTCGCCTTCTTCAAGACTCATATCAGGCACCTTTTCAATGTATAAAGCCTTTTTTTATCCACCTCCACTTAAAAGTGATCTCGTTCTCCTCAGATGTATCATAGCACATCCTCCAGGACCTCTTAGCTTAATCTCCCTACCTCTGGATTGTAAAATTCCTGAAGCTAAGGTCTAGAACCTATCAAGACATGTATGTTCTCGGCGTTGATGCCCACGTCATTATATTTAGAAAGGATTTTGACTCGGGGGAATTTGGTCATGATCCTACATATGTGTAGCTTCACCTTGTTAGTTCCTCAGCCAAGCACATACAACAACTGTCTGAACCTGCTCTTCTTGCAGTAAGCCAGATTACCGTGGCAACAGCACATCAATGGACAGGTAAAACTAACCTGTTTCACAGTGCCCTAATCCCAGCTCTATGGCTCTTGATCTTCCTATAGGACTCTTTCATTCTAGCTTGGCAAGTGTACCACCCCAGCCAAACTCTACCCAGAGCAGATCGGGTTTGGTACTATTCCAAGTGCTTATTTGCCAAAAACTAGACCTCTTTCAGAATGCCACTTCGCACCTCACAGAGTAAGTGAAAAGAAAAATGTCAAAAGCGTAGACCTCGGAGGACATCTAATCCAATCTCTACTTGAACAGGAACCCAAATATCCCCCAAATGGAGTCATCCAGTCTCTGTTTAAAGTTCTCCAATTGTTTTCTTGAGGCATCCCTTTCTACTTTTGAAAAAGTCTAATTGTTAGAAAACTTTTACAAATATCGATCCCAACCTGACTCTACAATTTCTGGACTCAAAGGTCAAGCGGAACAAGTCACTATCTCTTCCATATGATGGCCTTTTAAATTCTTAAAGACCACAATCATAATCTCCATCTTTTTTCCCTCTAGACTAAACATTCTTAGCTCTTTTAACCAATTATGATATGTCATGGCCTCTTAGAGAGGAGTAGTTTCCACCCACATTACCCTCTCTGAATGCCCTCAAGTCTGTCAATTGCTTTTCCTAAAATTCCTAAAAAATTTCCTAAAATGCCCAAAAGTAAATGAACATAATACTGATGAAGCAACAGGTAGAACAGGGGTGAAGCACTAGGCCTAGAGTCAGGAAGAACTGAGTTCAAATTTGACCGCAGACACTTACTAGCTGTATGACCCTGGGCAAGTCACTTTATCTCTGTTTTCTCAGTTTCTTTAACTGTAAAATGGGGATAATAACAATACCTATCTCACAGAGTTTTTGTGAAGATAAAATGAGGTAATATTTGTAAAAATGTAAAAGTAGCGAAGTGCCTAGCTGTTTCAACAATCCGGCTAGCAGCTGTTGTAGGGGTATAAGATCCACCAACAGCCAGCACCCAGAAAGCTGCCAACAGCACAGGTTCTTTTGATCT
>CM053622.1:274677043-274766508 GCA_028646595.1 Phalanger gymnotis | reverse complement strand
TTTCGGAGCTCTTTTGCCATTTCAGTTAGTCTATTTTTTAAGGTGTTGTTTTCTTCAGTATATTTTTCAGTATATTTTTGGGTCTCCTTTAGCAAGTCATTGACTTGTTTTTCATGGTTTTCTCTCATCCTTCTCATTTCTCTTCCCAATTTTTCCTCTACTTCTCTAACTTGCTTTTCCAAATCCCTTTTGAGCTCTTCCATGGCCTGAGACCAGTTCATGTTTTTCTTGGAGGCTTTTGATGTAGGCTCTTTGACTTTGCTGACTTCTTCTGGCTGTATGTTTTGGTCTTCTTCGTCACCAAAGAAAGATTCCAAAGTCTGATACTGAATATGAGTGCGTTTTTGCTGCCTGGCCATGTTCCCAGCCAACTTACTTGCCCCTTGAGTTTTTTGTCAGGGTATGACTGCTTGTAGAGCAAAGAGTGCTTTGTTCCGAGCTTGAGGGGATGTGCTGTTGATTTCAGAGGTATTTCTATACAGCCAGCCCTGCCACACCAGCATTCTTCCTTCCCCAAGAACGCCCAACCCAGGCCTGACGCAAATATTAAGCAGGCTCTGCACTCCTGCTCTGATCTGCCACTTAACTCCTCCCACCAGGTGGGCCTGGGGCTGGAAGCAACTGCAGGTGTAGTTCTGTAGCTGCACCACCCCCGCTGCTTCTGAGGCAGTGGCTGAACCTCGAACTCTTCGCTTTGTCCCCTGCAGCTTTTCCCACTAACCTTCTCTGTTTTCTTTGGTGTTTGTGGGTTGAGAAGCCTGGTAACTGCCACAGCTCACTGATTCAGGGTGCTAGGGCCTGTACCGCCTGGCTCCTGGTCTGGTTGGTCCTGCTGCCACCCATGCTGGGCTCTGTTCCTTTCCGCTCCCAGCTCTGTGCACAATAGACCTTACCCAGAGACTGTCCAGGCTGTCCTGGGCCGGGGCCCTGCTTCCCTCTGCTATTTTGTGGGTTCTGGAGTTCTAGAATTTGTTCAGAGCCATTTTTATAGGTTTTTGGAGGGACCTGGCAGGGAGCTCACACAAGTCCCTGCTTTCCAGTTGCCATCTTGGCTCCGGCCCCTTCATCTTTCTTAAAAAGTCTTTGTTATAAGGTATGGCTCTCTGGGAAAAGAAGTTGGAAGGATACAGGGAAAATCTAAGCCTTATAAAAATAAAAAATATTAATAGAAATCTATTCTTAAAAAGAAAAGATTGCTCCAAATTACTAATAATAAGAAATGCGAATTAAAACACTCTTAAGTTTAACCTCATGACCTCAAAATTGAGAAAGATAATTAAAGATGCCACTAGACAATGTTAGAATAGATGCACAAAGACAGACAGACTAATATTTGTTGGTGGATTTGTGAACTAAGGGGATTCTCAAAAACAGTTTGAAATTATTTGAGAAAAGCCATTAAACTCTTTGACCTAAAGATCCCACTGCTGGACATCTCCCTAAAAGAGGCAAAGATGAAATATGAAAAGAAAGATTCTCTATGTAAGTAAATATTCATAGCAACACTTTTGGGGGTAGCAAAAAAATTGTAAATAAAGTAGGGGTACCCATCAATTGGAGAATGACAATAACTATGGTATATAAAAATACCATAAGAAACAAATCTGAGAAATTTAGATAAACATGGGAACATGGAGGACATGTGAATGAGATAATAATTGTAAAATGCTTAGCACAGTGCCAGACACGTAGTAATCTACATAAATGTTCGTTCTTATTGTTATATAAATTGAAGTAGAGTGGAGTAAGCAGAACCAAAAACAGAGTGGTCAATAGTCAATAAAACATTTATTAAATGCCTACCATATGCCAGGCACTGTGGATACAAATATGAAAAAAAAATCTCCTTAAGGAACTTACAATCTAATGGAAGAAAGCAAAACAAGAAAAAGAAAGCTGAAAATTGGGAGGGAGGAGGCATGTGACTTGGCGGCACAGTTGAAAAGCTGGAGAAGTCCCACAGTAAAGCAGATATATGAGAAATGGAGATGATGGCCCCAGGCTCCAAGCAAGGGGGCAGAGGGTAGTGATAAGGTGGGGTACCAAGATTGATGAGCTCTCATAAGATGATGAGATTTTCTCAATAATGAACTTCTTCCTTGGTGGAGAAGTCAGGCAGAGAAATCCTGGAGTAGAACAGCCAGGTGAGAAATGAGTAGTATATACAATGACTATGATACTATAAATGAAAAGAACACTAAAATTAAGACAAAAGCTATATTTATTATTCTTATTCCTGGAAAGAAGATAAGGAAATCGATCTTTTCTTAGAAAGATGGGAAACTGGCGGTACAGAATGTTGTGAATGGAACCAGAAATGGTAGCTATGTCAAATGGTTCTGTTTAACCATTTTTTCTTTATTACATGGGAAAGTCCATTGGGTGGAAGTAAGGAGAATGGTATAAAACTTGTTCTTGTATTTGTTTTTTAAGTGGACTCAATCTTTTCAGTTAAGTAGGAAGCCAGGTCATCTCTTAAAAATGGGTGGGATGGGGTATAGTTGAAGGTTTGAGGGAAAAAGAAGATATTTGGAATAGTCATCATAGGGAGAGCCATAGGGAGTCAAGATTTGAATAAAAGGATTGCTGTGCAGTAGCTAGGATTCAGCTGGCATTGTAAGCATAATTTGGCAGTAGAACCAATCAGCATGGTTGTCTCTAGCAGAATGGGCCACTCAGGAATTGGAGTGGAGGAGCCAGATGATAGGAGTTACCCAGGGCGGAGGGTTAGCAGGGCAGGAATGAGAGAAGGGAAAGGGGACGAGGGATTCAAGAGTGGAAGAAAAGGCATTATTGAAACAGTTGACCATTGGGTCAAGACTTCTCTGAATAATTAGCATGAACATTTCCATGATGAATTTTCCTTAAACAGCACTAGTCTGTTCCCCTATTCTTTTCTACCCATCCCCCCAGGAAGTCTATGTAGAGATGCATGGATTGGTTTAAAGCACATTTGTAACCTTGAAAAAATCTGGGAGACATTTAATGAGAAACAGCAAATAACAAATGAGGAGGAGGATGGAAATGAGATGATCAGATAAATGGGATTTTCAAAAGAGCTGCCCAGCACACTGTGAGCCAGCAGGAATGAATACTTCCTGTTTTCAGAGGTTGGATGGGAACTGATGCCTATATTAGGATAAGGATGTGCAACCAACATAGTGAATAGGCTTTGATAAAGAATTAATTGGTAGGATGAGCTTATATCTGCCTAAGAAAATGGCGCTCCAATGAAAATGTCCAGCCATTGTTTGATTTCTTCATTTTCTCCATGAAGTTTCTTCCCTCTGAACTTAGTACTTTCTTTCCAAAATCACTGTTGTTTAGTGGATTTAGGCATCTATAAAAAGTTCAGGTACTTAGATTTTTTTTAAATACTGGCTTTTCACATCTTCACATGTGTATCTGATTGAGTGGCACTGGGGACAAGTCATTTGTCTTGAATTAAGAGAGGCAGTACTGGGCAGTAGCAGAAGCACTGAAGTGACTCAGAAGACTTAGGTTTAGGCCCAGCTCTGCCAGTAGTTGTGTGATCTTGGATAAATCACTGCAACTTTCTGTGCCTCAGTTGTTTCACTTGTAAAATGAGGAGGGTGGACTAGATTATCTCTCAAGTTCATTCAGACCCAAAGTCTCTTCCATCTTTAACTTTCTGGGATTCATTGGCCCAATCTTCTCATCAGGTAGTCAGTCAACAAAAATTTGTTAAGTACCTATGTACCAGGCCTTGTGCTTAGCAGTAGGGATACTGAAAATGGCAAATGACAGTCATTGTTCACAAGAAACTCACAGGCTAATGGGAGAGACAAGAAGTAAACAATTATGTACAAATAAGCTAGACCAGGACAAATAGGAAATGATTCACAGAGGGAAGGCACTGGAATTAAGAGGGGCTTCCTGTAGAAGAAGAGCTTTTAGTTTAATTTCATCATTAAGCCTCTCTTATCATTAGTTTGACTGACAAGTGAAAGACCTCAAACTGCAGAGGCCATTATATGGACTTCTTCATTCTCCTTCAGTGAAGAGCAAGTTTTTTTTTCAGTTTTTTCCATAACCCCTCTCAAAAGAACACTATTAGGTTATAGAGGCAAAGAAGAGTCATGCATTCTGGCTTCTCCTCAGTCTCACTAAAATTCTACCTTGTGCAAGAAGTCCTCCCCTATGCTCCTTAATGCTAATGCATTGCCTCTGAGACTGTAATTTATCCTATGCATATATTGTTCGTACAGAGTTGTTCTCACATTGTCTCACCCTTCAAACTGTGAGCTCCTAGAGAGCAGGGACTGTCTTTTGCCTTTCTTGTATCCTAGGGCTTAGCACAATGCTCATTACATAGTAAGTGTTTAATAAATGCTTGTTGCCATGCCCTGCTTATAGTTTCTACATTAAATGATACCACTGGCGATTTCAAAGTCTTTTCCTTAGGAAGTCTCATGCTTTATTAGCATGGAGGAAGCACATGGGTGATTCTATGAATAGATGATTTCCTAAATATTATTAACAATAATTGTCACTTAAAAATGTTTAAACCGTTATCATATTTTTTTAAATTACCAAACATTTGTTTTGTTTCCCTCCTACCTCTCCCTCAGATTGAAAAAGGAAAATCTAAACTCTGCTTATAACAATATATCACTTATATAACACCATAAGCTAGGTGGCTCAGTGGATAGAGCACCTGGCCCGGAATCAGGAAGATCTGAGTTTAAATCCAGCCTCAGATACGTATCAGCTGTGTGACTCTGGGCAAGTCATTTAACCCTGTTTGCCTTAGTTTCCTCATCTATAAAGTGAGCTAGAAAAGGAAATGGGAACCACTCTGGTGTCTTTGCCAAGAAAACCCCAAATGGGATCATGAAGAGTAATAAATAACTGAAAAAAATGACTCAACTATATCACTATTGATTATTAGGTTCTTTGGGAAGAGATTGGAAGTGGATACAGATATGTAAATCATCTGTATAGAGGTGATAGGTGAACCCTATCACAGGAAAGCAATGTTCAGATTATTTGTACATATTTGCTAAGTACCTGTTGACCTGCTTAATAGTGATACCTCATATTTGTATAGTGCTTTAAACAATAACTTCCATTCACGTAGCACTTTAAAAACTTTTATAAGATGTTTCCTTCACAGTAATCTTAAGGGGCAGGTAGCACAAGTATTAATATTCCACTTCCCACTTGGCTGCTCACCAGGACTTCGCCACTGTCTCCAGAAACTCATCTTCCCATGAGGTTGAATCAGCTCTGAAACTCCCACTTCCTCAGTACCCATCCCCTGCTTCTTGGATCTCTCCCTCCCTCTGACTAGAAAGGGTGGAGGGCAGACAGCAGAGAGATCCTCCCAGACACTGTCTTGAAGGAGGGGGCCAGGGCAGACATTTCCCACCTGGCTCCAAGGTCACCATCTCCCTTCCCCCACCTTCAGCTTCTTTTTATTAGAGCTCCTTGCTTTACTTTGTATCCCTGGCAAAGTGCCCACCACACTGTAGGCACTTACATGTTTCCTGACTGACTGATTCCCATTATAGAGATGGGGAAACAGGGCTCAGAGAGGTTAGGTGACTTGCCCAGAGTCGCACAGCTAATGCTGGGACTCAGGTTCAAACCTAGGCATCCTGAATCCTAATCCAGTCTTCTTTCCAGCTAGGAAAGAAGGTGCAGACTTCTTTCCAGCTAGGAAAGAAGGTGCAGCCTTCTTTCCTAGGTGCAGCCAAGTGGTGGAATGGTTAGAGCATTGGCCCTGGACTCAGGAAATCCTGATTATTAGCTATGTGACCCTGGGCAAGTCTCTTAACCTCGGTCTCTCAGTTTCTTCATCTGTAAAATGAGGATGATAAGAAATAACAGATTTCTCTAAGGGTTGATTTCAGTACACATATTTGTAAAGCACTTTAAGGAACCTAAGACACTATATAAATCCAGCTATTAACATTATTATTTATTTCCACAACACTATTTGTTTTCTGAAGCAATTAACATCTATTATAACATTGTTATCCTGACAGCAACCCTGGAAAGTAGGTGAAGGGAATATTCTTGGCCTTCTTTTGCTGATTAAGAAGTAAAATAGAAGGCGTGAGAGGCTTCAAGGCCTTCCTAAGGTCATATGGCTAGTTTGCTAGATCAGAACCTAGCCTCCTGAGTGAACTCATCTTCCCACTTCCAAGAAAATCACTTCTGACCTATGAGCTACCAATATCACAGTACAGCTGATTGCTATCCTCTGCTCATCAGGTCCAAGCACATTGTTAATTCCCCTGTCCTTATAAATAATGCCTTCTAACCCCAGCACTCCAGGGAGAAAGCTTCCCTGGTTAACCACTCCTGAGAGATGCTCCCCCCAGTGCTACTGGTTCGTGAGATAGCTGATAATGCTCCACCCCTTGGAGTGAATCTCATTTCTGTGCTTAAAGCCAGAGATTGCTCTGAGCATCTACATACAGGAGAATGACGTCAGGACAATTCTACATTGTCCTTTATCTGTAACACCTGATTAGACCTCAATTTGCATGTAAATAAGCCCTTGCCAGTGTTGCATTCTGGGTCAGTGAATCTTTCTCACTCGAATAGAGACTGTGCCTTTGATTTCACTTTGACCCCAGATCACAGGTCTCCCCATGGAGAAAGTGGCATTTAGTGACTATTATTTGTTAGAAAAGGGAACAAGGCTTTTTCATTGATCTCAAACCACAAAAGGATAATGGGAAATAAGGAACTAAAATATGGCTGATGAAAGGAATGGCATTTTAAAATGCAGGTGACTTCTGGACCAGCAGACATGTTGCTATTAGCATCCCAGCAGGAAAAGCCTTAGGCCTTACTAACTCCTCCCTAGTGTTAGAGGACCTTCATAGAGGCAAAGTTTTGCAATGTCAGGCCAACATGCAAAGCTTCCAAAGGTCTTCTAAGTTAACTGCTATTCCCTTCCTAACCGAGAAAGCTGAATAAAAGAAAGGCTAATCAAAGCCAAACTAGGAATTTTTGTACCCAGGACAAGTGGCATGACATGGGACCTGAGTAGATGGGAATGAGAGGGTCGAGAGGATGCTGGCCTGTTGAGGTAGGAAAGAAACCATTTCTAGAGAGACAACATGGGGAGAGGGTGTAGTGGAAAGACACTGGTGGCATGGAAGAGAAATTAATTGCCATCTGGAGCATCTCATTTTAATTTTTTATTAAAAAAAATCCCAAGTGATCTCTTTTGTTTTTATATTGCCTCCATTCCCCAACACCTTCTAAATTCAGTCCTTTGGGGAAAGTCCCAGTCATCCTACACAGTTACAGCTGTGGGATTACTTTATTGTTGCTCAAAATCAATACTAGTTTCAAAGGATATCTTCCCCATCACTTCCTCAGGAAGCAAAGGAGCTAAGTTTTCATGGGTATTTACTTTGTTACAACCTCTGTCAAAATTGCCGTTTTGTTACTTACCTGGCAGAAATTGGGGCAGAGCTGAAAATGTCCAGTTGGCAAACTCACATTCCAAACACAAGCGTATGCATAAAGAGCCAATTATCATCATCATCCCAACTTTGGGAACAACTTGTTCCAGTGAGGAAGTATGATAGTGAAATTCCAACTCCAGACTACAAGCTACAACACCACAAAGAATGAAAAATAAATATACAATGCATCTTCGAAGGACAGTGACTGGATCTACAAAGAGAAAAAAAACTTCCAGCAGATGAAAAGAGTAGATTGGCCACAAATGAAGGGGATAGACTAGATGATCTCCAAGGTTTCAGCCTCTAAATCCTCTCCCCTAAAACGCTGAGCACAATTCAGTAATTGATTTCTCTTTCTCTTTGCTTGGACCCTGGATCGAGTTCATCTTTTCACCCTCTCTCACCTACTTCCTTAGTCCCCCACAGATTACAATGTTCTTAATGCCTCAAGTTGCAGGCCTAGCTCAGGGATGGTTAAGCAGGCTAGACTTTTTTCAGTGACCTCTCTCCCTGATAGCCAGTCAAGTGAAATGTTCTTTCCAGATTCCCAGAGAGAGAAAGATGAAATCTTGGCATCTGACAGCATGAGAAGGGTATGAGGGATGCAGTGGAGGATATAGTAAACATATTTACTATTTAAAAAAAGAACAGATATTCTTCTTCCCGGAGTCCATATGTCCTGCCAAGCCTGGTCAATCCTGGCCCGTTTTCTGCTCGAGGGATCACACTGGAAGAGATCTGCTCAGTTTCTAGCAATGAAAAGCAACACCCTTTCAGAGATCCATGGCGAAGGAAGATGTGTTCTGAAACTCCCTTCAACTAGAAAAAGAAATGCTGTCTGGACAGCCACTAAAGAAACCATCAAATTATTATGCACGTGTTATCCCAACAGGAGCTGAGCCTTGAAAGCACAATGGGGTGATCGCTGGAAACTATTTCATGCGTCTTTAATATGGTAGCTGCTGTCAATTGACTTCTGTTGTTTTTAAATATGTGCCCAGCCAAGGCACAGCCTCATAATTGATGGGCAAATATGCCCTCTAGTTTTGTTAATTGTATCTGGCCTTTTCAGCCCAGCTGTGATTGTTTGTTCCCATCCAATGGGCAGAGTAAAAGAAATACAGCTCTTGTTACATCCTGCTCAATTAACAGAAAGGCTAATTGGCCCTGCAGGTTTCAAAAGCTTTTGTCAGATGTAAAGGCATGATCTTTGTGCTTTCCAGCTTTAAGAAACTATCCATGTAAAAATACCTGCTTGCCAAGCCTTGTTCTTGATATCACTGTTCCCATCCCATGCTCAGATAGGAGACACATTCACAGATGTATCAAGTGTCAGTACTGGTAGAAACCTTGGGGATTATCTGGTCCAATCCTGCTGTAGCAGGGGCTCTGGGCTCTGTATCCCAACTCCCAGAAGCCCTAGCAGATTGAGTCATCCCTTCCTCCCCCAACCCCACCCCTGCCCTGCCTCAGGGAGCTGGATACTGCTCCCTTTGGATTTTAGGGGTAAAACTGAGGTGTTGGAGATTCTAATATTGTAGTTCAGAGGCCCCCACCAGGTGTGTTCCCCAAAACCACTTAGTGAATATCTCCCCAATACCAATTAGCCAATTAACACCAATTAGCTTTATAAAGAGATATTATAGTGCACCAGTCCTGAATTCAGGAGGACCTGAGTTCAAATTCAGCCTCAGACACTTAACTAGCTGTGTAACCCTGGGCAAGTCATTTAACTCCAAATGCTTCCAAAACAAGCAAGGCAGAGAGAGAGACAGACAGATACAGAGATTTGCTGAGAAACTACAGAGGACTAAAGTATGCCATCCCCACAGAAGTCTGGGTCACACCACCCCACAAATATCTATTTGTGGAGAGGAGTACGTGTCCTCAAAGAGCATCAGTGAGGTGACTCACAATTCCTGGTTGTATGGAAGTCAGTTTCTCCTTTTGTGAAATCCTTACGAAGCTCCCTTGAGGTACGTGTAGTTCTCTGTTGGGCCCCACGGGTCAGGGCTCTTATGGAGTCCTGAAGCTGGACTTTTCTCCGAACGTCTAACTTGTTCTCTCTCAGTCACCAGCTGGATACATTGTCACTGGTCCAGTCTCTTCAATGACATAATCGACGGATCAGCGGAGAGCTGGAAGTAGGACACTTCTGGACTCACTCTACCTACCTGCTGCTCTACGGTACCAGCCGAAGGAGTCTGCCTCCTCAAGCTCCCAAAGCTTGACTTTAAAATCAGCTGCTAAAACACTTCTGTTGAACTTCCTTCTTTTATATACCTAGGCCTATTCTTTCAGCCATCCCGATACATCTTCTAATAATAGCATTTGAGAAATACCCAATGTCTCAAAGCATTTCACTCCTTCCAAATCAAGGTATTTTTAACACTTTGTTTATGCCTTTGATTGACTGATTAGTTCTATTAAGATATGTAAGAATTGTTCACACTTTTACACCTGTGATTAATTCTGTCGCTAATTCAAAGGGTAACTGATGCTTCACATCATAAAAGTATTGGGAATATATAGCATCTTGTTAGTTACTTTAATTGGGGTTAAGGTGTGGAATACCCCAACCCCTTCAACACTGCCATTGTCTAGGTGAAGAAACAGAGAGCCCCAAAAGGAGAGGCTTCCTCAAGATCAAAAAGCTATCTAGTGAGAGAAGTGGGACTAGAATTTAAATTTCAAAACTAGTTTAGGACAACTAATGACTTCAAATGACTTGCAAATAACTAATTCTTTCTAATTCAGGCTTGATTGGAGGTCCTTACCCTGATTCCCATAAACTGTGGATTGCTTTATTTAATACAAGGTCCAAAATTGAAACTCTGAATATAATCATGGATCTATCTTTTAAAATTATTTGGTTTGTACTCATAAAGCATACTGATTGATTTTGACTATCACACAATTATTAAATGTTGAAGGTAGGATTTGAACAGAGGTATTTCTTCTTATTCCTATTCTCCCTAAAGTGCCTAGTAGGATATTCTACATACATATCTAATAAACATGTTTCACTAACATTAATGATTTAATGTAAACGTGAAAAGAGATTCCAGCGGGCATCCAGCAGATGCCGAGGGATCTCTGATTGTTGCTGTTTAACATTTTTATCAGTGATTTAGATAAGGACATAGATAGTGTGTTCATTATGTTTGCAGGTGGCACAAAGTTGGGAGAGATAGCTAACATACTAGATGACAAAAAAAGAACTCAAAAAATATCTTAAGCTAGAACATTGGTCTGAATTTCATAAGATGAAATTTATTAGGGATAAATGTAAAGTTATAGTAGCATAGCTTTAGAACTGGTGGACACTTAGAAGTCATCTAGTCCAGTCACATTTTACAAGTGAGAAAACTGAAGCTGAAATCACTTAAATGATTTGGCCAAAGTCACACAATTAATAAGTGGCACTGCAATGGTTTTAACCCAAGTTCCCTCACTCAAAACAAAGCCCTTTAAAATTCAGCTACACATATACAAGATAGTACTACTGCACCATGCCCTAGTCAGAGCATTGTAACAGCTCCAGGCACCATATATTAGGAAATTCGATGATAAGCTTGAGAGCAACTACACAAAAGCAAACAAGGAATACCGAAAGGCCTTAAGATAATGGGATATGTGGATTCTTCCATCACAGATTTTGACGTTTTTATGGCCGGTTCTCTTTTTGCATTACGAGCACTAGGAGATGACTTTGTGCCTGAGAGCAATTGTTTCTCTCGAGTGCCCAAGGAAACCAACTTTGCTAACTCTTTTATTCATGCCTAAAGAGTCGATCAGTTAACAAGCACTTATTCGGCACTTACTATACGCCAGGCACAGAGAGTCATCCTTCCATTCAGCTGCAACTTCTTTGTCTTTTGGTTTCTTTTAAACCAGGTGCTACATGGTTGAAATGACTTCAGGTATAGGTCCCAGGACCAGTCTAGCTAAGTTTGAAGAGGCTCATCAACAGAAGGTCGGCCACCATCTGATGAATTTTTCTTGGCCACGTCAACGTATGACCTTTACTTACCGAAATGTGGAAAGTTGCAATCTACATTGGTGATAATGATGGCTCTTTTGATCTTCCAGAACTACAGATACACAGTATTGACTAAGCAACATAAACTGTTACCTGTGAAATGTCTATTTAGAGTCAAAATAATAGCTTATAATACAGGCTGTTGTTTTTGTTGGTGTTCAGTTGTGTCCTCTCTTCGTGAACCCATGGAACAGCTACAATCCATGGAGTTTTCTTGGCAAAAATACTGGAATGGTTTGCCATTTCCTTTTCCAGTGGATTAAGGCAAACAGAGCTCAAATGACTTGCTCAGGGTCACACAGCTAGTAATTGTTTGAGGTCACATTTGAATGCAGGCCTTCTTGAATCCAGGCCTAGCATTCTATCCACTGACCCACCTAGCTGAGGAAAGTGAGGCTGAAAGAAATAAAGTGATTCATCCAAGGTTGTATGACTAATAAATACGTGTTCGGTGGGATTTTAACCCAACCTTCTTGACTCCAAGATCAGTGCTTTCTCCATGACCCCATGTTGTCTCTTGAATTATAGAATTACCATATCTTTACACTGGAAGAACTGATGAAAGAGATGGTTTCAGAGAAGACTTATGTGAACTGATGCTGAATAAACTGAGCAGAACCAGTACAATTTATACAGTGGTAACAACACTGTAAAGGCAAAAACTTTGCAATGCTTAAGAATTCTGATCAACACAACACTAACCATGAATCTAGGGGGCTGATAATGAAACGTGCTAGCTAAGTCCTCAAAGAGATGATAGACTCAAGCTACAGAATGAGACATGTGGTTTGGGGCATGGCCAATATGGGAATCTGCTTTGTATGACAATGCATGTTTCTTACATTGGTTTTCCTTTTTAATTGGGATGGGAGTGGAAGAGAAAATAAATGTTAATTCAAAAAATAAGTCAAAGAATTGAAGATGCCTGCAATAAAGAGGAAATCAAAGTGTGTTGAGAAAAATCAGAGGATAGTGGTTGGAGATGAAGTGAACTCATGGTTTTTGCCTTCCTTTCTGCTTTTTTTTTCACATCAGTTCCATCTCATACTAGATGTTATTGTTGTCATTTCAGCCAACTCTCGGTGGCTTCATTTTGGGTTTTCTTGGAAAAGATACTAGAGTGGTTTGTCATCTCCTTCTCTGGCTCCTTTTACAGATGTGGAAAGTGACTTGCCCAGGGTCACACAGCTAGTAAGGTCTGAGGTCACATTTGAACTCAGCACCTCCTGACTCCAGGGCTGGCACTCTATCCACTGTGTCACCTAGCTGCCCTTCTCATACTAGGGCAGACAGCTGGTTAGGAGTTTGACTTGGCAAAAGCTATGAGACACCAGCTGTCAGCCTGCTGTTGTTTGTTTTATTTGTACTTTTAAAAGTCAGCCCTTCAGCTGAGAAGCATCTGTGGAATAGATGCCTATCAAGCTAGGGTACCACTTTCTCCCTGTTAGACTTTTCCTTATTGTTAAGTTATTCATTAGAAAATAAGAAACAAACTAAAACCAAAAACTCCCCCCCCATGTTGGTCTCATTCAACAACAAACTCTCCATTATAATATTGCACCATCATACTACCATAATCCTCTCAATTGTAATTTGGCTGCTACTATTGTTTTTTGTAGCACTTTTAAGTTTTACAAAGTACTTCCCTCACCAACCTGTGAGGGATGTTGTATAAATTTATTGATGTAAGTTCAGAGATGAAACTGAAATACTTCAGTTTAAGTGACCTGTTAAGTGACCTGTCCAATGCCATACAACCAGTAAGTTTCAGTGGAGGGCTTAAACCCACATCTCTGACTCTAAGACCAACGACTTTCCCGCAAGAATAATGTCTCATATATTTTTATATGTTGTATGGTATTGAAATGATGGCTTTGTATACATCGATTCTGCTATTATTCAAGGGAAGCCAGTTTTTAAAAACAAAACAAAACAAAGTAGGCCATCCTTGAAAGATCATAGGCTAGAATTCTACTGAATTCTGCTGAGTACCTCTTGGTTCATACTCCTTGGGGAGTACGTACTGTCAGGTGGGAGATCATAGAATCATAGGTGTAGAACTGCTTGAAGGGATCTTAAAGATTACCTAATCTAAACTCATTTTATAAGGGAAAGGGGAAGAGAATAAACATGTTCATGGCACTTGTAGGTGCCAGACGCTGTGCTAAGTGCTTCACAAAGTGAGGAACAGAGAGGGGAATGATTTTCTCTGAGGTCATACAAGACAGTCTGTGCCAGAGCCAAGAGTCAAACACTTATAGGCACCATGTTGTTGTTGTTTGTCCTTTATTTTCGCAGACCAATGACATCATGAGGTGGATGTCCTGACTTGTGTGTGAATTGGATTTAAGTGAGGCAGAGTTGCACAAAGTCATCAGCGTCTCTCTTCCAGGGTCATCAAAGTCCAGTGCAGAACAAATTCGAGACGACCACTGGTAATGACCTGGGATGCATTGGGTGACCTTGGCATCTTTGATGCACCATAACCTCAAGTTGTGTACTCTTTTCAGTGTTTCACCTAGTCTTCCAATAAGAATTAGAAAAATGAACGAAAGAAGAGACAAGAGTGGTCCCTCTCTGCCAAGCAATACTGGGGCAGCTATTTAATGACTTGGCTATTGTTAACAATAGAAAGAATTCCTGTCTTCCCAGAGCGCAAATCTAAGATGTGATAGTTAAAACCTCCTAAGATTTATCAAACCAGATGACTTCTCCCCATTTCAAGTGATTCCCCTGGGCACAAATGACATATCTACCACGTCCTCTCTTGATGCTAAGCAGAATTGGGGGCAGTTACACAACTATGATGACTAGACACATGACAAAGTTATGTTATCTCACTCAACTGGGGCCCAAACTGCAGCAAGACAAATTTTACTCCTCCCTAACTGGTACTCTGACCTCAAGGGGCATGTGATTAATCATTGAGAAGGTGAGACTATGAGTTGCATCCTACTTTCCTTATTACAGGAAATTATTGGACATAACTCCAACACAACCAAACACAATTCACCTACTGTCATCAATAGCCCTTCGATATGACCCCTTCTCCCATTTTCCTTCCCCAATGTATACCTATCGTTTATTTTAAAAAAATGTTTATATGTTGAGGTGTGTGGTCAAAAATATTTTACTAACAGAGATGCAAAATCAAAAAATTTTGGTGACCACTTATTTATCAAAGTCCCCACGAGAGTAATTCAAAACTTTCCTCAAAATATTCGAGTTATTCCCCTCCCTCCACTCTGACAATTCAGGACATCACTTCATACTTTACTGAGAAAATAATATTCATTCACCATGAGCTCCCTCCTTCTTCCTTCTTTACATCTGAAAATCCCTTGACATCGCCCCCCCTTCTCCTCTTTATTTTTCTCTTTTGAATGTCACCCTTTTCACCAAGGCCAGCCTTTCTATGTGTACCTTTAATCTTGCCTATCATCTTCTTTAGATTGCCTCCCCTCCCTCTTCATATATTCAACCCCTCTCTACGGACTGGTTCCTTACTTGATGCAAACAAACATGCGCATCCTTAAAAAAATAAACTCTCACTTGACCTTATGCATCCCTTCAAGCCGTTATCCTATATCTCACCTCCCTTTCTCAGACAAACCCTAGAAAAATGCACCTACATTCATTGCCTCCACTTTTCTTTCCTTTCATTCCTTTCTCAGCACTTTGCAATCTGGCTTTCTTCCTCATTGCTCAACTGAAACTGCTCTCTCCAAAGCTACCAATCATCTCTCAGATGCCAAATCCAGTGGCCTTATTTTAGCCCTTATCTTCTTGACCTCTATTGACACCAGTGAACACCTTTTCCTCCTGGACACACGCTCATCTCTGAGTTTCCATGACACTGTTCTATTTTCCTTTTCCTCTTAGCTGTCTCACTGACTATTCCTTTAAATTCTCATTTATTGAGACTTTAAATATCCACATTATGACTTGAAACCACAGGTATACCCATAAGGCTCTTTCCTGGACCCTTTTTTTCTTCTATTTCTATACTCTCTCACCTTATGACCTTGTCAACTCTCATGGGTTTAATTATTATCTCTATGAAGATAACTCCAAGATCCATATATTCAGTCCTAGTCCTCCACCACCAACTCTCTACTGGGCATTTGAAACTGGATGTCCTGTAGATAGCTCTAATTAAATGTGTCCAAACAGACATTACCTCTTCCACTTCTGTCCTCCCCACACTCCATCTATCTTCCAAACTTTACTATTTTTGTCAAGGTAATCACCATTCTTCTATTCCCTCACATTCAAAAATCTTCATTTTATCTTCAACTCCTCACTCTCACTCACTCCATAGATCCAATTAGCTGTCAAATCTTGCCATTTCTGTCCTCACCTCTCTTGTAGTCTTCTCTCTGCTCATATAATCACCAGCCTAGCCCAGGCTCTTACAACCTCTTGGCTGGTCTATTTCAATAAGCTACAAAATGGCCTCCTTGGCTCAATTTTCTACTATCTCCAATCCATCCTCTGTATGGTTGTCAAAGTAACATTCCTAAAGAACAGATATGACCATGCCACTCTCCTGTTCACTAACTCCAGTGGCTCCCTATCACTTCTAGGATCATCTGGGCCCAACTTACTTTTCATCTCCTTTCTCTGTGTGTTTTTGTACAGGCTGTCCTTCATGCCTGGCATATACCCCTTCCTTACCTCTATCTCTTAGAATCTTTAGTTTTTATCAAAACTCAGCTCAAATCCCTTCAACATCCAAGAAAGGATACAATAAATTCTATTACCTCTGATGTGTATACACAAATGCAAAAAGGTATGGATAAGAGGCAAGGTGAACTAGAAATCCTAAAGCAAGGCTAATTTGACTTCATAGGTATGACTGAGACTCGAGTGGTCTCATCTAATGTAAGGCTCTAGAAGGGTATGCCTCATTCAAAAAGAATAGATTCAAAGGTTAAAAAAATAGATTAGTATTATATATATTTTTAAATCTAAACTTAACTGATACCAAATAAAATGAGCATTTCCATATACAGTATAGCAGAACAGAGAAAATATATATAGTAGAAAATATATATAGTAGAACAGAGAAAAAGGCCTGCAACATGAAACTATAAATTTGTATAATGTTACAGCTTGCTTTCCCTTTTATGTATACAATAAATTCAACAAGTAACTTTCAAAGATCTCATATTTGTCTGTTTCCTTTTGGCTTCCCTTCTGTTCTCTTCTATGAATTTTTAAAAGTGCTTCAGCGACTCTCTTTTACTTCTTTTCTTTTTTAACAACTCTAGCACTAACCCTTGTTCTTCTTCCCATGCCATACTCTGGTGGGGGGGGGGGGGGAAGAAAAGCAAAATGCTTTGTAACAAAATACAGTCAAGAAAAATTTCCATGTTGGTTGTATACAAAAATTTATGTCTTATTATATACTAGACCAATTATTCCTCTGTCAGGACAAAGGGAATATGATTCATTACAGGCCTTCTAGAACCATGGCTGGCTATAGTAGCATTACATCTTAAGAAGATAAACTCACAAGAGTAAATCTAGGAATTAAAAGGGGAAAGAATGGTGGGTAGTATTTAGATTTAGATTTAGAAAAAAAGGGAAGATGAAACAGAGAAATTTTGTTATTGGTATATACTACAGACCACCTGGACAGAAAGAATACAGATACACCTCGGAGATATAGTGGGTTCAGTTCCAAACCACAATAAAGTGAATTAGCACAGAAAAAATGAGTCACAGAAATTTTTTGGTTTCTCAGTGAATAGAAATGTTTACGCTATATTGCAGTCTACTAAATATGTAATAGTGTGCAAGGCCATTATGCCTAAAAATGTACATACCTTAATTAAAAATATTTTATTATTAAAAAATGATGACCACCATCTGAGTCTTCAATGAGTTGTAATCTTTTGGCTGGTGGAGGGTCTTGCCTTGATGTTGATGGCTGCTGACTAATCAGGGTAGTGGTTGCTGAAGGTTGGGGGTGTCTATGGCAATGTCTTAAAATAGGACAACAATGAAGTTTGCTGTATTGATTGACTCTTCCTTTTATTTGCACACTTAGAGGCCACTGTAGGGTCATTAATTGGCCTAACTTCAATATTGCTATGTCTCAGGGAACAGAGAGGCCCAAGGAGAGGGAAAGAGATGGGGAATGGCCAGTTTGTGGAACAGTGAGAACACATATATTTATCAATTAAGTTTGCCATCTTATATGGGTGTAGTTCGTGATGTCTCAAAACAATTATGATAGTAATGATCAAAGATCGCTGATCACAGATTACAATAACAGATATAATAATAATTAAAAACTATGAAATATTGTGAGAATTACCAAAATGTGACACAGAGACACTATATGAGCACATGCTGTTGGAAAAATGGCACCGGTAGACTCGCTCCGATGCAGGGTTGCCACAAACTTTCAATTTGAAAAAAAAAAAAGCAATCTCTGCAAAGTACAATAAAGGGAAGCACAATAAAACAAGGTATGCCTCTAGATAAGAAATTCAAGAAACAGATTACATGTCTAGTATGAAAGCATGAAATAATAGTGATGAGGGATTTCAATTATTCAGTCATCTGCTGGAGATCTTTCTAACAAAAGCAGTGCAGTTAATAATTTCTTGTCTAATTTTTATTATAATTTCACCTTTCAAATGGTGGAGGAAACAATGAAGGGAACTTCTATTCTGTATCTGTTTCTCATCAGCAAAGAATAACTGGCTGGTGAGGTGGAAATGATGGAAACTGTGGGCAAAGAGTAATTCCTATTAGAATGTATAATAGAGAAGGAAAAGATAGCATGACATGAGCACCAAATTATAACATTACAGAGATTCCCATTTTGGGAGGGCAAATTTCAGTGGGTACAAAGAAAAGAATACGTAATATCCTATAGCCTAAAATTCTATATGGAGTAATCGCTCATCATATATGAGCCCCTAAAAAGCTACATCAGTTCCAGGCAATTCATAAATAAGTATCCATTCAAAACTATAGCTCATGAGCCTCCACAAATGTGTTTTCATTTACGATTTCAAGCAGAGAAACATTACTTCAAAGCAAAGGACATTTAATTAACAGCACACCAAGATAGGTATAAAAAATATCTTCCCCATACAAAAGGGATATAACCTCCCACAGGTCCCCACATGACTAGTGTTTGAGAATACACAGGAAACATGGGTTGAGAACACACACATGGCTTGAGAACACACATGGAAGGAAACATGCTCAGGGAAACTACATGGCCAGGGAACACATGTGGCTGCTATAACTCATGCCTCTAACACTGATGCCCGCTCACCAATATTTTCTGGTAGCGTCCTCAGGTACACTGTTTTCCCAGTGACCTGGGGAGTTCTCCGTCCCTTTCTTTCTACGACACTGGGTATCTCTGAGATTGTTATCTAATGGCAGATGCTCTATTCTCACCTTCCATCTGCAGGTCATCAGCTGCAACATAGTCTCTTCACCACCACCCCCAAAGAGTGAGGAGACCGTCAGCCCCAATAGTTCATACCCTCTGGAGCTTTTTAGGGCTCTTATGATTTCCAGCCAATTTCCAGTTAGTTAAAAAAGCTATTCGGCATTTAAGATTGTCTTTCTAACTTCTTTTCCCCTGTAGCCTCTTGTGTCTTTGTCTCAATTCTTAACTGAATTATGATTCAAAATTCCTTTTAACTGCTATCATACTCCTGGGTGCCCTTCAAATCAACCCAGAGATTCTACTTAGCGAAATTGTAAAACAGTTAATGAGCTAGAGTAAGGAGATTTTTTTTTAACTCTCATCATGGCCCTGGTTATGTAAAATGGCAAAGGTGCAAAACTGAAAAGGGAAAAGTGAAGGTGATGGCATTAGCAACCTTTGTCCTAGGAAGTCGGCTCAAGAAAGAGGGGAATATCTCAAGAATGAAATTCTTAAGATAAAGAGAAACAAGTCCAAAGAGGAAGAAAAAGAGTTCTAAGTGAAGAGAAAACCGGAGGTGCTACTAAGGTCCTAGACAAATTCATTTTGAAACAACTCACATTTACATCATACTTTATGGTCTTCACTACTTTTCTTACAAAAATCTCACTGGGTAAGTAGTATAAGATTATTCCCATTGAAGAGATGAGGAAACTAAGGCTGAGAGGCCAAGTGACTTTTCCCATGATCCCTGGGCTGACATTTGTGGCAGAGTTTGAACCCAGGTTTTCCTGATTCCAAGTACTATTCTCTTTCTACTATGAATTGAAAACATTCAAAAGCTAGGGGAAAAATAATCTTTTTATTCTCCTTTCTCCCTCATCAATTCTTCAATATTTATTTTCTATTCCTGTCTTCTCAGTTGTGCAACCCAATGCCATGTATTTCAGGCAAGTATGACCAGTAATAATAATAAAGAGGCTGCGTTGCTAACCGAGGAATGTTTGCTTTAGGCAATTCACATCCCAAATAACTTCATAAATGAAGAATTATAAAGAACTCCTTAGTCTCTAAGAGCTGTCACTTCATCTCAGTGAATCTGATTGAGTCAGTGAATGAATTTCCCCCATTAGACTGTAAAGCACCCCAAGGGCAGAGATTGTCTTTTGCCTCTTTTTGTACCTATAATGCTTAGCACGGTGCCTGACACATAGTGGGCACTTAATCTTTATTGACTGACTGCATTTTTAAAAAAAAATTATCCAGCAATCTGAAGATCTGTCAAAATTATTCCCAATGGAGCCATGATTTGGAGATTAAGAAGAGTACCCTCCTGAAGTGGTAAGTATGCTAGAGTTGGACAAAAGAAAGCTTAATTTTAATCCTAGCTCTCGATGCTTACTTAGCTGGGTGGCCATGGGCAAGTTACTCAGCCTCAAGGAAACTCAATTTCCTCTTCTACAGTCTAATAACACTTACTCTACCAGCCTCATGGGCTGGTTGTGATAAAAGTGCTTTGGAATCCTTAAACTGCTAGATCCGGGAATTGAATCCTTCTGCCAGGCCACTTACTAGCTCTGTGGCCTTAGGTTAAGGCACTTAATCTTTCTGAAACCATATATATTCTGCTTCGCCTTCCTCCTCTTGTATGATGAAGATGCTGACCTCGAAAATGCTTTTCTACTCTTAAAGTCTAGTAGGATTATGGGGCATCTGGGTGGCACAGTAAATAGAGTGCTCAACTTGGAGTCAGAATAGACCCAAGTTCAAATCTAGTATCAGACATTTACTAGCTGTTATGACCCTGGGCAAGTTATTTAACCTCTGCCTCAGTTTCCTCATTTATAAAATGGAGATAACGGCACCTACCTCACAGGGCTGTTGTGAGGATAAAATCAGATATTTGTAAAGTACTTTTCTTTAGCTACTATTATTAAGACAGTCCCTTAGCAGCATTTTTAATTTATAGTCCTAGGGAAAAAGTGTGATACAGGGGAAAAAGTCAGAAGCCCCTAGGTTCAAACTCCAAGCTTGTTACCTATATGACCTTAGGTAAGTCACTTAATGTCCTAGATCTCAGTTTACTCATCTATAAAATGGGGAGGGAGGGTTGAACTAGATGGCCTCTGAGGTCCCTTCCATTTGTACATCTATGATCCTATGAACTAATTTACCAACCACAGACAAAAACTTCCACATTTTTGTGGACTGCATTTTTAAAAGTTTTTAAAAGTTAAAACCACAAATGTATCAATTAAAAAAAATCATTTTATGTAAGGTATATTTCACTCAAAATGAACCATAAACAAATGACTTTTATTTGCATCTTTAAATAAAAGAATTCATAGCATCCAAATGATAAAATCATCATCTTTTGAATCCAGAAATAATCCTCTGATAAAAACTTCTACAGACTTTTTTTTTTTGCCAAAAGCTTTACCATATATCATTATTATTAAGGGATAATAAAATGGCTTCATCTGTAAATGCTTAGGTGGCTAAATCTACTAAGTGGCTTATATGCCTGATCAATGAGATATCCTCAGATAGCACCCAACACTTACCCTTCTGTCCCAAAGGAATGCTGATTTATAACCTTGTCAAATAGAAATTTTATTTTACTTCCTGGTTTTACTGCTGTTCTTCCAGCTATCAAGACACAGCTTAGAGACCACCCTTGGGAAAAGGGAGGGAGAAATATTGCTAGGCCCTCAGGGACCATCGCTGAAACCAGGAAATACTCAGCATTGACCAGTTCTATTGAAATCAATATGAGGTGGACAGACAATGGCAGTAGCTGAGAGAGTTATAGTCTAGTCCACATTTTCCTTTAAAATACAATTTGTATAAAACTTTGTTAAAGCACAAAGAGAAGAAAATTGACCATAGGCGGTACAAAGACAGTATGTTTTTAATCATATTCTAAATGAATTTTAGTTTGCACTACTGAAGTCAAATGCTTAGAGTTCTACCATGCCTAGGAAAGATGGAAGATTGTGGTAATGAAATACCACACTTTTCTCTCCTTTTGTGTAAATGTGACTAGTAAGGACAGACAATAAAGAAAACCAAGAGAAAAAAAAAAATCTCAGAAAAGACCAGCTGTGGTGATTGTCTCAGTGGCTCTCTGCTGATTTGGGGTCTGTTTTCCAGATGGAACCAATCCAAGTATTTTCAGATTGGTTCTGAGACATATGATTAAAAACTTCTGACAAGCTGTTGCTGGTACCCAACTGATGCTCCCACACACTAAAATACCATACTCCTCTTAGGGAGCTGAGCAGTAGTGGAGGTGGTCTTTTATCAGGCCAAGGTTTTTCCAATGTTATTTTACAGGTTAGTGGTCTTACCTCCCCCACTCCCAATTCATAACTTATCAACCCACAAAATAAAATAGGTTAAAGAACCTGAAAGGTAATACAAACTTGGATTTCGTTCTATCCTGAACCACTGCAGTATGAAAGGGAAATGATACATTCTGCAAATCAACTACTGCTTAGAACTCTACACTGGGAGGTTTCAAGTAACTTAGCAGAAAAATAAAAAATCTGACACTATGGTTCAACCAACTATGAAGAAACTATGTTTGAATGGTCAGAAAAATAAGCACTGATGACAGCACTTACATACCTGGGATCAGGTTAAGTACGATTGTACTTCCAGAGATTAAAAGAGAAGTCTAATACACTCCAACCCACATTCCATAGAAAGGCAGATAGAGACATCTAATTTAAAAGATGTACTCCATTTTGAAATCACATCAAAGGCCACTGTCTAAACAATGGATTAGAACTTGATTAAAAAATAAATAATTGAAGTGCCAGAAACTTAACAGACGCGGATACTGGCCAGTCTACCTATAGGAAAAAAACTCAAGTCTCCATAGGTTCAGCAAAAGATGTCTCAATCTAACAAATTAAAAATTCAGTTGGAAACAGAAGATTATTTATAAGGCACTAATTGCTGGCGTTTGGGGGCTGTTGTTTCTGAAATGCTGGATGGTCTTATATTCACGCTGGGTAAAAGAAAGGTATTTTCAAGGAGCTTAGATTAGAACTCCTATTGAATAACCGGTTCTAAGTCCCTAAGGAAAAGGCAATCTTTGGGCAAAACACTTCACCTTTGGGGGCTTGTTTCTTCATGCATAAAATGGCATAACTGACCTAGATGATCTAAGGTCTTTGAAACCCCTGGACGTGGTTCAGAAGGGATTTTATTGTTTTTTCCTGTCCCTGATACTAGATATGAAGTCCATCTGTACTAAGAGTACAATCTTGAGAAGAAATCCCCTCCCAGAGCTCTAAACAATAAAAAAGGAGATGGCTAAGGGATGAATTAGCCAGTAAAAAACCATTTCTAGCATGTGCAGGCAAAGTCATTCAAGTGTCCCAGGCCTGAGGACTCCCATGATCTTGCATAAAGGTGCATGCTCAAAGGTGGCTTGCCAGCAAAGGCCTTATTGAAGATATCAGTGGTGATAGAGAAATGTTAGCAGTCTCCACATGGCTCTTTGCTACTGTCACATTGTCCTCTTGCCCTGGTCAAACAACATCAGATGTGATGTTGCCAGTGCCAGGTGTCTGCTCTATATATATTAGGATTTGCTTTTGAACTAAGGGACCTGCCTCCTTGGAAGGTTTTATGCCTTAAAACAGGGCCTCTAGTCAGGGCTTCTTAAATTGTGGTGAACCCATAGTTTAATAAGCACTGAAGGGATCATAAGTAGAAAAAGTTTAAGAAGGCTTGCTAAGTAAATGGCCATGTGCAAAGGAGACTGACTTGAGCTTAGAATGGTCCACATGGCATTTATCCCATGTAGGTCTTTTTCTATAATGGGATCAAGTACCAGACATAACATCCAAGGGTAAAGGGATACATGCAGGCCCAGGCAAACTGTAATGGTACTTGATCTATACCTACTTTCATAGCAAAAAACTAAGCAATTCTACAAATTTCTGCAAATTGTAGACATATAGGTAGTATAGTAGATTATCATGCTGGACTTAAGGGGCAAGACAATGCGAATTCAAATTCTCCCTTGCACATTCTCCTTACATGACCCTGGGCAAGTCAGAATATCCTTCAGGCTGTTTCCTCACCTGTAAAATGATGATGATATAAAGTGTTTTACTAACCTTAAGGTACTATACAAGTGACAGCTAGGATTATTACTAAGATTCTAGACTGAGTTCTCTCCACAATCTGCCTCTCTGGCTGATGGCAATGATCCCACCTCTCCTTCTTTCGCTGCTTAACCTATAACCGGCTCTGGCAATCTGTGCCCACCTGTGGGAAATACAAAGTTAGCTTTCTACCTCACTAAGCTTGCAAAAACAGTGCAGGTTCTCCTCTTCAGCACTATTTACATAGGACACCGTAACAACACTTGTGACAGGCACTGTAATGTGGAACTTATTTCAATGGTAGATTTGAAGCTATTGTACATTTTCTTTTTATGAGCAGTCCTGATCAATGGTATTCCTAGGTACCTGGGTGAATACATAAATTTATTTTGTTGCATTTCTGTAAATAGGAAAATCATTTTCTGTTGCAAGCTAGCTATGGTCTCAACTGAAATGCTTCAAATCCTGTCATATACCCATGTAGATTTCAGTCATGGGGTCTTGATTAACTGTTCTCTCAGTCCTGTCCAATCCTTATGATTTCTCCAGGTTTTTTGCCATACTGTAATCCTTTTCATCCTGTTTCAGCATTTGCTTATAGCCAGTTCCTCCTGCCCTCAAACTTTTCAAGGTTTATTTTTGAAATTTAGGTCTGTTTTCTCATGGAATTCAAAAAGGGTTTTGGCTGTAGGCACCCAGCAAGGAATATGGGCTCTTAGAAATTTATCTTATAACATGGAAATATCTTTAATTTATATGCACATCAGCCTATGAGATGTTGTGCTCCAGTAACATTCAAAAGCTACCAATTTTTTTGATCCTAATTATTCAGCAAAGCAGGCTACTGGCTAAAACTCTGCTAGTGTATTTGATTTTGATGAACGCACAATATATGTTACTTGGTTTAGCTGTTTATAACTAAGCTTAAATACAAGGCAACAGCAACAAAAAACCCAGCGTGTATAGTCAGTGTGATACTCCTTTTCCTCTGGGTGTGATATAGTATCAGCCTTATACCACCACTTTATTTGAATGAAATCCGGGATCAAAGGGTATTTATTGGTGCAGCACCAGGGAAGGGACAAGATTGAAAAGCAAACCGCCAAGGAAACAAATATGTAGATACAGGCTGGAGGCAGGGAAACCGTCAGAAATCTGGGTCTCAGATGTGGATTTTAGCTATAGGTAATTGGATTTTCCAGTTGTATGAGGGAAAAAGGGCCTCCCTCCTTCCCGCTTTCCTTTTTCTCTTAATATTCACTCCAATACTTCAAGGACTTGTGATTTTGCCAGAGTATATTCCCTAACAACACAGACTGCATCTGTAACTTGGGCAATCCTGAAGAGTTTCTTTGGTTGTCACCCTGTGGCTAAGATGATGATGAGCTAGACTGGTCCTCAGAAGAAAGACATACTTTGTGTCAGTTGGCCTGTGCATTTCCACCTTAGCATGACCTACTAAAGGTTATGATCCCCTGACATGACTTCATAGAACTAAAGCAGGTTCATCTCCATGCAACAAGGTGTCAGTGAAGGACTTTTCATGGAATAAAATAGCTCCCACTTATGTAGTATTTTCAGGTTTACAAAGTTTTTTCCGCACAACCCTTTGAGGTAGGTATAAACAAGCATTATTTTTCTCACTTTATAGTTAAGTAAAATGAGTCTCTAGAGATTTAGGGAATTGCATGAAACTAATAAATGACAGACCTGAAATCTAACTCAGTTCTCTTGACTACAGGTCCACTGTCCTTTCTCTCTCTGCCCTTTTGTTCTTCATATTTTCTTCTTTTCTGCAATCCTGGCCACATACGCTCCCTGCTGGGGCTGTATTGACTAACATTTCATAATAGATGTGTAATGTCATGTTATACAGGGTACACATTGAAGATGGTTCTTTCACCTTTCATTAGTATCCTTTTATACTAAGAAATGTGGTATCAAGGAAAATTTTCTTCACATTCTAACTCTAAATAAATAAATAATTAGATAGATAAATGAAGCCCTATTAAATGCCTATGTACAAATTACCTGTTGGTCAAAGACAAAGAGGTCAAAGACAAAACTGTAAGTCCTAGCTTTGAAAGTGCTTTTAAAAAGCTATGATGGAGTGACAAGAAGGGGTTTGACTAGAATAGCACAAAATTTAATTGCTGCTTGTTTTGATATGTGGAATTTAGGGTAGCAATGGTGCTGAGATTATTTCAGTTGTTATCAGTGAAAAGTTCAAATTGCAGATACAAGTGTCTTTTTGTTACTTTCAGGTCTGAGCAGTGGTGTGTTTTTTTTTCCCTTAAAAGGTGTAGGTTGTAACTAGTAAATTATTTGTATACAAATCAGTCATTTCAAAACTGAAAATAATTTTTTATTTGTAGTTCTATGTGGTAAAAATAGCAGAAAACTGGGGGATGAAGAAACTGAATTCTCCTAGCTTTCCTACAAACACTGTGTGTGGTCTTCGACTTTTCCTCTCCAGGGCTACTTTCTCATCTAAATTATGGGATTGGCTTAGAATAACTTTAAGGTCCTTTCCTATTCTAAAACTTTTTAAAGTCAAATTTTCCCATTTTATGGTATTACGCTTTAAGATTGGAAAGAGTTTTCTTGATAAGTCTGAGGCTAGTATTTCAAATACAATCCCTTAGAAAACTCATCACATTCCCTCTCCTCACCCAATACTGCAAAGGTTAATTTAAAAGAGGCATATAATTACTGTACTAATTACAAATTATTCTTTTGGAATCGTTAAAGCATTTATAAAATTTTCTTCAGTTCATTGCCAACTCCTCCTTCTTATTAGCATTAATTTTCTTAGAATATTAGTGCTTAACTATCTGGCAGAAAAGTCTGTCCCTGCCAATTTTCTTACCCAGAAATGTACCTGCATTAGCTTAAATTCCAAATTGTTGAGGTCCAAATTTATGAGGTTTTATTGTGCTTAGTACGAGAATCCCCGAGTTGCTAGGGAGAAGGAAATGGCAAATTAGCAAAAATAATAGGTATGTTATCATAGTAAACGAGCAAGCCATTTCTCTGTATTTGGCAAATGATTTAATGCTAGCACTTCTTTTTACTTACATGATGCAAACTGTAATTTTTTGAAGTTTTATTTAGCTAGGACTTCCATTAAAACCCTGTGAAATAGGTGGCGCATGAGAAGCAAACTGAGGTTCCAGAACCACCATGAGTACTGGGACTGAAGCACAGGCCTTCTGACTCAAAACCAGTCCTCAAAATCCACTATGCCTCCCTTATTTCAAGTTATTTACTAGATTTCCCAAACACTTATTTTTTCAGAGACAAGCTCTGACATGCTTAAAGTGACTCCATTGAGATTTGTAATTTTAGTCAAACCTATAAGTAAGGCAGCTGAAGTGTTTTGAAAGGTCACTGAAAAATGACAAGGGAATCTTAAAAAAAAAAAATACTGCCAATATTGATAGTTTCCTTTTAAGGCATAAAAGGTCAAGCGAACATTTTCTTGAGTGCATTCCTAAAAACTTAATTTTCCAATGCATTCCCCTCTTCTGTTTAGCCCCTAGATATGAAGTAAGATACCTGAGAACTATTATGCAAAGTAGAACATCTTATACAAAGCTGCTGAAATTCCTTCTAGTTTTAAGTCCAGTCCTGGCAGCTGAAACTATCAACAAGCATTGGGCTTCTGTGGCATGCATGGGAGGGAGCAACATTATACTCTTGCTTTTGATCCCAGTCATGATGTCTCATGCTAAAAGACTGCTACACTAACACAACCGGGGCCATCTGGTCCCATCCTCAACCCCATGAGGAGAAATGTCACACAATTTATTTTCAGCCAGCTGCAGCAGACAACACTAATTTGGTATTGTCAAAGAAGAGCTTTTATAACTATCTGATATCCAGAATTTGAATCATTTCTCTCTGGCAATGGACTAGCAGCTTAGTTTTCTTGTTTGGTTGTTTTGGTTTGGGTTTTTTTTTGGGGGGTGGGGGTGGGAATAAGGAACAACAACAATAAACACTTGTTATATCCAAAGTACATAAAAAGGAAATGTAGAGAAATATAATTTCATAATTTCAAAGTAAGTTATGTAGTATTTCAAGGATAGATCCTGTAAGAATTGAAAACAAAGCACCTATAGAAAAGTGAGGTCCAAAGGGCAAAATATCAAAGCGTGAAAAGGCAAAGATTTTTAAGCACTGAACTAGCTGAAGTATATAATTCTAAGTTCTGAGAAGAGTTCTGCCTCTATTGACTTGCCTGTTGTTCACAAGGCTTCATTTCCCTGTGCATAGACACAGAGCCAAGAAGGAAGCCTAAGAACCAAAAGCATCTTAATGCAGAACTTCTCCTAGGCCAGAGAGGCAAGTGTGTTAAAGAGAAAGACAAAAAAAAAGACAAAAACCTGGTGAGACAAAAGAGATATACAGTCTCTGTTCTTCTCCCACCTTCTGCAGTGAAAAAAGACAAAGTCTACAGAATTAGGGAGCTAATTAAACGAATACCATGTGCCACTAGTCACTTCCCAAGTTGTTCATCCATTGTTAAGGCAGCACTAATTGACAGAGGCTCATACGCTTAGGGCCCTGCCCTCCACAAGAGTAGAACAGGCCAAAACCAAATGAACTCAAGAGAGATTTCAATATAAACATGAATAGCAATCATAACGGAGTAACAAAGAAAATAGAAGAGGTTGGGGTACATACTTAACATTCTGATTCTTAACTCTTAGTAAGTTACCATGTTCTCCACAAAATATATCTTGGTATCTCTTGGGCAGATTTTAGTACTGATTTGTGTGAAACTGCCTGAATTAAGATTATGGTTGAAGACGACGATATTTATTTTCTGAAGTAAAGATTTCTTTCTAGAATAAAAATTAGACGTGTTACGTGTACTTTCTACACAGTACATGGCCACATTAATGAAGGTCTGAAAAAAAAAGTAGTCAGCTTCCAATGTTCAAAAGGCTTTAGGATCATAGTATTGTCCCTTGTTTTGAGATAAGCTATAGAAATGAAAACTCTGTAAGCAAAAAATTTGAAATGCCTCCTGGAGTATGCTCCGGTTTAATCAAACTACACAGTGCAGTTTTATCTCAGCGCCAGCAGAGATAGTCATACAAACTTTATGGAACAGGTGAAAAGTCCAATTCACTTCATAGAAATCAGAAGTCTCAAAACTGCCGTAGATGGCACATGGGTAATTCCACCACACCAAGATGTGAAAAACTGTTGTTTTAGAAGTTAAACCAAGATGGATTTGACAAGTCATCCTGAAAGTTTCTCAATCACTTCTTTCATTGGATATACTGCCTCTGATACATAGTTCTCTAAAAGCATAAGCCAACTGCCAAACTAATACATATTATTGAGCAGAGTGATCACTTGTGCACATCTTATCCTGTACATATAAAGCCTTTAGAATTTAGAATTTGACAGAGATTATATCTGAAAACTCAATCATATAATGATAGGTAAAAGTGGTGGGAGGAATAGTGCAAAAGCAGTTGAGGTTTTATCACACTATCAGACATCAAGATTCTGAAGTGATGAGATTGCACTGAACTCTACCTCTAATACAGCCAAACAGTCCCTTAGAACCTCACTTGAGCCCTATAATGCATCTGTTTTGTGGCATTGTTGCTCATTCCTGTCTTTAACATCCATTTTGATTTCATCCTCTGGACATACTGCATGTCACGTTCCCGCAGAAGAGCGGCTCCTGTGGAGAAGAAAACACAAGGCAAAGAATAAATATTTCCAATTACAAAGAAAAAACTGTTCTGTGCAAAATCTAGTTCTTATAGTGCTTGTAAAAGTATTCATACATTAAAAGATGCAAAGAAGGTACACAAAGTGCCTAGCAAAAGGAGCAATTCTGCATGAGGAGGATACGACATCAGTCTTTGCTATAAACAAGTGGCTTTATAGGTTACAAGTAACAGCAGAAGAGGAAAACTGCGTTTACATAAACAGTGTGATATTTTAAACCTGATTTTAATTGCCCAGAGCTTTCCAAGCAATCAAAAGGTTGCTCTCCACTTAGCCTTCTCACTTACTTGAAATTCTCACTCAATAGCTAAAGATAACTAATTTTGCAAAGCAGGTAAATCAGCAGAATGATTTTTTAAGAATTTCAATTTGACAGGTTTTCTAAGCTTCGCAACTTCTGTTGTTGACTTTGTCCTCCAGGCTGCTTAGAAAATCTCTTCAATAATAATGGCAAAAACAAGTGGGGACTTCAACATGTGCCCTTTGACAGTAGGATCCACAACTTTTTGATCACAGGTGAGCATAGGATGGTATCATTAAAAAATCCAAAGGTTATCTGTGCACTTCTGTAAAGCAGAAGGCAGTTCCAGGCACCTTAAAGTTTACCTTGGTGCTTTAAACTTACTCTCTTTATATAGAATCCCATCATTTGAGACATCTCTAGGAAAGCCACAGCACAATAAATTTAGGATGTTCTCTGTCAGAAAATAGGGCTTAAAAGGAAGTAGTAAAGCAAATTTAAATCTGTTGCTAAAATAGCAGTTAGCAAGCACTTCATATATTAACCAAACTGTGACACATTCCAATATCGCCAGACATGAATACGCTACACCAAATACATGCTATGAAGGGCACAAAAAGAAATAATCAAACAAAAAGAATCACTACTCTATTTCAGTAAAGCTGTAGGTACACCAGGTTAAAAAAAAAAGACAAATTAGACATTCACAGAGTAGGAGGTCCCTGCCAACTCCACAATTCTGTAACTCTATGAATACAGAATAACAAAAAATTAAGACTTTCCAAGAAGTGATGCCTAGTGGCTTCAATGTAACACTCTTTCATCAATTTTTTAGGGTTTAAAAAAACACTTTGTTGTAACATATCATTTTCTTTGCAACAGACTAGGAGAAAGAAGTGACCCTTCTCACAAATGTCAACTTTTCTCCTGATGTCCTTTTCCGCCCATCCTTTTTCTACTTCTTTAGAAGCTCTACCCTTCAATTGTTATCTTTCTATCCACTGGCCCCTCCCCTACAAACATGCCCAGATCTCAATATTCCTAATAATAAAACAACCCTTCAGGTGAAAAGGACAGCCAGTACAAAAACAAAGAGAAGGGAAATGTAGTGCTTTGTTGGAGAAACAGTAAAGTGAAAATGACTGGACTGCATGAAGAAAAGGAATGTGTAGCTGATCTGGAAAGGCAGATCAGGGTCAAGTTTTTTTAGACACTAAAGTGCCAAACATAGGGGTTTATATTTGACCTTACAGATAACTGGGAGCCATTAAAGTTTACTGAAGAGGAGAATAAGATGGTCAAATACATGCTTTAGGAAAATGAAAATCCCTTTGGTAGCTGTGTGGAAGATGGACTAGACTAGGGAGATATGGATCAGGAAGACCAACGAGGAGACCCAGCAACAGTCCAGGTGAGAGGTGAGGATGCTGAAGGACTGAAGTAGGGTTGTGGCTGTGTGAGCAGAGAAGAGACCAACGTGAAAGATGTTGCAGAGGTAGAAATGAGATGTCAAGTGACTGGATTTACAAGCTTGGGGAGAAGAGAAATTAAAAGATGACACTCCTGGTGGTGCCTCTGACAATATGAGAGCTATTTTATAGAGCAGACAAAACAGAAAAGTTCATACTGAGGTACAAAAGCTTAAACATTTCAAGAGAAATCATGACCAAAAAAAAAAATGGTGGGGGCCAGAAGGATACCATTACCAGATCTTATGTTACAAAGCAGTAATTATCAAAATTACTTGGTACTGGTTAAAAAAAAATAGACAGCAGATCAGCGTAAATAGATTAGATTAGGAAAAAACTTAAAGTGAATGAGTATATAGCAATGTAGTGTTGGACATTTTTTAAAAAGCTAATGAGGAAAGATGACAGGAACTGCTGGGTAGTTTAGAAAGTAGTTTACAAGAAACTGGTTTAAACTATTTTATACTACATACCACAATAAATTTTAAATAAATAACAAATATAAAAAGTCACATCATAAAATACCAAGAAAATAATGATATCATATCTTTCACAATGCCTACAAGAATTTATAATCAGAAAAGATAATAGTGGAAATTATAGAAGACAAAGTAGAAAACTGCATTTTTACATAATTTAAGTCTTCTCAAACACACATCAAACACATCTGACAATAATACTAGCTATCATTTATATTGCATTTACTCTGTGTCAGGCACTGTGCTAAATGCTTTACAATTATCTCATTTGATCTTCACAGCAATCCTGGGAGGTAGGTGCTATTATTATTTTCATTTTTCAGATGAGGAAACTGAGGCAGACAGGTTAAGTGACTTGCTTAGGATCACACAGCTAGCAAATGTCTGAGGCTGGATTTGTACTTAAGTATTCCTGACTCTAGGTCGAGTGCTCTGTCCACTTCACCACCTAGCTGCCTGATGTCCAAAATCTAGAGAAAACTGACTAAAATCCAACAAGTTTGAGTTATTCCTCAATAATGAATAAGGGATCAGAGAAAATGAACCAACAGTTTTCAAAATAACACAAACTATCAACAACCATATTAAAAAAAATGTTTCAAATAAGGTAAACACAAATTATATCTCAGGTATACCCATATCCCAAATTAGCAAAGATAATTAGAAAAAATGAAATACTCAATATTGAAGGTGCTGTGAATAGACCGGCACACTAAAATATTGCCAGTGAAGCGAACTCTTCCGGAAAGGAATTTCTAATTGTGGGGGAAAAGTTACTAAATTTTTCATATCATTTGATCTAATACCTTCACTACTGGGTTTATATTTCAAGGATGTCCTCAATAGAGGAAAACATCCCATTGGGAACAAAATATGCCAAATAGAACTATAATCCTCTATGGAGGATCATCATAGGCATTTTCATCTGCCCTAGCACTGTACCTTCTGGCCCACTGGGTCTCACAATCTGCCCTGTTATCACATGCTCCACTACTTTCCAATTTTCCCAGCAGTTCCTGCCAAATAAATATTCTTTTCTCGGTAGTCTGTTTCCCCTGGGCACCATCTAATCTGCTGGTATATTCTGAGGACCACCAGATCTCTCCATCCTCCCTGCATCAGAACCCTCTTCTCTTATGTGCGGTGAGCTCCTTGAGAACAGTGACTGTCTAACTTTTCTATTTGTATCCCTAAAGATTACAAAAGTGTTTGGCATATAGCAAGCACTTAAATGCCTCTTCATACATTTCATTCATTCATTGGTGATCTCATCATCTCGTCAAAATTCAACTATCACCTCTATGTAGTTTACTCTCGGATCTATAGATCCAGCCCTAGTTAGTCTCTTTCCAAGTAAGAAATCACTAACTGCCTATCTTATATTTCCAAATAAATGGCCCTAGGAACCTCCAACACAACATGTTGAAAATAAAACTCAACATTTTCCCCACAAAGCCAGTTTCTTATTTCTGCTATACTCACCCAACTTTGCAATCTCAGTCATGCTCAAAAATCTTCCACTCACTCATACATCATACCCAGTAAGTTAGTTGAAAAGTCTTTTCAATTCTACCTCAAAATTACCTCTTGCCTTCTCTACAGTCTTCAAAATAAACTATCATAGTCCTCTCTTTTCTTTGCTGATTCCTATTCCTGTAGTTTCTTTTCCTTGTCTTACAGCTATTACTAGTATTTTGAGTATTTTATTAACTAAAAATAATGGGGCAGCTAGGTGGCACAGTAGATACAATACTGGGCCTGCATTCACTAAGACCCTAATTTAAATCCAGCCTCAGAAACTTACTAGCTGCGTGACCCTTGGCAAGTCACTTAACCTGTCTGCCTCAGTTTCCTCATCTGAAAAATGAGAATAATAATAATAGCACCTACCTCCCAGGGTTGTTGCGAAAATCAAATGAGATAATAATTATGATATGCTCAGATAATGCGTGGCACATAGTGTTATATGAATGTTAGCTATTAATCATTCCTTATTATATATGATGGTTATTATAATTAATAACAAAGCAATAACAACAAAAAGAAGGGTAGCTCTTACTTCACCTTTCTAATACAAACAATCCTAGCTGTTGGTCTTAGGCACATGCTTTTGATCATATTTATGAAAAGCCTTGCCCTCCTATTATCATTTTTAGCCTTCTAATTTTTTTAAAAAATGCCATATTTTGCTGAATGCTGCTTCTGCTGATTTTAATCACATGAGTTATGTTATTTATAAGATTAATTTATGCAGCATTTTCCTAATGTTGAATCATCCATGCAATCCTTGGTATAAATCCAACTGGTCACAAAGAATAATTTTAAAGATATATTGCTGCATTCTGCCAAAATTTAAAATAGTTTTGCATCAACTGAAAATTTAGGAATATTAGTATTTACTTCTTTTTCCTTGCTTCAGCCTCTGGTTTGGATATTAAGACCATATATTCTCATATGACAGGAAAATGGTCCCCAAATTTTTCGAATGTGCACACATCAGTAAAGAAAATTTTCAGCATATATCCCCAACAAATATAATTTACTTACTTATAAATTATATATACTACTGTGTTAATAATTACATATATTCTAAAGTACAATAACAGACTTTTAAGACAAAAATGAAATATTTAATCACATGAGTCAAAAGAGAAGAGTAAATAGGGAAGCTCTGGAGTTTAATGACTTGAGAAGAAACATGGTCAGATCTGGGCATTAGCAAAAGTACTTTGGCAACTTAGTGGAAGATCGACTGGAAGAGGGATAGATCTGAGGTAGGGAAACTAGGTTATTTCAGTAATATAGGCAAGAAGTGATAAAGACTTAATACCTAGCATTTTATGGTACTTTTAGGTTTGCAAAGCCCTATACATTCAATCCTTACAGCAAAGCTGTGAGATAAATGGTTTTTTTATTCTCATTCTACGGATGAGGAAACAGAGACAGAGGTTAAGTGACTTGCCCATGGTCACACAGCTAGTAAATGTTTGGCACATAATTTAAACTCAGATCTTCATGACTCATAAACCACATAGCTGCCTAGACTGAATGAGGTTGGTGGCTATGAAATGGAGAGGAGACCCATGAGAAAGACATCATGGGAGTGGAAATGATTTGGCAACTATATGTTGAATATATGAATGTGTGTTGAGAGGAAGTAGGTACAGATCATGACAAAGTTTTGAACCTGGGCATCTAGTTCAAAAGATGGTAGCACCCAGAAATAGGGAAGTTTGTAAGAGTAATGGGTTTGCGAAGGTGGGAAAGATATTGTAATGAATGAGTCTGTGAGGCAAATCACAGTCCATCCACACCTGCTTACACTATGCAACTCATTGTTACACCTAAAATGAAAGGAAAAGAGCAAGGATCTTGCTGGGGTATCTGCTGCAGGGTACACTGGGATACTGGGGGGTGAGGGAAAGAATGTGGGAAACATCACCTGCACGGCTGCTACTACAGGTGCCCTGGTTAGACACAGTATAACAATCCTGAGGGAAGTTTGTACAGTCACGGAAGGCTAGAGATCAGGTATCGGTGATCACTGATGAAGAGAGTTATGGTTGTGTCAGAGATAAGTCCAAGTGGAAAGTGGGATGCGACATACTTTTTTATCCTCCGGCGGGGGCTGGGAGGTCCGTGTGGGACAGACCTTACCCAGAGACCATCCAGGCTGTCCTGGGCTGGGGCCCTGCTTCCCTCTGCCACTTTGTGGGTTCTGCAGCTCTAGAATTGGTTCAGAGCCATTGTTTTATAGGTTTTTGGAGGAACTTGATGGGGAGCTCACGCCAGTCACTGCTTCCCAGCCGCCATCTTGACTCCGCCCCCCATATTTGTAACTCTTGACAGTACCTATTTTTCCGTTTTTATACTGCCTTATCTGAAATCATGAATGACCATTCAAGCAATTCCAAAAAGGGAGCATAATAACTTTTACCCTTGCTCTTCATTTTAACTCTTCATGTGCCTTTATGTTTTATATGGGTTTCTCACATATAGCAATATACAAGTTCTGTGTTGTGATCCATCCTGATATTTCATGGGCAAGTCTATTTCATTCACAATCAAGACTATAATATTAAAGGCTATTTTCCATAAAAACTGTTACATTTTCCACCTTTAAAACCAGCACTAGGGTCCCTGCAGTTTTGCCTTTACCAATACGATGCAATTTCCTCTCACAGGACACTTCTTTCCATTATGGACACCCTGAATGCACTTTTTACTGTTATCCTCTGAGCCAGTAGGTAGACACAGTGGTTAAAACAGGGATCTTGGAGTCAGGGAGACCTGGGTAAAAGTCTTGCCTCGGACATTTACTAGCTGTGTGTCCCAGGGTAAGTTACTTAGCATCTCTCACACTTGTTTCTTCATCTGTAAAATGGTAACAATAAGAACATCTACCTCACAGAGTTTTTGGCAGGACAAGAAAAAAATGTGCAGTGCTTTGCCAACCTGAAAGCCCCACATGAATGCTAGCTATCATCATCACCCCCTTTTTTGATCCTTCCCTTGCCCAGATTCAGAAGTTACATGTCACCTCTTCTGTTTGAAAGCTGTTCACTCATAGTATTCAATCCAAGGAACGCCCTTCCTCTTTCCTACTTGTCTCCCCTTCTAGGGCGCTCTAGGACTGATCACTGATTGTGCACATAAATGTCATTTTTTCAATGATGCAACCAAGGTGAGGCTTCTAAGAACATGGTTTTGACTTCTTTATCCAGCCTAGCTAAGCATGTGACCTCAGATTATAACACCACCTGCCCACCTAGACTCGCCCTTTCCAATAATGAGCTTGAGATATTAAGATCTCATTCCCAGGGATCTTAATTAAGGAGGCAGCATAGTACAAGAAGCTTTAGATCCGGAATCAAAGCACGAGGTATGAATTGTGCTGCAACCGGTGGAGACAGAGATCCTACCCACCCCTCTGGATCTCAGGGGACTGAACCAGAAGATCTCTAAGGTCCTTGCCCTTTCCTCTTCCTGACTCTTTTCAACCTGTAGAGGGATTTCCCTTTTAGGGGACAGCACAAAACGTCCTCTTAAAGATTTACGGACAAATGCAGACAGCTAAAAGAAAACCACCCTCCCCTCCTTTATGAGACCAGAGATGAGTTTGCCTCTGGATGTCCTGTATCAGCCCTATCTGACTGTGAATGATCTTCCAAGGGTATTCCAAGAAATAATAATTTTATTCTTTCCTCTAAGTCCTCTGTCCTCTACTAGTACACTTTTGTCCAAGCTCCCATTGTGAGCTTCCCTCATAAATACTCATGTTGTTCTATCAGTCAATATAAATCAATGTAAACACTGATTTAGCTACTTGGTCTTTTCATGCTAAATGACCTTGTTTAACTTTTTAAACATTTCTTTTGATTGATGAATTACTTGCCAAATGTCCTGTCTAGTTTATTTAGTGAGATGATAAATATATTTTCCCTTTACTGAAAATCCATTTTCTCCATTGATGGTGAAAGCTCAGTTTTACAGGATTTGTTATAGTATGCTGAGCAAGCCAATTTCATTTATATTCTGGATTATCATATTCTACCCCTTTCTTTCATTACTCACAGACAAGGAACAACTCAGAAGATTTAGCCTGGCTAAAGGGCCTTCCAAGACTGGTTTGTTTATTGAACTTCCAGAGTCTGACTCACAATCTTTCTGAGTGAGTTGGACCTGAAGGTTACTGTCTTTTAGCAATGCTATTAATCAGTACTTTAGGATTTCTTCTATTATAGTATAGCATAGCTTTTAATTTCATATTTTCCTATCACACCAATAATTCTGTCCTCAAGGTAAGTAGCTTTGGCTTTGCAGAGATCTTAAGTGTTCTTTTAATCTTACTGCCTTTTGGTTTTATTCTGAGAGTATATTGAGGTCAATCAAGATTTTCAAAGTCTACTATTTTAGAGACATTTTCTACTTGTTCTCAACTATCTAAATCTTTTAAAAGAATTCTTAATTTCCTTCGTGGTTTCTTTCAGTAAGTCTTATTTTGCTCTTCTAGAGCATGATGGAACATGTGCTCTATTATTTCTGGGGTCCTCTTGATGCTACAGTATACCTTTTTAGGTCTTAACATTGCTTTTAAAAAACAAAAATAAAATTCTGCAGTATGTATTCACTGTCCTGGGGACTATTTTTGGTTGTTTATGCAAGTTTTCCAGCCCTCTACCACCCCACATCCCAGTCCAATTTTCTCTGGGACTAGTTCTTTCCTCTCTACCATTTGTTTTGTTTTTATTCTTTTATTTAATTTGCTACATTACTTCCTGTTTTGAAGTTGGGAAGGGGTACTTAGTAAGTCATCTTGCTAGAAGTCACTCATATGCTTCTGAATGATTAAGATTAACCTATGATTCTATGGTGGTTTATGATTTATAAATTTTTTTGTGTGTACATTATAACTCAGATCCTCACAGGAACCCTGGCAACCTGGTGTTATGTTTAGTTATCCCCACTGTACAAATGAAGAAACTGAGGATTCGCAGTTTCAGTGATTCACCCACAGCTGCACAGCTAGTAAATGACAAAGATGGGTCTTAACCCAGGTCCTCTGATCTGCTATCTGGTGTTCCTTTCCATGGTCATCTCTCTCTCTTTAAAGGAGGTGGCTGCCAAAACTGACTTACTCTGTGTTTCAATCTCAATCGACTTCACAGATGGAAACCAGGTTAGAGGACCTTCTTACCAGACTTTCTGAATTAAAAGCCTCTCTGCCCTAAGAACAGGGAGACAAGGATTTTAAAATTAAGTAGCCACTATTCAGTTTGTTACTGCCAAGAAATAGAGCAAGGGACCTCTGGAACTTAGATTCATCTATAAACAAAACTCATTTGACCTCCACTGTGCTGAATAAAGTTGTTTCTATCAAAACCTGTGTCTTCAGTAATATGGATATAAAGGCAATGCAACTCATTCAGATATT
Source organism: Phalanger gymnotis (assembly GCA_028646595.1). Lineage (NCBI taxonomy): Eukaryota > Metazoa > Chordata > Mammalia > Diprotodontia > Phalangeridae > Phalanger > Phalanger gymnotis. The sequence goes on along the minus strand of CM053622.1, from coordinate 274,727,610 downwards.
TACACTCACTCAGATATATGGTTTAAGTTATTTCTTCAAAGCATGATGTGTTACACTAAGAATTCCAATTTCTTACCTGGGAAAGAATTGGTTCAACCAATAATTGACACTTAAGAGACAGCTACCTAGGATTAAAGGTACAGTGTGGTCTGTTTTTTTTTCCTTGTGCAAAGGAAGTACGCGGAGGACAACTAATAATAGTTTCTACAGGACGTAAAGCAATATATTGCACTGAAATATATTAAACATTTGGTTATACATGGAAGAGAGTTTTTTACAATGTCTGGTACCAAAAATGCACTATGAAAGGCTGGAGTCAAGCCTTCTTCCTGTCTTTAATCCTGTCGGGGCTGAGGATAATTTTTTCCCAAAATTATCTCTTTGCTGGCCTTTAATGCACCTGGCCTAAAATGGATGCTGTTGATACTGAGAAGATAAATTTTCCCTAGGGAAACTCTAGCATCATATCATGACAAGAATTAACCACTGACCCTCCCCAGAAATAAGAGTCTTTTGCAAGTTTTCCAGTTTTCACTACTACACATACCTGTACCCCCAGTCCATCCCAGGGCTCTGTATTGCTGCAGCACCCTGCCCACTGCTTTCCGATTTTTGGCAATAGTAACAGCTCTTGACAAACCAAACCGTTGTTTGTAGTACCTCATCAAGGAGCGATGGCCGACTCTGGCACCTGTTGATTGAGAAGAACACTTTATAATCCCAGGGCTGTGGACAACAAAACGGTCCCTTGGAACGATACAGCACAAAGCTATGGAGCAAAGCCTAGACAAGTCAGGCTCTGAAGCCTATATGGATGGTAAAGGGATAGAGTTCTACTTGCTGAACAAAGGAGTTACAAGAACACAAAATAAAAGTAAGATCTCAGAAAGCCAAAGAATGGATGTTTTTGTAAATAACAGTAAACAACATATATCCCAAACCTAGTATCAGAAGCCATTTAATAAATGAGAAAAATAGCAGCTAGTAATGTATATGATACCTATTTCAAAAACTTCCACAGCCACTAACCAATTAAACCTAATGAAATTCCAAGGAAATGGGAAAGAGGCAGGTAGATTAGTGCCTTATTTTAAAGATAGAAAAAGAAGCATTAAGAAAACATTCAGTTGCTAAGCCTACAGCCAGTGTCAACAACGGAAAATCAACTCCTTTGCTTTTTCCCGTCACTTTCTCTATCCCTTCCTAAATAATAGAAACACTGAACTAGATAAAGGAAGATGACTGAGTAGTATGGAATTCTCTCACTTTCGCTATACATTGTACTTGCTCTAAAAAAAAAATCTATTCAAACTGTGAACATATCACTTTTTCAAAAATTGGTTTTCTAAGATAAATTTCCCAAGATAAATTCCAAGATAAACTTATTCAAGCACATGAAAAGGTCACAGAATAAACAAAATGACAACCCTATGGCAAGTGTGGTTGGGATGGAGGGGTTGGGGGGAGAAGAACCACCCACTGACTTAAGTTAGAAGTTCAAATCCTACAAATATGAAGCTTCCTTTCAATGTAACCTTGGGCAAATCACTTACCCAGCCTGGGCCTAAATTTCCTCATCTGTAAAATGAGGAGGTTGAGCTACATGACCTGTCTAGCTCTCAAACTGCAAATCAAAAAAAGTCCTAAATATGTGCAGGCACTCATCGTTAGTTTGATAGGCCAAATAACATGCAACCCGACAACAAGCCCTACAAATTGGAAAAAAGAAATCTGAGAAATAACAGCAGTGCTTATACCATTTGCTCACATAACATTGTATTTACTCCACTGAGAATCTAAAATATGGATATTTGTTGAAGAAACCAAGCTAAAACAATTTAAAATCAGTTAAATAAAATATAATAAAACATTTGATATATCAATTTAAGATAACTGTGTACAGTGGGAGGAACTAGGAAAAACAACTTGCTTACCACAAAAATATAGGCAAGTATACGTTGATTGTTTTGGTGAATCATATTCATGTAGATGGACTAGATTATAAGAAGGCAAGAATTAGTTCATATTTGGCACATAGTAGGTACTTATTAGATTTTTTATGGCAATATTCATAATATTAGCACTTTGAGCACACAATATAGTGGCCTGAAGACAGATGCTCAATTAAATGTTAAACTGAGATACTTATTTTTAAAAAATATCATCACTAAACTCTTAACCCCAACACAAAGCAAACATTTAGTCTTTTGATGACAATAAGCAGGGAAGTAGGTTTCACTGATATGTAGCTACAGAGGCAAGAAAAGGGCTAAACAGCAAAGCTGTAAGATCTTAAGATATAACTGATATGAAATGAAGCCTGAAGAAGGCTCTAGCAGGAAATCCCAGGGCTGTATGCTGTGGTTTTTCATTTCCGATGTTCTGTCAGGATATACTAAGTTTGCTCAGGTGATTATAACCAGATCATTAAACAGTGAATCATTAGTATAGTGAATCGATATATTTCTATTCCATCAATATTCTGACTCTGAAAGTAATTTATTAAAATATATTTAAATTTTTTACAAACTTCACAAACAGGCTTTCATTCCTCTGCACCAATGCCTTAAAATACCTGTTTTCACTCTTACTGGCTAGAAATTTTAGATGTGACTATCCAGAAAGAAACAGACCAAGGAGATTTCATGATCATCCAGTCCTATACTATTGCTATTGGGCTGGGCTTTCTAAAGACTTAATAGCTGAACTGTTCAAGGTATAATGTTCAAAAAGCAAATGGCACAACTTTCAGAGCCTGATCAAAACATATTATTTTGATGATTTCTTCTGGTAACAGGGCTACCTACAATAGTCTTTCTTAATTCTTCCCTTTCCTTCACACTTTTATCCAGTCATTGTCAACTGCAGCTCTACCAAGTATCTCAGATCTGTCCCTTTCTCTCCACTCATAAAATCCTCATCACTTCTCATATCATCCATCCACATGACTTCCAAATTGATATTCCTATAACATACACAGGCAACTGGGTACAGAAATCTATCTTACCCTACAGGAAAGTCAGGGGGAAGGTGATGGGGGCTGGGGGGTGGGGAATAGCAGGGAGGTCAGATTGGGGGAAGGAGTAGTCAGAAGCAAAACACTTTTGCAGAGGGACAGAGTGAGAGGAGAGAATAGAATAAATGGGGTTGGGGGGAATAGGATGGAGGGAAGTACAATTAACAATAGTTACTATGAAAAAAAATTTTGAAGTAAGTTTCTCTGGTAAAAGTCTCACTTCTAAAACATATAGAGAACTGAGTCAAATTTATAAAAATAAGAGCCATTCCCTAATTGACAAATGATCAAAAGACATAATCAGTTTTTAGATGAAGATGAATGCTATCTACAACCATATGAAAAAATATTCTAACTCACTAGTGACTAGAGAAATGCAAATTAAAACAATTCTGAGGTACTGCCTCATACCTGTTAGACTGTCAAATAGGACAGAAAAGGTAAATGACAAATGTTGGAGGAGATGTGGGAAAAATGAGACATTAATGCAATGTTGGTGGAGTTGTAAACTGATTCAACCATTCTGTGAAGCAATTTGGAATATGCCCAAAGGGCTATAAAATTGGGGTTACCCTTTGACCTACCACTACCACTACTAGGCCTATATCCCAAAAGCGATAAAAAACAAAAGAGGAAAAGGACGTATATGTCCAAAAATGTTTATAGCAGCTCTTTTCTGGTGTCTGAATACAGACTGAAGTATGCTTTTTTTTCAACTTTCATTTTTCTCTTGTCTGTTTTCTTTCATAACATGACGATTATGGATACGTTTTGTATGACTACACATGTATGGCTTGTGTCAAATTGCTTGCCTTCTCGATGAGGGGGGAGGAAAGCAGAGAATTGGAACTCAAAGTTTTAAAAACAAGTGTTGAAAATTGTTTTTACATGTAACTGGGGAAAAACAAAATACTAAATACCAAAAAAATGAGGAAACAGAAAAAAAGACCAAATTGATATTCCTAAATCACAGATTTGATCATGTCACTCTCTTACTAAAAAACTGTCACTGACAGACTATTACTTCTAACATAGTATTTAAAGCCCTACACAAAATGGATCCTGCTCACCTTTCCTGGTGTTTATTTCATACTACTCCTTTTCAAATTGTCCTAGTAGCTATTCTCCATACATTCGGACTCTCTTCATCTGTGCCTTTGCATAGGTGCATGCTTGTAACTGGAATGAACTCCTCACATCTGCATCTTTTTATAAAGTTCTGTTGATGTGATTTATTTTTACATTATAAACATTTACAAATTATTCGCACTTTGAGAGAGGTCTCTTATAACAACGTAAAACAGGGAAAACTAGTAACAGAGTGACCTCATCTGAAAGTACATGTAACATTTCACATATTTAGCACTCCTCTCAACTCTCTAGTAAAAAAAAAAAAATACAGAAAACTTTCTCCTATACCATTGGGAGAAAAGAAAGGAAAAACAAACTACTTGTAATATGCATACTCGAACAAAACAAATTCCCTCAATGGCTGTATATGACAATTCATATCTCATTCTGTGTCCTAAATCCATCATCTCTCTACAATGGGTAGCATAAGTTTCACCATCAAACCAACAGAATCATAAAGAGTCATCGTATTGATCATTGTGCTTATAGATTTCAAAGCTGTTTTTATAATGCTGTTATTGTAGAGATGGTTCTGAATTCTGCCCATTTTATTCTCCATCAGCTTATAAAAGCCCTCAAAATTGTTCATTTCTGTATTGATGTTACAGTGTAAACATAGTGTTCTGGTTTTGCTTATTTCATTCTGAATCAGTTAATTCCCACGTCTATTTAAAATCGTTTTTTTCTTCACATTTTATAGAACAATAGTAATCTCATAAATACGTCAGTGTCACTGGATCAGAGGATATATGCATATGAGTATATGCACATGAAGGCACACACACACACACCTTTGACAAAGAGGTTATAGACAACCTTTGATGGCTAGTAACTACCTCCTAAACAAAATATCTACATAAAATTGTGACCCCAATTATAATGCTAATTCATTTCTGAAACCTTTTTTATCTCCCCTACCAACTTAGAAGCCCCTTATTGGCAAAGACCATGCCCTACTTATCTTCACTTCTCTCTCAGCACTTACTAAGAGCAGACACTTCACTATTGTTTACTGAATGACTTAGAAGGAAATATTTCTATATTATGATCATAAAAATCATAAAAATTTTGGATCTGTTAATAATTTCATCTACGAAGTCAATAACCTTAAGTCATTAGTGTATACTCTACATCAGCTTGCCTTCCTGAAGAGGATGATCAATTGCAAATACAAAAAAACACCCAACTTTTAGGTTCAAAAGATAGGATTTTACAGACCAACCTTTCCAAGTGAAGAGACACAGTGCCATCTGCTGGCTATCCTATACCAGTGACAGAATAACATTACTCCAAAAGCAGTTGAATTTAGCTAGGGGAGGAAGAAAGAAAACTTACTACTGGTTTTCAATACTGCTACAGTTAGGCTCCCTTAAATGAGACAAATACTCCTAGATTACCCAATTCAACAAGCCTCTTAGTGTTACTACATATATACTCCTTCCCATCAGCCTGCACTTTGCAAAGTTTCTGATACCCTGAATATATACAAAAACAAGTAAATTCATTCAAGCAGACCCATTTTCACACTGATTACCTACATGTTAAAAGTCAACTTCATTTGTGTCATCTTTAGGTCATAGCACAACAACCAAATGGCCCATAATCAGATCCATTTATAAATCTAACCACCATTTAGTAACTAGGTGAATAAATGAATCCTATGTAGAAAGCAAAGCAATAATACAGGGTAGAGAACCAGTGGAATAGGACAGTCATCTTTCATGCATGTGCCTGACATCAGTTTTTAAGATCTTTAGGTCTTCACACTAAGATGGTGAAGGCAAGATAGCTGATAAAACCACAATGCTTCAGGATAGCCAGTAGCAATTTCAGACTATTGATAGAATCATTCCCACTGTGTATTTCTGAATTGTGAGGCTTACAGGGTTTTATTATGAATTGTAAATAATGACATTTAAAAGCTTACAGAAAAAATTTTGAAAAAATAACATGCATTACTTTACCAAGGAATAATAAAGGATAACAATAAGTATATACCAGTGGAATGGTCAAACATAATAAATACTTCCAAGAGGAGTTTATGAGATGGCAAGTCCAAAAGTGAAATTAAAAGGCCTTCCATGGGGTGACCACTAAGGTGGACAAACTATGAGCGTTCATGAAATGAATCAAAGATAATAATATAGCCTGACAAAAAATATAAGCAACTGGATTTGTAAAATGTAACTAACAATGGTTTATCTCTATGCAATGCTTATGAATGACTGAATTCCAAGAGTAGAATCCAAAAGCACTCTACAAGTGACATTCAAATGACTTCAAACAAAAATTAAGTTCATAAAGAAACTGAATAATGCAGATTTGATTCAGGATTAGGCCATTTCCATCAGAAATAACAGGTGAGTTTTAGGAAACCTGGATTAGTTGATCAATGATGATTATATAATGAACAGGAACAATCTCACTGAATTTTGAAAAAAATTAGCCACCTAAAAAACAGCTGAAGTCAGGATGAATGGCTAGAATTATATACTAGAAGCTCAATAGCTTTTACGAGCTAATGGGCAACAAATCCCCACACAAGTCCTCAAATGTTTGTTAGCGTGTAAAAAAAGCAAAAAACAAACAAAAAAACCCAGCACTGGAAGCTATATATATAAAATAAGACAGAACTGCTGCCCTCTGCTGGCACATTCTTCTGTTGGTTGTACAGCTAAAGCCACTGAAGACATAGAAAAGGAAGTTCTTACCATTAAAGTCCTTAGCACTATTAAATAGAACATTAGAATCAAATTAGGAATTAATAGCATTTTTATCAGTTGAAAAGACATCAAAGAAGCTACACTACAATTTACTTTGGCATATAACCATAAGGACCATGGGATTTTTCCATACTGTCCCCATTAGATTGTGAGCCCCTTAAATCTTTCCAAGTTTCTCTGATAAAGGTCTCATTTTCAAGATCTAGAGGGAACTGACTTAAATTTTCAAGATCCATTGCTCAAATGATAAAGGGATATGAACTGGCAGTTCTCAAGGGACCAAATCCAAACTACCAATAGTTATATGGAAAAATGCTTCAAATCACTAATAATTTGAGAAATGCAAACTAAAGCATCTCTTGAGGTTCGACCACATACCCATTAGATTGACAATGGTGAGAAAAAAATGCAAATGACAAATACTGGAGAGTGTATAAAAACAGGTATATTAATGCACTGTCAGTGAAACCATGAACTGGCTGAGCCATTCTGGGAAGTAATTTTGAACTATACACCAAAAATTCCTAAAGTGTTACTAAAAAAAAAAAGTTACCAGCAACTTTACCAGGCCTATGTGCACAAGAGATCAAAGAGGAAAAGGACACATATTTACAAAAATATTTGTGGTAGTTCTTTCTGTAATGGCAAAGAACTGTAAACTGGGCAGCTAACAACTGAAGAATGACTGAACAAATTATCATAAATGAAAGTAATGGAAGACTATTATTGCCCTGTAAGAAATGATGAAGGGGATGATTTCAGAGAAATCTGGGAAAACAATTATGAACTGATGGAAAGCGAAGTGAACAGAACCAAGAGAACAGTTTATACAATAATAACAATGAAAAGACAAATAACTTTAAAGCTTACAAGCCCTGATCAGGGCAATTACCAACCACAATTCTAAACTGATTAATGATGAAATGGCTACCCACCTCCAGAAAGAGAATTGATAAGACTTGGTACAGAATGAGACATATTTTTTTTGACATGGCAAACACAGGAATTTGTATTGCCTGATTTTGTTTACTTGTTAGGAAGGTTTTGTTTTTCTTTCTTTTTCAAGTTGGGAAGGAAAAGGAGGGAAAGAAAATAGATTTTTGTTCATGAAAACAAAAATTAAGAGAAAAAAGAATGTTGTTCGTTTAGAATGACTGTCTTGAATCCCAAGAACTTAAAAGTATTTTACACAAAGTACACACTTTGCAAATACTCCTTCATTCATTTCTTCATTCCTACCCAGATATTAGTTTGATTCCTAAATACTGAAGAATAATATCTCTCATAGATGTCTCCATACTGAACTCATAATCCACAACTTACACAGAATGAAAAGCTTTCAAAATAGAAAAATCTGGAAGTGTTCGCTACTGGAGTTAACCTGAAGGTGCTTTCAGTAATAAGCTTCTATCCAAATACTCTGAGTTGATTACAAAAAGCAGTCATTTTATCTACTGTACAACAGTCTTTAGAACATCAAATATGAAATGTCTCTATATGAACCTTATCAAAAAAGATGAAAAAATGATCGAAAGTGATAGCAACCAGTATGAAACATCTACTTTGATTAAGATGGCCTTGAATAGCCTTTTATGGATCTTTTAGATCATATGATAGGCCAAAGATTTCATCTGAGAGGCAAAGCTATCATAATTATTTTTAGTAGAAGACATGTAAAATTTACTGATTTGTCGACAAATACACTTAAAAAAACATCTAATCTGTTTGATTTAATAAGATGGAGGATCGTACAACGAAAGGTGTTGGATCTGGACTCTAAGGAGATACGTCCACTTTCTGGTCCTGCTGCTTACTCCCTAGGTGCCCCTTGGGCAAGTCACTGAACCTCTCTAGGCCTCAGCTACCTCAACTGTAAAATGTGTATTGGATTAAAAAGTCACTAAGCTCCTTCTCAGCTTAACGTCTAGGACCCAATATCAATTTAAAAAACCACTCATAACATATCTTGTCATAGCCAATGATCTTCACTCTAAAACACTAAATGTTTTTATTTTAGTTCATAAGATCACTGGCTTATCTCAGGTTACACAGATGGCAAATAGAAGAGCCTATTTCTAACACAAACCCCAATATTCCTTTTCAACCCAAGATTCTTTGCATCACAATGCCTCACATTATCGTACAATTTGATAATATACCCTGTGTAAGGTACTAAATCATTAAAGCTTTTGGTATATCAAAGGTGTCCAAAAAACGTGGGCAAATTTCAAGGGATAGCTCATTTCTATAATTGGGTTTTTCATTGTCTAAGCTATTTTAAGATCAGTCTCTAATAGGATTTGAACAATTTTCCCATTTTAAATTCTGCCTGAAATAAACTCATACTCATTATCACACTAACAACAGATAAGGTAATCACATAGTTATCTTCTGATTTTCTCCCTTAGAGAGAAAGAGCATAAATTTCTCTTTGCATACCAACAGAACAATCCTCTATTTCTAGAACAGAAGGGCTGACCTAAGATCTTATCTTTCAAAGGCATTTTAAGATCCAATTTTTCCTAGAAGCAATAAAAATACTTAGAAAGCAGATGTATCTTCAAGAAACAAAAGAAATGTGCATCCCCAAAAAATATATCAACAGTCTAAAGCAACCCCAAACATCTTAGTACACCTATATATTTCCAGTGTGAACCAACATTCTTACTTTGTATATAGGATAATCTTAAATATTAGATTTAATAGTTAGTAAAGAAGAAAATGGTAGCTATTTTTCAAAATATGCAGTTATGTTTAAAAAAACACAACCTATGGTCTAAATGGTTTGACATCTGCCTTAAACATAGTAGCCAAAAAATGTATTTTCTAAATTTTTTTTTAAACCTTACAATGTTCAATTCCATTAAAAAAATTATTGTTGCTCAATTATTTTCAGCCCTATCCATCTCTGTCTCTTCATGACCCCATTTGAGGTTTTCTTGGCAAAGATACTGGAGGAGTTTGCCATTTCCTTCTCCAGCTCATTTTACAGAACAGGAAACAGAGGCAAACATGGTTAAGCGACTTGCCAGTCACACAGCATGTATGTATCTGAGGCCACACTGGAACTCAGAAAGATGAACCTTCCTGACTTCAGGCCTGGCACTCCATCCACTCTGCCACCCAGCTGCAGACTACACTCAAGAGCACACAGTTTAGAGCACTAGAAATAACAATCGACAAGGTACAGTCCCCCCTTAGAGTTTAACAAGCACATTCAAACAAACAAAGTTCTTTTATGTATATGTACATATACACATATTTATACATGTCTGTTTGTGTGTTCATTCAAGGCACTACGCCAGGTGCCAAAGTTAACAAACACAAGATGCAAAAAATCCTTGATCTCAAGGAGTCTAAATAATGGGGGGAAAAATAGAAAAACTAAATACAAGTTAATTTTAGTGGGAAGGGAATGAGTAGCAGGGAATCAGATAAAGCTTCATGTAAAAGGTGGCACTTAAACTGGGTTTCAAAAAGATTCTAAGGGGCAAAGATGAAGCTGCAGGTAAGGGAAATATCGATGTAGAGGCATGGAGATGGCAGGAAGGGTGGTTTCACTGGACTGAACAGACTGGAGAGGGAAGGAAGGGAAATTATGCATAATAATCAATTCTAGAATCAAGAAGGCTGACATAAATAGAAGAGCAGAAAGGACAGGCAGAAGAAAAAAAGAACAAAGAGAACAGAAATATTAAAAGGATCCCCATCATAAAACAAAGAAATAAAAGAAATGTAAGTCTTTTCTTTTAAAATAAGCCAGGAAATTGAGCTACAAGCTTTAGAAGTTAATAAAATATAAGTGACTTTTAAAAACAATCATGTTTTTCTTTTTTCCTGAATAGGAAAGAAAATCTACTTAGGTGCTATGTCTGATAGATATCCAATTTGACATTAAGAAATTTCTGGAAATACTCATTTACCTGAAGGGAGAATCAGCTCCATGGTTTCATCATCATATTCTAAATTCTTTTCTGAAGGTAACACCTCAGAGTTGTCAATGTCCTCACCTTCCTTGTGATCTGGATAGGTACTCCTATAACAGAATACATTTTAAGAAAATTTCGAATCTTTAGAAGTCACACAATTTAATCTAGTCATTTATCATAGCAAACAGCAAAGGCACACAATTCTCCAAGGGCAGTCACAAGTCTCCAAAGCTTCTGTTGGTTTTTTGTTTTGTTTTGGAGGAGGGGGGTGGTAGGGATAGAGGGGAGGGGACATCCAATTTGCTAGCATGAGAAGCAGTATGGTAAAACGGACAGAAAGCTAGCCTGAAAACCAGGAAGATGTGAATTCAAGTACTGCCTCCGACATACTGGCGAGTCGCATAACCTCTTGGTGCTCTCTGCAAATCTCTAATACTTAAGGTGCAGAGAAAGTATTTCTTTCCCTCAGAATTCTCTACATAAATGAACTGCTAAGTCTAGTCTCGATTCCAATCTTTGTTAGGATTATAATGGCAGCATAGTACAGTAGAATAACTCTCAGATGTTAAGTCAGAGGTCTTGGGTTCAAATCTTGTCTCTATCACTTACAATCTATGTGACCTCGGGTAAATCACTTAAATTCTTAGGACCTGGTTCCTTATCCGTAAATTAAAGAGTTTGAAGTGAATGATCACCATGATCCCTTTAAGTCTATGATTCTATGACCCCCTACAGTCAGATCCAATGATCCACTACAATCAGACAAGAGCATATCAGCACTCTGGGTACATGAGGAAATCTGGAGCAAAAAGAGGCAAGGCTGGAGGTTGGGGATGGAGAGAAGAGGAAAAATGCTTTAAAAAACATGCACCAGATTGCCACTACCTTCAATGAGAACTCAAGTCTTGCTCTTTTTAACTTTTACTGGCTCTACAGCATATGCCGGATTCAATTTTGGGAAACCATTTTCTGAAATCATGTTAGATATCAATTAATGAAGTCATCAAAGAACTCATACCCTGTCCTTCACAAAGCAAGAGCTTACACTGTGTTGAAAGTGAATCAACAGTAGGATACGAACCATGATATTTAGGGGAAAAAATGTTTTCAATCTTCCAGGGGCAGACAAACTATAGCTTATGTAGCCAGTCTAGCTCAATACCACCACCAACCCCGACCTAGCACCAGTCATATTCCCTAATTCAATGTATAGCTAATTCAAAAGCGTAAGGGAAGAGGACAACAGGAAGCTCTATAACTTTGTTCATAGATTCAAAGGATCATAAACCTGGAGCTAGATAAGGCTATAGAAGCCACTGGGTCCAAATCCCTTGTTTTTAAGATGAGGAAGTTGAGTCCAGAGAAGCTAAGTGATTTATCCATGGTCAAATGTACAGTTAGCATCAAAGGGAGATTCTGAACCTGATTCCTCTGACTCCAGGGCAGTACCTCCTTTCACTGTAACCCACATCCTTCTTTTCAAGTGAGAGGTCAGGAACCTCCTTGACCAAACAAGTAATATAATTCAAGTCTTTTACAACCATCTCAAATTACTTTTTAAAAAGTTTATCTTGGTTGTTGTAGCAAAACAAAACAAAAAACAAAGTATCCAATGGGGAACAGATGAACAAAACTGTGGTACATAAATTGAATAGATTATAACTGTCATATAAGAAATGACAAATATTAGAAATTCAGAGACACAATTAAGGTATGTATGAACTGATACAGAATGAAGCATACAGAACTAGAATACACACAGTAATGTAAACAGAAACAATAATAAAAGGAAGCTTTCCTCTGATTAACTGTAATGAACAATCTTCATCTGTAAGAACAAATGACAAAACATACTTCCTTCCTCTAGATAAAAAAGACGGGATATGACATGTTGTAAAAGTTGTTTGATGAGGTTGCCCTGTCTTTCTGGTTTGATTACTTGTTTTTCTTTTAAAAAGAAAAGTTCAATGAGTTGGGAGGGGATGAGAGGTGAGAAAGAGGAAATGACGGTAAATATAAAAACAAAAGGCCTCGATAATTATTAAGTAGCTCTGTTGGCAGGTATGTTCTAAATCTTTAAAATTTGTTGATGAAGCTAATACTTTAAATATTTTTTATATGGCAAAGTCTAATGAACTTCACAAAGTGTTAGAACCCAACCCACAAAATTTTTTGGCAGTATAATAAAAGAAATGTTCCTTTTACCGGTTGTCTGTACATATCCCCCAAGCCCACCTCACTCTTACCCTCCCTATGCACATCAGGAAGAGGGCCTGAATACAGAATATTTCAGCAGCTCAAACTATATGAAAATTCCAGTTTGAAGCACTGGGACTGATGATTACTGCTACATACACTCAGCCTCTTTATAACCCCTCCTCATCTGTAAATATACCCTTTGGTCTTCCTCCCTCTTCTTTCATCTTATGGGTACTTTCCTACATAGATGCTTCACTCCATCGCCTAAGTTTTAGCTTTCCTATCTAGCTTAGACGTAAGCCTTTCTGAACCCCTCTCCTCCTGCCATTTCCTCTTCTAGCCCCTTCAACTGCACCCTACGGAACAAACATTTACTTGCACTCACTATGTGCAGTCCTGGAGACAGGCAAAAAAAATAAAAAAATAAAGGCCTCCTCTACATTTCCACTTCTACTAACTTAACTCAAGAACAAATTACCTGGCCTGACTACTGCAATCTCTGGACTGATTTCCCCACCTAAGCCTTCTCCTCCCTCCAGGCCTCAAGATGATTCACTCTACAAAATAATGGCCAGATAAATCTACCAAAACCAGTCCTGATTATAACATTCCTTGCTCAGAAACTATTAACATCTCCCCACCTTCTAATGAATAAAGGAAAAACGGCTTAGAATTCAAGAAGCTCTATAATGAGACTCATATACTTTTCTATTCTTATTTCCTATGACTTCTATCCTCCAGCCAAGTTATATTTACCATTTCTAAATACATTCTGTGCTTTCCCACTTCCATACCTTTGCTCATCCTTCAGCCCAGTTGATACACCTTGCTTCATAAAGTACAATCTAATATTCCCAGCTGGAAGTAAGATTCTAATATATTTTACTGGATAGAAGTTACAAAAAGGTGCATTCAGGCTTGATGGTAAGAAAAATTTCCCAACAATTAGAACTATTCTAAACTGGATTGAGTTGTCAAGAATTGATGGATTCTGTATGTTATTTTTTTCTAGTATTATATTTGTGTACATGTTTTATTTCTCCAACAAAGTTTTAAAATTACTGAGAGTAGGAAACATGTTTTATTTTCCTTTGTACCTCCCTCAGATATAATAGAGTGCCCAGCACACAGAACACCTTCAAAAAAATATATGGTTAGTTCAATACCAGTTGAAGTCTGACAATCCCACACAAGAGCATGAACTTCCAGGAGAGGTTCTTCCTACCTAAAATCATAGAAGTCTGCAAATTCCAGAGCAGCATCTCCCTCGGTGAAGAGTTTACAATGGCTTTTGTCATTCATATGAGCCTGCACAGCTTCAGTAGAGTAGAATGATTTCCCTTTCTCATTGCACCACAAACAAATCTTCCCTACACCAACTTTCTCCCCTAGAAACAAAAGAAGTTTGAGAGAAAAAGTAAAAAGGATCTTTTGGGGCAAAAGTTTTTATATTTAACTGCAAGCCTCAAAGATAACAATCATGTTTGTGGTATTCATAAACCACATATTAAGAAGCTTGGTGACAGATAATTAAAAATCTATGTGAAACAAGTGATGCATGTGAAAACAGAACATTTTACTTCTCCACCATCCAACTCCACCCAAGATGTTTTCTTGTTCAAGGAAAAATGATTGGACTTACCCAAATATTTAATTAGCCCTCTAAGATCAGAAAGGTATTCTATATCAGGGATAAAAAAGCTATGAAACTTTGTCATGTGAGCCACATTCTTCATGAGTGAGCTCGAGTGATGAGAACAAAACAAGCAGTCTGTTACAAGAATAGCCCCAGGTGGGTTTTCTGTAACTTCATCAACCTCATCTTGCTCCTCAGCAACTTCAGAATCCATTTCTTCATCTGAATCAACATCTTCCCAATCTTCAAGTCAGAATAAAAATAAAGCCAGTTTAGAAACACAGTAATAAAAATCATAGCTATCATCTCTACTATTCATAAAAGCTATTTAACACAATACATGTCTTTCAGGCAGTCAGGTAGACCTATGTTCAAAAGCCTAACTCTGACATTTATTATCTGTGTGGCCTTAGAGCAAACCTCTAAGCATTACAGGCCAATTCCCCAAGTCTTATCTAATAGATCATGGATCATTCCCACACTGATGAAAGCAGTCCTTTGTGTATACTCCAGGATTTCTAGGACTCCATTTCATGGAATGTACACAAAGTATACATCCATTAAGGCAATTTCCTTTATAAAGAATTTTATTTTATCTCCTCATTTACTAGTTGTATGATAGGCTATGAGTATGTATGGTATGCTGTATGTATGAGAAATAACTTAGGATCTTACAGAGAAGTTATCCATCTTTTTAATAAAGAAATTTATATTGTAAACTTAAGGACGCTACCATTAATTCACTTTTATTAATTCATTCTTGATTAATTCACTAATTCAGACTATTAATTCCTTTGCACACCTAAGAACTTGGCTTAGCAGGCCATTAATGAATACTTAAATTGATCTACATATGAAAAGCACTATGCCTTTCTCCATCTTAACAAACACAATGATGGGACTATGGGAAAAGGATCTGTTTAAAATCCTTTGAATTCCTCAAAATAAAGGTACTATTTAAAATAATTAGCACTAGACAAGTGTCAATCCATGAAATACAGTTACAGCAGCTTTCATTTGTATAGTACTTCACATCATTTCATGGATCAATACATTTACAATGTAACCCCAACCAACACCAAAATGTTAGCTTATAAAGTTAATGAGGCTACAGGAGAAGGCTCACACTCCATTTAGACCAATCAGATTTGCAGGAAGAACCATTCTGCCACTGACTGTTGAAAAGAACATTTTTTTCCTCTGGTATACGACACTGACAATAAAGTGGCATAGGCTCACATCAAACTTACAACAAACGGAGAAAAAAATTAATTCAAAGCTCAGGTTTTACTGACGTGGTTAATTAACAGCTGTATCATAATGGATGGGAAAACTCTGTTGAGTCGTTTCATTGTGTCCAACTCTCCCTGACCCCATTTGGGGGTTTCTTGGTAAAGACACTGGAATGATTCGCCGTTTCGTTCTCTAGCTCATTTTACAGATGAGGAACTGAGGCAAACAGGGTTAAGTGACTTGCCCAGGGTCACACGGCTGGTAAGTGTCTGAGGTCGGATTTGAACTCAAGTTGTCCTGACTCCAGGCCGGACAATCTATCCACTGCACCACCTAAATCTCCAAAGTGGTCATTCAAACGCTGAGAGCCAACGAGCTCAGCTTCACCATACTCGAGCAAACTCGAGAGTACTTTGCAGTCTCGTGCCGCACTCCAGCAGTCTGGTGAAGCCTATGTACCCTTTTTCATAAAAACACCGGCAAATGCAAAAAACAAGTGACACTGAATTACAAGGGAAATCGATTCTATGCGTAAAGTTATCAAAATACAAGTTTATAGACTCCAGCTTAAGTACTCTTTTTTTCTGTTCTCTACCCCCAGCAATAGACATGTAGTTGCTACCACTACAAAACTGTGAATTCTGCAAATTAAACCGAAGGGAAATGAATCCTCCAGGTGCTTTAAAGAGCGCATTACCATCACCTTCCATGTCCTCATCTTCCTCCTCCTCACTCCCTCCCTGCTGCTTGGCTAACTTCTTTGCCTGTTGTTCAAACCACTGTAGTCGGGGCGCCTTCTCGCCGGGGTCCCTGTCCGGGGGCTGCGGTCCACCTGCCGCTGTCACCCGGCTCCCGGACACTCGGGGAGCCGGGGCTACTCTCCGCGGGGACATGGACGGCTGGGCCTTGATGGCCTGCTGGATGGCCGAGTTCATGGCATCCTTGTCCAGGCCGTCGGGGGCCAGACCCTTCTCCAGATTCTTCTCGTTTAACATCTCGACTTTCCTGCTGACGGCCTGGACCGCCTTCTTCTCCAGATCCAAGTGCCTGCGGGACTTGAGGTGGTTCTCGTAGGCGTTGAAGGTGGCAAACTTCTTGCTGCAAACGGTGCAGTAGGTGGCGGTGCCCTTTCTCTCCTCCTCGGCCACGGCCCGCTGCGCCAGGACCCGCTCCTGGAAGTTCTCGGCCGTCACTGGGGCCATGTCGGCCACCTTCCGCTTCAGGTTATAGCGGTGCCAGTCGCTCTTGTAGTGGGCGCGCTGAATGTCCGCGTCCTTGAACGCCACCCGGCAGGTTATGCACGTATACGACGCCATCGCGAGGTCGGCTCGAAAGGCTCCGGTGCCACGAATGTCTGCCCTGCCCGGCGCGGCCACTCACCTCACCACGCTAAGCCCGGTGAGCCGGCCAGCCGAACTCGCCACAGGCCTGAAGCTGGAACTTCCTGCTTCCGCCGGAAACCGAGGGAAGTCCTGCCTCAGGGCGGAAGTAGTCACACCCAGAGTGTAGCGGATTGGGTGAGCTCGGTGGCAGTCTGAGGCAGTTGCTCTGTCCCCTGTCACGTGGTTGCGAAGCCGAGGTCGACTGGGGCGTTTCCCTCTGCTTATCCCACGTTTGCTCAAGTCTTCGCTGTTTCCTCTCCTCGGTTCTCGGCCAGTTGTGAGTAATACTGCGTCAGAGCGGAATAGACCGAGTCTCTGAGATTGTAAAATGCGTGGAAAGCCTCTAGACCTTTGCCCACCTGTGCTTGCACAATCGGTAGTATTTGAAAGGCTTGGCCTCGATGAGGAAGAAGCAAACCATCCAGCTTGGGTCGCGTTCCAGGCGCACAAGCGCCCAGAGTGGAGAAGCACGACTGAAGTGATGGTGCCGGCGGGTGCCGGTCCCTTTATCATCACTTCTAGGCGGACTTTATGTGTCTTCGTTTTATTTTGTTGTAATTTTTATCAATTAAAAAGCACTTCTCTCTTCCTCTTCCCTACTCCCTACCTGATAATGGTACTACTAAACCATGGCAACAAGTATCGCATAGTCAAGGAACACAAATCCCTACAATTGAACGCGTCCAGAAATGTTTCATTCTGCATATAGCTCGTCTGTCGGAAGGCGCCCTGGCGATAACACTTTTAGGCCCCCAGAGAAAGGAAAGGTTTCTGTTCTTTGTTTCTCCTGTCCTCGACCCTAGGCAAATGACTGTCTTCCCACATTTCACTCACCTCACCTGTAAGACGAGTGTAATACTGAGTACGTCACAGAATTTTTCTGAGGAAAGTGTCTTAAATATTTAAAGCATTATAGGGGTTTGGTTGCTGACCGGACTTGTAATTTCCTTGGTTTAGATTAAAAAAAAAGCTGCCTCCACCCCATGCATAGTGGCACCTTCCACACTGCTTTACAGTTTCCAAAGCACTTTCCTTACAACAGCTAAGTGATGTGTGTGGTTTAAGTATCATTATTCCCATTGCAGTGGTGGGGTGGGGAGGTTTGGGGCAGGAGGTAGGCTAGCACAGCCAAATTGGCAGAACTTTCTGACTTGAGTGACGTCCCAATAGTTTTCATCGCTCAAACTGCCGCCATCACAGCTTCGGGATCTGATTTCACTGCTTACAGCAAAGCAGCCTTGACTTCTTTTTCAGGTAGTCCAACCACAGTGGTAGAAAAATATCCTGCATCTCCTGAGATAGTAATAAATATATAATAATATATTACATAATTTATTATTATATATAATATAATGATAAATAACAAATTATAAAACAATAATATTAATAGCCGGCATTTAGATAGCTTGGAGTGGCAGAGTGGAAACAGTGCCAGGCATGCAATCAAGAAGATGCATTTTCAAGAGGTGAAATGTAGCCTCAGGCACTTACTAGTTGTGCGACCCAGAGCAAGTCACCTAACCCTGTTTACTTCAGCTTCCTTATCTGTAAAATGGCCTGGAGAAGGAAATGGCAAACTACTCCAGTATCTTTGCCAAGAAAACCCCACAAGGGGTCGGGAAGAGTGGGACAGGGCTGAAAAACAACCTCCTCTCCCCAGCGCTTAGCACAGTGTCTGGCACCTAGCACTTAGCAGTGTCTGCCACTTGATTGTTGAGTATCTGTGTGACTATGGACAAGTAATGTAACCTCTCTTTATCGCAGTTTCCACATGTGTAAAATGAAGCTAATGATGGTACCTATTTTGCAGAGTTTGAGCCGATTACATAAAATGTGCTTTCCGATCATACATGGTCTCCACCCCATCTCCCCATACCTTCAGAATGCATGTTCTCTTCACCTTTGCTGCTTAGAATCTTCCATCAAAGCTCAACCCAATGCTACCTTCCAAGCAACAGGAAGCAATTGAGCTAGTGTCTACCCTATGCCACACCATCACTTTATTTAATATTTTATGTATAATTTGTATTTCCCCCAATAGAATGTCAGCTCCTTGAACACAAGGACTGTTTATTTTGCCTTTGTAATCCTAGCCACAGTGCCTGGCACATTGTAGATATTTAATAAATGCTTGGTGACAGCTAGGTGGCATAATGGATAGAGCTTTCATTTTGGAATCAGGAAGACCTGATTTTGAACTCTTCCTCAGATACTAGCTGTATGACCATGAGCAAGTTTCTTAACCTCTCAAATTCAGTCTCCATATCTGTAAAATTGGAAAAATTATATTATCTTCCTTGCAGGATTACATAAAGGGCTTTGCAAATCTTAAAGCTCTATATAAATGCTCACTATTTTATTATTAATTTAAAAACTGGGAATAACAGCACCTACCTTACAAGATTGTTGTGAACAAATGAGATCATTTATATGCAAAGTGTTTTGCATAACTTAAAACTCTCTTTAAATGCTAGTTATAGTTTGTTGAATTGAGTTCCAAAAAACTGTTCTTGACAGACTTTTAATTTTGAGTTATCATCTTACCGAATGTGCTGCAGTGGGGTTAGTCCAGTTTCCATTGCCTTGCAAGAGCACAAAGGGGTCTTATCCAGAAGAGGGAGTGGTGATGGCTCCTGTTGACATTTAAGAGATAGCTTACTTTCTTGCCTGCTTATATCTGTCAGGAACAGCTTCCATTTAAAATGGGAACAGGCCACATGAGTAAGAGGAAGTATATACTTATTAGGATAACTATCTGGTCTATTGAAATGTCTGTAAGCTGGTGTTTGTAGTGGACTGGGCACTAGGTTTGGAATGGAGAGGATCGGGTACATATCCTGGCACTGCTGCTTACTTTGGAACTTTGAAAAAAAGGCAGCTCATCTCTCAAAGCATCTTTCGTCCTTTGTTAAAATGAGGGACTGGACTAAAATCTCTGACCCTCCATTCCAGATCTTATTCCTGTGACTCTTTGGGATGTGTTTGGGTATGATGACAAAGAAATAAAATGTACTCTGGATAGGATAGTACAAAGAAGCATGTATAGGAAACATTAAAATTTACATGTGGAGAAGTGTATTCTTACATAGAAACAGTTCTCTCCAAAGTACCAGTGGTGTTATTTAGGGGAAAAAAAAAACACATCTTGTGAAAGAGCATGTCTCCAAGACAAGGAGGAAAAGAGGTGATCTTCAGATTAAAGCCCAGGTTTACTGTCTTCCTGATTTTTCCTTTGAAGGTCCTAACATCAGGAAACAAAGGAACAGTACTGTCCTGGCTCTCTAAACTTAGGAACCTTTCATGACATGGCTTTGAGTTGCCTCACCTTTCTGGGTGTCATTTTCTGGACTTGTTCCAATATATCAACATGCTTTTAAAATGTGGCACCCAGAGCTGGGTACAGTGTTCTAGATATGGTCTGACCAGGGAATAAGTGAGTCATTCTGGACACTATAATGATCTTAATGCAGCTTAATCCAAGAAATGTCTACCAGGGACCTCTTATGTTCCAGGCACTGTTATATAGATATTACTATAGGCAGCCAGGTGGCAGAGTCAGTAGAGCACTGAGCCTGGGTCAGGAAGACCTGGATTCAAATACAGCCTCAGACACTCAGTAGCTGTGTGACCTTGGGCAAATCCCATAACACATTTGCCTCAGTTTCCTGAACTGTAAAATGGGGATATAATAGCATCTACTTGGCAGGGCTGAGAGATTCAGATGAGGTATTTGTAAAGTACTTGGCACAGTGCCTGGCACAAAATAGATGCTATATAAATGCTTATTCCCTTCCCCCACCTATTATAGAGATAAGGGAACCATTTATCTCTTCAAAGAACTTAACACCTACAACTTAAGATTGCATTAGCTTTTGGCTGGCAAGTCTGTGTCGACTTATGCTGGGTTACACTTTACCAAAAAACCTAGATGCATTTTGCACGAATTATTGTTCAGCCGTATTTTCTTTATCCTGTGCCTGTAGTTTATTTTTTTGACTCGAATGAAATCAGTTGCAATAGACTGCTGGTGGTTTGCCCCATTCTTTTCCCCATTCCAATCCATCTTCCATTCAGCTTCGAAATGATTTTCCTAAAGTGCAGTTCCAACCACATCATCCTACTCAACCAACTCTAGTGGTTCCCTATCACCTCCAGGATCAAATGTAAATATTCTGTTTGATATTCAGAGCTGTTCATAACTCTCCCCTTTGCATTGGCTCCACGTTCTCTTTGATCCAGTAGTAATGGCCTCCTTGTTCCATCCAGACACTCCATCTCTCAACTCTGGCCATTTTTTTTCCCCTCTGGCCAGAAAGTTCTCAGAAAAACTGAGAAAAAATTTTAAAAATTGTATATTTTGTCCTATCAAGGATGAAGTTTTACAGATACCAACTACTATTCCCACCACCCCAAAGAAAACGCTCCTTAGATTAAAAAAAATTAATCCATTTACATAGATGGAAGTAATGTTGGAATTAGTTAAGAATATAGAAGCTTGGAATGCTCTCCTTCTTCATCTCTGCCTCCTGGTTTCCTTCAAATCCCAACTAAAATCCTGTCTTCTACAAGAAGTCTTTCCCAACCTCTCCTAATTCTAGTGTCTTCCCTCTTTTAATTATTTTCCATTTGTTCTGTATATAGTATTTGTATACATTTGTTTGTGGTCTTTGCCTAAGACTGTGAGCTCCTTGAGGGCAGGGACTGTTTTGCCTCTTTTTGTATCCCCAGGGCTTAGCACTGGGCCTGGAGCACAGTAGGTGCTTAATGTTTATTGCCTGATTTTATGTTTGCCCCGTTATATTTCAACTCCACCTTCTCCCTCTTCAGAATCATTTCTGTATGCCCATAGTCTCCTTCCTCTATACTTTAACCTCGTGTTGTCCCTGCTGCTCCTTTTGAGCCTATCAGCCAGTTTGTCTTTGCTAGCGAACTCTTCCAACTTTTGGCCCACACTTGGTGCCACACATTCCTAGCATCATGTAAAGCGGACTTTTGTCCCAATACCATACCATAGGAACTAAACTAACTGAGCACAGAAATCTAATGTAACCTCCTTATTTCTCAGTCTTATTCTCAATTACAACTCACCCTTCCCTTGTTTTTCTGACTTTTGAGCAATGCCGATTCTCTGACCGCCGTATCACATTGCCCTAGTTGTCTCTCCTCCATCCTGCACTGCCCTGTTTCTTCAATGACTTAGCTGTTTCTTAGGTGGAACGTTTAGTTTGAACTACACAATTCAGTATCTAATTATACTGTATTCTTCCATTGTTTCTGAGGTGCTTTCATGTGCTTATTTTGTACTATACATAATATTTTTACTTCATATACGAGAAGAGCCTAGCGCTTATTTTATTTTCAATCTAATGAGATAATGTACATAAAGCACTTTGTAAACACCTAAGTGCTCTACAAATGAGAAAGCTCATCCTCGTTTGTCCCAGCACCTAACAGTACAAAGTGCTTAATAAATACTCGATGTTTTCAAGAACATAATGTCCCATCCCTCCCCTGCCCCACAGTATTTATCTAGCACGTATTATACAAATGTTGATTGATCAAAGCAGTATGCAATTAAACAACTTTGCAATACAAGAATAATGTTGGGATGCTTAATTCAGTGTTCATTCATGACTGCTGAGACTTGTTAAAGGTGCCTCGTTATTTATGAGTGATTTGGGGATATGTCCTCTGACAGGCTTTAAACAGACTTTCAAGTCATTTTATAGAAACTATAAAAAAAATTTGCTCAGATGTAAGCAATTGAATAAGCATTGTTTTCATGTTCTGTGATATTCCTTGAGATATCCTTCACTTTGGTAATTAAATCTGAATTAGGATATATTTTGATTCCACAAAGAGACCACACACAAAGTAATGGCTCCTCATTATTTCTAGGCACCAAAGAGGAAGACTGTCAACATCTGACAATGAAAGAATCCAGAATATAAAAGCTAACAGGATTCTAAAGTCTACTGTTATCAGTTGACTATATCAGAAGACATCATCTTAATAATCTTGACAAAATCCAAACATTAGTTCTAAATAGTAGGTTCAAAATAATTTTTTTCATAAACACCTATTAACAGTCATTCTTAGTTTTATAGGTGGGCAGTAGTTGGTTACAGCTCATTTTTGAGGATTTAAAAAAAACATGTAATGAAAGGTAAAAACTAACAGACATTTATTAAATGGTTTACAAACAATTGCAATTGCTATCAATTATTCCATGTTTATAAAACATTCATGTTAAGTAAAGTGCTGCAAAGGATACTTCCATAAACAGTTTTAAGACATTTTGCAATCTCCTAAATTTCTGGTTATCTGGATATATGGAGTCTACAGGTGATTAATACGGTACAATCACATTAAACTTGAATTGATGCTAAGGTATCTGTCACAGTGTTTGGTTCATAGACTTTACTCTGAATAGACCAATTGACTTCTGGGGGTTCTCCTTAGCCCAAGGTTTTTGTTATTCAGTTAAGGGTGAATAATGAACCCAAACTAAATAAAAATTGATTTTAATATTTCATAAAATTCTGCTCAATTATAATTGTCATTTAGCCTTCCTTCATAAACATTCACAAAATAAAACCAAGTTAGTACACGAAAGTATGCATTTGTGCAAAGCCATGAAAATCCTGTCAGTTTTCATTTGAGTAGGCACTCGCATGTTGCCTTTATTTTAATGCTCAAAGGAAGACATCATAAATCACATTGTGAAATAATAATGAATACCTTGGTTTATTTTATACAGCGCCTTTTGTCTAAGGAATTAACTTTCTTTTTTGCTCTCACAATATGGTGAGGTAGAGTAGAAAGAAGTAAGTATAAGAATCTTCATTTTATGGAAGATGAAACTGAGGCATTTGGATAGTTAATTGATTTACTTCAGGCCATAATAACAGAACTAGAACCCAGATTTACTTCTTCCCATCTGGCTTAGGCCAGATTAACATAGCAGTGGAAAGGAGGGATAGGAATGCATAAATATGTAATTCTTGGACCTTTTAACATCTGTCATTAAATGGTAGTTTAGTCAAATCTCCCAGAATAATCCCACTCTCACCACTAAATATAGGATATTTTGAGTGGTCCAAATCAGAAATCTATTTTAAATATTCCAGCCTAACCCTCAAACTTGGCGGTAAACTTCATGAAGGCAGAAACTATTCCTAATTTAATGTGTGTGTTTCTCTCACAGTGCCAAGCACAGCAGCTCTGGACAAATGTTGTAAAATTTTTAACATTAAGGACAAACTCCTTAAACAAATGGTGCTTAATATGAAGGCTGAAGTTGCTATATTTCTCTTACACAATGATCTTATTTTTAAAACTAAAGACAAATTTAACATTATCCTAGGGTATGTGATTATTTTCCCCCTTAAATGGAGGAAATAGAATTATTTCAACAAAATAAGATCCCTCAACTTTTCTTATACCAAAACTTGAATTTCTTTGAAAAACATTTGCTTTCCCCCACTCTTGTTACATGGCTATAAAACAGATGCTTCTTTATTACCTGAATAAGCATTTATTATCTGCCAATAATATTCAAAGCTCTGTGCTGGACACTGGGGAGACAAAGACCAAAAGAAAAAAAAAACTCAACAGGTCCTGCCCTCAAAGGAGCTTACATTCTACTTTCTGGGCCTCAGTTTCTTTATCTGTAAAATGAAGGGATTGGATTAGATGACTTCTAATGTCTCTTTCAGCTCTAACAGTCTATGATTCTAAAAAGGTCCATGGTGGAGGAGAATCTATTTTTAAGCTAACAGCACAAGGAAGAAACAAAGGCTGTTCAAAATGGTAAAAGTCTTTTCTTCGAGGTTCAATTTTATCTTCCAACATAGTAAACCTCCACTTCTTATTTTGTTATTTTAAAAAACACAGTATATAATCACCTATACTGTATTATTACATACCGTTACTCAGAATGTTCTGTGTGAAATTAGAGAACAATTACTCTAACACATTTAGGATCGCAAAGGTACACCTGGTTCACGTTGACTGAATTCTTTTTGATTTAATAGGAGATTTTAAAATATTTTTAAAGAGATACAGGGGAAAAAATACAATGCTGTAGTATGTTCTTGTGATAAAGCACGTGTAGCAAGATCACTATGGGGAAACTGCTTTTTTTTTTTTCCCAATGTGCCAAATGATGCACACAAGTTCTCAAACACAAGGGCAAATGCACAATTGATTTACAACTATATCCCAAAACCAGAAAAAGGATTATATACAAAAAGCCTCGACAACTACTCCTTTCATTATATGTTTCTTGGTTTAATTAATGTTTTGAGAAGAGTTCTGTTTTGTTGGATACATCATCATAATCACATTTATTTTTGAGCCAAGAGCATTAAAGTGCACACTTGCTTACAATGCCGCTGTTTAAAGAAAGCTAGTATGTCTGATCTGCTACCCTTGCAATCCTGGTAACACCTTTACCCAAGCCAACTCCCATCCCACCCCAAGCCCCTTTTAATTTATATATTTTTAAATATTTGACCCTCTAACCTTTCATTGTTTATCCATCACACAAGTCAACTCTTGACAATCCTCTGTTAGGCTCATCCTCTTTATACTTTTATGACTACCTGGATTGTCTTACAGGCACACTAAGGGAGGGAGGGGAAAATCTGTATTTTTTTCCTCAAATTAGAAATTGAAATGGCTTATATATGTTTGGAAATCCCGGACAAGAATGTTTTTACCAGGAAGCGCACACGAAGAAAGGAGCTGGAAACTATTACAATATTAATATATAACTTTTTCTTCATGTCCAGAAATTTTCATTGAATGGAATTAGGACATATTTCCCCAAAACCACACAATTTATCTAACAAAGTTTTCCTTTGTTCCAGAATGGGCAAGATAACAAAGGCACAGACTCACTTTATACCAAAAAAGACAAGCAAACACAGCCACTAGGCACCTACAGACAAAAGCACAGCAATAACAAATACAAAATGTCAAAAGTCTTATGTAACTTTTCTCCCTACAATATTTGGCAAATTCAGTCTAGATTTTTAATACCTCAGAAAGAAAAAAAAATAAATAAGGTACACTACATTAAAACGTAGGATTAAATTTTTCTTTAGGAAGATAAAGCAGGTAAACAAAAGAAAAGGAGAGAAAAATAGGCTTCTTATATGCTGGGATTATCCTTCCTTTCTGAGGGTCCCAGGTGACCATGTTCATCTTTTAAAATGCCAGCTATATTGGGTTTTATCATAATAGCTGACATGGTCCCTCAACCCTTCTCAGTTTCACATTAATAAATTGGCTTAATGTCTTTCTTTGTTCCTTAATAACAAGTCTGTTCCTTATAACAAATTTAGTTATTTATAGATTATCCAAAAAGCTTTTGTAATATTTTGATAGATAAAGTCTATTCCAGAACCCAAATCATCAAGAGATTACATGTGTAGACTTAAAATGACAAATACATTTCCAAACAAAGTGAATTTTTCTCTTGCTTAAACTATCCAGACCAGGGCATGAGGCCAAATAATTCTGCTTGGCAGCTGACGTTCACAAACCACAGCATAGACTGGAGAGAGAGCTCCACAGTTTTAGGGGCTACTGTTTCATCAACCAATGTAGGAGATAAATATATCTTCAGCCCATATCTGTGTAGGAAGAAGGCCCGTTTATGTTAAACATCAGCACTGACAAAATCCCTATCACAAGCATTTGACAAACAAAAAACAAAATACAACAGAAATTTTGTATGTTTACATCATGATCAGCATCTGCATGACATAAGCAATACTTGCTTTTTGATGGCAGTCGATTTAGGAGCAGACCACTTTACAAATCTATAAACCTACAACTGCAGAAATAACATGGAAATGTATCAGCCTATCCAAAGAGTTTAAAATAATGGTTTATGTAAAATCATTTTATTTTCCTATTTAATTGCTTTTGGTAGTGCTGTCCAAGTTCTTAAATTAAAAAAAAAGATGAGAAGATTCTTTAACATCAAATTTTAAAAACCATTTCAAAATACTAGGGGGAAAGGATAGCATAAAGCTATTTATGTTATGTTTGCAACACTTGTCTTTTCTGTGCTGCAATAAACTGCTTTGCAGGTTTGAGAGATGAAGTGTGATGAAAAGCACAGAGAATACTTGGAGGGTTGTATAACTCTAAACTTTGACCTTTTCCTTGCAAAGAAAAATCTGTTAACATTCCTCTCTGATAACACAGTGGATATAGAATTTGTTTCCATGCTACTAGGTCAAGGTATAATGATCAGAAACATTAAATTTTCAGTTTCAGCTGATAAATATCCAGTTAATTCACTGCAGAAGGGAAAATAGGACAACAAATCTAAAGTAATAGTTAAATCTCACAGCTCATATAATTTTCTTTTTTTTCTTTTTGTTTGTTTTAAATTTTTTTGTGGTTTATTTCTGCTCTGTTGCAAGCTCTGATTCCCAAGTTAATGGCCTCCCAGCAGATTTGAAAGGAAGCCTGAAGATTTCTTTTGTTGTGGTTCTGCATCCTGGTCTTGTGTAAGTCCCAGTTCACTCTCAATCTGATCGAGCTCTGACTGGTCCAGTAGTTCAAAATCATCTCCTTCTTCTGTGTCTGTGTCTGTGTCTTCCCCTGGGCTGGGTGCAGGCTGGGAAGATGCCTTCTGCACTGCCTGCTGCAACTGGTCTTTGATGGCAGCAGACATTGCAGCTACAATGACATCACCAGCAAGATTACCCATCAAGTGAATGGTTTGGTCACTGCTCAGAGGGAGGGTAAGATCAGCTGCTGAGGGCCTCTCTTTGCTCTGTCTGTGACCACTATCCAGCTGCTGTTTTTTTCTCTTGTACTGGATGGGCAAGCCAAGGCTCAATTCATCTTCATCATTTGTTCCCATGCCATTTTCTAGAGATGGAAATTCTGAAAGATCTCTAGAGAAAGCTTCCTCCTGTAAACTGGGTCGGTCGAGATCTATGAGATAATTAAGATAAGCATATAAGAAATCTGAAATAAAATTCTTCAATCTAAAGGATGACTTATTTTAGTCTGAAATCTCAGGCAGTTTACAAAATTGACAACTTATTCTGCAATCACCAGGAACCAGCAGAGATATGAAACTGACCTGGATTTCCTTGGTAAATTAAAGATTGAACCCTCCTTTACAAATTTTCCAAAATCTGCTGACTCAGAGGCCTAGGACAGCACAAAGTCGATAATGCTAAGCAACATTGTATATGCTTAATCTATAATCAACTGAATATGTTATGGCACACGTTGAACAGCTGGCCAATGTCCAATATTATCTCGATGGGCCGGTTAATGTTTAATTTTCAATGCAAATCAGAACAAGAGAAGTTCTCTGCTCTGTGGTACGAACAGCATATATCAATGTCAAATTGGAAACAATCATGAAATTAAAAGTGTTCTCACACATCAAAATGGGTGCTTTCTCATGTTCTGCTTTTCACTGACAACTGTGTGTAGTTAGCCCCTCTGGTAAACATGGGCCTTTAGCCTGTGGCTGAATGTTAGCCATAACACATGTGAAAAACTTTCAATATCCCCATGCATGTTTCTTTAGGGAATTCCATGTCCAATAAAAGAATTTGTGGAGATATACCTGATACTCTTCCCTTTGGATCTCTACAAAATAAAGTTGACCTTGAGTGTCCTGTTTACTTAGTCTTTAGCTCCCACCTAACAGGAATGTCTTAAAAGTTTTTTCGTATAGCACATAGGAGGCACTTGATGTTTCTATCTTCAGACGCATACTGAGTTAATTACTCTTTTGCTAACATAACAGTTAAGTCACTACTAGTATTTAAAAGTTTTTAACTTTAGTACACAATGGGGTTTGGGGGGACAGCAAATGGAGCTTACCATAACAGTGAACTGGGATGTAGTTAAACTATACTAAAGTCCTGATCTCATATTTTATCAAGCATGATTCCATGATAGCAAGGAAGTGAAGCTCTGTTCTCGTAAGATCAGAGATTTGGATAGAAGGAACCTTCAAAGACACAAAGGCCAACTTCTTCATTTAACTGAGGATACTGAGGCACTGCCCCTGGGAACTCTCCCCTCCCTCTGACTGGAAAGACTAATAACTACCTTGATAGAAATCACAATTTCTTGAAGGATCAAAATATTGTTATTTGAGGGGGTGATTTTTGTACAGGTTTTCTGTATCTCTCCAAAATGGATATCTTCACTATAGGTGGTATAAATGGGCAGAGTGCTGGACTGGAATTTAGGAAGACCCGAGTGTGCATCTTGTCTCCGGCACTTACTAGCTACGTGTCCCTGGGCCAGTCACTTTACCTCTCTCAACTTCAGTTTCCCAATCTGTAAATACTACTTAAATCCTACCTAACAAGGTTGTTATAAATATACATATATATATGTATATATACACATATGTATATAGTGCTTTACAAACATTAAAAGTGCTACATAAATGATTATTATCATTTGTTCCCCATGACCCACTTAACTGAGTGCTGCCATTACCAAATATTCAATTTTGTAGCTGTTACTAAGATCTAAAGATCTTTTCAAAGAGCTCTTTTATTTTATACTTCGAAATATGACCAGATATTCAACAATCCAAAGTAGGACATTGGATTTGTCTGGTAGGCTAGCAGTCATCTGGTATCCTGCATTTCACATATGACAAAGCCCCTAAGGTCCAGAAGTTGGTGAGATGAGTGACAAGCCTAAGATCATGCAAACGGACAGAACGGAGACAGATCCCCTAGGCCCCTGAGACTCAAACCACTGTTGTTTAGACTGTGGCACCTTTCTCATTCATTAAGTATGCTTATGGGAATTTTTCTTCCTTGTAAAATACATTGAAAATTTAGTATTTAGCATTTATTTATTATCTATATTCACTCTGTGCAAGGAGGGCAGGGACCTAAATACTAAGTAGTAACTGTTTGTCTTTTGGGCAGTTTGATTTTTTTCAAGTTTTGATTAAAGGGGCCATCCCTTGATTAACTTCTTAAAAAGGCCTATCCACCGAGTGGGCTCTACCTCACTCCAAGTGAGAACCTGAAAAGGCCTTTGCCTGAAAGGGCCAGGGTCTCCTAGTGCATCCTGGGCCATCTCCAGTTGTCCTAGTAAATATCAGGCCACTGGACCCAGATGGCTCTAGAGGAGAAAGTGAGGCTGGTGAGCTTGCACAGCCCTCCCTCACTCAAATCAAAGTCAGCTGCAAATCATGTCATCATTTCCTCGATGTTGTGATCCTCTTCAAGAATGAAAGACAAACACAGCATTGAAAATGGAAGATAATGATTTTCCTGAGGGGCTGGTTTTTACTATGCTTATATTTGTACTTCTTGGATTTGTAATTTCTAACAGAAATAAATTACTCCCCTCCACTGATGGAGATCCACAGCCTCTCTATAACTTGGGAGATAATCTTCAGTAATGCTGTGGTTAAAAAAAAATCAAGCCATAGTCCTGCAGCCATCAAGTAATGAACTTCTCCAAACTTGGTCGGGCTGTTTCCTAATAAGCCTGTACTCAAAATCTTCCTAGTTTGCTAAGACCTGACAGAGCCAGTGCTCTGCTTGCATAGCCTTGGAGAATGTGTGGGTCACACCCATGCCTTGATACCCAATGAAACATCAAATCACATACAGTGAGCAATCAGAGGTCAGGTGAGGGTAGAAGTAATACTGATAAGATTCTCCTAAGATGGTCTTGGAGGACAGATTAAAGAAAACTGTGCTATACTAATCTAACTGGATTTATCCAAAATTTATTTAATTTATTGTACAATGATGTTGAATTTATGCTAAAAACTATTAAATTTTCCGTATTTTATATGAGGATATGCAAAAAAACTAGGGAGGAAGAAGTCACTTACCATAACTCACTACGTCCAACTGTCTCAAATATTAAGTGTGAAAAGATTGTTCCTGAATATAGGTGGTGTGGTACAAAGAGTGGAGGCAACCTGATACAAAAGTATCAAGATTTGAAGTCAAAAGGACCTAATTTCAAATCCTACTTGTCGTTACATCCTGTATCACATTGGGGAAACCTAGGCTTCAGTTTCCTCATCTGTAACATGAAAGGGTTGGCCTCAATGGATTCTATGTTCTCTTCTAGCTTTAAATGTATGATCCTATAAGAGATCTGTTCTGTCTCCAAATATCCACCATATATACAAATGTCACAACAAAAGATTAAGTATTTTTTGCATGATGGTTTAATAACAATTTAGGCTGTCAAAAAAAATGGCATCCATTACATTAAGATACAGATAGGTGACACGGTGGAGAGTGTACCAGGCCTGGAGTCAGAAAAACCTGAGTTCAAGTTCAGCCTTAGACACTAACTAGTTGTGTGACCCGTGGGCGAGTCACCTAGCCTCTGTTTGCTTCAATTTTCTCAACAAGAAAGTGAGGAATAATAAAAGTACCTACCTCCCAGGCCTGTTGCTGCAAGGGTCAAATGAGTTATAACACTTAGCACAGTGCCTATAGTAGGCGCCATATAAATGCTAGTTATTATCATCAGCACCACCACCATCATCATTAGTACTACATACCATCAGAAGTGTCTGTCTGTGGAGTACATCCTTCAGATAGATTAAAGGTCCCATTATCAGTCCAAGAGACCTCTGATACGTCTGTGTCAGACACAGATAGCTCTTTGGCAACAGTTGTAAGGCTAACCTGTGACAATTAAAAAAGTCAAATATAAATTTGCATTCCAACTATACTTCCTTATACAAACACTAATAAAAGTAGTTGTGAGATAAAAAATGACAGATAATTTAACAAATGTGTTGTCTTCCTTATGGAGTTAAACACCTCCCAGAAATGTTAAAAGTTCCACCATAATGAACATCCAACTTTGCTGCAGGTAAGTGAATTTACAGTCAAACTCAGAACAACTGAAAATTAAACACAAATTACCTTAGGACAAAGGGCTGAAAAGTCTAATTCACTGTCATCTTTGTGATTTTTTTCTTTATTTGCCTCTGTTGAGAAAGAAAATGTATATGTAAGTTTTCAGTTTCTGAGCTTTTCTACAAGTATTATGTCTTGTTTCCTCTTCATGCCCATCCTACATTTCTGAAATTCTCAAACACTTGCAAATCTTGAATGTTTTCACAGCAGGAACCTTATTTGTGAGCAGAATAAATTATTTATACGGGGAACTATCATTGGCTCAGATAAGCTGAGAGGGACATCAGTTTTCCTACTTCTCCTTCTATCCCTCCTCCTTGATTCTTCTCTATTCCCACCATCACTCTTTTCCCCTTTATTTCCTCTCTAGGCTTTCTAACTCCGTAATGTCAATATCCCTCTCTCTCAAATTAATGCAACTTAAACTAAGGAATTTAATCAGAAATGTAAAATGCCAAATAAAATCTTTCACCACCATATCTTCCCCCACTTTGAACTCATTTATTCAATAAATAAAATTCAATAAAATAATGAGTGAAATATTTGGGAGAATGCAAAGGGAGACATTAAGAAAAAGTCTACAAGGAGCTTGCTTTAGAATTTAGGTAGAAAAAAATCCCTTTAAGTTTCTAATTGAAATAAATGTGTCTTCTTGGAGCAGTAGAAACAGTAGAAATAGTAGTTAGTACAAGGCTTTGCTCACAGAGACACTTTAAATCTAATTCAACAATGATTCACGTACATATGCCTCATTTCAAAAGTGGAACCTACATTTCAAACCTCACTTACCAGATCTCTCTCGCCGCTTTTGGTTAATATACTCTCCTATTCCAAAATCTAGTTTCAGCAGAAATGACTTGATCTTGCTGTATACTCTTTGTCCAAATTCATTGCACTTAAACAGTGGACACAAAAAGGCACAGAGTACTAAAGAAAGACAGGGGAAAGTATTTATTTTCAAGGGCTCAGAATTCTAGAGAGAAAAAAAAGGCACCAAATGTTCCTTACTGTCAAATAAGTGTTTATTTCTTAGGAAAAGTACTGTGCAGTAGACAGAATAGAAATTGTGAACACAAAATAATGAACTTATTTCACAAACAAGGCAGCCTTTCAGTTTCCCTCCATCATCATCATCATCACCATCTTCACCACAGATAACTTAAACAATAAGCCTTGTTCAAGAGCTGGCAGTATCCTAGAGTTCTAATCATTCATGTTCTTGCAACCTGAAAACTGCAAGCCAAGGGACTTGTACGTGGGCTATTTCATTTTCAGGGAAAATAAATTTCAGAGATTCAATATGATATACTGGAAAGAAGACAGGAATTGGGGTCAAATGACCAGGGATATAGTTGTAGCTCTGCCATTTAATAGTCCTTTAGTTTCTTCATTGATAAAATGGGATATGTTGGCAGAGTGGATGTTCAACCTTGGATCTAGTTGTTATAAAACCATCAATCAACAAGTATTTTATTAGGCACTTGGCATGTACTAGACAGAATTTTTTTTTAATCAAAAACCATCTCCGCCTTCAAGAAGCTTACATCTAAATGGGAGAGAAGACATGTATAAATCAGGACATAAAAGGTCAATATGGAAGTTGGAAGGGACCATGGGAGCAGCAGCAGGAGGTTCTAGCAGATGCCTCCTGGAGGAGGTGGCACTCAAGCAAGCTGAATCTTAAAGGAAACTAGAGATTGTCATAGAAAATTATATTTACCACAATTATATTTATTATGCCACAAATACAATAGAAATTAAACAAAGATAAGAGGGTAGACTTACATACAAAGTAGGAGAGTATGACTCCAGGAATGTAACTTCCTAAGATTGTAAAAAATGTGCACACACTGCAGACCAGGAGGCAAAACTGGAAGTTGAACCAAAAAAAAAAAAGAGCTGACATTTGGTATTGTTATGATGAAGATGTTTTTTTTTTATTGCTGCATAAACACCACCCCCAAAATTATTTTTTATAAGTTATTTGTTGTGGATTTTAAAATAACTAAACTTACATTTATAATTAATTCAAGTTAAAAAACCCTTAAACTTAGAGGTATCCCTAACAATTATTCTCACCTCCTCTGCATCACCTTTAATGGTTTTTTCATCTACTCCTGGATTTTCATTTATTTCTTTTCATCATGTTATAATGAATATAATAAATGCATATACTGATCTATTTTGGCTTTCTTCTTTTGATATCCTTATACTCCTTATATTTGCCATTCTTGATCATATTATATAAAATCACATATTATAAAACAAAATATATTCTTTCATTATTATATAGATAGGAAAAGTTTTTTCAAACAACCATGTTCATATATATATTCATATCATTATGAAACCATTTTTCAAACAACCATTTTTCATATATATACACACACACACACACACACACACACACATTCATTTTATACACACACACACACACACACATTCATTATATATTTCATGCCCTCACTCGGCAATAGACCAATAACAGCCTCACATCAGTACTTGCTCACAGTAACTCTAAAGGATACACAGGGCTAAATGATGATACAATGAGTTACAGCCTTAATTATTATGATGATAACATTGCTGCCAAATGCAAAAAGATGGAAAACTTGATGTTACTCAGTAAATGTCTTTTCAATAAAGCACTATTTTAAGAAAAGTGGGACGCTCTAATGCATTCTTCAAGCCAATCAAATTTAAGAAACACAATATAATATTCCAAAGCTCCTATACAACCACAATAATATGCCAAGGTAGCAAACTGCATCACAGACTTGACCTTTCCCAACCCCTCCATTCCACTGACGACATGAATAATAGGACACCGAGAAGACAGGCTATGAAAAGTTAATTAAGTTTCCACCAAACACATCTAAGGAAGAATGACCACCAGTCACCTTTCCCACTCTCCTTGCTAACAAACCGCTATTCTCCAGATTCTCAGACTCAACTGTTCAAGTGAACCATTTTTGTAAACATTTTCCTTTTGCCTTTATTTTTAAAGTAGGCCTATTAAATTATAATATGGATGTGGAAGAAACCTTTAAAACAAGAACATATTGACCATTTCCCATAATGGCTGACTCCTTCTGGTATGACCTTGTTGCCCACAGTGGCTAAGGCAAGAGAGCTACTTATTCGTTAGGAAGGTCTCAGAAGATCGGAATTTCAAAAGGGTGGTGCCTGGCTGGACACAGGTACTGTATCAGGAAACATAGGCTGGAAAGAGGAGCTACCTAGGTGAGTCTATAAAGGCATCCCAAAATCTGGGAGTCTTGGTAAAATCCTGATGACTGGAACCTTGTGAGATCTTTATAATGGGCTGAGACCAAGCTAAAAGGAAATGAGGAAAAGTTACTTTGTGGCTTATATTATTTGAATATAACAAATTATATTAGATATTTTTTCCTTAGTCTAGGTTACAGTAAACTTAATGAGAATATTTTAATTAATGAGTTATATAAAAATTCAATTCTCTACCCTGTCCACACTTGTCAGGACAGAGTTTTCTAAACTCTACATGAGTTTCCCTGGGGGTTGTTACTTTCTCACTGGTACCTATAGGAAGTCTCACCTATTTTGTACACAGGAGAGAAGGGATAATGTAAATTGTTCCGCTGTTTGTTTAGGGTCCTGAGTACATTACTTTCCCTGTTCTGTCATAATTAAATATTTGCTATTTGGTTTGTGACTCTCCTTGTATAGCCTATTTGTTTAATAATTAGGTCACAAATCCCCTCACTGAACTGGAGGAACCTAGGATTACCAGAGCTGAGGGAGTACCATGGTTAAAAGGAATTTGAAAAAGATATATGTGAGAAAGAGATATATACCTTCTGATAAAGAAGTGATTAAAAGAAGAAGGGCTAAATTTCATGTTAACTTTTTATTTTCAACCTTTGACATGAGAAAAATAAGGGCGACCTGATGAAACATAAATAAATTAAAATGTGGAACAAAATTAAGATCTATTTTTTGACCAGGGACCAAAACATACCTACAGAATACTTTTAGTCATCCAAGCTTCTCTATGAAATACTGGCCAGTCCTTATAAGAACGACAGTTTTTTCAGTGATGCTGTATGGCTGGCAGTCAAGGAACATCACATGCACTGAGGGCAATGGCAAAGACGTGACCATACAACAGCACATCGCCAACAATTGGGTGGGAGAAGGGGCACAAATGAGATCACATCAAGGAGATTTGTGGCTGGAAAGAAAAGCATGGGCTGCACCCTCAAGTGGGTAAAACAGCTGAGGTTAACAGTTTGTGCTGTTCCACTGGTACTTTCAATGTAGCATTTTCAAGTTGGCAAAGTGTTTAAAAATATCTCATTTTACCCCCACAACCACCCCAGAGCTAGGTGCCTCATTTTACAGATAGGGAAATGGAGGCAAACAGAGGTTAAGGGACTTTGCTCTCAGTCACACAGCTTATTAAATGTCCGAGGCTGAATCTGAACTAAGGTCATCCTGACTCCAGGTCCAGCATCTCTCCAGCAGGCCACCTAATGACCTCTAAAGGAAGGCTCTAGTGCAGTAATATCTTCAAAGAAAACTTTAAAAGGAAATCTTTTGGACAAGTTTTAAAATATTTCAAACTAGAACTAAGCATTCTAATACTGAAAAAAGTAGAGTGAGTGCTATCTTTAGTGCTCTCGGAGAATGGAAGACGAGAACGGGAGGGTTCCTCTTTACAAGGCAAAAGTCTATTGTCAGCGCTAACACACTAGGTGCAGCCCTGTTCCCACAAGGCTTAATGGAGAAGTAGCTGAAAAAGTAAAGGAGGCCCCTCTACAATTATGTTTCCAAGGTGACTAGTCTCACCGGAGGCATTACTGCGCATTTCCCCCGCGTGATACCTCTCAGTTATCCTTTCAAAAAGGTTGGAAGGAGCCCTCTACATGAGATACCTCCTTCCCCACAAATTCAATTCAACAAACACTAAGGTTTATTATATATTTTGTGTTAAAAGGGACTACCAATAATATTTATTTCATTTGTTCCCTTTTGTCATTAGTATTTCTACCAAATGCTCCCTTTTTACAATAAGGTGAATGTGATTCTCTAACTTTCAGTTTGGAAATTGAACTGTCATAAATTTCTCAGACAGAAATTTCCCATACACACACACACGTGTATGTGTATGTATATACATATATGTGTGTAGATAGACAGATACACACATATATTATTTTTGGACGGAAGAAAGAAATTAGTTTTATTTTCCTACAGCAGTAGCCAAAAGAAAATCATGCTGAATTCATAAAGTGCTTTATGGCTTATATCATTTGAACCTAAGAAATGACTTTTAAAATCAGGTAGCTTCTCCTTGGTATGGGTTATAAGAAATCTCAAATTCAGAATATAAGTACACCTGACTTTATGCCAATACAACACAGCATCCACACCTCTCTAAAACCCTTTTTATAAAAACATAATATTCATTTACATGATACATATATATTCTTTATAGCCTATTCAGAATTAATGAATCTTTGCAACCTGATATAATAAGTGAAGCCATCTATTTCCAAATCTTTGGGTGCCATAATAAATGTAATGATTTCCATATACAATGAAACTTGCCTTGCCAGGGTTCTGCTGCTTAAAGAGTGCCATTTCTTGAAGAAATAAGCTGAAGTTCATCCATGATTCTGTAATACATTGGCTGAGTCTGGGCTTTTCATCCACTTTGGAATTTACCACTTCCCAGCTAAAACAGAGAGAAAGAAAACATATCCTGAACAAGTTGTGGTATATGAGTGTAATGGAATACTATTGTGCTATAAGAAATGATGAACAGGCAGACTTCAGAAAACCTGTAAAGACATATATGAACTGATGCTAAGTGAAGTTAGCAGAATCAGGAGAACATTGTACACAGTAACAACCACAGTGTGCTTGCTATCACTATCATAGACTTAGCTCTTCTCAGCAATGCAAGTATCTAAAACAATTCCAAAGGACTCATGATGGAATGCCATCCACATCCAGAGAAAGAACTATGGAATGCAGAGCGAAGCAGACTATTTTCTTTTTTTGTTTTGTTTTTTCTTTCTCATGGTTTCTCCCATTCATTCTAATTCTTCTATGTAACACGACTAATGTGAAAATGTTTAATAGGAATATATATGTAGAGCCCATACCAGATTGCATGCCATCTTGGGGAGAGGGGAGGGGAAGGAGGGGAAGAAAATTTAAAACTTAGAGAAATGAATGTTAAAAACTAAAAATAAATAAAGTAAATAAATAAAAACATATCATACATAACATTGGATAACTGATAATTACACTTAAAGGAATTTCATCTAGAATTTCGTATCATTCAAATAATTGAAGTGTGAATGTCCACAATGGATTTAAATATTGGTTGGTCAACTTAACAGAAAATTTTGAAAACTGAGACTACTACATAGCCTCTCTCTCCACCATCCATTGGTATATACAATACTTGGAAAATGCAAAGTAATTTGAGTATTAACCGAAGAAAACATTACAAAGATAATAAACTGAGTAAATAAAGTATTTCAAAGTGCAACAAGAGGAGACTTCAGGGGCAGAGAGTTTGTTGAATGTCAGAAGCTCCTAGACTTCAAATTTGACCATATTTTACTTCCCTTTAAAAATTCTCAATGATTATCAAGTTAATAGACTTTTCCCATATCAAACTGATGCATCTAGTGAGCAAAGGAAAATAAAAGGGGGAAAAAGAGGAATCATGTATTCAAATCTATTAAAGTTCTCTATAGATATATCACTTTCATAGCTAAAGAGTAGCTTGTTTAGAGAAAAATAGTTCTTATTTTAGAGTATCATCACAATATCCTTCCTAACATGGACTACGACATCCAAGAGAGCCCTTTTTGGCTAGTAACTTACCGCTATCAACAAAAATTTCTAGACAGATTAAAGATAGGTTCATTTATTCTGTTGATCTCTGGACTCTCCTAACTCACTGATCCTTACTTAAGACCCCTGCTCCCTGATAATGCCTGATGTTATTTATGCTTATTTTAAATATGCCCAATAAGACTCTTACCAGATACATCATTTTCCCTAGAAAAACAAACCCAATTTTTCCTGGTAATTCTTTTCTGAACTAGTATTATAATTCCTGTTATGACCTCATAGTGATAGAAGCAGACAAGACATTTATTGCTAAACAAAAACTACATAAATGGGTCATTATTATTAAATGTTTGACTCCAAATGCTCTAGTGTATTTTTGTGTGTAATCAGGTTTATCTATATTATATGATCTAGTTCTCTCCTCTTTCCCTTTCTCCCACCTCCCTTCCTCTGATATTTATTAAGTAATTATTGCATTCTAGACACTGAGAGAAACACAAAGATAAAGGCACAAGGTTCTGATCTCAAGCAGTTTACAGCTTCATAAGGTGGTAAGATGTACATAAATAAATGTCACATAGAATATAAGCACATATAAGAAGTACAGAGTGCCATGAGATTAAGTATTGTTCATATTGTCTGTAAGGGTGTATTTGAAAATAATGAAATGTAGTCACATGGAAAAATTCCTAGACTGGGAAATGGAGGAAAGGGGTCTGGTCTTGGTCCTGTCATAAACCAGCTATGAAACTCTGGATGAAGTGTCAAGCTGTTTGTACCTCAATTTTTTTCATATATTTAAAATAAGAATGTTGAAGCAAAAAAGTAATGTTTGAGGTGCCCTCCAATTCTAAAATTCTCTGGTTCTAAATAATTTCAACCATCCCATTAGGTAACACTATCTTCTTTCCTTCTCCCTCCCTCTCCACCTGTTCTCTTTCCTAGTATCAGTTGAGTGCTCCACTTTTAGAGATAGAACTTTCCAGGAAAAATGATTACCTCATTCCTAGAATCCAAAGTCAGAAAGGAAATTTATGTTCATGATTATTTGATGTTTCGAGTGCATTACAGGTGACATGTGCATGACACATCTAGTTGCTTAGAATATTAGGTTCTAGGCTTTCCTAGAAAGTCATTTTCTGAAAACATTTAAGTAAGAGAAAGAAGCCCGTGTGAATACTGCACTAACCCATAGTAAAAAGATCTTTTACATGGGTTATGGCTCTCTCCCCGTCATCCTTGGAAATAAGATGACATACAGCATAAGAGACTGAAGTGATTGAAATATACATAAGACCTTTTTTTAAAAAAAAAAGCTGCAGCCTTTTTTTTTAATAAAATAAAATTCTTCCATTATTATATCCAAAAGCTAAATGTAAGAGGTCATTAATGGCTTTAATGATGATCCATATTCCAATATTTATTATTACTTTCCTATTTAGTTTTAGGGCAGTCTACTGTCTTCCTTGCCTTCATTCTGTTTAAGATTAGGAAAGAACAGCTAACTTCCTCAAGAAGCCAGGCTGCCTATAGCTTAATAGGATATAACTTAATGTTATATCCTCTGAAGCTGAAAATATTAGGCAAAATACTATGCAAGTACCCATTTCTGGAGAGTAAGTCACAGAAAATCCTGATGTAAATGATCTCAGCCCCTTATCTAGTCATGCATGAATATGAAGCATCCTCCAAAACCAAACCTGAGAATGTATAAAATTTTATCTGATACTTCAAAGGGAGGTCTCTGTGAATAAGGAAAGCTTTACAAATGACCATACCCAAGAGGCAGAGTGAAGTAGGCACCCCTGGGTTGTTGAACTTGGGAGTGGGGAAGTACATAAAGGTGTGAAAAGCTAAGAGTAAGGGAATAATAATAGCCTACATTTGTGTAGTGAAATGACTTGCCTAGAGTTAATTCAAGTAGTATTAAATAGCAGAACCAGGATTGGAATTCACATCTGGCTTCCAGCCCTGGCGCTGATCCTTACTTATTAGAGAGACAATGTGATATAATGGGAAGAGTCGTAGAACCCAGATTCATATTTCGGCTCTATTACTCACTTCCCCCCAGGGACAATTCACTTCTTTCTCTCTTGGCCTCATTTTCCTTCTCTGTAAAATGCGGGGGTTGGTTTGGATGACCAGTAGGGTCCATTTCAATTCTAAATCTCCAACTATGGGAACCCACTGTAAAATACTTATCTCATAGTACACAGGATCACAGAGATGGAAGAGACTTTCTTAAGCAATCTAACCTAAACTCCTAAATGTTTTCCATATAGATGATAATTAGCACAAATAGTATTTGTAGTAGGTCCTCTGACTCACAACCTGTACACCTTGTATACTATCCCACTGCCTCCCTGATAGGTATTAGCAGGATTTGGAATCTGGGTCTTTCCATTACATCATGTTGTCTTCCATCAGAAACAAAAATCCTCTAGCAGACAAGATACCATTTTGGCAATGGAGAA
The DNA here is from genome assembly GCA_028646595.1 of Phalanger gymnotis. Lineage (NCBI taxonomy): Eukaryota > Metazoa > Chordata > Mammalia > Diprotodontia > Phalangeridae > Phalanger > Phalanger gymnotis. The sequence continues at coordinate 274,686,114 of CM053622.1, read as the reverse complement.
TTTTCTCTTTATTACTCCCTAAGAGTAAAATTTATGCCCTAAACCTTCTTCCTAACCTTCTACCTCCTCTATGCTTTGATCCAGTGACACTGGTCTCCTGGCTGTTCCATCCCTCAACTCCAGCATTTTCTCTAGCTGTCCTTCATGCCTGGTATGCTCACCTTCCTCTGCTCACACTACTGGACTCCCTGGTTTCCTTTAAGTCCCAAATAAATTTCCAGCTTCCATGGGAAGCCTTTCGTGTGCAGTCTTCTCCATTATACTGCAGGCTCCTTGAGGGCAAGGACAGTTCTTTGGTCTTTTTTTGGTATCTCCAGTGCTTAGAACAGGGTGGGTCAAGTAGTAGCTGTTGTTGCTTGTCCTTCATTCTCAAGGAGGACCGTGACATCAGGAAGGTGATGCCGTGACTTGCGAGTGAATTGGATTTAAGTGAGGAGGGCTGTGCAGTGTCACCAGCCTCACTCTCTTCTCTGGAGCCATCTGGGTCTGGTGGCAAGATACAGATCAGGATGACTGGAGATAGCCCTGGTGCAGAGTAGGAGACCCTGGCCTTTTTAAGCTAAGGTTTTGGTTTTTTTTTTTTTCTTAACACATCTCAGTTTCACTGAGGCAATGCCTATTCAGTGATTAAGGCTAGGTAAGAAATGAGGCAAAGAATGGCCTCTTTTACCTAGTTAAAAAAATCAATCTGGGAGAAGACCGTCAAAGTTTCAGGATAAAAACACTAACAATTGGTATTTACCCTCACTTAGTCATTGGGGCCTAAACAATGATCAAGTGAGCCTTGGTTTAGGGCATGGTCCTTAAAAAAGAAATCTAGCCCAGTAGGTGTATAACAAATGTTTACTGATGGAGACACTGTGGCACCATCCATGCTATATACCCTTCTGAACAATAAATTCTCAGCAACCAACCATATGCTTAATCATGAAGTCACATAGATATCCAGTTGTCCTCAATAAATATGGATTAAATTGGGTGAATATCATGTTATAGTCATTTATTTATTCAATAAAAATTTATTCCAGACTCCATTATTTGGCTACTGACTTTAAGCTAATTTTTTGATTACTAAGAAACTACTATTTAAGGTCTTTAGATTCTCTGGCAGAGTAATTATTTTATCCAAGACAACAATGCAACATAGAGAGTAAAGACAAATCCATTGTGTATTCACTTGGACGTAAATCACCTCTTTTTCTGACGTGGAAAACTAACATGGTTCTCTTGAGTTTTGTATTAACTATACAGAGCTACCAAACTTATATTCTTGTGAATACTGAAGCAAAAAGAGAGTATTTAAAAATATTGGACTTTTTCGGTACCAGCAAGAGACATGAAATCTGTACCTAACCCTTAGAAAATATACTGCTAAAAGTTAACACTAAACTACAGTATGTCTGCAGATGTTTTTGTTCTGTTTCGATTCATATTAATAGGTTTTATAATAAGCATAGGCTGTTTAGCATGTAATTGTGGCATAAATATTCAATCAGGAGTCCTACATTCTCTTGGGGGCTCTGTACCTAAATAGGTATGTGACTGTGAATCACTTTATTTATCTCTCTGGGTATCTCACTTCCTCAGGTGGAAAACAAGGCAGCTGAACTAAGATACATTCCAGTTTCTCAAATTTTTCTTAGTATGATAAATCATTCACTGGACTATAAATAAAAGAAATTAACTTTGAAGATAACATATTTTTTTTTAAAAAAAAAAGAACACCTCAAATACATTCAGGTGCCCATGTGACAGAGGTGGGTTTTTTTTATAATGAATTCATAAGGAGAACTGAATAATTTGTAATCATTTCTCTTTCTCATCTAGAGAATTTTCTGAATCTTCAGGAAGATTCTCTTTTTCCTTATTAAAACAAATAAATTTTTCCTACTTGTAATTTTTAAAAGAATTATTTCCAATTTAGATTAAAATGGTAACAATATATCTCTATCCATTTTTGTTTAGAAATTCTAACTATACTTTAAACAGTTTATTATAGGAAAAATCACATTTTAAAATAATATTTATGCTTTGGGTTAAAATAGGATGATATAATTATCAATTTCAGTTTAGAATTTCAAAGCACCTTTTAAATTGGTTACAAAACCAAAAATATACACTCGATGCATTCTTTAGACTGCAATACATAATGTTCTCCATTAGGGGGATCTACAATCCTGAGAAACATGCAACCCAGGTGCTCTTTAAAAGTAAGACTGAAATTTTTCTCTAACTGGACCCATCCTATCTACCTAATGTGAATGTTGCAGTGCAGGGACACTAAGGGGAAGTAGAAGCTATTCTCAATGCTAGACAAATAAATCTGAGCATCCGAAGGGGGAAAAAAATCTCCTCAGCCAATGCTCTTTAAACTTATAAAAGTATGCATAGCAAAAATATTCAAGACTCTCAAGGAAAAAAATCCTCATATAGACTATACATCCTATAAATAACTAATAATTTTACAAATCAATAAACAAGGACTAGCCCTAAAAATATTCAAAACAGAGTGGGAATACTGTTAAAATAGCTATCAGCCAGCTCTACATGTAAACATTCAGGTCGTTCTTTTTTTTCCCCCATGTTGATCCTTTAAAAACATAATACAACTTTGCTCGATGAATTCCTGGACGTGAAAGCAACAACAATTATTTTCCCAATCAAAATAAATTGTGTTGGACTAGGGCATTTTTCTTCTCAAAAGCTGATCAAGAGTTTTATTCAAATCTTATAATTTTACTTGAATTCTACAAGATTATATTTCCATTATATCACCACTAGCCAAGAGGCATCACGGCCAAATACAATGGATTTGAGCTTTCTTAGAATCTAGAGCATCCTTCTAGCTTTGTCTTTCCTTGTACAAAGTTTGCAGTCCTGGAGTGATATTGTGATGTAACTTGGTAGTAAACCAAGGAATACTATAAAAGGTGTACAGGACATGAGTCAGAGGACCTACTACAAACAAAACAGGTCTACACACACTCATCTTTTTTTTTTCTTTTAAGAGGAACTGTTTCTGGACTAATCATAGATCCCCAAGAGTTCAGCTGAAGTTACACAGAGACAAGGATATTAGAGATTTAGGGGTGTGCTTTAAGTTTTCCCTCCTGAGACCTAGGTTATTTGGGACCTCCAAAAAGGAAGACAATGTTTTGTGGGACTCAAGTGGCAGGAAAGCTGAAAACTTAGGTCTGAATAACTTCAGTGGCTTCAGAAACTTTGCTCAGGAAAGTAAATTTTAAAAAAACACAGTTTCATAAAGTACAGAGTGTTAAATCAATCTATCCATAATAATCAGGCTAGCATTTAAGACCCTCTACAATCAGGCTCCAATGTACATTTCCAATCTTACTACATGTTATGAGGTATCTAGGATAGAGTGTAAGACTGCAACTCACAAAGACCTGAGTTCAAATCCTGCCTCAGACATTTACTAGTTGTGTGATTGTGCGCAAACCACTCAATCTTTCTGTGTCTCACTATCCTCATCTGTAAAATACAAATAATAATACTGCCTACCTTTCCAGGTTCTTGTGAGGAATGAAGATATGTGAGGAAGGAAGGGAGGGAGGGAGGGAGGAAGAGAGGGAGGAGGGGAGGGAGGAGGGGAGGGAGGAAGGGAGGAAGGAAGGGAAATGGCCCTTACCCCTCAAGAAGCCTACCTAGAGAGAAAAATATAGGTTATTTTTTTTTCCATTTTGTCCTTATATACCCCAGCGCCAAAGAGAGGTACTTGACCAATATTTGCTTTTGGGGTTTGTTTGTTTTTTGCAAGGCAATCAGGGTTAAGTGACTTGCCCAGGGTCACACTGGTAGTAAGTGGCAAGTTTCTGAGGCTGGATTTGAACTCAGGTCCTCTTGACTCCAGGGCTGGTGTTCTATCCACTGCACTACCTAACTGCCCTTAACCAATATTTGCTGAAGTGAACTGGAGTGGTAGTGGGACAGGTATGCAGGCAAGCAAATGCAAAGAATATATACAAAGTGGTTTCAAAAGTAAAGAAGGAAGAAAATAAGCATTCAAGTCTTAACCAGGTGCCAGGCACCATGCTACGAACTTTACAAAAATCTGATTGGATTCTCACAATAACCCTCAGACTTAGGTGCTATTATTATTTCCACTTGATAGATGGGTAAACTGAGGCTGACAGAGGTTAAGTGACTTGCCAAGGGTCACACAGGTAGTGAGTGTCTGAGGCTGGATTTAAACTTAGGTCTTTCCTCACTCCAAGGTCAGCACTCTCTCTCTATCCACTGTGCAAATTACCTGCCTTTAAAAGGCAGCTAAAAAAAAGAATTTGAACAAGTGGGGTGGCAAAAGTTCTACATGGTAGAGATGAAGGATGGCTTTCCAGCCTTGAAAGATGACCAGTACAGAAACACAGAGGCAGAGGATGCAGGGTATGGATGAGGAAAACCAAGGAGGCCAATTTGACTGGAATATAAAGTGTATGAACAGGTTGTTGAGTTTGTCCTTTCTTTTCGAAGAAAACCATGACCATCAGGGAAATGATGACATGACTTGCAGTCGACTTTGATTTGAGTGAGGGAGGGCTGTGCAAGGTCACCAGCCTCACTTTCTCCTCCACAGCCATCTGGAGATGGCCCAGGAAGCATTGGGAGACCCTGGCCCTTACAGGCTAAGGTCTTTTCATGTACTCAACTTAGAGAGAGATAATGGCCATTCAGTGAATAGGCCTCATTAATAAGTGAGTCAAGGGATGGCCCCTTTAATTAGAAAAAGAAAAAAAAATCAAGCTTGGAGGGGAAGACCCTCGAGGTTGCTGTTCTAGAGAGAAATAGTTACCACTGACATTAACTCTAAATTAGATGGGCCTCAAATATAGCCATTAAGTGGATCTTGGGCAGGGATCTATTGTGGTCCAACCTATGAGCTTCAGAGTGAACTGGGTTTAAGGTTTTGGTTAGGAAGGAAGGAAGGGAGGAAGAACAAGAGGAAAGGGGGAAAAGCAAGGGGGGGAAGGAGAGGGGGAAGGAAGGAAAGGAAGAACAGTGGGTCCCTGAACAGAAATAGGGAGAGACTGGGAGGACAGTTGAGGCTGGTGAGAAATATGAGTTCCATTTGGGATGCGTGGAGTCTAAGGTACCTACAGAATATTCAAGGAGAGATGCCCAGTGGCTATGGGAAGCCTCGTGGTATAATGGATAGCTAGATCTGCAATCAGAAAATCTGCTCGATATATGATTTTGAATAAGTCATTTTACTTTTCTCATTCTCTCTTCTCTATAAAATGAATAAAAGTATTTACTTCACAGGGTTTCTGTGAGGATCAAGTTAAATAGTCTGTATATGAATTATAAAGTAGTATAAAACATAAATCGGTATAAAGCACTTTACAACCCTGCTTTGAATGTGGGATGTGAGGTCGGGAGAAAAATTAGGGCTGGATACATAAATATGGGAGTCATCTCCATAGAGTTAAATGAACCCAAATGAGTTAAATAAAATTGCCACGAAAAAATTCAGTGGCAATAGAGACAGGAGCCTAGGTTCAGGGCAGTCATTTACTAAGAATCAGAAGGTTCTCAAGGACAAGGGTTCCCCTTTTTCATGAAGCCTTCACTGACATTTCAAATCATGATTATTCTCTTTCCCCTCCTCAAATTGCCTTGTATCAAATTGTCTCTGTATATGTAACATTTCTACCCCTAATAAGATGTGAATTTCTTGAAGGTAGGTACTTTTTCATATTTTTTCATATTGTATCCTCCATAATCTTGCACATAATAGGTATTTAATAAATGTTTGTTAAATTGTATTCGTCTTAAGATCTTCGCCCTAAAGAAAACTTTATAACTATACTTATTTATCAGAACAATTATAGTTTTAGAAACTTGATCTTACGTAAGAGAGGTTCTTAACCTGAGGTTTGTGAACATTAAAAAAGGTGTTTCTTGATAACTGTATTTAAATGTAATTGGTTTCCTTTATAATCCTTTTCTTTAAAAAAAGTTATGTATCTAAAAAACATTCCTGAGAGGTCCATAGGCTTAGGAGTCATCAGAATGATAGTGAAGAGGCTAAGAACACCTCTTGCATAATGTCAGTTGGACAAGAATCTGAGATAGCACAGCATGAAGGAATAGAGAGAGGGCTAGACCTGGAGTCAAAAGACCAACCAGGTGGGCAGAACCAAGATGGCAGAGTAAGGACAGGAACTCACCTGAACTCTCCCAAATTCACCTTCAAACAACTTAAAAATAATATTTCAGATCAAATTCTGGAGCAGTGGAATGAAACAATTTTCCAGCCCAAGAAAACTAAAGAGGTAAGCAGCAAAGATCTGTCTCACCAGGGTGGTGAGGGCCCAGAGCATAGTGCAGAGCAAACCAAGCCACCACTCCCAGCAGCAGAACTGTACAACAACAGCAGTGACAGCAAAAGTGTGGGGAGCTCTCAGCCCACAGAGAGTAAGGGAATCAGAAAACTGATCAGGAGGAGATGACAGGTGACCCTTTGCTTGCATTTGGGAGCAATACCTTTTTGCAATGCCCTCGCACTATTCTGGGTCACCAGCAGGGCCTGGTCACAGTTCTAGGGTAGAGAAGAGTGCTTGGGGTAGCTCACAGGGGAGCAGGGTAAAAAGAGAGAGAAAGATAAACAGGGGAAAAACAGGAAGGGGGGAAATACACAGTGAGAAATCATAACTGTGAATATGAAGGAGATGAACTCACCCACAGAACAGAAGCAGAGAGCAGAATGGATTAAAAACCAGAACCCAAAAATAAGATGTTACAAGAAACACACTTGAAACTGAGAGAGATACATAGAGTAAAAATGAAGCAAGAGAGCAGAATCTATTAATTCTTCAGTTGAAGTAAAAAAAAAAGAAAAAAGCAGAGTTAGCAATCATGATCTCAGACAAAACAAAAGCAAAACCAGATCTAATTAAAAGAGATAATCGGGCAAACTCCATTTCGCTAAAAGGTACCATAGACCATTGAAATAATTTCACCTATTAAACATTACACCAAATGGTATATAACATCCAAATTCTTAAGTTAAATGACTTACAGGAGGAAACAGACAGTAAAACTATGTTATTGGGGGGAGGGGCCTGCCTCAGCTTTCACCTCTCAGAACTAGATAAATCTAGCTAAAAAATCAACAAGAAATAAGTTAAGGAGATGAAGAAATTTTTAGAAAAATTAGACATCATAGACCTCTATAGAAAACTGAATGGGAATAGAAAGGAATATACCTTTTTTTCAGCTGTACATGACACCTTTGCAAAAACTGACCATGTATTCAGACATAAAAACCTCACAACCAAATGCAGAAAAGCAGAACTATTAAATGCATCTGTTTCAGATTATAATGCAATAAAAGTTACATTCAACAAAAAGCCATGGAAACAAAGATTAAGAATTAATTGTGAACTAAATAATGTAATTCTAAAGAATGAGTGGATCAAAGAAAAAAAATCAGAGAAATAATAATTTTATTAAAGAGAATGACAATAATGAGACAACATACCAAAATTTATGGGATGCAGCCAGAACAGTACTTAGGGGAAAATTTATCTCTCTAAACACTTACATCAATAAAATAGAGAAAGAGAAGATCAATGATTCAGGCATGCAACTAAAAAAAAAACTAGAAAAAGAACAAACTAAAAATCCCCAATTGAATACAAAACTGGAAATCCTGAAAATCAAAGGAGAGACTGATTAATAAAACTGAAAGTAAGAAAACCACTGAACTAATAAATAAAACTAGAAGCTGGTTTTATGGGGAAAAAAACAATAAAATAGATAAACCGTTGCTTAATTTGATAATAAAAAAGAAAACCAAATTACTGGTATCAAAAATAAAAAGGGTGAATTCACTGCCAATTAGGAGGAAATTAAAGCAATTATCAGGTGCTATTTTGCCCAATTATCTGCCAATAAATCCAACAATCTAAGTGAAATGGATGAATATTTACAAAAATATAAATTGCTCAGAGTAACAGAAGATGAAATAGAATACTAAAAACATTCTGTATTAGAAAAAGAAATTGAACAAGCCATCAATGAGCTCCCTAAGGAAAAATTCCCAGGACCAGATGGATTATCACAAGTAAATTCTACCAAATGTCTAGAAAAAAATTAATTCCCATCTATATAAACTACATGGGAAAATAGGCAAAGGAATTCTACCAAATTCCTTTTATGACACAAATATGATCCCGATCTCCAAATCAGGGAGAACAAAAACAGAGAAAGAAAACTATAGACCAATTTCCCTCATGAATACTGATGCAAAAATTTTAAATATTAGCAAAGAGATAACAGCCCCATATCACAAATATCATATACTATGACTAAGTGGGATTTATACCAGGAATGCAAGGTTGATTCGATATTAGTAAACCACCAACATAACTGATCATTTCAATAACAAAAACAACAAAAATCATGATTATTTCAATAGATGCAGAAAAAGCTTTTGACAAAACAGGATACTCATTCCTATTAAAAACACAAGAAAGCATAGTAATAAATGGAGCTATGCTTAAACAGATAAGTATTCTCTCGAACCATTACAAGCATTTTCTGTAACGGGGATAAGCTAAAAGCCTTCCCAGTAAGACCACGGGTGAAGCAAGGATGCCCATTATTATTCAATATTATACTAGAAATGCTAGCTATAGAAATAAGAGAAGAAAAAGAAATTGAAGGAATTGGAATAGGCAATGAGGAAACAAACTATTACTCTGAGCAGATGATATGATGTTATACTAGAGAAACAACTAAAAACCTAACTGAAATAATTAACAACTTCTGCAGAGTTGAAGAATATAAAACAAATTCATATAAATCATCAATATTTCTATATATTACCAACAAGGCCCAGCATCAAAATACATAAATAAAAATTTCATTTAAAATAACTATAGACCACATAAAATTCCTAGGAGGGGGGGCGGAGCCAAGATGGCGACAGGAAAGCAGTAACTGGCGTGAGCTCCCCACCAAGTCCCTCCAAAAACCTATAAAAAATGGCTCTGAACCAATTCTAGAACTGCAGAACCCACAAAGTGGCAGAGGGAAGCAGGGCTCCA
>CM053622.1:274585882-274676543 GCA_028646595.1 Phalanger gymnotis | reverse complement strand
ATGATCAAAAAAAGAGCCTAGATATCATCTTTCAAGAAATTATCAAGGAGAACTGCCCTGATATTCTAGAGCCACAGGGCAAAATAGAAATTGAAACTATCCACAGATCACCTCCTCAAATAGATCCCAAAAAGAAATCTCCTAGGATAAAATTCCTAGGAGTTTTTCGCCAAGACAAACCCAGGAACTATGTGAACACAATTACTTTTCACACAAATGTTCAGATCTAAACCATTAGAGAAACATTAATTGTTCATAGGCAATCAGAGCCAATATAATAAAAAATGACAATTCCACCTAATTAATTTACTTATTCAGAGCCATACCAATGAAACTACCACAAAATTATTTTATGGCATTAGAAAAAGTAGAAACAAAATTCATCTGGAAGAAGAAAAGGCCAAGAATATCAAGGGTGTCAAGGGCAAAAAATGTAAAGGAACATGGCCTAATGGTATATATACTATAATAAAATGTACTGCAATAAAACATACTGCAACATAATGCAGTAATCATCAAAACAACCTGACTAAGCAATAGAGTGGCAGTTCAGTGTAATAGATTAGGAACACAATACACAGTAGTAAATGGCCACAACAATTTAGTATTTGATAAATGCAAATATCCAAACTTTTTGGGCATGAATTCACTGCTGAGAAAAATGGAAAGCAGTTTGGCAGAAACTAGGTATAGACCAATGTCTCACACAGTATACTATGATAAGATAAAAATGAATACATGCTTTAGATGGAAAGGGTGATACCAATAAGCAAATTAAGGGAGTGTGGAATAGTTTACTTGTCAGATCTATGGATAAGAGAAGAATTTACGACTAAACAAGAGATAGAGAGCATTAAGGGACATAAAATGGATAATACTGATTACATTAGATTAAAAGGGTTTTACCTTAACAAATCTAATGCAGCCAAGAATTAGAAGGAAAGCGGAAAACTGGGGAAATTATTTTTTTTTACTCAGCAAGTTTTCTGATAAAAGCCTCATTTCTTATATATAGAGAAAGAACTGAGTCAAATCTATATGAATACAAGTCATTCTCAAATTAATGGCCAAAGGACAGGAACAAGCAGTTTTCAGATGAAGAAAACAAAACTAGTTATAGTCATATAAAAATGTTCCAAATCATTATTTATTAGAGAAATGTAAATTAAAACAACTCTAAAGTACCATCTCATACATACCAGACTGCCTAATATATCAGAAAAGGAAAACAAACAAATTTTGGAGGGGATGTGGAAATATTGGGACACTAATGCACTGGTGGTGGAGTAGTGAACTGATAACCATTTTGGAGAGCAATTTAGAACTAGGCCCAAAGGGCTATTAAACTGCATACCCTTTGACCCCAAAATATTAAAACTAGGACTATAATCCTTGAGATCAAAGAAAAGAGAAAAGCACATATATATATATATATATATATATAAAAATTTATAGTCACAATTTTTTGTGGTGGCAAAAAACTGGAAATTGAGAAGATGCCCATCAAATGTGGAAAAGCTGAACAAATTATGGTATATGAATATCGACAAGGAGGATGCTTTCAGAAAAATCTGGGAAGACGTAAGAACTCATGCAAAGTGAAGTGAGCAGAACCAGGAGAATATTGTACAAAGAAACAGTGATATTATATGATTATCAACTATGAATCACTTAGCTATTCTCAGAAATGCAATGATGTAAGAAATTCTGAAGCATTTATGATGAAAAATGCTATCCACAGCCAGAGTAAGAACTGATGGAGTCTGAATGCAGGCCAAAACATACTTTTTTAAAACTTTCTTTATTCATCTTTTTTTGGGGGGGCGGAGTTCTGTATTTCCTTTTACAACATGGCCAATATGAAAATATGTTTTGCACGATGCACATGTATAATCTATAACAAACTGCTTGCCTTCTCAAGGAGAGAGGGTAGGGAGAAAACTTGGATCTCAATTTTTTTTAAATGCTAAAAATTACTTTTATGTGTAATTGAGAAAAATAAAATAGAAAAAAAAATTTAAAACCTCACCCCAGACACATATTAGCTATATGACTGTAGGAGAGTTACTATACTTTTTTTTTTTAGCATTATATAAATGTAAGTTGTTGCTTCTGAGTCTTCTAAGCCTTTCTTTAAAAAAAAAAGATGCAATTCTGGATCTGTTAACTTTTCTCTACCTCATCTCACATAGATCATTACACAATTCCTTATGTTTTATATTTACAAATTTCCATTAAAATAATGAGATCACACAAGTGGGAAAGGGACCTGTATGTACAAAAATATTTATAGCAGCTCTTTTTGTGGTAGCAAAGAATTGGAAATCATGGAGATGCCCTTCAATTGGGGAATGGCTAAACAAGTTATGGTATATGAATGTAATGGAATACTATTGTGCTATAAGAAATGGGGAAGATATGGATTTCATAAAAACCTAGAAAGACCTACATAATATAATGCTGAGTGAGCGGAACAGAACCAGGAGAACATTGTACACAACTGCAGATATACTGATTCTGTGATGACTAACCAAGATGTAAATTTTTAAGTTGAATGATAAAAAAATTAATAAATAGAAATTATCTAGGGCAACTAGGTGGCACAGTGATAGCATGTTGGGCCTGCAGTCAAGAAGATGTGACTGAAACAACTGAACAGAAATTATCTGAGAGCATTAATTTTTATTATGTGTAACCACTTAAACATATAAACTCCTTCAGAGCAAGAGGCTATTTGTTATATTGTCTGCTATTTGTATCACCTGGGCTTAGCACACAGTGCTTTGCACATGGCAAGTACTCGATAATTTTTTTTAATTTGTTAAATTTCTGTAGAATTAAAGAGAACATTCTAAAAACATTAATGAACAAGTTATTTATTGACTACCTTTTACATTACTAGCACTAAGAAGCTTCCTGGTATAGTAGAAAAAAACTGATCTTTGAGTTGAAAGGCCTGGGTTCAAATCTCATGTTGGCAACTTTGGCAAAACTAATTCTGTCACCATGTAATCTTGAATAGTCAATTATCCTCCCTGAGCATTAGTTTCTTTAAAGGGCAAAGATTAAAGGAACCAAAAAAAGCCCTTTAAAAAAGGCAATATACGAAACATACCAATGGAGACAAACATAAACCAAATCTTATAACTTCAAATGTAGACGGATCAAACACTCCAATAAAACAAAAGAGAGCAGCAGGATGAAGCAGGAAACAAAACTCTACAAACTGTTACTTCCAAGAAACACTTCTCAAAACAGAGATATGCACAGAATAAAAATAAATGAATAAATAAAATGAAATTAACTGTACACCAGGTGAATCTAAAAAAAATTGGAGTTACAAGCATGTTATGGGGGAAAGGGATTAGATATGTGATTTTACTAGTATAGACAACTGCAAGGTGAGAAAACTGCTTCTGCCAATATAAACCCACAGATTCTGCAATCCCAAGTCTTACAAGAGAATTTCCTGTAGCAGGGAGGGGTGAAGGAATCTGCCCAAGATCACTCAGCCAAACGTATGTGTAAGAGACATGACTTGAGTCCAGGTGGCTTTGAGAGCAATTCTCCATCCAATGTGCCATTCTCTCTCCTATACCTATTTTGATTCTATGTATATCTTCAGGGTGGGGGTGGGGGTGATAGGGAGGTGTCACTCAGAAAATTCTAAGGATTCAGTAAAGAAACTAAATGAAATAATAGCTTCAGCAAAGTTGTAGGCTGCAAAGTAAAACCACAAAAGCATTATTTCTATAAAATAAGGCAAAATATGGATGAGGTAGTCTAATTCAAAATGACTACAAAATGCATAAAATATTTGGGAATCAATCTACCAAATTAAATAACTGTGTAGTACAGGTGTAAGGACAAAAGGGTACAAGAGAAGAAATTATGTTGAAAAATCAATGTGAGCTGAACTCATTTTGGGAAGCTTCATAATAAAAATGGCATTTCAACTGTTTTAGAAACCAGGGCAGATGACATTTCAAGCAGGAAAAGGAACATAAACAAAGGCAGGCGAGTTAAAATAAGCAACATATCCAATAGGGAGATTGGTCTGGATGAAGCAAAGGTTTTTCATGTCAAAGAACAGCAGGCAAAAGGGGTTAGACAGGTAACATAAAGCCAGATTATGGGGAAATTTGAACGCTAGAAGTTGCAAAGAAATAGCATCAAAGCTTTATTGTCTTTTACCTATGAAATCTATTTGAGCATTATATAGATACATAAAGATAAATAAAGATAAAATTCTTTTTTTCTATTTCTGATTCTGGTTCTTCTTTTATTGGCCTAGACAAATTTAGTTATTTGGAAAGCAAGAAAAACAATGAAATGCAATGACAATTGTTGCACTAACTCCAAAAGCTTATGTAATAATACCTGAATAATCTGAATTCTATTTTCATTTAAAATGAAAGGTCTCATCCAAGATGAGAGTGGTACAGTTATATTCAATAACATGACTTTTTCCATCATCTTGGAGACAGGCATCCTAAACCAGAAACCTGAATTTCACAGAAGATCTCTTTGGGCAAAACTCAGATCTTAACACTTTATTTCTCTATTTGGATCCAAGTGCAAAAAAAATACAAATATAGTATTGTAATTTGGGATGTAACAGAAAAACAGATTGGAACAATACTTAAACAAAAGGAACATAAAGAAAAGATTGAAGTAATGCCTTACTTTTAAATGAGCTCTGGAAAAAAACTTTCTGGTTGCTTTGGTTAAGATTTTCCAGGGCTGTAGTGCTTTCCTGAACGAAGATACAGTTCAAAAATACCCATGACTTTCTAGCCCATTTACAAAAGCTCAGAACTTTCCCTCTAGAGCATGTTCTTAATCAATGTGCATTTAGATTAAAATTAAGGTAAAAAAAGTGACTCTAGAAGAAATAAGGAGTCTATCACATCAACATTTCTTTTTATATTTACAATTTTAAAATTAAACACTGAAATTCTAATTCAACATTTATCAAGTCCCTACAATAGCTCTAGATAATATTTAATATATTTTAAAATTACATTTCATTCACAGCCTATTATGCAACACTCTTCCTCTCTAGACCTTAGTTTACTCATCTTTAAAATAAAGGTATTGAACTAAATGACCTAAAATCTCTTCTCACTCCAACTTGTATAATCCTATGAACATTTTTTAAAGAGGTTAACATATAAACTATCACCTAGCAACTGTGATAAGCAGATGCTCCAATTCATCATATTCATATATAATATGTTTTGGCTTGAAGATGCAGTAGACTTTTCATTCTCTGGAAATGACTAATGATCTCATGTGCTCTGTTGATAGTAGACATCTGTTATGGCAAAGTCCTGTCAAATTTTTCTTAGGAAGGTCGGTCAATCTCAAGTTACTGACTTCAGAATTTCTTAGTATGATGTGCTGAAATTTTTTTTAACCCACTGGCACTAATATGGCTGTGGCAAGCACACAACAAATACTTCTGTGTGTATGTACATATGTACCTAAATAAACATGGTGTTTCTATGTGCAACTGGAAGACAGAGATACACATCTATATAGAGACACACAAATCACAGCCATGACAAAGCAGAATGAGATGTGTCAACCAAATGATTATACAAACAAACACAAGATTAAGAAATTACACAGCACTCAGCTCTAAGGCTTCACTCTCTCAGACAACACAGGCCAAGTGTGCAACATCTTCTCCAGGGCCGGAGGAGGGAACAGAAGACGCCACTTAGTCTGCTCTCGCTTAGGTCTGACAAGCTAAGGGCTCACTGCTGAAACTGAACTTCTATTTCCAGGGCCTCTTTTTATACTGTTTCATACTAATCAGAACTAAGTAATATGTTGATGAACTTTTCTTTCTCCCTTTTCCTCTTCCTTAGATGGACCAAATCTAGCCCTTCCCAGAGTGCATACAGATAATCAAGCATATGACCTGACTAGACAACCTAGAAGGCTGAAACTAAACTTAACATCAGTTTTTATTTGATTCCAGATGCAATTCTTTAAACTTTGTGAACAGAGGCCAATTGGAAGTCATTTTGATGTCTGATTTCATTGAAGTTTTAATAACTGGATTGTAATAAGCCTGAGGCATGAACAATTTAAATTCCACCATCAGAATGGGACAAGCTCCTACTGGAGTAATTCAGATGATTAAATGTTCATTTCCATTTGTGAATGCCGAGGTTTGTCTTCCATCATTGTCTCTGTGGGGAAAAAAAGAATTCTATTTTTTCCCCTGAAGAATAGTATCAGATAGTCAAGAAATAAAACCCTTCTACAACCCCTAAAGCAGGAGTCTTTAAGTATTTTTGTATGTTGTAGACTCATTTGGCAGTCTGGTAAAGCCTATGGGACCTCCCCTCAGAATAATGTTTTTAAATGCATACAATAAAATATATAGGATTACAAAGGAAAACAAAGGATTGTGAAAATAAAGATGTAATTTTTTCCCTTTCCAAACTCATGTACTCTAAGTTCCCTAAGGTGACTTTAAATAACAAAACCCTTTTGTGAAATAAGTTTACTTCTGTGGGTATAAGCCCTTAGAAGCATCTTGCCTGGGATATGGATTCTCCATAAGGTTATAGCATGGGGAAGCTTTTGTTTAAATTAGACCAAAAATGTATTTTCTTCTTATATATTTAGTAGTATTAAATGTATATTCCTCTGACTACATAAACTGTAGGTCTATTGGCATTAAAACAGTTCATGCCACTCTAATTCCTTTCCCTTCTTTTCTGGATGTTTTTTTAAGTTCCAGCTTTCCATGAGGGCCCAGGTAAAATAGCATTTTCCCCATCAAGTTTTCCCTGATCTAATCCTCCTTTTTTGGTGACCTTTCATAACATTTAAACTCTACTTCATCTATGAGGACAAGAACTTCATTTTACCTTTTTAATATCCTGAACACTTGCCCAAAGTGCTTTGCAGTAGTAGGCACTCAATAATTTTGCTATATAAATTTGCTAAAGCATAAAAACACAAATTGTCATGTAGATGCAACTTTTATCCAAAGAAACCTATATGGCCATTAATAAGCATATATGAAAAAAATATTTTAATTTCACTTAAAGGAAAAGAAGCATAATCTCCATGGTTTAGGTAAACTATTTCCAGTTTAATTCTATACTACTGTAGCAATCAAAAATGTGTGATATGGTATAGATTTATTTTTGTTTGACTAAATGTTAAAAGTTTTGGGATGTTTTAACCCATTGGGATAGCCAAAGACAAACCTAAATGTGGCTTTACAAAGAAAGGTGAAGAATTAATGGTTTATAAGTTTTACTGAATGATAAAAATTAAAGTCTAGACAGTAGGATTCTAGAAAAAAACACCGAATTTTGAAAATGAGAGATCAAAGTTAGCATTTCAACTGAATCACTAGCTGTGCAATTTTTAGCAAATCACCTTGAATCACTTCATGTCTTAGTTTTCCCATATGTACAAATGGAGATGATAATGACTGTGCTACCTAATTTACAGACCTGCTGTACAAGTTGGACTAATGCACGTAAAATGCTATGTATATAAAATACATTACATAACTTTTAGCCACTGTTATTATTATCAAGCAATAACTTTAATTACAAAGTCAAATTTGCATTTGCCACACACAACAACAAAAAAAAATGGGAGAGCTGATCATTCTATTCCTTGTACAAGCTATTTAACAGTTACATTATAAAGAAACTAATATGATCTAATGTGAAGTCAACCTGTAAAAACTCATATCTGCATACTTAAACCTGGAAACAGAATTAATGAATCTGGTTTAAAAATTTTCTGAGTGGAGTTTCAATACGACCTGAAGCCATCTGTCAAAAATACAAAAATGCGACACTTTCAAACAGTTTACAAAAACAGGTAACACCAGGAAAATGAAAATTTTAACAAAGACCTTTGCATAGTTAGTGGATGAGATTTTTTAATGAGTATATGATTTAATAATTATAGCCAATGAGGTATTTCTTCCATTTGGATCTACACTGCAGTATCTGCTGGGCTATGACAACAATTAAAACTAAACATAAATATAAACTTAGAACTAGACCTCGGAATCACTGTATCAAAGTATTAAACGTTCAATCATACTGCTGTTGCTAAACAATAATTTTACTAAGAAAGGTTTTGTACCATTAAAATCAAGTTTAAAAATTTTTCTATACCTGTTCTAGCAAGTCAATAGTCTGCCTATAAAAAGAGAGTTGTTTAAAAAATGGCTCCCACATCAGTAACTAGCTATTTCCTCCCTGTAAGAATAGAATCAATTTCATCTGGGGGGAGATATTATTAGGGAGTTGCTATGTCCAGTGGGTACCAACTCTTCTTGAAAAAAATATCAGTTGTATTTGGGTGTAAGGCTGCTACAGAGTCTATAAGCCCTTGATCGCTCTCATTTCTTACTCTGAACCCTGACTATTTCTCATCAACCTCCAAAAGTCCAACCCTACATTTAAAGTCACTGTGTATAAAATGTATGCTGACTGAAGGGTCCATCACAAAACCTCTACTTCTTCATCCTCTTCAACAGCAGTTGCTATGTAAGCTGCAAGTATCTTCATTGCAGTCTTCTACAAATGCTTACTGTGATAACTATAATAGAAGATGATCAGATGTCCCCACAAAATGATGTTTCTCTTGCCTTTGGGAATACGTTAAGAGCAATTTAATCTACTCCTTTATTTTACTCTCCAAGGAGACTCTAGGAAGCATCCTTCAGTTTAGCTGCAAATTGTCTTTGTCTTCTGGTTTCATTTATAATGAAAATATCAAGATTGATATGATTCAGTTCTTCTAGGCAACCTGTTCACTAGTCTGTCACTGCATTTTACAAGGAAAATACCAAACACTATGTTAATACTTATACAGAGTTAGGATTCTTAACCTGGGGTCTGTTAACTTGTTTTATTTAATCCTAAGCATTTTATTTTGCATATTTTAAAATGTTATTTTGAGAAGTAGCGTTCTCTACAGACTTCACCAGACTGCTAAAGGAGTCCATGACACAGAAATCCTTGGTATAAAGGCTTTAAAAACTATCTCTTAGCAACCTCTGCATCTTTCCCCACCATTCTGTCACTAGCTTTGCATTAGTCAACTTACAATTTATTTTTTTTGGCGTAGACTGCCATGGAAAAAGAATTTGTCACCAGGTGTCCAGCAGACTGATGATAAGCCTATGTGGTTAGGCTGGTCCTCAGAAAGTAAATATAATTCGCTGTGGGTTCCTTACCACCTTTCCAATGTAGTAGAAACTGCCAAAACTTGCACTAAGCTGGCATGCTTTTTAAAACCCAAGGTCATGGCAACACCATCATGACGCATTAGGGCAAGACATTCTAAGTGGGCAGTAGAGAGACTGGACTATAACAGATAAGTAAATTCCCACAAAGGGTAGGGAAATCTAGTGTGAAGGAAAAGCTTGAACAACAGAAGTTTGTTTCTTAAAGACAACGCTATAAAAGTTAATTGATGTGGACTAATTGGGGGAAAGATGGACTGAATCATTAAAAAGTCTGAGTTAAGAATTATTAACCACTGGAAAGAAATTCAGGTGTTTTTTTTAAACTTTCAAATATCTGTAGCATAACAATAGAAATAACACGTTGCCAAGTGCTGTTCCTTTTTGGACTTGTTTGGTTTATAGATAAGATTCATATATAATTAGCTTGCCACTGTTTCTATTTATATTTAAATGGAGTATAAAAGCTAAGTAATTTTGACTAACTGGGCAAAAGGTAGTCTGAACCATTGAAAAAGTCTGAATTATTAACCATTGGAAAGAAATTCAGATTTATAACTTTTAAGCATACACAGCATAACTATAGAAATCTTATATTGGTGTTCTTTCTTGCACCTGTTTTGATGTATAGATAAGATTCTTACAGAAATTAGCTTCCCACTATTTCCATTTATATTTAAATGGAGGCTTCCAGAGTTATTTCCCTTAAACAACCCAACACAAGAGGCACACTGGAAACTATCATGGGTGTAGAATCAGAAGACCTCTGCTCATACCCTTTCCTACCCTCCTCTCCTCTCCTCCTCTGTGACCTTAAACAAGTTGCTTAAATAATCAGGGTTTCCAGTTTCTCTGTCAAGTCAAGAGGGCCTGGTCTAGAAAGAGGATCTCTGCAGTCTCTTCTGTTCTGAATCTTTCCTCCTAAGTTTCAGTATGCTGTCTCCATTATCAATTCATTGAGCAAAACTTTTTAAAAGATTGTCCCAAAGTAAAAAGAACGCCTTCTGCTGATTATATAGCAGTCCACACTTACTAGCTTGGAAGTTTGACCAGTTTTGCTGTATTGTAAGGTCTCATCAGCAACAGGTTACGAGGGCACCAATGTTTTTGACTATAGCAACTCATGAAGGCTCCTCCCCACTACTGAAGTGTCTTTTATCTACATCACTGGGAAAAGTACCCTATCTACTGAAAACTTGTACTCTGGAAGTATCAACGATGTTGTTACTGTTTGTTGTTTTCAAAGAGGACCAGTGACATCATGTGGTGATGTCTTGACTTGAGGGTGAATTCGATTTAAGTAAGGCAGAGTTACACAAAGTCATCAACCTTACTCTCTTCCAGGGTCATCAAAACCAGTGGCGAGACAACAGTCAAGATGACCGGTGATGACCCAGGATGACCCTGGAGTCTTCTATGCCTGACCAAGCTCTAAGTGCTCCTTAGCACCTTCGTGGCTGCTGGAACAAACTGTTCTCAAACGTCCATTCAAGTTTTCACACGCTTGGGGTAGACGCTCCACTAACTCAACGATGGGTTTTGAGGCCCATCCGTTTGTTGCCCTCAATATGGTTTAGCCCCTCTGCTGAGAGGGTTTATCAGGCTATGGCTGCGACGCATGCTACAGCTCCTTGGAGTCACAGGTGAGAGTTGAGTGCCAAAGGTGGATGAGCAGCCCTGAAAAGCGCTTAGCAAGTCCTCCTTGACAGCCCTTATACCCCGGAAGTTGTATCGATGATGATGATGATGATGATGATGATGATGACAATTACTACCATTTTTATATCAGCAAGATTTGTGAAGCCCTCATTTGATTTTCACAAGAACACTATGAGGTAAGTGCTACTGTCCCCATTTTACAGATGAAGAAATCAAGACTGGAAAAGATTAAGTAACTTTCTCAGAGCTACATAGTGCTTGGGGCAGGATTTAAACTCAATCCTTCCTCATTCCAAATGCAGTACTCTATCTATCATGCCACCTAGCTGCCTAAATATGTTTATATAAGTACTATAATAGACTATGATGCATGAGTATTATATGACAAAAGTATATATGCTCATTTATTCCTTCCCTCTAAGAAAGCAATATATCTGACTCCTATCTATAGTTCCTACATTGTTTGCAATTCATAGACACTCAATTCTACAAAATTGGGTGATAATCTACAGTAGTGATACTTTCTTCTGAAATAATAAGCCTGTTTCCACACCTACCAGGAATGAATGGACCATGACTACATATCCACTGCTTTGCTCTTGGTGAAAGAGCCTCAGCTATCACTGAAAACCCATTTCCTCTATCACTTCCAGTATAGGCAATTAAAAATTAAAAGCACTGGACAGTAAAGTTATTTCAGTTAATTAGCTTGCTTGTTATACCATGTCGGCACACACTCTTACTGCTAGTATCATCACCTTTACAGATTGTAATGCTTAAAATTTCAACGAACACCTTTCTGCATTGAAAGAGTAAGCTTATTCTGATGCTTCCTACAAGAGTATTCTCTAAATATTCATTCACCTTATCTGGAGTTGACCATGTTGGTCCTTGTTACTACCTGCCACAAACCAGACATTTAAACTTATCACTAGTTCATTATTCTTTGGAAGACATTTGTGGTTATGCCTTTGCCTCTGCTCAAACATCACCCTATCTCTTATTTCTGGCTTCTAGCTAGATTTCTTTTCTGTTACTTTGTAGTCATTAAGGCTTTAAAGTTTTTCCAGCCCTTAGTTCTTCAAAGTTCTTCTTTCTTCCCAGTTAAGAGCCATAATCAATTTTCTCTTATACAGGGAAATCTCTGGATAACACTCATCCATCATCTGAATAAGTCCAGACAAACTTGTATCAATCATAGTCTGTGGAGCTACAAGACATTCCCAGAGGGAAAAAAATCCCAACACCAGCTTGCAGGTTTCCAAGTAAACCCCATAGCATTTGCTGTAGGAAATAAGATTTGGATATATGAAATAACTTGGATTCACTCTTTACTGGTAACTCTAACTACCATCACCCTTACGCATACCACCTAACTGATGAATACTGACACCTTTGTTTATATAAGAATTTAATAACAGAAAGACCTATTGCTGAATACTAATGAATTATGCTCTTATGTATCCAAGTGAAATGTGAGCTAAGTGGCACAGTGGATGGAGCCCCTGGCCTAGAATCAGGAAAACCTGAGTTCAAATCCAGCCTCAAACACTTCCTAGCTAGGTGACCTTCGGCAAGTCACTGCTTGCTTCAGTTTCTTCAACTATTAAGTAACAGCACCTACCTCTTAGGGTTGTTGTGAGGACCAAATGAGATAACATGGGAAAAAGAGCTTTGCACAGTGTGTCAAGTATTAAGCAATATACAAATGCTTATTCTTTCCCTTTCTCCCTCCCCAGGTTTACCTAGCTATGTAGGTCAATTAAGTCATATTAAAAATATTAGGCTACTGGAGCTCATAAGCTTTATATGAAATACATAAAAGTATGATTGGCACAATACCAGTTTTGCATAAACTGGAATTGTTTCTCTTTAAGTAAACAAAAGGGGCTGTCCTCAACACGTTGATATAAAGGGCTATAAAAACTAAGCCTATATGGAGTCGGTGCTCTGAAGGTTTCAGCAGAATTACAAATGTCCTGTGGCTATGCCTTTCTGGCTAAGTGGTTCGTATTTCTGGTGAATATACAGGCAGGGGAGTAATGGTTTAATTTAATTAGGAATTATATCCCTTCTAATCTTATCACAAATAAAAGTAGTTAGATTTTGTTTTGGGGTTTTTTTTCGCATTTTGGCATCCACCAGTGCGTCGCTACATTCTAAGTGTAAGCCTGAATTACTAGACTATACTGAGTTAGGCCTGGCCCAGAATAAAAGGCAATAACTCACAGGTGAAACAAACAGGATAAAAACCCAGTTAATGAAGGCTGTGATGTAAGTTGGTCTACAGAAGATGAGACACAATTCTATTTTCAATGAACATCATTTAATGGAACACTAAGTGTCTGGGCAGAAATAAAGGCAAAATATAGTTCACTCAATCACTGCCTTGAAATATATTCTGTACTTGGAGCCAATTAGGCCATGACCACTCCAACAAGAACTGACTTTTAATATGCGTGATTTCCCATCTCTACTAGCTCATGATGCCACAGATCCTTTAAGTCAGATAAAACACCTCTTTTTAAAAAGTGCTGTATGTATGTATGTATGCCTCTTCATTAAAAAAATTTTTTTAAAAAAGCCTTTTCTTTTTAAAGAATTGACTTCTGTTATTGAATGTTTGCCATAAATTAGAAGCTAAAGTATCAAGTCCCATCTAAGTTTATTTATAATCAAAGTTCCTACTACTCACTACCAATTCAGGCAACTTGATTTGTTGTTCCTTGGAGGCACCTCACTAAAAAGGAAAAATGTGATTCTATTGTCTCCTTGATTTTTCTTTAAGTTCCTTGTTGAGACCATGGTGGAAGCATGATTTTGAAGTCCAGAAAGTCAGA
Source organism: Phalanger gymnotis (assembly GCA_028646595.1). Classification (NCBI taxonomy): domain Eukaryota; kingdom Metazoa; phylum Chordata; class Mammalia; order Diprotodontia; family Phalangeridae; genus Phalanger; species Phalanger gymnotis. The sequence continues at coordinate 274,662,800 of CM053622.1, read as the reverse complement.
AACATGGCTGGGAGGGAAATGAAAACAAGCTCGCCTGGGGTCCCTTCACAAAATGGAGGCTTTGGGAGGAACTTCCCAATGGGAGAAGGGGGATTTCATAGAGGTCTTACATATATGAAAATAGAAGAGTAATGGTGTGCTTTGATAAACAGGAAAACTGGAGTAGAATGACTCAAGAGGCATAGATGGCTGCTTATTCAAAACTGGAAGGGATAACTGGATGAGTTAAAATCAATAAAAGTTCTTGAAAGAATAGAATAAATCTAATAAAATAAAATTTAATATAGATAAATATTAAAGTCTTATACTTGAGTTAAAAAAATAACTTCCAATATAAAATAGAGAAGGCATGAAAACACTGTAGTTCTATTTGAAAAATATCTGAGTAAAGTCAATATGTCTTAACAATGAGTTATGGGTGGGAGGGAAATGCCCAAATACAAACATTAAGAGAGCTATCCTGTCCAGAAGTGGAAAATAGTTCTGACATACTGCACCCTGCCCAGGCCATATTTAGAGTACTGTGTTCATTTCTGGAAGTCATTTTAGTGAAGATATTAATAAGTCATTTTAGTTTAGATATTAATAAATTGGAAAGTATCCAGAGGAGGGTAACCAGGGCAGTAAAGCTCCTTGAGATCATGCCATATGAAAACTGAATTGGAAGAAAGGGAGATGTTTAGCCTGGAAAAAAGAACACTTATGGGGATTGTGGGAGCTATCTTCAACTATCTGATAGGCTCTCACACATAAAAGGTATTAGAATTAGGCTTGTTCTGTGCTTCATTACTAGGAGCAACAGGCAGAAGTTGAAAAGAGGCATACTGAATTAATCAATGAATATGCATATCTATCATGTGCCAAGAATTGTGCTAGCCCAAGGACAAGTACAAAGGATGAAGTGATCCTTCCCAAAAGCAGATTACATTCCTTTTTTTTTGCTCTCAAAATGTTTTTTAACATTTATTATTTTATTTTTCCTCAGTTACATGTAAAAACAATTTTAACACTCAATTTTAAAACTCTGAGTTCCAAATTCTCTCCCTTCCTCTTCCCCCCACTGAGAAGGCGAGCAATTCGATATAGGTTATACATGTATAGTCATGCAAAATACTTCCATAATAGTCATGTTGTGAAAGAAAACAAAGACCAAAAAAAAAAACCTTTAAGAAAAATAAAGTAAAAAAGTATGCTTCAATCTGTACTTAGACACCAGCAGTGATGACGGACAGCATTTTTCATTTTAAGTCCTTCAGAGTTGTCTTGGATCATCATATTGCTGAGAATACCTAAGTCATTAACAGACGATCATCTCATAATATTGCTGTTATTTTGTACACAATACATTTCACTGTGCATCAGCTCATGCAAGTCTTCCCAGGTTTTTCTGAGAGTATCCTGCACAACAGTATTCCATCACAATCACATACCATAATTTATTCAGCCATTCCCCAATTGATGGGCATCCCTACAGTTTCCAATTCTTTGCCATGAGAAAAGAGCTGCTATAAATATGGTCCTTTTCCTTTCTTTTTTTTTCCTCTCTTTTGAGATACAGACCTAGTAGTAGCATTGCTAGGTCAAAGGGTATGCGAGTTTTTACGTCCCTTTGGGCACAGTTCCAAATGCCTCTACGGAATGGTTGAATCAGTTCACAACTCCACCAAGAGGGAGTTTACATTCTAACAGAGGAGACATATCTATGCTGTGATGCATGTGTATACATACACACAGAGGAGGAAGGAAATAAGCTTTCATATAGTACCTATTATGTGCCAGGAAGTATGTTAGGTGTTTTACAAATATTATCTCATCAGATCCTCACAAGAGCCTGGCAAGCTGACTGTTATTATCACCCCCTTTTTTACAGTTGAGGAAACTGAGGCAAAAAGAACTAGAGTGACTTGATCAGGGTCGCCCAGCAAATATATACAACATAGTTAACTACTAGTAGCACGGCAGTGAGGGCATTAGCAGTTACAGAGGTCAGGAAAGATCACATTCAGAATATAGTGCTCAAGGTGCACCTTAAAGATGGGAGGGCTCTATAATGAGGAGGAAAGAAAAGAGTATATCCCAGGCATGCCGGGCTGCCAATAAAAACACAAGAAGATGGGAGGTGGAGTGACACCAGTAAGGACAGAAAGAAGGCCTGTTTAACTATGTCTGCTACCAAAGAGATCAGTTGGAGTAAGTTGTAAAGAGCTTCAAAAGGTAAACAGAGGGGTCTCCATTTTATTCTAGAGGCAACAGGAAGCGACTAAAGGTGATGGCCTAGAGGAGTCCTATGGTCAGATCTACGGTGAAGGAAAATTACTTTGGCAGCAGTGAGTGTGTAAGATGGACTTCAGACAGGATGACCAATGAAGGGGATTACTGCAGGAGTCTAAGCAAGATGTGATGAGCCAGTAGCTGTGTGAGTGGAGAAAAGGAGTCAAGTGTGGGAGATGATATTGCAGTACATGTAACAAGATCTGGCAAGTGAATGGATAATATGGGGTGAGGGGCAGTGGAGAGGTTGGGGAGGGAAGGAGGGAGAGAGGGAGGCAGAGAGACAGAAAGGGAGAGTCGGGAGAGGGAGTATGGAAGAACAGAGAGTTTGGGCAGAAGACATGTTCAGATTTGGACATTTTAAGTTTGAGCTCTCTCCAGGAGATCCAATTTGAAATGTCCAACAAGAAAATGATGATACAGAACTGAAGCCAAGGGGAGAGACTTGGGCTGGATTTTTAGATGAGATTGTCTTCCTAACAGTTAAAAAGACCACAAAATGGAATAAGTTGCCCTTGGAGTAACAGATCTTCTTCACTTCTTGGTTCCCCACCCCCTCTCTCATCCCAGAGTTGTTAATTATGTTATAATGAAGACCCTTTTTCAGGTACAGATTGGACGAGATGGCTTCTCAGGTCCCTTCAACCTCCTCAAGTCCGAGATTTTATGACCTGCCTTTTTGGTGCAGTGAGCCAATAGTTGTCTGAAACATGTAACTCAGCCTAGTGATTATTTTTATTATTATTATTATTATTAACTGTGTCCAACTGTTCTCTCTGTTTATATGATTGAGAATAAAACTATGCAAACACATGGCAAGCCTGAACTCACAGATATTAATAATCATAATAATATGAGCAGATAGATTTATATAGCATTTTAAGATTTTAACACGATACACGCTCAACCCTTCCTTGTTCTTCTAGGATTCTCCCTCTATTTACCATCCTTACCTGCCTCTCATATGTCTACTCCTTTTTATTCATGTATCTACTAGGAGTTCAGCAAAGAATAAGTTAGTATAGAACATGAGAGACAGCAAAGCTCAGATTCAGTGAATGGTAGGACGGAGCAACTACAATATTCTATTTTGGTTTTTGCTTTTGGAGGGGGGAAGGCAAGGCAGTTGGGGTTAAGTGACTTGCCCAAGGTCACACAAATGTCTGAGGCCGAATTTGAACTCAGGTCCTCCTGACTCCAGGGCTGGTGCTCTACTCACTGCGCCACTTAGCTGCCCCAACTACAATATTCTAAATGAAACATTTTACTACCATGTTTAATCCCTTAAAATGTGCCTTAATGGCTATAAGAAGCAAATGAAATATTAATTCTAATGCTACTATTAAACAATGAATGTGACCTCAACCAGATTTCTTCAGTTTCTCCTAAGATACACCAACTGTTTGCAGATCACCTCGAGTGCTAGCGTTCTCCCTCTGAAACAACCTTTTACTTAGTTATTTAATATTTATTCCGTTTATGTTTATTCTGCATATTCATATTCATGTATATAACATCCTTGTTATCTCTCCTGTAAGACTGTAAGTTCTTTGCAAGCAGGGATTGTTTCATTTATTGTATTTCTATCCACAGCATTTGGCACATAGTAGGCACTTAATAAATGATTGCTGATTGATTGCTGGGGCTACCAGGTATGCCCTTGAGACTCCCCAAGTGATCCCAGAGAATCTAGACACCACAGCTTTTGACACTGTCACTCAACCTCTTCTTCTTGGAGAAACTGAAGAAATCTGGTTCCCTGTTGACTATCAGGCATTTGCTCTATAGACCTGTCACGTTCTTAAGACCAATACAATAAGTGCTAACAATTCAAGTTAAAATCAATCATTCCACCAACATTTTTCAACTGCTTTATTCCTTTCAGAAAAGACTTTAAAAATAAGCCCTTATTGTAACCTTTCAAGCTCTGAATACTTTTTCTGTATCAAACAATGGCTGCCTCCTTTAACTTGTCCTCTGATGTAACAAAGGATTACCGATCATATTTTATGACCAGTGCCAATGTCCAGTATATCTTGATTAATTAGCCACTGTCTCATCTTATTTCTGGCAAGTCTGCTTACTTGTTTATTTGTTAATTCCGTCCATGGTAGATTCTGTCACTCAAACTTTCCTTAGAGGAAGCATGCTTTTAAGAGATGCTCAAAGTATTGTGCCATTGGTTTTATGTCAATTTGCTGGGAAAGTTATCGACCATAGTTCATATTTAATTTTAATTCAGTGATTTATTCAGTATTCTGATGACGTTTATATGTCACACTGTTCAGGATTTTATATACTTCATGCTCTGCAGGGTGAAGAAAAACATTTAAGACTATTCTCCTGTCCCCACACCTCAAAACTGGAAACGACTTTAATGAGGGTGGGGGTAATTTTATGTTTTTCCATTACATTATACACACATTTAAGTTTTCTCTTTTTAAATAACATATTTGTTGATGCACAACGAAAATACCACCATGAAATGTCAGCTATTAAGCCAGAGGGTATCACTTACACTCAGCTGCCTCTGTTTCTGTTTACAGGGCTGAGACTGAAGCTTAATAGTGATGATAATTATGTAACATTCATTAAGCACTTATGTGTTGGTATCCTAGAGAGGAGATGAGAAGTTCCGTCCTTGCCCTTGAGAAGTTTATCAAGGACACACCAAACTGATAAATCGCAGTTAGGCAATGTCTGTGAACACACAGGGATTCTCCCCTAATCGTAGTCATTGATCAAGGAACAGAGGAAAACCTTCACACCAAAAGAACCTACAGGTGTTAGTCAACAATTTCTCAAGTCCAACTCTTTCCTCAGATCTCCTCATTGTCTCTCTTTCCATATAAGTACAAAGAGAGTAAAAATCACACATGTTCCACCTATATTACCAGGCTGACTCCACACACAGTGACTCTGCTCATGAAGACCTAGGGAGAAGCAGCAGACACGGCCTGGCCCTAAACAGAAGCAAGAGCCTCATCTGAGCAACAAACCTGTTTTGTGAACATGGGTTTTCATTGTACTTCACACCAAGAGGTTTATTATACAAACTCTGAAACAATTCAACATCATCTTCCTGGCCATGTAGTGATAACAACAACCATAACTGCTAGCATTTAAATAGCACCTATGTGCCAGGGAAGGTGCTAAGTGATATGTTATCACATTTGATCCACACAACAATCCCACAAGGTAAGTGCTATTGTTAACCCCATTTTACAGCTGAAGAAACTTGGGCAAGCAGAGGTTAAGTGACTTGCCCAAGGTCACACAGCCAATGTCTGAAGCTGTATTTGAACGCAGATCTTCCTAATTTCAGATCTAGTGCTTTAGCCACTCTGCACCTAGCTGCTAGCAGCCAGAATGGGCTAAAAGAGACAGGTAAGACAGTCCTTATGATCTATGTTCTTATTTCGTAAGGAATATGCCAGAATGCCAATGTATTACACTACTAATAATAATACCACCACCTTACATTTACATGGTACTTGTTTTCAAAGTGCATTATCTTTTATCTAATTTGTCTGTTCACAAAAATGTCCCTCGTGCATTGCAGCATCCCAGGTTAGAATCACAGAATCCTAGATTTGGAAAGGACCTTGGATTTTAAATGTCATTCAGTTCAACCTCTTAATTGAAGCATGAAAACCCCTTTCTAGCATCCTCCAGAAATGGTCAATAATCAAGTTCTGCTTCAAATACTTCGAGTGTCAAGGAACTCACTACCTTACAGGGAAGTCCTTTCCATTGTTAGATAGTTCAAATTATTAGTCACTACTGCCTTATCCCGAACTTAAATATGCACTTCCATATCTCCTACCTATGGTCTTAGTTCTGTCTACTTGGACCAAGAACTCTAACCCTTCACAACACAACTGCCCTTAAAACGTTTTAAGACAGAGCTCAAGTCTTCCTTTGTCTCTTATCTAGGCGAAACATCTTTAGCTCCTTCACCAATCCTAGCATGGTTTGGAGTCTACTCACCCTACTAGTCTTTGGTTTTCACATCCCTGTTAATTTTGGACCAAGAGGGAGGAGGTTAGAGTAAACATGGCAGAGGCAGGAGGGCGGAAGGGCATGTGAGTATTGCATGTTAGGAGTGGGGCACCTCCCCTTTCTGCTTAATTTGATCTGGCCAGCGATTTCAGCATAAGATGACACTGCTCAAACACTATGACCTACAGAACAATCCCTGTCTTTTTCTTTATATCTCCTTTCCCCACAGTGGTTGACTACATTGTCTATCATTTCCAGATTTTTCTAAGTGCAGCAAACAACTTTTACCCATTTGTTCTTGAAGGCCGCTTTTCCCCAAGTCTATTCTAGTTCTCATTCTACACCATTCCCCACTAGGACTTAATCCCCACCCCCCACCCCCAAAAAAGGAAGGAAGGAGTTTCAACTATAAACTACAACCTTGATCCACTCTGTAATGACACCTTAACCTCTCTCCAAAAAAGCATTTTCCCCTAACTAATCTTAATATGAAACTCAAGTTTCATTAATCTTGTTGACTGAAGAGTTTAAAATCTCTTATTATTCATTTTTAAAGTGAGCTTTAAAACATTTTATACTTCTTCCAAGAAAACATTCACTAAATGAAGGATTTTTTAAAAATTTGCCTGTTGCCCTTGATTTTTTCTATTAATCCACAACTGTTTAGAACAAATTCTCTACCATAATACAGAGCTGAATTTTAGAAATGAGAGTAATTGGTTACTCTATAAACATTTATTAAGTACCCACTAAGTGCCAAACTCAGTGCTAAGCACTGGGATACAAAGAAAGTCAAAAGACAGTCCCTGCTCTCCCGGAGCTCATAGCCTAATGAGAAAACAACATGCAAACAATTATGTACAAACTGGAGAAACTGGAGATAACCAACAGAAGGAAGGAATGAGCACTAAGGAGGATGAAAGAGGCTTCTTACAGAAGGTGAGGTTTCACCTGGGACCTAAAGGAAGTGAGGGAAGCCAGAAGGTAGAGAGGAGGGAGGGAGAGAGTTGCAGGCATGGGAAAGTCAGTGAAAGTGCCCAAAATTGGAGACGGGGCTTCTACTCTGAGGAAACCCATGGAGGCCAGTGTCACCAGATTCCGGAAGAGATGGCAGTACTAAATCAGAGTTACAAAGCTAAGGCCTACTAGGCTGACTACTTACCTTTGCAAAATCCCTGACATCAAGGCTCTTCCTGAAGGACGAAGGAGGGCTAGAAGAGTTTCTAATGCTTCTCAGCTAAGTTTACTGGCGCGTCATGGAACACACATGCTTTATTACATTGCTTTGTTGCAATCAGGCAAAATCCTGCCTGACAGGCTAATATATCTATGCATTTACTAGGTTTATCAGAAACGTCATAATCATCACTTACCAAAGTCATAAGGAAGCTTTTTTCCTCTCTGTACTCCAAAGATTAAAAGGGCCCTTCCAACCTCAAAGGGGAGAATACCAAGTCTGAAGTTTGACTTTTGCTTAGTAATGTAAGACCATGAAAAGTAAACAAGAGGATTTAGACTTCTAAACAGTTTTAGTTCATTAACACCTCATAATAGCTAGAAGTCACATCCTCCAACTTTAATCATCAGTAAAAAAAAAAAAAAGAACAAGGAAGCAAAAATAGCTATTCAGTAGCCATGATAGATAATATCACAAAGCCCACACTGCAGTCATAATATAGCATCTTCAGCCCTGATTTAATAACTATTTATTAATATTTTAGATATAATTTTTAAAAGTTTAATTATCTGGTCCCAGCCTACAGTAGATTATAAGAAACAATATAGAACAAAAAAAATAATAAAGAGACAAGCACATCAGTTAAGACTAAGAAGTGACATATAATAGTGTCAGAACAAACTAGAAAACCTATAAAAAATGAGAACTCAAAAGAAACTACAACTGTTCAAAGTCATTTAACATGGGATCAAAGACATCTCAACAACCCCTAAAGGCATTACTACAATACAAGGCTTCATTGCCAATGGAAGCTCTACAGACTGTAACAAACTAGAATAGAAGGCATTCTTCCTTCTGGTGTGTTAGGCATATTCTGAATTAGGAAAAAAACTGTCCTTCCCGGTTTCTTCAGTCCTTTGATTGTATGAATTACTATAACACAGATACAATGTTCATGTCCACAAGACGACAAAAAAGGTTAAATTCTCTTCAGTATGCTTTGCATAAAAAAAGCGAGTGATCCATTAAAAAAAAAAACAACCCTGTATCAAAGTGGTTGAACTTGGTCAAGTTTGGATGCTTATAGGAATAAGCTTTTGTTTTCTGGGAAAATTACTAATATAGAACTCCTCCTTCATCCATGACACTGGCAGAGTGAGTTTTTAATATTAAGAGGCAAAAAGAAAAGTGAGATAAGAAAAAAAAGCATTAGTTTTGGAGAGCTAGGTTTAAATTCTGGCCCACATACTTAGGAGCTGTGTAATCATTAATCATTCAGAATCTCAGCTTCCTCATCTACAAAACTGGGACAATAATACACAACCAACAACACAGAGCTACTGTGGGGAAAGTGTCATGTAAATGTGAAATGTGAGATGTGTGTGTGTGTGTGAATATTTGTTCGTGTGTACATACACATATGTGGAGGAGAAAGAGCAAATGGCAGATGATTCAGGCAAGATGAATGAGGTGGCTAGGGGGTGGAGAGCCAGGAAAAAAAATTAAAAAAAATAAAAACACAAAAACCACTAAAGTTCTCAGTGATTGGAAATAATATTCTTCCTAATCTTCAATTCCACAGTTAGATGTAAAATGAGTTTTAGGTAGTAACGTAAAGGTTAAAATTGTATTATATTTCATAAACAAGAAATGACCCTTCTTTTCCCCCAAATTCCTAGTATATATACATAGAGGCCCCTTTTAATTTATAAAGTAAACACAAAGTTAATGAAGTATAGAAGGGGGATCTATCATCTTATTCCTATATCCCAGTAAGCTATCTTCTATTTCTACTTGCTTAAGTCTGGCTTTTTGTCACTTTGCATTACAAAAAAAATAGAAAGAGTTCTGTTTAGGCAAATTCTCAAGGTACTGAACCCTAGGCCAATACCATAATTCCCTTAGTCTAGTGGTACAAGGCAGAATTAAAAAATAAAATAAGACTGTTGACGGCATGTTAAACAAGCCAAGTACACATCAGAACATATTTACCAGCCTCTTGGTCCAGAAAAAAAGTACACAGTTCATTTTTTATCTTAGCTCACCTGAAAAAATTTGTCATTGAAAAGTACAACAAAATCTTCAAAAATTTGGACTATACCAACCCATAATTTGTGAGCTAAAAAACTGCTGAGCAAAAAAAATCCCTAAATCAAAATTTTCAGTAAAAGGTTATAATGTTTTTCAATGAAGGTCAACCTAAACTAATAAAATCTGTCCTAGTAAATTTTCTAAAATAAATTATTACTGCTTTTAAATATCTCAAACTAATTACTAACAAACAGCCTACAACAGAGATTGTGTTGCGGCTAAAATACCCATTATACCAAAATCCTTAAAAATAGTCATATTTCCCCTTTAATAGAGGAACACATTTCCTCTCTGGAATTTAGCTCTTGAACGCGAACATTTGTCTCAAAAAAGAGGGAAACAGGATGTATGCAAAAAATAAAACCCCAAAACCCTTACAAACAACTAATATGCATGTCAGGAAACACACACTGAATTTTGTGTTGCAACTCTTACTAACTGCACTTTCATTAAGGGGTCTATTTGTTCTACTCCTGCCCACAATTCCAAAGAGCTTAGAAACTGAAAGAAAATTAGAATTAGAGAATTATGAGATTCTCACAGGCAGGCACAGTAGCAGCAGCAAGATGAAGCCAGCAAAGGAGACAAAAAGGTATTAAAAAAAAAAGGCAGGCCCGAGAATTAGAGCCAAAGCAGAAATGGAATGGTGGTATGTTTGTACAAGGAGGTGGTCCAGTCACGCAATGAGAGCTAAGAATGCCAGATGCTCAGTCATGCTCTACTGGTACTCTCAAGAGAGTGACAAGACCTAGAGAAAGGCCTCCAGAATACTGGGTGTATCTTCTGTGGAGGATCTACAGGAGAAACCTAGACAAAAATAGCACAGAATCAGAAGGCACAGATGGGTTGCCATCTGCATGGTGGTCTGGGTTTGGATCTGCAAGGAAGGAGAGGCACCTGGAAATAATGACCACCACAATGATTTATTAGCCTTGCAGGGGAAATTACAGGCATGGGAATGACTGGTCAGTACAGTCCAGCTTCATAGCAGGCAATCACATGCATACACTCTAGCAGTAATCAAGGGGAGGGGATGGGGTGGTGGTCCAAGTAGGAGGACAAAAAGCATTCATTCCCCAACGGGCTGCAAGGAGCTATCTTTCCATGTACCGTTAGCTTTGGGCCGTCTCCAAAGAGGTACCCTGTGCTACTGGAGCCTGGGCTCACAAGGTCGTCATTGGGGTTTATCAGGAGAGGGACAACCCCAGAGCTTGAATGATGCCAGGGTTCCTACCAGGCCCCTTAGCACTCAAAATAAAGACCTCCACTCATTGGTCTAAGGCTTGCTCCTTGTTCCCATAGAAAGAGAGTGGCCAGTCTGATGAGATTACAAGATTACAACTCTGTTGAAGTATTTAAGCACTGAAGCAAGTTAAATTGAAATAAAGCTAATGTGTTTATTAAGTGCTATGTGTCAGGAACAGTTGTTTAAAAAAACTACTAGTATATCCCCTGATTAGGATCATAGATCCAGAGCTGGAAGGGAACCTCTGTTCAGTTGTACTGTGGGGAAGTGTCATAAAAATGTAAGATACTGGAACAGCTAGGTGGCATAGTGAGTAGCGCATCAGCCCTAGAGGCAGGACGACCTGAGTTCAAATCTGATCTCTGACACTTGACACACTTACTAGCTGTAAAACCAAGGCAGACCAAAGTTAAGTGACTTGCCAAGGGTTCACATAGCTGCCAAATTTGAAATCAGATCTTCCTAACTTCAGGTCCAGTTCTTTACCCCACTGCACCACCTAGATGCCTTTTAAGATATGTTGTTAACTTGTTAAAAGTTATGTGTGTATACACACATATATGTACACATATTTTTCCTTTACAACTTTGTTTATAATTTTTTTATAATTTTATTATGATTTAAATAGTTACTGATTTTTTATAATTTTAAAATTATATTTAAAATGTCTTCATAAATAACTAGCATTTGTTTTCCCCAAACAAACCTTAAATTTATAACTATTAATAAAAAAACAGCAACGCATAACACCTTTTATTTAGCCACCAACATTTTCCTTTTTAAATTCTAAATTCACACATTTTTTCAATTATATTTTATTTTATTTACAAAACATAGTTAATATTTACACAGGATTTGGGAGCTAGAAAGGACCTTAGAGATGATCTAATCTGATAACTTACATTTATGGAAGCTAAAGTCCAAATATAGTGAAGGAGATGCAATTACAAATTTTTGGAAATGAAGATATACATTTGGGATTCCCAAGTTAAATTCCCTGTTCAGTTGTTTTCAGGCATGTCTGACTCTTTGTGAACTCATTTGAGGTTTTCTTGGGAGAAGATACTAGAGCGGTTTCTCATTTCCTTCTCTAGCTCTTTTTGTAGATAAGGAAATTGAGGCAAACAGGGCTAAGTGACTTGCCAGGGTCACACAGCAAGTAAGTATCTGGGGTCAGATTTGAACTAAGGAAGGAGTCTTCCTGACTCCAGGCCCAGCATGCTATCTAATTCACCGCCTAGCTCCCCCCTCTCCCCCCTCATCCCCCTACTCCTGTAAAATAAATCTTTTTTTTGGGGGGGGGGAATTGGGGGAGGAGCCTGAATCTATAATTCCCCAGATACAGAGAATATCCAGTGGGCAAATTCCCTCTACCAATAGAAGTGAACAGTTGCTGATCAATCTTAAAGAGCTGCCTGGGGCCACTGGAGAGTTAAATGACTTACCATAACTTAGAGATAAGGCTTGAACACAGGTCTTCCTGAGGCCAGTTCTCTGTCCACTATTTCACACTGCCTTTCTCTTTTTCTTTACTCCCTTACCAAACCCAATTATATCCTATTTTCGCTCATTTACTAATATATGGAATAGTTTCCTGAAAGGCAGGGGAATATAGTGGGTTAGAGTATTCAACTTGGAGTCAAGACACTTACCATGTGACCTTGGCCAAGTCATACCTCTTTGGGCCTCAGTTTCCTTATTTATAAAATGCTAGAGGATCCCTTCCTGCTCTAAATATATGGTCCTGTAAAACCAGAATTTTGATAGGTCACTGCCCTAAAATCCAAAAGACTACATTCAATAAGGTTCTTTGGTACTTCAATAACTGGATCATACAATAGGAGCCCAATAAATTTATTACTGACACCATGTCTTTCTATATCGAATAGAACGTAATATTGAAAGTCAAGTGTGTTAGTGATGAGGTTAGGGAACTGTATACTTTTAGACCCCTAAATACCTCGAGACCCCAAAATAGCAAGATGGTGGGTCCTACTTGAATGAATTTGACTCAAGCCTTCTCACAGTCAGAGAAAAACAAAGTTTATCAAAGATTCACCATATTAGGTAGAATCTTAAGAAATCTCACCATTTGTGACATTATTGACAAGTGGGCCAGATTCAATCTGATGAACTAGATTGAATCTGAGCACCTTCATGGAGGCAAGATGGAGCTTATACACAGAAAGACTGTGGGAGGGATCTAGGGTGGGCTTGGGGTGATGGGAGGAGGGGTTTAAGGAGATTCTTGAGGAGAAGTCTAAGGAGGAGTTTGATGGGACTGGGGTGAGGTTAGACTCCAGGAACCAAGAGAATGGGATTAAGGGTGGGAAGTAGCTGAAGGATACCTGGAGATAACAGACTATGTGGGAATAAGCTAGTTTAAGGGTAACAGATTTGGGCATAGACATTTTGACAGGATCAAGGGTGGGAAGTAGCCCCATAATGGAGGACTATGTTAGGTTAGGGGTAACCTAGAGATTTGGGCCTAGCAATAATGAAAGGTTTATGGTCTTAAGCAAAAGCTTCATCAAGTGGGAAGATTCAAGCAGAGTTCAAGCGGGCTCCCACAGACTAAACCCCATCATTAGGACCTAATTCCTCATTTTATTGGGAGGGTTATTATCATGTTGATGTCTAACATATACATTAAACACAGCTAGATATACCAAGAATATCTTAAGATTTAGAGGCAGAGAATATAATCGAAACTAACACAATCCCCTTCTAATAAGTTGCTAACCCAAAATTCAAATTCATATTCCCCAATTCCAAATCCAGCACTTTTTCCACCAAGTAAAGCTAATCTCTTTAAGTCCAGATGTGTTTTGACTCATGGTGATCCTGTTTTAATTATTACTCTGAATAGCCATGTACCACTTCAAGAACCAAGTGCACAAAGTAATCAGGATTAAATACAATGCAGTCTGGGGAGGAAATGAGCTAGGCTTAAGAGCTAGAAAAAAACTGGATTCAAATTCCATCTTTGACCCTTACTTATGTGAGCACTGGCATGTCATTTCAACTCTGGGCCTCAGTTTCTTCAACCTCCAAAACTATCCCTCAGGTACCTAATTAATTCACCAGGTCTTTGTGAAGATCAAATAAAAACAGTGCTAGGTAAACTTTAAAGTGCTACATAAAAGAAATAGGAAACAATACAGAAGTCCAACCAAACTTAAATAGTACTAGCTTTATCTGCAGAAATCCTTAAATCTTTGTATACAGAGATCTCTAATCCTAACTCCATCACGGAAGGCAGGTAAACAACAGCTAACTTACTCCCAAATTTATTAATACAATTTACTCTAGATACCATATCATTTCTAAGCTAAGCTCTGAAAGAAACATCCATTGGCAATATTCCTTTCTCCTATCCAGAGTGATTTTAATAATATTTTGAAGGTAAAGCAATTACAGAGGATATGGATGAAGGAGAGGAGGAGCAAACTTTGGAACTTTAGAGACATTCATCAATTTCTAGGCCTGGGAGAGTGGTGTAACTTTGCTAATGTTGAATCCACTATATCCCATAGACTAGCAACTGTTTGGATAGACTCTAGAGTAGATGATCTCTTGGGTCCTTTTCTGCCCTAGATCCTATGGGAAACAAAATACCACGGGAGGTTTATTTAGGTCTTTAGGTGACCAATTCTTTCCCTGGGGGAACAATGTTACTTAGCTCACAAGATTTTATGAAAAAGATAGGCTGCCCCATGGGAATCAAAGGGAGTTCCCTTTATGTAGTCAAATATATTCTCTTTCCCTTCTGATAATGTTTAAATTAATCAAAATTTGTTACTTCAAAATAACTTATCATTAACAACCAATTACTCTTTCATTTAAAAGTGATAATGTTGTAATTCATTAAAACACTAGTTATTACACTATCCCCCACACTCTCATGGATCTAAAACTGCTCTGATGGTATTCTCTTGTCCTCTAACAATTACTGCAGCTGATTTACAGCTTATACAATTAGCCACCATACTAGTGTATTTAAGTATCAAATATAGTGAAGGTCCAAACATGTCATCTCAAAGTCAAACCAGTCTTTTACAGTTCTCTGAAAAGTTTTATAAAATTTTATTTATGAAATTATATTATGAAAAAAAGAAATGGGAGAAGGGAATAATGTAATGTCTTATATTCCTTCATCTAACCACCCAAATTCTGAAGTATAGACTTCTTAATATTGAATTCTACCTCAGATATCTGAAAAGATATCTAAATTGACTATTAAGCAAATATTTCTTTTCAGTATAGACTGGAATGCTGGTGTGGTGTTCAGGGGAGTAAGGGAAGCAAAAAGTGAAAGCTACATAGTTGAAAATGAAAGTTACTGAAAGCTGCTAATTTGATAATCAATTTCCATTTAGCAACACAAGCAGTACCTGAATGCAAATAATTATATTTCATTTTTTAGATCACAGTAAAAAAGTCTTTTATAAAAACAGATGATTTGAAGACTTCTGTGAAGTGATACAGACCCACTCAATTTGAAAATTAATGTTAACGAGAGCACTCTGCTTAAAACAAGGCTGTTTCTGTTCATTTTTATTATCCATTTTTATTATTGCTCAGGTGAGAACTGTAAGTAAGATATTTAATTTACCTGGTTAACATATTTACTTAAAACACTATGAGAGAATGAAAATAGAGAATTTTAGTATGGATGGAAATTGCTGAGTGTGGGAAGAGAGTGCAATGATAGTGTTGTCAAAAAGAGGAGGAAAGAGAGAAAAGATGGTAAATGAATCACTTAAAAGACAATTTACAAAAAAGAAAAAAAGTTTCTAAAGGAGGCACAAACAAGCAGGAAAGCTTTGAAAGCAATACGCTGAATTTATAATATATTCTAAAAAAGGAGACAACCCATATGTACCAGAGATTTGCAGTTTCCTATCCAATATATTTTTTCTTTTCTACTTTGTATGTAAAAAAAGGCTCTCTTTTTTATGTGTACATGTTTAAGCGTAAAATTTTAAAAAGAAATAAAAAAGAGAAACTGGTGAATATCACCAAATTGATTGACATGTTGGTCTTTACCCCAACCTACTTCTATAAATGGAGCACAATAAAACCTCCAATATTGTTCATTAATATAATGCTTATGATTATCAAGATGATCTCATTCATATCTATAACTGTCATTAAAAGAAGTTTTTAAACTTAAAAAAGCTTGGTTTGACATCAAATAATTTTAGCATTTTCAAGAAGTCCACTAAGTAAAAACAGAAAGTCATATCTAAAAATGTAAAGTACCTTAGATTTCAAACACAAATGATTTAAAGTTAAAACTCAGAAACCATAATATTTAAATTATTTTTACATGGGGGACAGTAATCTCAACACTTCATTCTCTTTAAGATGGTAAAGTATCCCCTCTGTTTTTTCATCATAATATATATATACATATATTAATATATATCTCTAGGAATAGAGGACTATAAATCTCTGCCTTTAAACTATGAGAGTAAACTAACTTATCAGTCTTTCAATGTTCTTATATTTATAGCTTTAGCTAACCTTGAAAGTATTTTTGCTGATTATTTTAACTTCAAAATTATCTACCACACACGTCTTTAAAAGGCAAAGAAAAAACATATCAAGCATACCTTTCGCCTGGTCCAAAGTCTTCACCTTCAGGCATTTCAGCCCTTTAAAAAAAATAAAGGAGATACAACTATAGCCCTTTTGTAGCAAGGTAATTATTCCAAATGATAGACTCTTTTCAACTCTGAAGCTAAATGTGTCAGTAGGAAAAAAAAACCCAGCCAGAGTTCTTCCCCCTTAGGAGAAGAGAGCTCCAGGCTCCTCTAGTCAGTCAGTGTTTACACACTTCCTGCTGGTCCTGAATGAAGCTCCCAGGCCTGTCTTTGTTATTGGCCCCTTCTATAAATAAACAGGTCGGTCACCTCTTACTCCCAAGTACCATGACAGGCATCTGGGGAGCAAGGGCAGCTCAGCTGCCAAGCATTTCTCTTCAGTCTTGTGAGGAGGCATCACCACCCAGTTATTAACCTTTATTTGGATGACTTCACAGAGGCCTGTTCCTTTGCTTTGCCTTTTTTTTTTTCCTCAACATGGCAGGGCACTGAGCCCTAAGAACAGACACACCACAGGTGACCCAAAACTTTAGCACGGACTATCAAATCTCGCATCCCTGAAGTTGAAGCAGGGAGTTTGGAAGCAAAAGGTGTTGTAACTGTGATAGTACCCAGCAATATTTGCTCGATGTCACAACCACTCACTTGGCAAAAAATGTAGCTGGAGTTGATTTTTTCCCTCCTCTTACTCCAAGAAATGTCATCACTGTATACCAGTATTTCTTTAGAAGAGAGTGTCAGTCATTTTTCCAAGAAAAAATCCACTACTACAGGATCAGAACCTGAATTTTCTAACCCAGAGCATGTCCCTGGGTGTCTTCCTTTGTAAAATAGTTTCTATCAAAGCCTTCTCTGATACTGGCAAAGGGCCAAGTTGTGAGTCTGAGATATTTTTAAAGCCTATTACTGCCCCCCACCCCACTCCCATGACACTTGTTTGTCATAATTTGAAGAGCAGAGCAAAACAATTTCAACCTATATGTTTCAACTTTTATTTACCAAAGAGGAGAAACAGATAGATGAATGATAGATAAGAGAGGATAAGACAGACAGACACAAGCACATGTTTTTTTTTAAAGCTGCCCTGGGAAGATCATAGCTAAACTTTTCAACTAAAATAGCACAGGGTCAGAGGCTAAAAGATTTGGAGCTGCTAAATCACTAATAATTAGATATATGTAAATTAAAACAGCTCTGAGGTACCACCTCACACCCATCAGACTGGCTAATATGACAGAAAAGGAAAATGACAAATGCTGGAGGAGATGTGGAAAAACAGGTACTAATAGGTGCTGCTGGGGGAAGGATATAAGTGGTGGCAAAATCTTTAGGGCCAGAAATAAAGCCAACAGGGGAATGAAGCATGACTGGTCTGAGCCTGTACCCAAAATAGAGACTCCCAAAGGAAATCAACAATGGGAGAAGGAAAACTCCGGCACAGCAGGACACTGCCAGATGTGATGGTCCCAGGTACTCAAAGAAGTTCCAGGGTAAGACATTTACTCCTGGGTCCTACCCGCTAAACCTAGCATCCAAATTTATCAAATCCTTTCTTGATGGGCAAATAGACAAAAAAAAAAAATTATTTCTTAAAGAACTGTTTATGTCTTTATGTGTTTATGTCTTTAAAGCATGTAGTATTTTCTGTTTGTTATTATGCTACTGAATTGCTCAAAAGAACCTGAACATGCATTTTAATGATCAATGCAGGGTTTCCTACACTGCAGTACAATGCATGAACCACATGTATTGTGATCCTGTGATACTGAAAGAAATGCTCTCATTCACCTTTCCTTGAAATTTTAAATCACTTCCTGTCCCCAGGAATTCAATTCAAGGGAGATGTTGGTAGTAATTTCTGAGGTCTAAAAAAAGAGTGCCAAGGAAGAAAAGAGGAAAGGGGCATTATAGCTATTTTCAAGTATTTAAAAAGCTTTCCTAGAAAAGAGGGATTAAATGGCTTCTTCATTTTAGCCCCACATAACAGAACTAGGAACAATGATAAACCTATATAGAGATTTAAAAAAAAATGTTTTCCTAACAATTAGAGCTAACCCAAAGTGAAATGGGTTGTCTTGGGAGGGTGTGGATTTCCTTCTCACTAAATCTTCAGTGAATGGTCAGGGGATCTATTGTGAGTTGGACTAACTGCCCTCTAAAGTCTCTGTCCAGCTTTGAGATTTTGTGTTAAATGTCTAAAAAACTGGGTACTTAAGCTTTTATATAAATATCCAGATACTACAATAACATATTAATAGACTAATATCATTCCATATTAATATTATTAATTATATTACTTGTATTATATAAAGTTAATATAATATATAATGATATACATATTATATAAATATATTTATACATCTTATGCCACAAGTAAGTACAAGAGATTATGTTCTCCCCTATTCTTTTGAGCTCTTTTTTTCTAAGACAAAGAGCAATAAAAAGAAATTCAGAATTCTGAAATTTGGCTGAAAGTATAAACAATTTCTATGAAACAGAATTCAGAGAATCACAGAATCATGGAATTTGAGTGTTGGAAGAGACTTCGACATCCATCTATCTAGTCCAATCTGTACCCAAATGTTATTCTCATTACATAACACCTGTCAGGTGGACATCCAACCTTGACTTGAAGACCCCCAGTGAGGGAAAGCCCATTGCTTTCTGAAGCAGCCGTTTAGGAAGTTTTTTCTCAGAAGCTGAGATCAGACTCTCTACAACTTCTACACATTGTTTCTAGTTCTGTCATCTAAGGCAAAGAAAAGCAAGTCTGATAATCTCTTTTCCATATCACAGTCCTTCATGCCCCACCCATATACCCAATCTTCTCTTCAGCTAAAATTCCCCACTTCCTTCAACCCATCAATCTTCACAGGACATATTCTTATCAATCTTAACACCATGCTAGGTGCCCACCTCTGTGCATTCCCCAGCTTATCAATGTCCTTCCCAGAATACTGCAGACAAGAGTCAAACGTCATATACCAGATGCACTGTTCCCAGAGCAGGTGCTCTTTGTTGGTGAGACTCAGATCTAGATTAGAAGTTCCCCTCATTGGTTCCCCCAACTCTGAAAGATGAAACCAAGGAAGAAATTAATACCTACCGTTCTTCTGGCAGGGAAAGCTTTAGATTTCAGGATAATTGGAGTGCTCTGTGAAAACTAAATCATGCCTCAGGGTCAAAGACGATCAGGAGTACACCCTGATGACAATATTGCTCCAGTTCTGCCTCTGATGGTCTTCAACCAATTTCTTCCTATCTTGCCTCTTCTCAAACACCTGGGATTTTTCGTATTTTAATATTCAATCTTACTCCATTCCCTCCCTTTTTTATATACAATTGCTGTACCTTTAAACAGATTGTTTTGGCTAGATCAGATGATATAGTATGGTATCATACCAGGCTTTTAATCTTAGGTTAATTAAGTTCAAACCCCATGTTAAATGTTCATCTCATCACAATAGTTAACATGTATATAGCATTTTAAAGTGTATGAAGTGCTTCACATACATAATCTCACGTGATACAGCAACCAGTGAGGTAGTTACATCAGATATTATTATTCCCATAATATGTAGAGATAGGGAAACTGAAGCCTAAAGAGCTTAGGTGATTTGTCCATGATCACACAACGCTGCTAAGTGCTAGAGGCATGGTTCAAACCCAGATCTTGCTACGTCCAGTGCTCCATTACACACCGTACTGTCTTTTACTCAATTCTTAGGATTTTACTATCTGTCTCACAGAGTTGCTGCAAGGACGAGCTTTGTCAATTGTAAAGTGCTGTATAAATGTAAGCTACAAATATGATACAAAGATTCAAAGAAACAACAGTTTGCACAAAACATACAACACATCTGGGGGCAGGTATATTTTGGCTAACATGGCATCTTGTTTAACAAAGAGTTGTAAGATCTAAGATGCTGACATGACCTTTTCCTGGGTATAATTATCAACATGGTGCTCTTCACTGTTCATACCAACTAAGTTTGAGAACCTAGTCTTACATTTAAACACGAGATGTTTAAACCATTAGTTTATCTCTTGTAATTAGAGATCCTGGGATTAAAAGATGGAAGAGACCTTAGAAATTATCTAATCCAAAATAAGAGGCAGCTGAGGCCTACAGAGATGACATAAGCCCAAGGTCATTCAAGTCATAAGTAAAGCCAGAATTCAAATTTGGGTCCTTAGACTCCAAATCCAAGACTCTCCATTCCACCACATAATGAAAGTTTTATTTCATAATTATGATTTCACCACTGTGGCTAATTATGAACAGTTTGTTGAATGTTTAATGAATGAAGAATTGGAAGAACTCAGGGCATTTAGCAAGCAAAACAGAAGGAAGGGGCCAAGCATAATAGTCGTCTTCAAATATCTTTGAAGCGGGCTTAGATGTATAACATGTAGTTTAATATTGAGGGCAGAATTCAGGACAATTAGGAAGTTATAAGAGATTCAATTATAAAGAAGAATTTTCTAATAATGAAAGTTGTTCAAGAATACAATAAGCTGGAAGAGAGAGCCATAAGTTGCCTTTAACCAGAAAAGCCATCAGCTAGGGATGGTCAATCAGCCATTTATCAGGGACTTCGAAGTTTCTTCAAGGATAAGAAAAATGGATTAGATCCAGTTTAATTCAATTAGTAATTCATTAAGTGCCTACTATGTATAAGGCTCTGTGCTAGGTGCTGGGGGGATACAAAGATGGAAAACACTACAACCTAATGGGGGAAGGGTAAAGAGACAAGGCAAAAAGAACAAAAGATCATAACATATAGAGATAGAAATTATTTAATTGAACCTGTTCATTTTACAGAGAGGGAAATTGAGGGTCCAAAAATTTGACCGCTAAGGCTCCTTCCCATTCTAAAATTCTCTGATTCTAGTTTTATTAAATTGAAAGGTCTAATGTTGTACTTTACTCTGTTTTCATAGGTCAATGACTCAGCAAAAAAAGTTAACATTTTGACTCCAGATACAAACACCTCATCAGCTACAGGCCTCCACTTCCATTCTCATATACCTTATCTGGTATGGATTTTAAGATGAACTAAATTCAACTTATAACTTTATATCCCAATGGTGAACAGGGAAATCATAGGACTGTTTTGTTTGTGGGGTCCCCCTGCTCCAGGGCTAAACTCTTACTTAGTTTTAATTGATCCAGATTAACAAGGGTGCTGAAGGATTCTGAAAACTGGACATGCACTTCCCTCCCAAGAACTGGAAGTTTAAGTGGGCAACCCCAACTGAGCGCCAATGATAAATTTCTAAAGCCTAAACATAATAGTGTAACAACTTATAAGGCCACCCCAGCACCAAGAAGTGACTCAGCATTAAGAAGAATCTGGTTTTTAACATACAATGTCTGTTTTCCTTGGATTTGTTTTACAGCTGACCCATTTATTAACCTAAATGATGGAAGTATTTCCTTAGGAAATCAGATAAGCACAAGCTGTGTGTCAATGAATATCTGAGACAAGGGTCTGGATGTCTTTTCATCTCTCCGGGTCTTAGATAGGAACAAGCGAGGGTATCTTATAAATTCAAAGCATGAATACTAGGATAACCAAACTACCAATACATATTTACTGAGAGATTCATTTCATAAGCTCCATTCTCAGTTGCTGTAAGGTAAGGGATAGAAAAATCCTAAAAGGGGACTGCTGTCAAAAAGAAGTACTCTTGAGACTATCTGCCTGGGTGGGCCATTCCTAGTCCACTAATCCATACATAAGGGATAAGTATATGCAGTATTAAATTAATCATTTTAAAAATGAGAGCTAACAATGATGCTATTTTAGTACTTTAAAAAATAATGATTGGGGTTTTTAATTTTATTGATTTTACAATAGGAGTCAGGATTAACTAATTTCTTCAAAGTTTGACTGTGACAGAGAACATACATTCCCCAGGAGGAGAGAAGAGAAGCCTCTGCTTCTCTTTGACATTCTCCTTTTCACACACCTGGCATCCTCAGAAATAGTCCTACATGAAAGTGGAGGGGAGCCCAAATCATCTCATCTTAATTTCTACTCCAGCCATGTTCCCTCTGGGCTATACTCTCTGTGTAACTGAGATGCTTTGCTTAAATACAGAGGAGAAAAGTGACTTCTTAGCCACATAAACTTGAGCTGGAAAATTAGCATGGGTTATGAAAGGTAGCCTTGTCCAAACCACCTTCTATTGGGAGGTTAGCTTCTATTTTATATTACTATGAAGAACACAAGTGGTTTATTTTTCCTAAGATTCTATATATGATACGATATATATACATGTATGTATGTATGTATGTATATGACTTTTGGTGGGGAGAGAATGGTACCTCATTTTCTAAGAACATGTATGATAAAATAATCTAGATTTACTAATCTATGTTGCTAATAGAAATAATGTGGAAATACATATCATTTCTTTGCTTCTCTTAGAATTTCTGACCTACAGTTTCTGTTTCATTTCATTTACATATTAAATTGATGTTTACATTTTAATTAGTTGTGACAGTTATGAAGGTAGACCAACAGCGCTATCTTAACTTATACCACTGTAATGAACATAGAGTATTAACAACATTTGCCTTCTTAAAGTATTGGGAGAGGAAGGGATTAAGCATAAGATTAAATTTAATAATGAATTCATACTGGCTACACAAAGGATTTTTAAAAGTAGCCAAAACTACATCATTATAAAAATGCTGAGCTGACTGTGTGTTTAGAAGAAAGTTAGTGGCTTGAATGATAAAAATAGGTAAACTCTGAAAACCAAGCATTTTCCTACCTTTCCATCTCTTCTATTCAGAATGAAAAAAAAAGAGATAACATAACAAATAAAGCCAGAAATCTAATTTCTGCCTAAATTTTGGACACTTCTATGATTAGTGGTAAACATAGGTCAAATCTTCACTCTTATTGTGATAACTCTATCACACACATACATACTCTCATATGCCATTCACTAGGCAGAAATATAGAATAAGAGAGCTGGAAGGAATCTCTTAGGCCATCTAAATTTAATCTCCATCTTACAGATGAGGAAACTGAAGTCCACTTTAAGAGACGAATCTGTTTCTGTGTATCCAGCATGTGAACAAATGATCTTTACCGACCTCTTGCAATGTGAATTTGCCCACACGAAAACACAAATATCTATACCAGGAACATACAAACTTTTATTTCCCACCATTTCTAACCTTTCATTTCACCCCATTACAGACTCTAGTGCTTGGATTCCTCATCTGGGCTTGGATGCTGTGTGAACAGAGGGTGATCTACAACGGGAATCTGGTGAAGGATGAAAACAACACACTTCAAGCATTAGGATGCCATCCGGCGGCTGGGAAAAAAGCCAGAATGAATCAAGCTGGGCGCAGAATTGGGAAGTGGAGCAAAATCCATACTGGATAGTAAAGAGGGAAGAATTCTGAATTGAGGGGTTTGAAAGGACTCAGGCTTTGACTTCCACGCAACAAAATAAAGATGAAGGAGTCAGTGTGAACCAGTCATTGTTCATTTGTGTTCTTTGTGATCCCATCTGCGGTTTTCTTGGCAAAGATACTGGAGTGGTTTGCCATTTCCTTCTCCAGCTCATTTTTCAGATAAAGAACTGAAGCAAACTGGGTCAAGTGACTCACCCAGGGTCACACGGCTAGTAAGCGTCTGAGTTCATATTTGAACTCGGGTCTTCCTGATTCCAAGTCTGGTGCTCTATCCACTCCACCACCTAGCTGGCAGTGTGAACACAAGCAGAGGCTAAAAATAAGGGAAAGGGGCAGTGGAGACTGGGGAAGCCCCTTACCAACGATCAATTAATTACACAAGGCAGACAATTTGTAGGAAATATATCATCATAACCCAGGTGGGCCCTATTTGAATTCTGCCTCTGGACAGGTCTGAAGTTTCATGTTTGTTTTGTGTTCCATCTTCTTGACATTGAATCTATTCTCATATACACATATACATATATATTACACATACATAAATACACATGTACTTTCACACATATACACACTCTGTGTGTACACATACAAAGTATGTATGTATTCATACATACACACACAAATTAGGTAAAAACTACTAGAATGTTTCTAACCAATAGAGTCTTTTTCTTTGGAATCTCTTATGTTCTGAGTGAGCTCAAAACAAGATAGTAAACGTGAATTTAATTTCATGGGCAGGTGTGTTTAATGGAGGCATTTCATAGAAACTGGAGGCCAATCTGTATGGAAGCAGATGGATGCTGAGTAGGGGAGCTAAAACCAAAAGCAGGTGTCGGAAAGCCTGTGGAGGTGGATCTGGACCCCCATCACATGGAGTTGAAGTGCTGGACTGGTAAAGAGTCTAACAAAAGGGCCTTTAAGCAACTACTATTCCATCAATCTCCCTATCACTTATTGTGAGATTGCTAATGAAATGACTGTGTATTATTTTAATTTCTTTATTATGTTTAGAAGTTGTGTCTACAATTTAGTAACTGATGTACACATAAAAAAGTCAAAATGTAAACAATTAAAATTAAATAACTTTTACTGGTTCAACCTTGAGAGACTATTGGATTAAAGTCTTACAGGTCATTAGAGGAGATGAAGAGGGCTATGACCAAGGGTTAAGGGCAAAGAGGACATTCAGAAAACACTTCGAAGGACAAGGAGGGTAGAGTTCATTAACAATTACACAAAAAGCTTCCTGAGCAGAGTAAAGTCCCTTATGAAAACAATGACTGTGCCTTTATCTTATATTTTGCCTTGCCATTATGCATCACCGACTTCTTGCATCTGTTGTGTCCTTAATTTTCTAAAGCCATTTTTAGCCACATTTTTATATATTTTTATTACTGTAGAAATCTGGCATCTTTAATATTGCAGAAACCTGACATCCAAGAACTACTTCATGTTCCCTTAATTCTCCAGCATCTGATAGAAGAGAGGGAAAAAAGAAAAAAGGAAAAAGCAGCTTTAAAAGGAAAAACAGAAATTCTGTTAGCTCCATGTATTTTCATATACACATATGTACTAGATACTTTTGGGCAAGAAATTATTTTTAGAAAAACATCGCCCAAGTCAAATTTAATTAGCCTTAAGGCTTAGTAAAAATGAGAAATCATATTTTTGATAGTTATTAGAATTAGGAGTATGTCACTGTAATTAGAAACTTAAGAGAGATAGATTTCTTTTCCTACAGGGTATTCCTAAAGTCTGGACACATAGGCAAAAGTGCATATTTTCAAGAAATGAAATGAATGACATTTTCGACATTTTATTTAATTGGAATATTAACAAAGAACATCTTCAATATGATTTCCATCATTTGTGATGCAAAGGTTGATGCACTTTGCAAGATTCATGTGAACTCGATGCAATAACTCTACATTGCCATCAATTTTAGCACATTCACTCGTTAAGTGTTCAATCAAGTGTGCTGCATCTGATTTTCATTGAGTACACCTTCTGGAGTATACCCCAGAAAAAGAAGTCACTGAACAGCCTTTGGTGAAACTGTTAATGAGATGTTAATGAGATTGCCTATGTGTCCAGACTTTAGGAACACCCTGTAGTGTTCTCTGAAATCTAGGTAAAAACACTTTTCCTCTCAGTTTATCGGTACCACTCAAAAATGTGTTATAAATTAACAAGAGTGACATTGAATGTTATCAGCTAAATAAATAATCTTTTTGTTTATATTAGTTAGTTTGATTTAATAAAAATATTTTCCACTTCAGAGAAGACATCTAATTTGGAAATATTCATCCTGACCATCCCATTTCTGTTCGTTGAGGTACAAAAAGCAATTCTCAAAATATCATAGGGAGAAAACTCACCACTGGCCCCTACCTAATTGGATTAGCAAATGCAAAGTGAAACTCCTCTCTCTGATCAGAATCTCTAGTACAGGGGTGGGGCACTTGTGGCCCTCTAGGTTCCTAAGTGCTGCCCTCTGACTGAATCCAAAGGTCACTGAAGGCAGCAGGTTCCCCACCCTGCTCTAGGCCATCCACCACTTTTACCATAGACAGATGCTTCCTCAACTTAGAACTTTCTGAATGCTGAGCTTTCTTTAGTCTCACCACATCCTCTAGGCCAGAGGTGTCAAAAGTCCTGCAGGAACCAGATTAAAATGTAATTGGGAAATATTTAATAAAACAAATAAAAATACAATAAAATATAGATGAATTTGTATTTTAAAACTAAATGTGGTCTGTAGGGTTGACAACACTGACCAAGCCCCTAAACCCTCCTCCCTGTTCTCCCAGTGCATCATCAGCTGCTATTATGATCTCTTCATAACCCTGACCCTATGATTAACCATTTCAATAGGCTTCATCTTCTGCCTTTGAATACCTTGCCTACTTGTTCTTCCATTGTTCACACACTAATCATTTATAATGGGTCAATCTCAATTGTTCACTTTCTCTTTTTCCTACTTAGAGAGCCCTGGAACACTGTTAGATGAAGTTATAAAACCATGAAGAGCAGGTCCACTACATATTTGTTACCTAATTTCAACTGGGTCCTCACTACAGCACAGAAATCTTTTTATTCACCTCCTGTTGACTCCCAACCATATTCCCAATGATGACAAAAAAATCCAAATCTTTTCCTCTCTCCTCAAGCCTCCAACTCTACCCACACTGCACTCTATTTTGGGAGATGATATCCTCTTTTGCTTTACTGAAAAGGCTGAGAAAATCCAACTTGACCTCCTGGATCATCTACCTGCCTCACCTCAAAACTACCTACATATTCACCAATCCTTTCCTTCTTTTGTTTAATTCCATTCTAGTTATTAGACATTTATTAAGCACATCTTTCAAAGGTCAATTAAAGGGCCACTGCCTTCATGAGGTCTTTCCTAACTCCACTGCTAATGCCACCTCCTGCAAATTACTTTGTGTGTGCATGTATATATAGATACATACATTTATACATGTGCGTATGAATCACACCAAATTTGCATTTGTATATGTTGTTTCCTGGGGTAGAATGAAAGTGCCTAGAGGGAAGGGCCTGTTTTATTTTCTCTTTAGCTCTTAGCACTGTGTATTGCACAAAGTGGGAGTTTTCCATCAGGCAATAAGCATTAGCTAAGTACTATGTGC
The DNA here is from genome assembly GCA_028646595.1 of Phalanger gymnotis. Classification (NCBI taxonomy): domain Eukaryota; kingdom Metazoa; phylum Chordata; class Mammalia; order Diprotodontia; family Phalangeridae; genus Phalanger; species Phalanger gymnotis. Next base: position 274,635,304 of record CM053622.1, on the reverse strand, counting down.
CAGGAACTGTTCGAGGTGCTTGGGACATAAAGATTAAAAAGAAAAAAGAAAAAGTCTCTACATTCATGGAATTTACATTTTACTATGAATATATGAATAATGCATGATATATATATATACATATAGACTCATAATATGGCTTTAACTAGGTGTGCTGCTACTTTTCAGGAAATATGATTTGGCATCCTTGGTGTGTACAAATATTTCTTATAAAATTATATTAGTATATATATTTATTCCAATATAATCTATTTACCCTATGTACTCAACCAAAAATAGCTTTGTTGAAAGTCATAGTCATTAATGACTTATAGCAGATGGGTTAAATGGTTTACACTCCCATACCTTCTCCCTCCCCAAAAGAAACTTTTCAAAATGTGAGTTTTAAAATATGAAAATAAAATCATTAAGAATGTACAAATCATGCCTAAAGCAGAGAAAAGAACCTATAGTGGTATTTTCTAGAACTCAATCTTATCCGGTAAAGGAATGGGGGAAGTTTTTTTTATTGCATTTGGCTTAATCTTTGGAAAAGGTTGCAGGCTTTAATTAGCAGCTTGATTCTTTGCAGTTAGGATAAATATTATGTTGCTATGACTCAAATCAGCCGGTGCCATGTAGGTCATCTTCTCATATTATTAGCCCCTTATCATATCATGTGCAAATCAAACAGAACTAGGTGCTAATATGGAAATTTAACTATCAAATCATTGTCTTCCTATATCAAAATGGATTTAATATAAATAAAAATATCTAGGCAGAAGATATACAGATCCAGCCTGACAGGTCAAATTCTTAAAGACTTATAAATTTTACTTTCAATCATATATTTCAAAAACTTTCAAGAACTTAGATAAGAGTTATTCCAAATTATAACTTTAATTGTATTCATCTACCAATTATATTAATACTTTTCATGTAAAGCTATGGCAGAGAGGCAGCATAGCATAATGGATGGAAAGGTGGCCTCAAATCCTTCATTTAAGTCCCACACTTGACACACACCAATTAGGACATCGATTAACCTCTCAGTGATTTAAGCAATTCTCTAAGACTAAGAAAGCACTGACATTTTTCAATAGAGGAAGTTTTCTCATGCAGGAGTTTCCTAAACCAATGAAACCACAGGTCTATCTATCCCTATCCCTAATTTAAGTTAAAATGTGTGTTAGTGAAAGATCAAAACAGTATACAATATGACTTATTTCTGAGTAAGGGCCACTTCTGAGAATTAAGATTTGAGACTCCACTTTTTCCCATTCTCATTCATCCTGAATATTTCTACCATAATTAATTCTTAACATTTATCATTTCACTCGCTTGACTTTTCTACTGAAATCAAGTTTAAATTCTGTCTGGACTACCATAATTTAACTTGTCCAGTGTTGTTTTCCACTATTCCCCATGGACCAAATTCAGTCCAGACTCTTGTCTTTGCCCATAGTGGCTTCTTGTTTCTGTTTTTTTTTTTTCCCTGTAATGGCTCAGGTTGGACTTATACATTCAAAATTATATGGAAGACTAAAACCATTATCCAGAACTGGTAGAAAAAAAGGGAAGAATTTGACTTATTATCTGGATATTTTAGGGGGAAAAGTCATTTTTTGGTCTAAATCATCTAAGCCCCCATCAAAATTTTGTACTTTGTTTATAAAGGCTGTCTCAAACTTGCTGTAATATAAATGAGTCTAACTGAGTGATGGAGGAGGGATATCTTTTATATGAGATTTTGAAGACAAGCTTGAAGTCCCATTTTTGGTTATTAATCTTATTTGTCTTTTAACCATTACATCTCTAATATAAATGGTTCTTAGGAAAACCACAGAGATGAGAAAATTTAGAGCTGGAAAGGACCATAGAGATCAACTAAGTCTATTACCCTCACTTTACAGGTGATGGAATTAAGAAGGAGGGAAGGTGGGTGACTTGCCCAAGACCATACAGGTGGCAAGTAAAAGAATCAGGAACTAAACCAAGATGCAATAACACCAGATCCAGGGCTGTTTGGTTTGGTTTTAGTTTGGGTTTTGGGGGACCATACCTGTTATTTCACTGGTAAAGGAATTTCCAATGAGGAAACTACTTCTACAAAACAAACAGACACTTGCTTATCAATTCATAATATTAAAAAGTTTCCTGAGGAGCAATGACTATATGTTAGTAAGTTGGCCTAAAATAGGGGTGAGGCAGGAACTGAATTCCGGTGTTTCTGATTCTGAAGCCTAATCTATCCACTATGCCACATCACTTCACTGCAGCTCGCTAAGGGCAAAATTCCTAGAATTTTGTTCTAACAAGTTCTAACAAGAACTACATGAAAACTCACCTAGAAGTTATTCCATCTCATGGACTAAATCCCTGCCCAAATTCCAACACAAAAGAAAAGATTTCTACACACACACACACACACACACACACACACACACACACACACACACACGCACACACACCCCTTTCAAGTTTTCAAGTACAAGACAATCAATAGGCAATTTTGGACTTACAATGCCAAGAAGGCAGAGTGAAGAAGGAACCCTCTGAAGCCCTCCCAAATTCCCCTTCAAACAACTAGAAAACTGCCTCAGAATTGGTCTAAGAGCAGGGAAGCAGCTTACCAGACCCTCGGGAAAGGTCTGTCTCATCGGGTGGGAGGGGAGGGAGGTCCAAGAGCAGCAGCAGCAGCAGCAGCAGCAGCAGCAGCAGCCACGGCCAGCAGCAGGGCTCCAATCCTGGGGCAATCTACCAGTGAGGCCCTTACCTCCTACAAACCAGCAGCCCCCCAGGCAAGTGAGCTTTCTATGCAGCACAGCAAGGACCCACCTCCAACACAAGCCACCAATGAGGCCTTGACCCCACTGCTGACCAGTAGTGAAGCCCCACCCCAGAGCTGGAAAACAGCAAAACCCTAATACTGGGATCTATCAGCAGAGCAACCCAGCAGCACAGTCCCACTCACTGGGCAGATCAGCAACAAAATTACTCCTCCAGGCCTGTTAGTAGAGAGGCCCTGTTTCCATAGCAGCTCAGCAGCAGGGCCCCACTCCTGGGACAGGCCAGCAACAAGATCTCTCCTCCAAGGCCATCTACCAGAAGGACTCTGTTACCATAACAATGCAGCAGCAAAGCACCAAACTGCACCCCACCCCCCCTTCCACCCCCAGTGAAAGCCAGAAGGGAAGTCTACCCTCCAGAGAAAACTAGCTTCTAAGCCTTGAAGCCGAATGAAAGCCAGTAATAAAACCCAGAGCCCCAGCACAAAAAGCTTGGGGCAGTGCAGGACCAGAACCCAACTCTCATATATCAAGTCACAAAAAAGGGGGAAAAAATGAACAAAAACCAAAAAAAAAGACTTGACTATAGAAAGTTACTATGGTGACAGGGAGGACCAAGGCATTAACTTAGAACAGAACAGTGTTAAAATGGCTACAAGTGAAGCCTGAAATAAAAATGTAATTTGGTTTCAGGCCCAAAAAGAATTCCTGGAAGAGCTTAAAAAAGATTTTAAAAAGAAAATTAGAGAAGTAGAAGAAAAACTGGGAAAAGAAATGTGAAATGCAAGAGAATCATTAAAAAAAAAAGAACAAATAGCAAGGGAAAAGATATACAAAAATTTACTCAGGAAAATAATTCCCTAAAAAATAGAATTGGCCAAATGGAAAAGGAAGTAGAAAAGCTCACTGAAGAAAATAATTCCCCCAAAATTAAAATTGAACAAGTGAAAATTAACAACTCTATGAGACATCAAGACATAATAAAATAAAAGCTAAAAAGTTAAAAAATAGAACATGTGAAATTTCTCATTGGAAAAACAACTAGCATGGAAAATTGATCCAGGAAAGATAATGTAAGAATTACTGGACTACCTGAAAGCCATGATCAAAAATACTCTCAAAAAAACCCAAAATGCTGGACATCTTTCAAGAAATTATTAACTGTTCTGACATATTAAAACCAGAGGGCAAAACAGAAATTTAAAGAACCGACTGATCACCACCCGAAAGAGATCCCAAAATAAAAACTCCCAAGAATATTATAGTCAAATTCCAAAGTTTACAGATCAAAGAAAAAGTATTGCAAGCAGCCAAAAAGAAACGATTCAAATATCATGGAGTTACAGTCAGGATTTCACAAATAAAGCCAGATCTAAACAACTAGAAAAATATTAACTGCTCATGGGTAGGCTGAGCCAATGTAATAAAGATGACAATTCTACCTAAAGTAATCTATTTATTCAGTGCCATACCAATCAAACTATCAAAAATTATTTTAAAGAGCTAGAAAAAATAATAACTTATCTGGAAGAAAATAAAGGTCAAAAATATCAAGGGAATCAATGAAAAAAATGTGAAAGAAGGTGGTCTAGTCATATCAGATCTCAAACTGTATTATAAAGCAGTAATTATCAAAACAATCTGGTACTGGCTAAGAAACAGAGTGGTGGATCAGCAGAACAGATTAGGTACAAATTACATTACAGTAAATAACCATAGATATCTAGCATATGATAAACCCAAAGACCCAAGTTTTTGGAGCAAAAACTCATTATTTGACAAAAACTGGGAAAAACGGAAAAGTGTATGACAGAAACTAGGTATAGAATAATATCACACACTGTTTATGAAGAGAAGATCAAAACAGTACATGATAATAAAGTATAGAATAGTTTATCTATCAGATTTATGGATAAGGGAAGAATTTAGAACCCAAGAAGATATAAGGAGCATTACAAAATGTAAAATAGATCATTTTTTTATTATACAAAATTAAAAAGTTTTTACACAAACAAAATCAGTGCAACCAAGATTAGAAGGAAAGCAGAAAACTGGGGCAGGGGAACAGAGAATTTGCAACAAGTATCTCTGATCAAGGCTTCATTTCTCAAATATATAGAGAACTGAGTCAATTTTATAAAAATACAAGTCATTGTTCAAGAAAAACCTGGAAAGATTTATATGAACTGATGCTGAGTGAAATGAGCAGAACCAGGAGAACATTGTACACAGTAACAGCCACATTGTGCAATAACTGACTTTATGACAGACTTAGCTCTTCTCAGCAACACAATGACCTAAAACAACTCCAAAAGACTCATGTTGGAAAATGCCATCCACATCCAGAGAAAGAACTATGGAGTTTGAATGCAGATCAAAACATACTATTTGCTCTCCTATTTTGTTTTGTTTTTTCTTTCTTATGGTTCCTCCCATTCATTCTAATTCTTCTATACAATATCACTAATGTGAAAATATGTTTAATAAGAACATATATATAGAGCCTATGTCAGATTGCATGCTGTCTTGGGGAGGGGGAAGGGGAAAGAGGTGGAAAAAATTTTAAAAATTGTGGAAGGGAATGCTGAAAACCAAAATTAAATAAATTAATATTAAAAAAAATACAAGTCATTCTCCAGGTGGTAAATGGTTAAAGGATATGAACAGATAGTTTTCAGACAAAGAAATCAAAGCTATTTATAGTCACATGAAAAAGTGCTCTAAACCACTATTGATTCAACTCTGAGGTACCATCTCACACCTATCATTTGGCTAATATGACAAAAAAGGTAAATGTTAGATGTTGGAGTGGAGGTGTAAAAATTAGGATACTAATGGATTCTTGGTGGAGTTCACTAACTGATACAACCATTTTGGAAACCAATTTAGAACTATGTCCAAAGGGCTATTAAGCTTGGCATATCCTTTGACCCAGCAATATTACAACTAGGTCTCTAACCTAGAGATCAAAGTAAAAAGAAAAGCACTGATGTGTACAAAAATATTTACAGTGGCTCTTTTTTTATGGTGGCAAAAATTGGAAATCAAAGGGATGCCCATCAATTGGGCAATGGCTAAACAAGCTGTGATACAGGATTATAATGGAATATTATTGTGCTGTAAGAAATGACAAGCAGGATGATTTCTGAAAAACCTGGACTTACATGAAGTGATACATAGAGAGGTGAACAGAACCAGGTGAATGCTGTACACAGTAATAGCAATATTGTTCAATGAAGAACTGTGAATGACCTAGCTATTCTCAGCAATACAATGATCCAAGACAATCCCAAAGGGCTAATGATAAAGCATACTAGCCACCTCCAGAGAAGGAACTGATATTGATTGAATACAGACTGAAACACGCTATTTTTCACTTTCATTTTTTTTCTTTTATTCAAGTCTTCTTGTACAAAATGACTAATTTGGAAATGTTTTACATCACCTCAAGACTTCACAGAAATCAAAAAGAGTTCTTTCCTTCAACCAAAGGATTAAGACTATATTCATAAATATAGGTTTATATCTAATGAAACAGCAAGAGTGGTGCTTTACAGATCAAGGGCCTGTCTTAGCATATAGACTCTTCGAGGGAGGGGTAGAGCAACGATGGTGGAAGAAAGGCAGGAACTCACCTGAACTCTCCCAAATTTCCAAAAAACTTTAAATAATGTCACAAATTGAATTCTAGAGTAATAGAACCAGCAAAAGGCTGGAGTGAAGCAATTTTCCAGCCCAAGACAACTTGGGAGTTGGCAGGAAAGGTCTGCCTTACCTGGATGGGGTTTGGGCCCAAAGCAAATTAAAATACCTTCAAAGTATGACCTCATTTCTATCAGACCGGCTAATATGACAGAAAAGGAAAATAAGAACTGTTGGAAGGGATGTGAAAAATTGCATGGTGGAGTTGTGAATTGATCCAACCAAATTCCTTGCCTTCTGAAGAAGGAGGATGGGGAGGAAGAAAGGGAATTTGGAAATTCAAAATTGAAAAAATAAATGTTAAAAATCGTTTTTACTGTAATTGAGAAAAAATAATTTAAAATATTTGAGTTTAGGTTCTGTCTTTGATACATATTAGCTGTGTGACTGGGAACAAATCACTCAATATAGCTCAAAGTTTCAGACAATTCTGTTAAGGAGGGAGGGAATAAACATAAGTAGTGCCTATATATGCCAGGCACTGTGCTTAAGCCCTTTACCAATATTATCTTTTTAGATCCTCACAACAACCCTGAGAGATACATGCTATTATTATCCCCATTTTACAGTTGCAGAAATTGAGGTAAATATAAGTAAAGCGACTTGCGTAGGGCCACACCTAAAGTTAGCTAAGTGTATGAGGCCAAAAGTGAACTCAGGCCTGAATGACTCCAGGCTCAATGCTCTATCCACTCCACCCACTGAGATGCTTCTGACATAAATTTATTTTTATAAACTGCAGACAGCTGTCATTCTATATGAGTGAAGGGAGTATCCACAGTGGAATTTCCTTATCAATGGACTAACAGATATGGACAAAAAGGGGGGTTGGGAGGAACATAACATTATACATTCTGATAAGTTAATTATTATCTGAATAGTTCAAGGCAAGAAATTTAGTATTGTATAGGTCTATGCCTAACTTATTCATTAAAGTACTACACTGATAGAAATCCTAGGTTTGGAATAACTGTCTAGGCTTGACCTCCTATGAGAGTGCTGTAAGATCTACACATACTTTAATAATTCAAACGTGAATTAATTACCAATTTAAAGCAGTGTGAAGAAACGGGGGGCGGCAGGGGGCAGGAAATGGAAAAAGGAGAGAATGTTCTACCAAAGGTTATCTTTCTGAAGTTTTCTAGTACACTATGTTTCCTGAGTGTTCCTGACTTGGATTACATTCATCACTGGGAATATTACGGGAGGATATTAGAGGTGTGGAAAAATTACCATGCTTATTTCAATCAACTTAGTGGAGGCCAAAGAAATCATGTGCTGATGTGTGAATAAATTACAAGGGGTAGCCCAGGATATTTCTGCACTCTATCTGTAACAATATGAATACTTAAACTTACTCATATTATCTTTCTTTCATAATTTTTTTACTAGTTGGTTCTAATATAAGAATAATAAATAATACTTTTATTAATTTATAAGGAGACACGTCAAAAGAATACATTCCACTTGAACATGATATTGCAATATTTTTCTTTTCTAGTACAGAAAACAAATATTCTTCTAAATATTAAAGACACTGTGTGTATCAACAATCCGGCTAGCAGCTGCTGTGGCAGTGTAAAACCAACAACAACCAGTTCACAGAATGCTGCAAGCCCAGGTCCTTTTGATCTGCTTTACTAAGGAAAGCAACATTAAGGGGTTAACAATCTTACTTTAATCCAGCATACAAATATCATTTACTTAGTTCAGGGGGAAAAAGCAGCACCCTGAATTACAGACCAAATACAATTTGTACTTATCAACATCTGAGTATTCAGCGGGGGAGCTCATTACAAGGGTCACGCCACTCCTGCTGTGGCTCAGACATCTGAGAGAGAAGGCCAGCCTCTGCGTTTATATATCCTGTTCAGGGCCCCAAGGTCCTGACCTCACTCAGGCTGGGTGTGGAAAAGTTCCCCACCCCCAGTATCACATGAGATACAAATCAGTGACCCCCACTTGTCTCAGTGTTAAGAAATACAAAAACATCCCACTTTATCTGCCCCATTCAAACAAAGGCCAGAATCATTAAAGGCCAACAGCAAAAAGTCCCACCTTAATTACTATTATGCTACGTCATGATAGAACACTTGAAGTGTGTCAGACGGACTAATGCTCAAATCTTACCCAAGCCACCGGCTGTGCCTAACAATGTACAGGGACAGGTCACTCAAGCTCTCTGAGCTTCAATTTATTCAACTGTAAATTAATTCTAATCAATCAACAAGCATTTATTTAGTGCCTACTATGTGCCAGATGCTATGCTAGGTACTAGATAAAAAAAAAATTAAACAGTCCCTGCTTTCAAGAAGCTGTCAAGAGCTGGCAATATGTACATATGTAGGTGTATAAGGGATAAATACAAAATATATTCAAGGTACTTTAAGGAAGGAAGTATACTAGCAGTTGTGAGGATCAGGAAAAGTAAAAGTGAAAGAATATTATATCTATAGTTAAGAGGCCTGGGTTTGCTCTGACTAGTAGCACCTATGGGGTCACTGGGCTGTTGTGAGGGTCAAATGGGAGTTCTACAAACTTTTTACTTGTTGTCATTGTTGGTATTACATAGCTAGATCTCAAAGCAAAGAACCAATCCCTTAAAATAGTCAAGTTATTCAAATTCACACTACATATTTCCATTGAGCTATAACCAATGGCCATATTTTAACAGGATTATAACTTTGAATAGCATTCATCTGAACACATGCAAACACTTCAACGGATTCATTATTTGTGCGACTCAACCTAATTGTAGTCATGTGTCCATCCAGTCCAGCTCTAGAGGGCTCTAGGTGTGCACATAGAATAAAAATGCACACCCTCTTCTAATCATGTCAGTTTATATCCCCACCTCTCCTGAGGAGGCAGTCACACAGATAAAAGGTAGCAGAAACAGTTTCTCTGTCTCAAAATCTATTACTCTTTCCACTAGTACCTGGAAGTAGCTTCCAGGTGAAAATGCAGTACAAAAATATAAAAACACTTAAGAATAAAACAAAACAGAGAAACACAGTGCACAGTGGGAAAAGCATTGCAATGGTCTAGTCCCAATTCTGCCCACTTAAAAAAAAGAAAAAGGCTGTCCATTTGGCCAAAGAGCCTCCATATGTCCCATTGGGCAAGCTACTTCACTCATCTGGGCCTCAGTTTCCTTACCTTTAAAAAGATGAGGTTAGATGGAACTATGAGGTTCTATTCAACCCTAACATTCTCTGGGTCTATGAATTGTGGGGACTAATCCCTTTGCTCTACAGCAGGGGTTCTTTGCCTTTTGTGGGTTTCATGGATCTCTCTGCAGACCTCAGCTGAGATAGGCCTGGAGTAGAGTTCACCAAACCTGTGTTAGACCCTGCATCCAGGTAGAATAGGGCCAACACAAAGTACCACAAGGATAATAGGAACAAATGAACATGAGATACAAAATGGAATAGACAGGGAGGAAAGAAGAGCAAGGAGAATGAATACATTAGAACAGAAATAAACCATAAAACCTGAAAATGTTGTGCAAGAAATAAGTATCTTGAAAATTAGAATGGCTTAAACAGAAAATGACTTAATGAGAAAAGAAATATAAAAATAAAATCCACTTGACCAAACTGCCTTTGATTATCATAAGGCTTGAAGAGAGAGCGATTTTACTTCACTAGGAAGTGTAAAATTCATTTGCGTAGGATTATAACTAATGATAAATTTTAAAACCTAAGAAAATCAATAAGCTTTTAATGAGTTCCAACTTTGTTAGGAGCTGCTAAGAAAGAAATGAAACAGTCCTGACCTCATAGGTCTTATTTTCTATCAGGGTAGGCAATACAGACATAAGGAAGTGTATACAAAAAAAAAAAAATACACATACACACACTCATGTATATCAAATCAAATAACAATGTAAATTTTCGCAGAGGGCATTAGAAGTTTGGGGGGGTGGATCAAGAAAGGCTTTATGTAGCTGTCCCTTGAGCAAATCTGAAGGAAACTAGGAATTCTAAAAGGTGAGTTTCATGTGGGACAGGCATGGGGAACAACCCCTATGAATGCAGAGACAGGGGGATGTAGAGTCATGTGTGAAGAAGAGCAAGACTGGATCACAGAACGCAAGAGGAGTGATGTATAACAAAGCTGATATGGTAGGTATGGGGCAGATTGTAAAGCGTTTTATAATCAAAACAAACTTTATTTGTTCTTAAAGGAAGTAGAAAGCAATTGGGAGCTTACCGAATAGGTTACTGATGTGGTCAGACCTGCACTTAAAAAAAAATCCCTTTGGCGTCTCTGGGAAAAATGTGTTTAAAACGAGCTACTTCAGGCAGAGATACCCATTGGAAGTCTACAATACTAGAGAGGTGATGAGGGCCTGAACTTGGGTGGTGGCTGCATAAATATTAAGGACACAGAAGCAAGAGATATTGTGGAGAGAAAAAAAGACAAAATTTGAGCATTTGGGGTAAAGAAGAATGAGAAGTCAGAGATGACACCAAGACTGTGAATCTGGAAGGATAGTGGTGCCCTTGGTAGAAAACAGGAGAATCTGGAAGAAGGTGGGATTCAGGGTAAAGATAAAAACTTGATTTTTAATATGTTGAATTTGAAATAGCCCCATGGGTAGTGGTAGGGGAAGCTCAGGTCGTGCAGTGAGTAGAGCACTGGGCTTGGAATAAGGAAGACTCATCTTCAAGAGTTCGAATCTGGACTCAGATACCAGCTGTGTGACACTGGGCAAGTCACTTAACTCTGTATGCCTCAGTTTCCTCATCTGGAAAATAAGATGGAGAAGATAATAGCAAACTACTCCAGTATCTTTCCCAAGAAAACCCCAAAATGGTGTCATGAAGATCTGGACACAACTGAAATGACTGAACAAAATATGGCTATGAGACTGGTGCTTGAGAGACTAGGGCTGGATATAGCAATCTGGGAGTTCTCTGCATAGTAATGACAATTAAACTCATTAGAGAGAGAATAAAAGAGAATCCAGGGACAGGGCCTTGGGGTACACCCACAGTTAGGGGGTGTGTGATGATAAACCAAAGGAGATATGTGAGATGGAGTAGACAGGAAACAGAGGAACCAAGAGTGAACAGACAGTCCTATAAATGAGTATTATTCTAAATAGTTTTGTTGTCTAAGGATCGTTATCATAAAAGGCAGCCAGTCCCTTCAGACCAGGAATCGGCAGCTATCAAACTTCATGCCCTGCCTAGAGGGCCCTGAGAGTTTCTAATTTTTCCCCTTCCCAAGGTACATCAGTGAGTAAACTGAATTCTGTGAAGGATGAAGTTGTAACATCACTGAATAACAAGAGTTTCTGAGGCCAGAAAAGATCTGTAATATGACTATTTTAGGCCACTGGAGCTTGATTTCACTCCCTTGTTACCTCTAGAAGTTGTTTTCATTCTTAAAGGTTAAAATATTTATGTATATTAAAATAATTTTTACCTGCCATCTTCCTCTTAAAATGTAAAAATGTCAAAAATGAAGGGGCTGTTTACATATGATATAAAATGTATATAGTTACGTATAACTGTAGCACCTAGTACAGTTCCATGGGCATTTAATTGAACTTTATTAGTTAGTAAACACAATGTAATGGTCATTATCTTCCTAGAACTCAAAGGACATGAAAGCAAACACAAACAGCGAGAGAAAGAGAGAGAGAGAGAGAGAGAGAGAGAGAGAGAGAGAGAGAGAGGATTTATTTACAGAACTTAATACAGGCAACACTGCTTTCCAAGATTTTTCAGGGGAGGACTAATAATGATAACCTCAGAACCCCAAGCCTCCTAGAGTAGATCAAGGCATCTAATACAGTCTAGGTAATAAACATGGCAGAGCTTTTAGATTTAGAAGAGTTCCTTTCAACGTGACACAATATTTTATTTCCCAGATAGTCTTATGGAATAACAAAAAAAGGAAAGGACCAAGTGTAAAGGAGGGAAGGGGAAGCCTTTACCGTGTTGAAAAGAGGCCAAAGGAAATAAGCAATTATTTTTCTTATACACTCACGTGTTCTGCTAGGAAACCAGCCAGGGAATTCCTTAGAATTCAGTGACTAATCAGATGATGTGCTGGGAAACACACCCTCGAATGTCATCACGGTCCAGACATCTGCACTGAACATCCAGAAATAAGCTGTCACTAAAGGGACTCGTGCCCTCTGCAAATAATTTCCAGAACATGTTTTGTAATCTAATACCGGGACTCTGTGAGCCAGATAAAAGTAAAGGTCAAAAACTAACCACTCTTCCAGTAGTACTCAGCTCATCTTCTGCTACTTCAAACACCCTCATCCCCATTAGAGACTCCTGTCTCCCATTCTCTGCCCCTGAACACATTCTGGTACACATGGCCACACTGCACCTGTCTTCATTATCATCAAAGTGACTTCCAATCAACAAGAAAGCAAAATAATGAATTCTGGCAGCTATTTCCTAACACAGCCTTTTATTTCCAACAACAGAAATAGGATAGCAGACAGCTAATGAAAAGGAATGTTCATTAGAGTTTCCTGATAAGCCTTCAAAAAGTTCTCTCGTGAAACTGTCAAAAATCTCAGCGATTTGTACATTTGTAGGTTGGTGAGACACTGAGTATTAGGTATAATGTGTAAATCCAAACTATTTCACCTTATTAAACCATATTTCAGAATGAATACTCATATGTATTTGTTCACACTGTTCCTCAGGCTTGCAATATCAGTTTCCCTTCCCAAGCTTCTTGTTGAAATCTTCAAGCCCCAACTAAAATACCATCTCCTACAGGAAGTCTTCCCTGATTCCCCTGGCCAGAAATAAGCTCTCATTCTCCTCTGAACTCTAACAGTATGATGTTTGTACCTTTCTCATACATACGTATCTTACAATTTCATTTATTTGTGAATTGTGGATAAAATTCATCTTGGATAGTTAACCCTATGTCCAACAAAAAGGGGTTTATGTCAACTTACACAATGTAAAAATGTCCTTACTAAAGTTAAAATTAGTTTTAGTTTTAAATATGGTTGTATAAATAATAGATATAGGAATACCAACTACAGACAGTTTTTGCTTAACCTAAGTGGAGAGTTCTGCAGACAAGGAAGTAAAGGATTTTTACTAAATGCAAATTTTCTGTGGAGGTGGGGAAGGGAGGGCGGCAGGAAGGGATTCCTGTAGAAGGAGGGGCCAGCACAGCGTTCCAGGACACATAGGGGCCTCAGACAGAGAAGTGGGAGCAGCAGGAAGAGCACTGTGGGGACAGACTCCCTGCAAGACTGGGCAGGACACTCAGGAGGATGGCTGGAGTAGGACAAAGGTCTCCTCTCTCAGTATGGGAGGTCTCAAGCCAAGCCCCATCCGGCAGCAGCTGTGGTAGCAGGCTCTCCTAAAGTCCATTCTTCTGCTTTCACTTGGAGGGTTTTTTTAGGAGTTTTTTTGGCGGGGTGGGGAAGTGGGAGGCCACAGACTGTCCAAACCAAGGGGCAGGAGGGGATGGGGTAGGGGAGAAAGAGTAGGGGAAGGAAGGAGGAGGGGGAAAGAGAGAGAGACAGAGACTGAGACAGAGACAGAGAGAGAGCACAATACCATACAGTAGAGCAAATCTTATCTCTCAACGTCCCTCAGATCGATTACAGTGCATTGCATACAACTAGGCCTTCAACACATGTTTAGTTTAGTAAACTATTGAATGATATTTTATATCAAGCATATAAAGATCTCTCCCAAAACGTACATATTTTAAAACATTTTAAGTAGTTTAACAATAATCTTAAATTTCATTATTTTAAATTCTGTTCTACTGTTTGCCTATATGTAATATCTGACTGCTGAAAGTCATTTTAAAATTATTCCTAGTAAATTCTATGAAGGCACAACCTGCTTCATTTTTTCCCTTGCGATTCCAGGACCTAGTACATACGCTGTCTGATACAGAGCAGGCACTTAAATGTTTGAGGGCTCAGATTAAAATTCAGTATTATTCACTATTTAAATGTGGTTTCAGAAGCCAAACAACATCAGGGCTTCCTGACACAGCTTATAAGGTTGTCTCCTATTCTTATTTCTCCCAGTAATAAGTAAGACTTCAATCTGAGTTTCTTACCATGGATTAGCCTCCGATAATTTGCCAATCTGCTGTGAAGAAAATCGGGTGTCTTCATTATAACATAATTAGTCTCTTTTTCATAGAACAGTCACATACATATCAGTAGGAGAATATAAAACAGAGACAGCTATCCAACTGAATGGGATTGCTAAAGCCAAATTCTAAGCCTAGGAATAATTTGCAAATTAATCTTCCTGTAGAATGAAAGAAAGTACTCATATCTTTTGCAGAGATGGAGTTGAATTCTAGATATAATTCAGTGCTAATACATGTCATCTAGAAAGGAATTTAAAGAAAACCAGTTTTAATCTCAAACCAATATAACACACTTCTGGGGGGGAGGGGCTAATCAGGAAATTCATACAAACCCTAGGGTTTTGTTTTGGGTTTTTTTGGAAGGGGGGATGAATGAGCATTTATATAGCGTCAGGCATTGTGTCCAAGCAATTTTTACCACTACTATCTCATTTGATCTTGGAAATAATCCTGCAAGGAAGACACTATTATTACACCCATTCTATAGTGAAGGAAACTGAGGCAAACAGTGGTTAAATGACTTGCCCAAGTTCTCACACCTTCTAAGAATCTGAGCCTTTACTTGAGCTCAAGTCTAAGCTCACCATTCTATCCACTACACCATTATCTGATTTGCATCTGACTACTGAAAATAATTCGAAAATTATTCCCATTATTTGCACACCACGAAGAGTAACTTTGGTCTAGCCCATAATGGCAATTAACACATAATATATAACTTTGTGTGTATACATGTTTCTCTGAGAGTTTGTCCAAACACTTTGCTTTACTGAGGTCATGCCAAATTTAGGGAAAAGGACATATGAATAGGATTAATTGAACATTTTTAGTCAAAGAAAAAAAATGATCCTGCTCCCTTAAATAAGAGTTTTATCGACCTTTTATTAATAAACTAAGTTAGGACTTCTAGAGGCCAAATTTACTGAGATATTTTAGGCAAACCAAAACCATGATTCTAACATTGCAGTTGCTTAAGCACATTCAATGGAGTCAAATGAAGGGTGTGAAAAGCCTCTTTCAGCCAAGTAGTCACCAGAGATGATCCCAGAAAGCAATGTGTAAAGAGTGGGAAACCTGTTAATATTTCCAAAATTCTGTTTATTTGTCTCCGGTTTCTAAAGAGCTCTCTTTTCGATCGGCAAGTTAATAAATACACATGAAGCAAGTCCATTCTCCATCCAACTGTTAAAATGATTATCCTATAGCACAGATACGACCATACTACTCCAGCAGCTATTACTTTTAGGATCAAACATGAAATCCTCCATTTTGCTTTTAAAGCCCTTTACAATATGGCCCCTTCCTACTTCTCCCTTTTTAAACTTTTTTCCCCTCCACAAACTCTATGTTCCAATGAAATTAGCCTTTTTGCTATTACTTGCACATTACATTTTATGCCTTTCATTAGCTGTCCTCCATGCCTGGCCTCCTCAATTTTCTGATCTGCTAAAATTCAACTCCAATCTCACCTCCTGCAGGATGCCTTTCTCACCTCTCACCTCCTCCATCTTCTCTTCCCTCACCGCCAACACTTTCCGTTTGTAATCCTCTTCCATTCACACAGTATATATCTTATATACACAATTTTTTTGCTTTTGTCTCACTTTAAATTGCTTTTTACATGGGTAGGGATGATGTTCTTGCTTTTCTTTGTAAAACCAGGGCATCCTTCCTGCTATAGTAAGCACTTAAGTAAGCACATAGTAATAAGCACTTAATAAATGTCTGTGGACTAAACTTACTGACTTCATGATGAAGAGAGGGAGACTTTGGTTGGCTGCAGAGCTGGGACGAGGGTGTCTTCAAAAGCCACTAACTAGTGAACAGAAGCCTCTTTCTCTCTTGCCTGGCTACATTTGAGAGAGGAAGCAAGGCTTGCTTTAAGGTAGGATGTCTTTCCACCAGGGCCATTGCTAACACATGACCCTGATTTACTTCTGTCTTAGTTTTATCTGGTCTTTCTTGCTTTTAGGTGAAATATTTAAGATGACTACAAGCTTATGAGCTTTGAAAGGTCATAATAGTGAGTACAGAAGTCCAGAAGTTCAAGTCCATTCTGAAATTTTTGGGAGGCCAAGTAGAGATGAGATAGCATCTAAGGCCCTGAAGAGGGACCTACTTGACCCAGACCAGTGGTAGCAGGAGCAGGGGCTTATCTCTCAGCCATGCCACATTCCGAAGTGAACTTTGTGGGCAAATAGTTTGTAAAAACTGCTTTGAGTCTCCTCTTCCCAGGCACTAAGGTGATAGAAGGCAGAGGATATGTGGCCCTAATTGAGGAAGGGGGAGGGATGTTAGGGGTAGGGCATAATTTCTGTTTTTGTTATATCTTCAAGGTAAATATTACTTCGTGAAAAGTGATTTAAAAAATTAGCTGTTTTCTGGTTAAATAATATTTAGAGACCAATCATCGGTAGTTAACACCAGAGAAAACACACCAGAATAGAGGTTTGATCTGACCACATTAAAGAATTGAGAGAAATGAATATTAAATAACTAATTGTTAATATTGGGGAGACAAGATTTATCCCATAATTCTCTATTTGGGCAGGCTAGCATCTGAAAGACATTGTTGATAATGAGATAGGATTAATTTTCTCCTCAATCTGTTCAGACCCCACAATAGGTGGGGAAGCCCATTGTGTTCTTTTCAGGTTGGGTTGGGATAAATTCTTTCATTAGACTGCCCAAGGTGGGGGGGTGGTTTGGAAGAAAATGACACAATCAAAGTCACATCCCCAGCCCTTCATTAGGATAGGTCTAGCTATTCATTCATTCTCATTAACTGTTAACCAATCAGAGTGATTGCCACCCTCAGGAACACCCACTCTTCCAAGGGCATATGGTTTCATGAGGGGTCTTTGGCACTTGAGAGTGTCACGGACCTCTTTTATTAATTATATGCTAGTATGATTAATAAAATAATTAATTACCCAGAAACTATGTCTCTTGAACTTTTTAAATGTCACAGAATGAACCCAGACTCCTCAAGGTACCCTTAGAACACTAAGAAGAAATCTTGCTCAGAGACTGACATGGATGAAAATGAGAGGTAGGATTAAGATTCCCAAAACTATATAAGGGCTTTGGTAGAGGGAGTTTTCACACTTGGCAGTTCCTTATACCAATGAAATGACAGGTCTGTTACCTATCTCCTAACTTCAGATAAAAGAGCTTTTAAAAAATGGAAGATGATTTTACTGCTGTTACCTCAACCACAACCGAAAGCTAAGAAAACCACATCACTGAAACAATAAAATTCAATAACATCTTCAAGTACCAATGAAGCACCTTAGTTCTCGATATCCAAGTAGATGTTTCCATAAAAGGTAGTATATGGCAACAAGAACACCAAGATTTTGGTCTCCAATCAAGTTCAATTCTTTGAAATCCAGATCCTATAGGTAATCTGTGATTACCGACAGGAATGGATATAATCCTTTTACTAGGCTACATTCCTATTCCTGGAATAAGGCCCAGGGAATGTCAGTGTCAATCAGGTGATTGCTTATCAGTTGGAAGGGATCTCCAGTGAAGTGCTCTGTTTCATAATCAGTTCCTTTGGTCAACATATACATTAATGCACCAGGGAAGTGAGTTCTGATCGAACTTCAATACGAATTACCTCATGACATACAGCTGTGTATATGTGTGCACTCACACTCACATGTGTGCTTTTGGCAACCCAGGGAACACACAGCTTGGGATCCCAGGCTTGTGCCCAATTTGGGAGAAAGGACATATGGGAGAGGGTCAGGGGTATGCTGATAAATGTTTAACAACCAGCTTTCCATTTTAAAAAATTATATGAGATACACAACTTTAAGTTTAACTTTCATTATTTTCTTTTATTCAACTTTCAAAATTTTCTTCATTACTTTGTTAGGTCTATACAATCAACTAAGCAATAAGTCAAGCCCTATTTTATTAGATTTGCCAATTTCCAAGGTGCAAATGATCACAGTGAAAATTTGACAACTGGATCTTGCTAAGCAGTTCAAGCTGGCTTCAGAACACTCCTGGCAGACAGTCAACCAGATAAAATTTAAGAAATAGTCTTAATTAAAAGGGAAAAAATGATCTTTGCTCCTTTCTGTCAAGGGAATTGTATCATCCTTTTATCTCTAAGAGCTACATCTCTTAAAAATTGTAAAATAAAGTGATTTTTCAATACCCTCCCGACTCCCAATTTTATGGCCCTTTTCCTCCTATCTTGATATAACCTTATCCCTCATCAGATTTTCGACACCTTTGATCTTGTCCTCCGGTAGCTCCTTCTCTCACTACTACCACCAAAATGTCCCACTCATGCCTGACTTTCCCCATCAGAGGTCTAAGCTCTGGACCCAGAGCTCATTCTACTTTTTCCAAAGAAAGCTCACCCATCCTGTAACCCATTCTAATTAATTTATATAAGGTGTTTTGTAAACTGACTTAATATCCTTAGATAACAACAGAAAACTAAAATTTATACCTCAACCTAAGAGTTGAGAATCGTAACACCTAGCAAACATGTCACTGAAAAGTAAACAAACAAAAAAACACAAGAAAAATAAAAGTTCTGCTTCAAGTAAACTAGAAGGGGAGGAGGGACACCTGTTCCATTAGAAAGGAAATCTTATGAATTAATCAAGCTAATAATGGTTTAATATGATATCCCATTGGGGTGTCCACATTTTAACACAGAAATGGAAACATTGGAGTCACAATACCTTCTCTCACCGCCTATCAAAATATTTGGAAGGCCATCATTAGAAATTAATTTCTTGATGTACTCAGTGACAAAAATTTACTTAAAGAATAATGATGGCTGCATCCCCCCAAAAGTTTGATATATGATATTATTACTTTCACTGTCTTTTAAATATTCTCTGGCCTAGGCATTGAAGCATATCATTCCCCCCCCCAAAAAAAGACAACCAATTATTATAAAAATATTCTGGTATTTGACAAGAAGTAGAGATGATGAAAAAAGTAAAATAGATATACCAGACATCCAAATACACATGTAAGATTACTCATTGATAAATCCACTGAAAACAAAAACTAGAAAAAGGATTATTTAACAAATGTACTTAGGAAAACTGGTCAGGATTTGCTGGAAAATGGAAATAAGACCATATCTTCCAAACATTTACCTCAATCTATGAATTGTAGCTTCATGGCAATTGAAAAAATATAAATGCACAGAGGATGGGGAAAATGGAATAATATACATTATCTTAATTGTGGCATGGAGATAATTTTTTTCTATTTAATAAAATGCAATAATATACATTATCTTAATTATAGCATGGAGATAATTTTTTCTATTCAATAAATAGATGTTATTAAAAACAAGATAGATGTGCTTAATTATGCTAAAAAATTTTAAATCCTTTACAATGAAAACAAAACAAAAATCACAGACTGGAGGAAATATTTACGATAAACGTGATGGCTAAAAAGTCTTGATATATGCAATATGTCTCTATTTTATCATAAGGTTGGAGATTTAGAACTGGGAAGAACCTAAGAGGTTACCTATTCCAACCCCTTTATTTTACATATAAGAGAAATAATATCCACAGAAGTCAAGGTGATATAGCAATTCTAAAAACACAGTCTTTGGGCTTTCTTAAGGGCAACATATCTGATGAAAAGGAATCTTCCTTTTAGCAGAGAAGTGAGGAGATATAAAGACAGAACACTGAATATAATGTCAGGCCAAGTCACTCAACAGAGTTTTTTTTTTTTCCTTAACTGCTTTTCTTTCTCACAACAAATGGTTCAATTCCCAGGCTTATAGGAGGGATGGAAGAAATAACTAAGATGTACAATCAAAACCCATAAAGAAAAAAATAAAAAAAAAACCAGAACTGTGAAGATCAAGGAGAAATAGAAGACATCCATTAAAGTAACCAGGCAAATTATAGGAGTATGACCTAAAAAAAATTAGGAAAATAGTATGAAGTATTAGCTTAATACTGTATTTCTGCAGCCTAGAGATTTACTCAGTGACCTTAAATGTGGAAAAGGTTAACCACACATTTTGTAGGATGGAAAATCTTTTATAAGCTTTAGTATTTTTTGAGCCCAGAAGTAAAATGTTTCAAAAATACTTTACAATTTGCACATTATATGTATTAAGTGTGCAAACACAGTCCCCAGCACTACAGTACCTGGCACATAGCTGGTATTTAACAAATGCCTATTGATTGACTAATGATACTTTTGGATAATAAAACGCCACCCGACTGAGTTAACTGCTGGATGTTACCACAAGGTTCTGTAAGCAGAAAAGAGGAATGTATTTAGAGAATAATTATCTAAAAATACAAAGTGACAGCCTTTGCACTATTGTAAGCCAGGAAAGAAGTAATTACTGATAGTACTCTGAACACATCATCTTATAGGTAGGTCATATTACTTGAGAAACTAGGCAGTCAAGGAAAATAATGGTTTTGGTTAGTATAAGATAATCAAAACTTTTTTTAAGAATACCAGATCAACTAGTCAATCAAGTATTTATTAAATGTTTACTATGTGCCAGGCACTGTGCTAAGTACTAGGAAGCCAAATATAGTCAGTTCTGCAATAGCATTTGTTTTAAAAACAAGAATTTGTTTCAGTAGAATTGATGTATTAGGAAACAACTTGAACAGAACTGAATACCAAGTTTGCTTATGCCCAGTTCCACCCAGGAGAACTCAGAAAGTTGCACCTTCAAAATCAATATCTGACAACCCTGCCAACACCCACTTTCAAAATCAAACTTCAAGTCTTTTTCAAGGTAAATGCCATATTTATTATATTATCCTCCAGTGCACTAGTTGCTGTAGGAAGAGACTGACTGGTCTGAACAGTCACTCACGCCACCAACCCACCACCTGTTCACCTCGGAGGCGCCATCTCACGAGAAGCCCCTGCCTTTGCCAGCCCAGGCCTCATGAGAACTGGGATGCAGGCCAAGCAGCAGCCCAAGGCTGCAGGTGCCACCACTATTTATTTTAGTATATGAATTTAATCATTTAACATAGATAAAACTATGCTACCATTTTTATTAAGTTCCTATCTTTTTTCAGTGATAATGTTTCTGAGTGTTATGCTCCTAACCCCATTTTTCCCATAAGTCTTCTGACTTTTATTGGGCAATTCTGAATAGTTCAGTGAATTTTAGAAACACAGATGTATATATTCAGCAGAAATGACTGTTGTTGTTGTTCAGTCATACAGTTGTGTCTGATTCTTCATGATCCTGTGTACCATACTGTCTAAGAAGGATTTTTTGGCAAAGATACTGGAGTGGTTTGCCATTTCCTTCTCCAGTGGATTAAGTCAAACAAAGGTTAAGTGACTCGCCCAAGGTCACACAGCTAATTAGTGTCTGAGGCAGGATTTGCCTAGTGAGCCATCTAGTTGCCTCTAGAACTGACTGTAAAGATAGAAAGAAAGAAAAAATAGAAAGACAGTCCCTGCCTCAAGTAGCTTACATCTCTATACTCTATTGAGAGAGAACAATAAATAAAAGGAAGCTGAAGCTTGCAGGGGAGACAAAGACCCTCAGCTGGGGGGGGGGCCCCCCCGCATGTTAGAGAAACTCTGGAGTGCTGCTTCCTGGAGAGGAATGAGAAATGCCTAGCTTGGCTGCCCTCCTTCAATGGAGGGTCTAAGAAGAGCCATCCCATCAGAGGAGCAGAGAGTACTTCCAAAGTATGGATTTCAGAGCTGAAGTGAGCTTCAGGATGAAGACATTTCTAAGCCTATAAACTTGAATGGAAAGAAATTATATCTTTATTTTTATTAACCTCTTAGCATACCCTTCATTTATGATTTAAAAAAAAATCTGAGAAGGGGTTCCTCGGCTTCACCAGACTGCCAGCTTAAGAACCTTCCGACTAGAACAAGAGAAAATAAATGTACAGCCCAAATGCTACTGGATAGTACAGCGAAAAAAGCACTGAACCTAGCACCCCAAGACCAGAGTTCAAATGCTGAATGCGCTACTTTACTGCCTCTAGGGCATCTTCTTGGGGGGCCTCAGCTATCTCAGAAGAGAAAATGAGAGGGCTGAACTAAATGTCTCGCTCTTCTAGACTTACGGTCCTTTGATCTTGAGATTCTACTCTCAAAACACTAAAAGAATCTGAGGAAGGCATCCAGTGCATCCTCTACAGGCAATGTATCAAAAGACATAGACGACAATGGCGCAGGGTGTGACGATCCAGAGGAGTTTCAAACCATAAAGGGTCAGGGAGACAATAAGCATTTATACAGCGCCTACTAAATGTCGGGCACTGTGCTAAGTCCTATATAAATATCTCATTTGATTCTCAAAACAACTCTGTGGGGAAAGGTACAATTATCCCCATCTTACAGTGGAAGAAACTGAAGCAGGCCAAGGGTGACTTTCCCAGGGTCACACAGCTAGGAAATGTCTGAGACTGGATATGAATTCAGATCCTGTGACTCCAGACCCAGAGTTCTATCTAATGCCAACATTTAAATGAGTGTCCACGGAAACATGAAGAAAAAAAATGGAGGCCGACTGTTGCTCCTCTATCAAAACACCAGGTTATAACAGGCTTCAACTTCTGGATATTAAAAAAAGAGGAAGATTTTCTTTAATTACATATCATTCTACAACCATGTCTTCCCTCTCCCATCCCCATTCACCCACTCCCTCCACCTTCCTTTATTTTTAAAGGTGTCATTTTCTGCAGTCAGAATAGCATCACTATACAAAGGCCACAATGTTCATACTTCAAAGTATGATCCAACCAATCAAATTATGGTTTGATGATGCTGTAATTTTTTTTTCTTAAACCCTTGTGAAAGGGGCTGTCATTCCTCTGGCAGAGGGAAGAAAAATGAAATTTCTAAAGAATTATTATCAAGATGCATTCAGGAAGCTTCGAGAAAGCCCTACAGAATACAGTTCATCCAGTATCTTGCTACTTCTAACACCTGTCTGGCATTTGAGGTCCACCTACTCCAGTTCCAACGTGAGGGTCCATAATGCAGGTCTACTGACCAATTTTCAAGAAAGCTAAAGAACGCTGATCCAAAGCAGCAGGTTTTATTTCTAACACCACTCCACTCTTACTTTGTGCAAAAGTCACCTCTTATGTGACTTTCCACTAACCTAGGTGAAGAGAGGGTTAATTACCCAACATTTTTTTAAATTTTCCTTTTTTTTTTTTTGGAGGGCGGAAGATGGGACAATTGGGGTTAAGTGACTTGCCCAAGGTCACACAGCTAGTAAGTGTGTCAAGTGTCCGAGGCTGGATAATTACCTAACATTTTAAAAGTTATTTTATTATTATCAAATGAAACAACAAATTCAGGAAGTTCATACATAGAACTACTGACAACATTCAAGCCCGGTATGAGAAATGTTTTGTCAAGGAAAGCACGAATTTTTCAATCAAACCTAGCACAGACAACATAAAAGAATTTCTTAGTAGTGAATCAAAAATTTTGTTTCTTTATATCAACCACATGATATGTGAGTTAACCAACATTACTATTTAGCTGGTACATTTATTAATATGATTGCAGAATATAAAACCAGCGATGAACTGTTGAACAAAATAAATCAGCCCCCAAATTGTACTTTCAATTTGTGTGAGAAGGCATCCCATAATTTTTAAAAAGATATACAAATGATAAAAACAGTACAGCAGGTGTTAAAACACAAGATTTGTAATCCTAGTAAATGGCCCAAACAGACAGAGGTCACAACAATGTCAAAATTCTGATCTTTTTTTGCATCCTGAATGGGATAACATTACTCCCTATCTGCACAGGCCCCAGCTGCTACCCAATGATCCCCCTGAATCTAAAGGAGAGAAAGCTACAAGGACTCTCAAGAAATTAATTAACATTATTGCTAAGTAACTAGCAATTATAGTCAAGAACACACAAAGAAACTGTGTGAGGGGACTAAAACAAGAAAGGAAAAAACGCAAAACAGATCTTTAAAAACAGGAACAATTTCACAAAGAAATCCAGCAAATCAATTTCAACATCTAAACAAATATTTCCATATAGTTTCAAAAATGTCTATTTTTAAGAACATCAAAAGAATATGACAATGAATTTTAAAATCACATCTTTATGAAAAGCTAATCTAATAATCAGGATAATCTAACTTTCTCTTAGAATCAAGTGACAAATCTGATACAGCAGATTACTTAAAATAATGGTCAAACTTATTTTGACTTTATTAAGATATTTATTTTCACAATGCAACCAAAACTAGGAAAATATGGTTTATAGTAGTGTTTCTCTTTTTTAATTGAAATTATGTAAATCCATGTTTATATCATCTAAAAACTTTTTTTTCTGTAACAAACAGAAGACTTAGAATCAGGAGACATAGGTTCAATCCTAGGTCTGTCATTACAGGTTTATTTTTTTAATTATTTGGGGTTTTCTTTAATTTTTAAAAATAAATATCTTTACTGACATTTCCAAATTTTTTATTCTGGACTTAACACCAAATCAGACAAGTATTTCCATATAAAAAGCAAACCCTAAAAACAACTGTACATGGAGCTGAAAGTCTGTTTTATGTACAGCTTGCTTTTATTTTTCAATATATAATAAATTCAACATTATTTTCAAAGCTGTTCTGCTTATTCTTGCCTCACACCTCACCCCAACCAAACTTCCTTCTCTTTTATTTTGCAAACTTTTTAAAATGCATCAACGACCTTCTTTTCTTCTTTTTTTTGCTTTTGGTAACTTTATTGCTACCCTTCTTTTACTTCTCAATACGCCTACTGAAAGAAAAACAAAATCCTGGTATCAAATATTCGAGTTCAAGAAAAACAAATCCCCATATTGGCCATGTACATCTCATTCCGCACTGCAAGGTCATCACCCTCTCTTTCAGGAGCTGGGTAGCACAGTTCATCAAGAGTCCTCTGTAACTATGGCTGACCGTTCCAAGAGTCAGAGTTCTTATGTCTTTCATAGTTGCCTTTCTTTACAATGTTGTTATTGTATATATTGTTCTTCTGGTTCTGCTCACTTTTACTACATACAGAAGTTCATACAAGTATTTCCAGGTTTGTCTGAAACCATTCCTGTCAGCATTTCTTCCTGTGAAAAAATATTTTATGTTCATCATATCAGTCATTTGTTTTAGCTATACCCTAAGTGATGAGCACCCCCTTAATTTCTAGCTCTTTGTGACTATAAAAAGAACTCCTATAAATATATTTGTCTATATGGGTCCTTTCCTTCTTTCTTTGATCTTTTTAGGGTATGTAACTGAGCAATTTACAACATCTCTGAGTCTCAATTTCCTTACCTGTAAAATGGAGATAATTTTTATACTACATACCACATAGATCTATTTTGTAGGCACTTAGTTAATGTTGGGTCCAAACTTTGCTGCTTCTGCGGTGGGGGTGCCTCCCACCTTTCTAGTCACCCAATTTCAAAATCTTGATGTTTTCCTCCACTTTTCACTCCTCGATCCCACATATCCAATCAGTGACAAGTCTTGTCAATCTGCAACATCTGTCACGGCTATCCCAGCCCCTCCCTCTCTCCAGTGACATGAGCATCACCCCCCTGAGTTTAAGCCTTTATCATTGCAATATCCTCATTATTTGCCTTCCTTCTTCAAACAAGTTTCTCCGTTTCTCCAATCTATCCTCCACAGTCCTCCTGAAGTGATAGCTGCAGACCTGGCCCACATACTGTTCCAGGTCGAAAAGCTCCTATGGCTCCCAGATGACTAGAATGAAATACAAACTCTTCCGCTTGGCAAACCCTTTGCTGGCCCCATCCTACCTTTCTAGGCTTATTACACATTACTTATCTTCCCACATTCTACATTCCAGTCTAAATAGCATGCTTGCTGTTCCTTGTACATGACATTCATTCCATCTCTCGTCTTCATTCTTTTGTAAAAGCTGTCCCCCATTCCTGGAACAGATTGCCTCCCCACCTCCACCTCTGAGATCCCTGTCTTCAAGCTCAGATCAAATGTGCTTCCCATACAAGGCCCCTTCCAACCCTACTTCCCCACTGAAACTAGCTTGTGCTTGCTTGGTAAATATTTTTCAAACATATAAACTTATTAAGAATAAAAAATTTTAGAAATACCTATTATTTCCCCTGATAGAACATAAATTCTTTGAAGGGTGGGTACTGTTTCATTTTTCTCTTTGTAAACACATTACCTAAGACAATGCCAAGCAAACAATGGGTGCTTAATAAATACTTATTGACCGATAAAATAAAAGTCATTATAGATGAAAAAAGTAAAGGCTGAGGAGATAGGAAGCTAACCATTCTCTTTGTTCAGTGAGGAGAGTGTAGAACACATCAAAGAAATTCAGATTAGAATATAATAATGATAATAAGGATAAATAACAATAGCTGACATTTCTATAGCAACTTACTATGTGCAAGGCATCGTGCTAAGCATTTTACTAGTATTATCTATTATTACCTCACTTGATAATCACGATGACACTGGGAGGTAAGAGCTGTTACTATCCCCATTTTATAAGTAAGGAAACTGAGACAAACAGGTTAAGTGATTTGCCCAAGGTCTCACAGATACTAAGCGTCTGAGGTCATATTTAAACTCAGACCTTCCCGACTCCAAGCCCAGTACTTTGTCCATTTCACCATTTGACTGCCCCACTATTAGAAAGAACTTTTCATTCTAGAGATTAAGATGCTAAAACTAATTCTCTAAAGGAAAAGTACAATTTGATCTCCAGAGATTGTTATATTTAGATAACTATCTTTCCATAAGAATTTGAGTAGGCTTCAGTGTAGAGCAGAGGTGTCAAACTCACTATAAAACCTCTGAGTGAAAATGTAATTACGAAATGTTTAACAAGACAAGTTAAAAAACAATACAACATAGATAATGTTAATCTGTGGTTTGCAGCCTGCAGAGATCTACTTTATTTGATACCGCGGGTGCAAGAGATTGAGTTACCTATAATTCCATTCCAGTCTTCTGATAATCTATTTCTGTGAGGCATATCAATCCAACACGTTGTTTTCTACTTTCGTTATTATCAATACAACTTGGAATCCTAAATACTCTCCTGATTTTCACTGTCCTAGTATCAAACACCCAAGGGTCTTGCCAAATATGCATATAACTATTGGGGGGAGGTGGACAGGGGGGGCGGGATTTGACCACAAAGCCCTCTGGGATTTGACCACAAAGCCCTCTGGGATTTGTAGCTCTTCCCAATTTGGGAAGAAGGGAAACTAACTGAGATCAGCCTCTGAAATAGGAGTCCAGTTTTGACAGAAGACAAAAGCCTATCCAACTGTGGAGGACGGACATGAGGAGAGGAGGAGGGAAGGGCAGCAGACTGAAGGAGAACAGCTGTGGGGGCCAGTGATCAGGACACCTGCAGCTTCCTTTTTCAAAATGCTGAGAGGTAACCTCTGCATAAACCAGCAGCATAAACCAGTGTGTGGCTACAGATTTGTTTGGGGGGATCTGGTGCTCATTACAGTAAAAGAAGTGCTGAAGGAAAACTCAATAGGAAGAAAGGAAAGGGTGGTCCCTACTCCATCTTTGCCTTACTTTTACTTAATTATATTTTAAAAAACCACAAAAGTTAAAAGACTACATTTCCCAGATTTTTGTATTAATTTATAAACATGCGTGAATGTTCTTGTCTTTAAGTTGCCTGGTGGCCTTTGTTTTACAACAAGAGAGTGTCAGGGAGCAATGGGAGTTGTCCTCTCCAAATGGAGGCACAGCATGAGCAAAGGCTGTATGTAGGTGGAGAAAAGCACACTATAGGATCTATGAGATAT
Source organism: Phalanger gymnotis (assembly GCA_028646595.1). NCBI lineage: Eukaryota > Metazoa > Chordata > Mammalia > Diprotodontia > Phalangeridae > Phalanger > Phalanger gymnotis. The sequence continues at coordinate 274,606,925 of CM053622.1, read as the reverse complement.
ACAGGAACATGGTTAAAATGGACAATCCAAAGAGTATTGTAAGGCTCCATGCATCTTTAAAGGAAGCAGGAGACTCAATCCTGTAAACAGAATGGGCATAAGGAAAGCTCCCCAGTTTGAAGTACTTATAAGTATTCTGTAGTTGGTTGCAGTCTACTAACCATGTGATGAGGACAGAGACTATTGACTGGCTGAGGAGCCAGTATTGAGGGGTATTCAAAAGGTACCAGTTGGTCAGAGCCTGATCCTTGGTTGGCTAGTTTTTCCTGCCAGGCTGCATTCAGGCTAGTCAATAGTATAAGAGGAGAGGACTCAGGCCCTCCCTGTTTGAGGTTGACATTTGGGCTATGAACACAAGCCTTGTTCTCTTCCTCTCTGCATTTATTCTTTCCTGTTTTAGATGAAGGAGATTAGGAATGGCCATGATCTTACGACCTTTGAAAGGTCAGGAGAGTAAGCTACTAAGAAGGCTGGAAGTACAGCCCACACTAGTAAGTACTGGAAGCCAGATGATGGGACATCAAAGTCCCAAGTGACCTGGCTGACTCATTCCAGAAGCTGCAGAGATGCAGCTCATGCACCCATTGGCCACTCTGAATTTGGAGGGGAACTTGGTTGGAGGAATGCTGTGCAGAGTTGGGACAGTGTTTCATCAGGTGTTGGGGGTGTGGTGTTAGCGTGATTAAAGATCTTCCTCACCCATTCAATAAGCCTCAGGTGGAGCTAGTTAAGGGAAGCTTGATTAGGGGAGGCTTGCTTGTAGGAAGTCTCACACCTTTTTGCTGATTAGATGTGAAGCCCTTGGGGCCCTAAGAAAAGCACATATATCCTGAGGGTAGCCATTAAGCTCAGAGATGGAGACCTGGAAGAGCCACAGAGACGGGAAGAAAGCACTACAAGGGCTCTGAGAACTGCAAGGGCTTTCAGAACTTCAGGAGAGGATGCAGGCAGACAGGATTTGTGAGTGAATGTTTACAGGAGGCCCTAGCAGAAGGGAAGTTTACAGGATGGCTTGGCTCCTTGCTGTGGCGTTTTAATTTCCTTGCTGTTACAGTGAAGTGGACTTACTGGTTTTGGGATATGATTTGGGATCCTAAGTCAAATTGGGGTTATTGGTTTTGGGATCTGATCCTCTGGTACCTGAATAAATGTTTTACTTCTTCTGCCTTCTATATAGAGAGGCTCTTATATTTTGTAATTCCAAACTATATAGACATAGTCATGGTCATTATTGATATTGTGAATCTTGCCTTACTGATGGAGGGAGAAAAATTGTACTTCCTGTTTACATATCTTTGCAGTAAATATTCTTTGTAAAAGCTAACTGATATGCACTAGAGTAGATAAAATAGGAGGAACACACCAGCACGGGGGTTCAAGACAGTAACATCAGAGAAATCTGACAAGCATGAGGAAACTGAGGCCAAGGGGAATAGACTTCCTCAGGATCACACAGGTGTCACACGTCAGTGCCAGGATTCAAACCTAGATTGTCTGACTCCAGTTGGAGCACTCTTTCCCCTATGCCACAGTGTCTCATGAACAGAAAGACAGCTGTTTTCTGGTTAGAAGAAAAAACTGTGGCATTAAACTCAGAAAACCCAGATATGTCTAAGTCCTGGTTCTACTACTTACTGACTGTGGTGCCTCTGAAGGAATCCTCCTACCTCTCTGACCCTCTGTTTTCCCAAATGTAAAATGAGAAGGTGGAAGTGGATAATCTTGAAGATTCCTTACAGCTTCGAAATGCTGTGGATCTATTCTAGAGCTCAGCTGGCATTATCCAGAGGATGCCACTTTCCCTAACTCAGGATTCTTAATTTAGTAGCTTCCTTCTAATGATGAAAGACTGAATCCCACTATTACAACAGCCATTAATAAGACACATTTCTTTCTTTTGGAAGATTTACAATCACTTAACTGAGAGTCAAGACAAACTTATAAAGTTAATCCACAGCTTTGAGAAATCCTTCAATTTAACACTTATAAATTTCACAAAAGTAGACCACAACTGCTTCTTTATTCCATCCTGTTATATAACCAGATATGGAGGAAACAAACTAAATGGCTACATGTTATCATCAGAAGAAAGATGGGCAGTTTTTAATTCTATTCAGCTTAATATTGTGACCAATCATGCAGTCAAAAGGAACTGAAGACCAAACAATTTCTTTATTTAGCAAAGTTTCCATTTCTTTAAAAATTTCATACAAATAAAACCATTATTACGTTGTAATGCCAGTGAGTGTCCTTTTAAGTGCCATCTCTCTTGCCTCCTAACAATTATACAAACTCATCAGCAAGATGAATGCCTTTCCTGAGATCAGCCCCTGAAATGGAAGTCTGGAGTTTTGACAGAAGGCAAAAGCCTATCCAACTGTGGAGGACGGACATGAGGAGAGGAGGAGGGAAGGGCATCAGACTGAAGCAGAACAGCTGTGGGGGCCAGTGACCAGGACACCTACAGCTTCCTTTCTCAAAACCCTCAGAGGTAACCTCTGCAAAAACCAGCAGAGAGGTGTGTGACTATGGGTTCTAAAAAAGTACTTATTTTAAAATAGGCAACTTATTCAAAATGATCAATTCAGTCCAACTCAACACTTATTAAGCACTAGATATGTGCGAAATACTATATCACATACTTGTTAAGACAGGAAGTTTAAGTAATATAGAGGAGTCCTTGGTCTCACAGAGTTAGTAATATAATAATTATTATTGGTATCTATTATTATATCATTTATATAGTGCTTTAAGGTTTGCGATGCAATTACATGTGTTATCTCATTTGATCCTACAACAACCTTGGTAGGAGGTGCTTTTATTGCTCTCTGTTTTATAGGCAAGGAAACGGAAGTTGACAGACAGATGTTACATGACTCGCTTGGGTCACACAGTGAGGAAGCGTCTGACGCAGACTTAAAACCCAAGTCTCCAGACTCAAAGTCCAACCTTTTATCCAGCAAGAAAAGACAAATAGACAAGAAGTTTTAAGGCCTGTGAAATGGGAAGCTCACACTTTATCATTATGTGATAATGCTTTATAGACAAGGAAATTAAGTTTTAGACAAGTTACATGACCTGCCCAGGGTATAATTTGTAACAAAAATAACAGCTAACAAAAGGTACAGCAAGAACTCAAACCTATGTCTCCTGATTACAAGTTTGTTTTTCTCTCAACTGTGGCACGTGACTACATATAAGAGAGGTACAAACACTGACTTATGACTTTGTAAATATTTTGGATAATTACCCAAGGAAATTAAACAGTTCTATTTTCATAAGCAGACCAATGAACTAGCATTTATTAAGTTTCTACTATAAGTGATTGTTGACTGCTATCTGTTGAAAACTGCAACACGAAACTTAAAAAATTATTATTGTAATAACCACAATACTACAAGTCAATTTTAAAGGGAAAATGCCTTAAAATGTTTTTCAAGGGTAATTGAAAATACTACTTTGGTTGTAAGAAATATTATTTGACACCTAACACTTGCCGTCTGCACTCTGGAGATATTAATATTGAAAGTCCTTCTTGTGCTGTAAATGACATGCAGAGACTGAGTGTTATGGTTTAAAAATACCCTCTAAGATGACAAGCCAAATGACTGTAGGATTATAAGTTCTCTCTCCCAGTTGTTCAGGTATTAAAAATGGCAGCAAGTAAGAATAGCTCTCAAAAAAGTCATAAACAGCATGCTTGCAATAGAAGGCAGCACAACATGTAATTTTTTCCTTGCTGACCCATCTCCTAAACAACCTTGTGATCTGTTTCCTTTCCTCCTTTATTCTCCCTCCACCTACTTCATTAATCAAAAAGTGAAGCTCACGAATAAAGGTCACACTCATGGACTCCCCTTTTAAGCAATAATACATGTCAGTACTGCCACATAGTCTGCGACAAACTTGGATCACACTTTCCCAGGAGACATTTAGACATTTGGTTTGGTTGCTTGAATTCTTTACACTTTTCAGGGAGATGGGTCAGTTCAAAGGTAAGAGCAGTGCCATCCAAATGCCAAATCACTGACCCTCTCTACTCCTATGCCTAAGGGACATCGTACAGATATAATCAGCTTTTTGCCATATTCAGAAATGCCCTAGGAAAGTCTGGGTAGTTTTTTTTTCTGTCCAACAAGCTATTCACCGGCTCCCCACCAGGTTTCTCTGGCCACATCTCTGAGGACATGGCAAAGGCAGATCACACAAATCAATTTCTAGAAATTCCTTTTTTCCTCATTTCCTCCCACCCCAGCCCAGCCCAGCGCCCTGACATCATGAAAACAGTCTGGTCCCCTAGATAGTACTCTAGCCCTTCTGTTAATATTGTGCTATGTTTATTCCTTTCAAATTCATGCTGTTCTGACCATCTCAAAAAAAAAAAAACAAAGGGCAGTCTGTTAGCTATTTTCTCTGTAACCTCTACAATGTGGAATGCACTATACTACTAGAGGTGAATTTTTAAAGATTTCCAATGACCCCCATCTTATAAAAAATCCAGGAGCTGTTTCCCATTCCTAATTCTTTGATTTCTCTTTAAACATGTGATATTGTTGGTGGTAGACTTGGAGTCTGAAGTCCAAGGTTCAAGTACTTCTTCTAACACAAGCAATGTGACCCTGGGCAAGTCACTCAGCCTTTCTGATCCTCAATTTCATCATCTATAAAATGGGGGTGATAATACTTGATTAGTAACAAGAATATATATTTTTTAAATTGCTAACAGTAAAGTTTTAGCTTTCATGATATAATTTTCATGGTTTCCCTCCCACCCATCTTCCAACCCGTTTCCTTCTCTGCATACCTTGTTGCCAGAACTCTCTTTGCATTCTTTATCTTAGTGAACTAACTTCATCAGTTAATTAATTATTATTTGATATGATTATAAATGATAATTAATCCCAAATTTACATATCTATTTTTGACCTTCCACCTGAGCTCCAGTTCCACATTTGCAAATGCTTACTGAACATTCTCCCTTGGTATCACCTGAAATTCAAAATGATAAAAGAGAATTCATCATTTTCATCCCCCAAAGTAGATTTCACTTTTAATGTTTCTTTCAATGTTAACATCATTCTTAGTCATTCTAGCGTAACACTACTGATTCAGCATTGGATTCTTCCCACTTCTCATATCCTACATTCAACTAGTTACCAAGTATGTTTAATCCTTTGTTCAAAATGTCTCTAACTTAAACCCCTTCCTCTATTACCAGTCACCACAGTCCAGGCATGCCTCACCTCCCAATCGCAGTAACACAATAGCTTCCTAACAGGTCTCCCTACCTCCAATCCATTCTGTCACTAGACTTATCTTCAATGGATCCATATATTTGGCTATTCCTTCCAATAATGCAGATTGCAACCCATCCAAACTTCCTCATTCTATCTGTTGTTCATGTACTCCCATAAATACTCCATGAAAGATCCATTCAGCAGATTGGATGCCTTCCTCTGGGTCTTTTAAAATGATATTGGTACCAGTGCAGCTTAAGCTGTCGTCTCTCATCTCTCATTCTTGTTATATGACTGAGAAATATTTTATTGTAGATATTACAGAATAGTTAACCAAAAAATATGAGGTCAGCTTCAGCCTAAAGTATTCTGAATTGCTCAAAAAATAAAAATATTGTAGAAAAAATAAAAGAAGTACCTAATCTTCCTTTTTTTTTTCTCCTACTCTAGACCTGATTTAACTCAGTTTCAACATAAATAGAACACCAAACTTAGTGGCTTTTGGACAGCCAGTTGTGACCCTCTTGGGGACCACATTCCAGGGATATTATGAGTCAAAAGGAAAATGAAAATATGAGTAACAGCACACTTTCCCATGATAGCCTATCATGAGACTCGTCTCCAACACAACTACACTTGTCTACTAATATTCTCCTACTCCTGCCCCCAACCATCATCCACCATAGCTCACTAAAATAGCTGTAAGCTGCAAAAAAACATAAATTGGATGCTCTCCCCACAATATACCAACTTCCTGAGCCCCAGATCACCTCATTACTATAGCAGGTGTCACTTGAAGGACAAAGTCTGTGCTCTGGAAGAGTGATCAGTGAAGGTATTCTGTGACTCACTCCTCAACCGACTCCCACCTTTTTGCTTTGAGTGGGATGAGTTACACAGGATAGGCCAATGCAGGTAAGCAGTAATATACAAAAACAGGTCTCCTTACATTATCTTTCCCCCCAAACCCACCCCTTTTCCAAACTTCCCTCTTACTGTCAAAGATACCACCATTCTTTCAGGACCCAAGTTCATAACCTCAGTGCCATCTCATTCCTCACTCTCCCTTTACCCTACTTATCCAATGAATTGTCGTATCTTCCATCTCTACACTTCTCTCCCCGACACAGCCACCACCCTAGTTCAGACCTTCATTATCCCTCACGTAGACTAATGAAGTAGCCTCATAATTAGATTCCCCAATGTCTTCTCTATCCAATCTATCTTTCATACAGCTGCCCCAGTGTTATTCCTTAAGCTTGTATCTGGCCATGTCACTCTCCTATGCAATAAATGGTTCTCCCTATTGAATCTAGAATAATTCATTTTATCTCTTTTATTTAGTTACTATTGAGTTTAAGTGTTATAATGTTGCTACTTATTAATTCAATAGCATACACATGTAATTTATAAATAAACAAAATACACATATTGCCCACACATGCTGAAAAATTTTTTACTAATAGGGTCAAAAATGTTGGAGCCCAGTGTTCTCATCTGCAAGCTCAGAGAAGGAAGAGACAATTTTTTGCTTACTACATTCTGGAGCTATTTCTACATGGCAAAGCACATTAGGATCCCGTTAATTAAAAGCAGATGTTCTACAAGGGTTGCACTGGGGTTGTCCTATGAACAAGGGAAGTCATTTGATAATACCTTCCTTTAACATTTTTTCAAGTTAAAATTATCTCCTTCACATTTTATGACATTAAACTCTGGATTCCCAATGAAATTTTTGTGTGATTATTTCTTCTCTATCTACCACACACCACACACTCCCAACTCAGTACCTGATACAGTATTAATGCAGATAGGCAATCAATAACTCTCTATTAAATGAAAGAATGAAGAGCTAATTAACAGCAACTCTCTCTAGAGGAAATAAGCACTATTTGTTTTCCTACTAAATAATTCCATTAACTAAGGAGAGGCCAAGCTATACTACCCACAGAAAGAACACTGGTTCTGGAGTAAAAGGACCCGGGTTGAGTCACGTCTTGAACATTACCTATGTGATCATTACTTATGGCAAATCACTTTACAGGACACAATTTCTTGTAGCTCAGGGGTGCAGCAGGTAGGGTTCCAGATCCAGAGTCTGGAAGACCTGAGTTCAAATGTGGCCTCAGACACTGACTAGCTGTGTACCCCCGACCAAGTCACTTAGCCTCTGTCTACCTCAGTTTCCTCAACTGTAGGGTGAGGATAATAATAGCACCTGCTTCCCATGGCTACTGGAAGGATCAAATGACATAATATTTGTAAAGTGCTTAGCACAGTGCCTGGTACATAGTAAATATTATATAAATGCTAACTATCATTATCATGTACAAAATGAGGCACGTTGGCTCCTTCCAGTTTTAGATTTGGGCTCCTAGGATCTATCTCAGAGACATGCTGTAAGGAGAGAGCTTTAGAATGCATGAAAGTTCTAAATGAACATAAACTGACACTCCTATAGTACTATCCAGTAGCATTTTTTTTTTTTTACTATTTCACCATTTGAAAGTGAAGTAAATTTCTGGGGCTTAGGATTCACTACTGAATGAAAGCCTGGCTTAGCAGACAGAGAGTTGGCCTGAGAGTTAGGAAGATCTGGGTTTAGGTTCCATCTGTGAAAAATACTAGCTGTGTGACCTTGGAAATGTCTCTAAGACAAAAAATTACAGAGCAGGTGCTAATTTGTTTTGGTAAATGGAGTTTCCTCACTCAAGAATTCCTTACTTCTTACCCCTGCAATCTCAGGTCTCATCCAAGAGAAAAAAAAAGATTCATTGTTAATTTAATTATAAAAAAAGGGGTCTTATCCTTCAAAAGGTCAAGAAAACAACAAAAAATGTTTCTACTCTGGACCTGATGCCTCACATCAAGGAGGAAAACGTAGTCAAAGAAGAAATGACAACTCAAGAGAAGAAGGGAACACAACATCTTAAAGAGACAGCAGGGATGTTGTCTGGAGAGATTCTGGAGGCTGAACAGAGAATGCCATTGGACAATTTGGATGTTAAAAAGACATGCAGAGAAGACAAAGGTACATAGCTGAGGATGAATATACAGGAGAAATAAAATACTACCAAAATCTTAGGAACTCCAAAGTCCAGAAGAACCTGAGATTTGCACAGAATGCCAATGACAATAAAAAGGGCTCTTTATCCAGCTCTACTGGTTAAAATATCAAAGTGATAGAATCACTGCTTGGTGTAGATGGGATGAGAAAATGAATAAGAGAAGAGGTACCACAAGGATGTTCTCAGAAAAATAACTGTAAGAATTTATGACTAACAGAAATTGATTTAAAGACTGTATCAATCAATCAAAAAGCACTTATTTATTAAGTGCCACCTGGTAGTACAGTGAATAGAATGCTAAACCTGGAGGCAGGAAGACCTGAGTTCAGAAGCTACCTATAGGCAAATCACTTCGTCTATATATGCTTCAGTTTCTACAACTGTAAAATTGAGATAATACCTACCTCCCACAGCTGTTGTGAGGGCTAAATATGATAATATTTGTAAATCACTTAGCACAGCGCATGGCACATAGAAATGCTTGTTCTCTTGACCTTGTCCCCTTCCCTTATATACCAGGTACTGTGCTAGGTGCTAAGAATACAAAGTCCCTCAATTTAAAGAGCTTATAGTCTATCAAGCAGCGTAAGATACAAGTATATAATTATATACAGAATAAACAGTAAATCAATCAACCAGCATCCATTAAGCGTTCATGATGTGCAGGGTACTACTGTGTCACCACATTTGGGATACAAAAAAAAAAGCAAAAACAGTCCCTCCTCTCAAGGAGCTTCTGTTCTCATAGGGGAACATCACATAGAAATAGGTAGAGATACACAGAGTAGATGAAATGGAATTACAGAAGTGACGGCAGTAACTGGGGGGAACCAGGAAAGGACTCCTGCAGAAGACAGGGTTTGATCTGAATTCTGAAGGAAGCATGAGAAGCCAGGAGGCAGAAGTGTGGAGGAGGAAGACTTCCTTCCATGAGACACAAACCATGCAAAGACAGAGAGAGAAGATGCAGTTTAACTACTGTGTAAGGTAAAGAAAGCAGAGAAACCACTATTGCTGTACCACAGAGCATGCAGAGGGGAATTATGTGTAAAAAGACAGAAATGCAAAATAAATACAAGGTACTTTTGGGCAAGAGGGCACTAGCAGATTAAGGAACCAGGAAATGCTTTATGCAGAATGATATAAACTGAGTCTTGAAGGAGGTATTCTATGAGGCAGAGGGAAGGAGGGAGTATACAGGGAACAGCCAGTGTAAAGTGAAGGAGACAGAAGATGGGATTGTTGTGTAAGAGGAACCAGAAGGCCAGTTTGACTAGACTGCAACTTATGGAAAGAGAAGTAATGTATAGTAAGGCTGGAAAACCTTTAAAATCCAAATGGAGAAGTTCATAGTTTATCCTAGAAGTAATAGAGACCCACCACAGCGTATTAAGCAGGGGAATGAAATGATAAGGTCTACTTCTGGGGAATCACTTTATCAACTGTGTGGAGGAGAGATCAGAAGTTGAGACAGAAAGATCAATTAGGAAGCTATTACAATAGTCCAGGTGAGAAACAGTGAGAGGGGGATGGATGTGAGAAAAGTTGTGGAATACCTATTTGTCAACTGACTGAGTATGTGAGGTATAAGAGTGAGGGTGGTTAAGTAAATCAGTCGTTACTTCACATAAAGTAAGTGATAAGATGCTCAATCACGCAATTAAAATCAATCTGGGGCTTTAGACTAACTGGTAAACTGTAACTAACTGCACAAGTAAGTGTTCAGAAAGGCTGAGGAAACTTGGCCAGGCCCTAAGGGTTGTCTATAAATTATTCAAACTAGTTAGAACCATTCATTCTGGAGCTTAGGGAAAGTGCAGTGATTGAGTAAAACCCAAAGAAACTATTGGCGGGGAGGAGGAGCAGGAATAAGGAATAAAGATGTAGCTTCAGCTTTGTTGTTGGCCTTCTTCCCACTCTACAACCACACTCTGGCCCAAGGAGGCCCTTTTGAGATTCAAAGGATCTAGAGCAGGAATGGGGAACCTGCACAGGTTAAGGAAACTAGAATATATGACTTCCCATATTCCTAGCAGTGCCCTGGCAGCATTCTCCAGATCAGCTGATTGCAGTGTCTGCATTGGGATACAAGGTCTGACTGGATATAGATTCATGGCTCTACCAACAGCCCAGAAGAGAAACTATATAGGGAACTTCTTGAGCATCCTTATGAATGAGAAAAACGGATTTCCAACAACCAAGAGCTGTGAGTCACCTTTTTGCCATATGTTCTCTTTAAGCTTGGGCTGCTTTCCCCTATGGACTTGTGGGAAAATATGTCATACACTTTGGAGGAAGTTTTGTGCCAACCATCCTTACACCAAACATAGTAAACCCCACTTTCTAAAAGCTACTTAAGGCTGTAGGACTAAAATAATTATCAGCTGACAATTCTGAGAATCATACCAGTGGGGGCTTGAGCTGGTGGCAGGAGAGAATCATCCCCAAATCCCTTGAGGTACCCCCCCTAGAGCTCTGAGGGGTGGATGTAAGCCTTGCTCTGGGAGTTCAGAAAAGGATTCCCAGAGCTTCAAACAGCTATAAAGGTACAGTGAGGAGTCAAGAATAAATGCTAAGGTTGTGACCCCAAGAGACTAGAAAGATGGTAGTATACAGATACAAATAATCAATATGAGAACTAATGGAAGTCATATAACCATTGGGACTCAAATATTTATCTATTCTTTGCAGATAGGACCAACCAAACCAACATCATATCAATAAATCACAAATTGCCACTTGGTGATTTCTTACTAATGCCCATTTAATTATAAATGTCCTAACTGTACAAATGCTCACTCTCTCACATTTTTATTTCAGCTCTATTCCTCATTCTCAACTCCCCACAGAGAACAAAAATGTGAGACTCTGTGTGTATGTGTGTGTGAATAGGGATGGAATTTAGAATACTGACCATGCCATGACCAACAGAGAGCAGGCCTCAGAGTCAGAAAGATTTCAGTTTAAGTCTCACCTCTAACAAATATTTGGCTGTGTGACCCTGGGCAAATCACTTAATGGCTCAGTGCCCCAGGCAATGCTCTAATGATGTAAGTTGCAGAGAAGGTACTGATTTTCATTAGTAGAAGTCTCTCATTCAGAGCTCTCTCCTTTCATTGCTCAAAGCCCTTCATACCTAGCTCCTTCCTACCTTTCCAGTCTTCTTACACTTTACTCCCTAGTATGTACTTTTTAATTCAGTGACACTGGCCTGCTGCATGTTCCACAAACAAGATGCTCCATCTCTTGGTGCAGGGCATTTTCTCTGGCTGTCCTCCATCCCTAGAACGCTACCCCGCTCAGACTACTAACCTCCCTGACCTCCTTCAAGTCCCAATTAAAATCCCACCTTCTACAGGAAGCTCTCCCTAATCCCTCTAGATTCTAGTGCCTTCCCTCTCTTAATTACTTTTGTTTGCATACTCTCTCCTCCCTTAGATTGTTTCCTTGGAGACTGTCTTTTGCCTTTTTCTGTATCTCCCATGTGCTCTCTCCCCACTTAGATTATAAGCTCCTTGGAAACTGTCTTTTGCTTCTTTCTGTATCCCTCATGCTTAGCATGGTGCCTGGCATATAGCTGGCGCTTAATAAATATTTACTCATTGACTGAAAAACAAAATGTGTATCTTAATTCCATCACTATTTAGAGCAAAAATTTTGCTTGTAGTAATCTAACCGTCATTCATATTATCTCTCTCCAATTTACTACTGGGAACAGATAACAGCCCTTAAGGACTAAGGTGAAAGTAACCCCTGGGTTCTAAAAGATTATATCAGTGAAGCACAGGTTCTGGCAGGTTCTTTCTACCCAGCTGAACTGGCTTAGAGTAGAGATCTGGTGACAGACTGTCATCTGAAAAACAGGCCAGTAAAGTTCAGAGATACTTATTATAAGAAAGCCAGCCACCAGGAAAAGAATTTTTCTGGGCACAGCAACACATGGAACTGGCCACTAAGGCACAATGGATTGGCTGTCTTTTGTGTCAATGGAAGGAGTATCCACAGTGATAAAAAAGTACGGGATTGTCATGTATCTCCCCACCTCCACCTCACACCCTTCTCTATATCCTCCTCCTAGCTGAGCCAGATATGTAGAGGTGGTGGGCTCAGAAGTCTCAGAGAAGGATGGGAGGAAATGGAAATTACCAGTAAAACCTTTCTTGGATCATCTGTCCCACAGGGGGTTAAAGAAGATTTCTCTCAAGTTCCTTCCAGTTTTATTACAGTACATTACTCTATTATTTAACAGCTCATAAGCCACAATTTTAGTGGTATGCAGGATCTTATCTTATTCTGGATAAGCCTGTATGGAAAATCCTCAGTTACATTTAGAGCATATTTAGAAATGCAGTGTGAGGCATGAAGAAAGAGGTTAGGTATCATGGGTTTCAAACCCAGTTTTACCACTAAGGCTCCTAATTATTTTATCACTTCACATTAATGTTCTTCCTTATGTCTGCCTGTAAAATGGCAATTCTGCACACCAAATAGGGATGATGATAAGATGATATATTTTAGAAAGCAGGCTAAAGACAGGAATCACCCCATCCATTCTCCCCTGGCATATGCAGAGGAATTAGCATATATATAGCAGAAACTCTGTTTGTTTTTTTATTTGAAAAACATTTTGCTATTACAGCTATTTCTAATTACATCATTAAAGATGATGATTATTTCCTCCAGTTGTCAGATTTTAAAGGGATTTTGTTTAGAAAGTTTTGCAATTGTTGGGGTCAGAAAGAAAGTTGACATTCATGGAGGGAGCACAGTGAAGCAGATTTGCATTTAGAGGATCTGGGTTCAAATCCCACCTCTGCCACTTACTATGTGACCTAACCCCTCTAGACCTCAGAACCCTCACCTGTAAAATATGGCTGTTGGTCTAGGTGACTTCAAAAGCTCCTTCTAGGTCTAAACCTACTATCTTATGTATTTTTTAAAATTCAATAAAGTCTCTGGTAATTTCTTAAAAGGGATTCTTTTCTAGAGAGTTTTACTTAGAATTTATGTTGTAATATATTTTTTAAAAAATCAGTTATACAGCTTCCCTTCTCCTGAGTAGGAAGCAAACCAAGCAGCACATATGATTTATTTTTGGTGAATAAATTTGATCTGCAAATACTGATTTCCAATTAAATATGTGATCCAAATATCGGTGCCCAAGTGCCAGTTTCTGTTCCCAGGGCACCTAATCAACAGACATTTTCTTCTTCGCTGAACCTATGGCCACTATGCCAAGTTCCAACAATGCAAAATTTCCTTTTTATCCAATTACGTAAATTCCACTTAAAAGTCAATTGAAATAATTGGTTTAACATAAGAACACAAAAAGTTTTCAAAACACTTTATCCAGTCTGTAGAATAATAATTATTTTTACAACCAAAATAAAGCCTCATTAAATTTGGCCTGCTAAATCATTCAGCACAGACAACTTACCTTTGCCATATTAATGAGGAAATGGAACATGTTAAATAAATAGTGTGAGAAGAAAGATTCCGAAGTAGCTGAAATATTTTGCCAACTGAAACCAAGCATTGCTTAAGTTAGTGCTTTGATGTTTTAATTATAAATTATTCTTACTAGTCACTAATTTATATTCATTAAATCAGGACTTCTGATATCATGTACTTGATTAACTTTGTTTTGGTTAATTTATGTAAATAGCTGTAAATTATACAATTCTACAATCTGAGGAATCAAAATTTCAGGTCACTCAAAGGGTGGTGGAGAGAACCATGTTAAGCAAAAATAATTTACAGCATATTATGATCTTTGAATTGGGTGAATCAAGCAGGTAAAAGGCAGCATCAATAAGATGTATAACTAGAAAAAAGGAAGTAGAACTCATGTGGAGGCAAAGAGCAGTTAAGTGGTACAGTGGATAGCGTACCAAGCCTGAAGTCAGGAAAACCCAAGTTCAAACCTGACTTCAGACACTTGCTGTGTGACACTCAGCAAGTTACTTAACCTGTTTCCTTGGTTTCTTCATCTGTAAAATAGGGATAATGACAACACCTATTTTCTAGGGTTGTTGTGAGGATCAAGTGGGATAATAATGATAAAGAGCCTAGCACAGTGCCTGGCACATAATAAGCTCTATATAAGTATGATTACATTATTTTAACAGGTAGATTATATTCATGATACATTGGTATGCCTGTAATATTAGGAAAACTAAAGCAAGGACCCTGACGGATTGCAGAAATCCCTATGGAGGATTTATGAGAGCGCATGGATAGAAGTCACGTAACATGAGAATATGGATGGGTACAACTGGGGGTAACCTTCACCATTGAAGAATGTATGTGAAAGCAATAAAATTGCATTTTTCTATAAACAGTTATGTTCACTCTTGGGGGAGTAAGGCTGGTTTGAATCATAAACTATAATTTATTGTAGCCCAAAAGGCCATTTGAGGCTGTCATAATCAGGGTTGTATCTTTTTCCCTCACGTTTCTGGTGTAGCTACTTGACACCCAAGGCAGCCTCGCAAGGATCTGTACTGTATTCATTCAATTATGTAATGAAACAGTAGCACTAAAAGAAGGAGAAAGAGGCTACTGAGCGGATGCTAATCTAGGTTAATAATACCAGAGTACTCAGGGGGACTATAAAATAATATTTAAAATAATATTAACTATAAAGATGCTCATCACAAAACATATGTATAACATAGCTTTCCTTTCAGTATCTTTGAATACTAACCATCTAGAGGAGAGCAATAGGATCACTGGCAAATTAAATCTGGAAGTGATTCCATGTTGATAAATGGTGCAGAAAACTGAACTTGGAGTCAAAAGATTGAAAAGGCCTGGTTTTGGATCTTGGATTTGTCATTTATTGTGTGGCCTCAAGCAGGTTATTTCAGCTTTCTGGGCATCAGTTTACTTGGTCATAAAATGAAAGGTTTAGATTAAAGTCAATTTAATATTTAAATACCTACTATGTACAAGGTTCAGGTGCCTAAGTACACTGGATAATACAAAGACAAGAATGAAACAGTTCCTCTGTCAATGAGCTTACATTCTTCTGGGTTCAATACAGAACGTAAATGAATACAAATACAAGATAATTCAAACAATGGGGAGATCAGGAAAAGTTTCACAGGGAATGGCACCTAAGTTTAGTCTTGAAGAAATAATTCTCAGGGGTAGCAATGAAGAAAGAGAACATTCCAGGTATGAGGGATGGCCTCTGTAAAAATATGATGGCAGGAGGTAGAATGCTGAATTCGGAGACTAGACCATAATAAAATTTTGTGGGAACATATGTGTGAATGAGATTAACATAAAATGAGGCTGGAAAAAAAAAGAATTGGAGCTCTATTCTGGAAGTCCTTAATTACCAGGATGGAGGATGATCCAGCAAAGGAGACTGAGGAGAGGTTAGACAAGGAAGAGAAGCACCAGGAGAGGAAACTCAAGCAGGTGAGAACACCTGTGCACCAGAGAACTGAGAAAAGGTCACAAAATTCAGCAGTTAAGTGATGCGTGGTGATTGTGAACAGAGCATTTTCAGTAGAATGGGAGGGTCCAGAGCCAGATTGCAAGCTTCATGATCTCTCAGGTCTCTTCTAGCTCTAACATCCTGTGTAATCTGCTTGAACTGAGTGGCATTTTAGACTTGAGAATTTGTTGAACTTGCTACTCTACCAAACATGTGAGATTCATCACTAATAAAGAAATTTGCTAATACACAATCACATAATTACAGAGATGGAAAAGACCTTATAAGTCACCTAATTAAATCCCTATCTCAAAGTATAAATAAATGCTAGAGCTTATTTTCCCTCCTTCTTCCCCCAAAGTCAACAAATTTACATTAGAAATATGCTTTCTATTGACCAGAACGTACACTTTTAATTCAGATGGTTGTGTCTTTCTTTAGGATGAATCCTCTTAAGGTACTAATTTGGCTTTCTTCATACAAAACTTGACATAAATAATTTTTTAAAAATTCCTCACTTTCGGGACAGCTAGGTGGCGCAGTGAGTAGAGCACTGGCCCTAGAGTCAGGAGGAGCTAAGTTCAAATATGATTGCAGACACATGACACATTTACTAGCTGTGTGACCTTGGGCAAGTCACTTAACCCCAATTGCCCTGCCTTCTCCCCTCCAAAAAAAATTTTTTTAATTATAAAAAAAAATTCCTTTGAAGAATTCAGCTTGCTTGCCTACGATTTATAAAATCTTCTGATGGGCTTTTAAAGTTCTACAAAATTCAAATAATGAATTCTGCATCTACTCCACTGAAAGCAAAGAAAAAGTTAGTTCTTCACTTCATGCATACATTTTATCCATGTTTAAAATCACAAGTGTTGTCCTGCTTCCTCTAATTTCCAAAGTGAAAACTTTTTAAAAAAGATTAAAATCAGGGTATACATAGGATTTTCCTAAGTCTTCCAACTAAATCTCATCAAGCTGTTGCTTGAGCTCTTGCTATTGTCATCCAGGTCCAATCAATGAATAATGTCCAATCATCTCTTAAGGAGAGGAAAAAGTACTACAATTTACCATTCTATGATATCAAATGAACTATATAATTACATATTCAAACAATTTTGAAAAATGAATAAAAGATTTGTTCTGATTTTCATTAAGATTCTCTGACCTTAAAAGTAATTCTGATCACATTCTATCCCAGGCATTTTCCATCAGCTTTTTAAGACAATCTTATTTTAAATATTTTCTTCCAGTATAATTTGAATTAATTGAAGAATAATTTTGCAGGGAAAAAACAAGTCTTTTCATCTAATATAATATATTCTTCAAAATGAGGGATTGTCTACCAAACTACTCTTTATTTAGCTATTTTGTATATATTCATGTTTTTCATTTTATGCTATATATACTTATATGCATACTTATTGTTTCCAGGGGAACATAAGCTCCTTTTCAAGGGGAGACTGTTTCATTCTTTCTAATTGTATCCTCAGCACCTGGCATACAATAGCTCATCAGCTGATTGATTTTATTTTAAAAATACTTTCAGTTCTAGATCACTACAATTCCAAAAGAAAGTTATCATGGTAAATATGGATTTTAAGCATTTTTGCCTCAGTCTTAATACAGTACCAATAATATCACTTTATCATGAAGGCATACAATTTGACAAGACAAAAAAAATGTGTTTTCTACAGTAAAATATTTACCCTAAGTTAACACTTTTATACTATAAGAATACTTATACCAAGAGTTTTAAGGCACGAGTTCTAAGTACTGCTGACCCTAATTTTCCTCAGTAGCTCATTCACTGGACAAGTAGGATTAACATGCATTTAATGCCTTATTCCTTATTGTTATAAACCCCTTTAAGTCTTTGAAATTATTTACACTGTACCCACCCCAGGATGCATGTATATATACAGGAGGTAGAGATATTCTGGAGGCAGGGATTTTTAAAAAAGACGACTGGGAAGAAGCTGGAAATAAAGAGGAAGGAAATGCCCATTGATGTTCAGAGTTTGCTCTCCATGCCATCCATGCTGGCATTTAAGAAATTAAAGACTCATTTTTTCCCCTTGGGATGCAGACTTTTGACACTAGAGGTCGGAGCAATATGATTTGAGTTTTGTCCCCATGGCTTAGGCTCAGTGTGGTCATGTCCTCCCTCCCAGAGCCTGGGGAAGACCTCATGCTGTGTCTATACATAACAGCAGCCAAGTCTTCGTCTCTCAGTGATCTGCATGGCAAATTGCAATGGCAACCCAAACACCAAAACACAGCACCTTTTGTGCTCATCTGATGAGTCTGACACTCCCATTTGT
Source organism: Phalanger gymnotis (assembly GCA_028646595.1). Taxonomy (NCBI): domain Eukaryota; kingdom Metazoa; phylum Chordata; class Mammalia; order Diprotodontia; family Phalangeridae; genus Phalanger; species Phalanger gymnotis. The sequence goes on along the minus strand of CM053622.1, from coordinate 274,588,852 downwards.
TGCCTAGATCATGACACCAGGAGGCAGAAGTAAAGGACTTGTGGCCCTAGTTAGTTAAGGGATAGAAGTCAGGAACATGGGAAGATGTCTCCTGGGATGATAATTGTGCTTAAAAGATTAAATGCTTTCTTGGTATCAAGTTGTTTTCCATTTTAAGTGAATGATTATTATTCTTGTTATGAAATGAAGACATGTAATAAATCTTAAATGGTCTAAAAAGGAAGAGATTCAGTCGGCAGGGACCCACGAGCATTTACATGAGCAAACTGAACCACAACCAAACTACAAAACGTTTATTATTTCAACCAGCCTATCTGTCTATATAGTTTTCTTGTGAATTGCAAATACAGGAATTATAGGTTTCCATTTCCCAAGTCAGGAATTACACAGGTTTTATAACTACAAATGTCAGATGTAGTTATGTTCCCTTGGAAATTATTCTCAAGGCTATAAAGACCCTAAGGTACAAACTAAGGGTGCCTAAGGAATTTAAGTTTCTTTAGAGTAGGGATTGTTTCATCCTTTGTACTTGTATCCATAGTACTGGGCACACAGTAGATGCTTAATAAGTACCTGTTGATTGTTGTTGATTGGATGTACTTAATGTTAGAAAATTTGATCATAAAGTCTCCACTTCAATTTAAGACTCAGATGGGGATTTCAGGACTTGAGGTTTATAGCCCAAGGATATCTTACTCCATCACCTGAAATATGTCCAAATTATGATGATGATTTCTAAGAAGTTTACAAAGGCAAAAATATGCCACTCTCCCAGAGGAGAAGGGCAATGACTTCACTCCTCGTCAGGTACATTCCAGAGAGAAATAAGTCCAAAAGATACTAGCTTGTTAAAAGCTCTAACAAAGTGATGGAGACTCACTCCTGGATGACTCTGGAGAGGGTGACTTTGTTAATATTTTACTATGCCATTTAAACAGGTCAACTTGACATGGCCTGGATGCAGCTGAGGGAAAAGCAAATATGGCTAGGATGCTGCTGCCATAAAAAGGATGCTATTTTGGTCAGAGGCTTTGTGTGAAAAGCTTATTCACTGACACGTTGGAGCTGTTTCCTCCGTAGTGTTAGATCACATTCCATGCCAACCCTCCCCCCGGTTTTAGTCTACAGCTCTAACCTGAGTTCCATGACTTCTACCTAGCCCTTTCAATTTAGTGACCAGAGTAAACTCACTTTTTGGCTTACATGCAAAATGATATTCTGATTACCCTTCAGGATTACCAGTTGGGCCACATTATTTTTTTCTTTAGGGATATTCTCTACCTCAGGATCCATTAATTGCCTGAACCATTTGCATCCCAGCGTTCCCATCTCCTTAGCGTGTAGGAACCTGAAATAGAGGGTAACAAGTCCCATAACTCCCTGATTTGGCATGCCATTAGAAAGCCAAACTTTGGTCAGAAAATAGTAAACTCGTTCTCTGTGATCCAACCTCTGGATCTCTGGAATTTCTATTTAAAAACCACAAACAGCTAAGCAATAACTTTCATATACCAAACTTTTATAACACATTTATATTTGGGATTCTACCATTCTGTGCTAAGGCTAAGAAACTATATCACTGTTTGAGAAAACAACTTTCACTCATCATAAAAACAAAACCAAAAATGATGATGATAAAATCACAACTGGGAGAAAGGGTATTCTTGGAGGCTGTTTTTAGTTTCACCTAATGTTAAGGTAGAAAAAAAATGACCAAGCTAAAAACAATTTTAAAACTAGGTTTTGTCATTTTTGGTATGTATTGAGAACTTTAGTCCAAATCATTCACACTAATCTTATATTCAAAGAAAAAAATCTAATTGACATTTTCAATAGATAGTATGCATGGACACTAAAAGAAAGAACCTGTGTGAAATTAAGCTGCCTAAAGAAATTTTAAAATTAGCATTATAGCTTGGCTCTACAGGCAGACCACTTTGGATAAGACCACTACAGCCTGCTGTGTTTGCTGCCTATCATTCATAAAAATAGGTCAGGCAGAGCAGTACTCAGCACACATACTGAGAACCAAGTTGCACATTATATTAGTTTTCCAAGCATCAAGATCAGTTCTAGGAGTGCATTCTATATATTAAAAGTTATCTGTATTTCTAACAACTCAATCAAAAAGTATTCCAATGAATACTCTTAACAGATTTCCTGTTATCATTTCATAAAAGAAAAGACTAAATCTTTCAGAAAATTATAATTAGTACAGCTATAATAATAAAATCGAATACTATATTATATGCTTTTAAAGAATTTTTTTCTGATCTCTACAAAAAATCACATGTATACACATAAACCAATGTTTATGCATATATAAACGCTTATTTTCTAAATATTATAAATCACAAATGTAAATGTATCTTTAAAAAGTTTGCTCTATTAACCAACAGAAAACTCACTTTCCAAAACAGTAAATAACAGGCCTACAAAATATGAAATAAAGTAAAGCCTTGAGATGGCAATCCACTTACATCTAAAACTCTGAAAGATGAATGAATAGACCAAAACTTTATCTAAGTCTTTTTCATGAGATTAATGTTGACTAAATATGTCAACCCTAACTCCCCAGGAAGCCTCTACTCAAATGAGGACAGCATTTGGGAAACCTCGATTGATGTTCAAAGTCAGGATTCTCTGTTGAGCCCACTAAGACAGATTTCAGTTATGGCCAAGTCAGTGGGTGATTTCTGAGAGATAGATAATTGAGAACTAAGATGCCTAAAAATGCTTATCTCACATAGCACACAAGGCATATAATACAGACTTTATGCATCTATAACACTTTTCTTGCATTTTATCCCTAAAAGAAGGGATAAAGATCTACCAGCTTCTACACTAAGAGATCGAAGGGCTTGGAATATGATATTCCAGAGGTCAATGGAGCTAGGATTAAAACCAAGAATCATCTACCCAGCAAAACTGAGTATCATGCTCCAAGGCAAAATATGGATTTTCAATAAA